>JARWKJ010000005.1:46274572-46889572 GCA_029959095.1 Rhinichthys osculus
ATCCCGCAAAGGGAAACCCGTCCCATTTCATTCAATCCCTGAGGGGCCTGTTCATGTAACTGAAGTGTTGATTATTCATTTTAAAGGGCTTATGCTGGATTCTTACTGCTTGGTTGGCATTTCATACTATATATTGGCTTGAAAGAGTTTTTCTTCTGGTGTACGTGTGAGTAAGAGAGAGAGGGAGTGTGTGCATGTGTGTGTGAATGTGTGCCTTCAAGTATGAGTGTTTGTTGAGAGAGGATCATTAACATCCACAGGCGCTCTGTCCATCAGGGGGCGTGTCTTGCAGAATTGGGCCTTTGTGATTGGTTAATATGCTGGGGTCTCCGTCCAAGCTCTCGTTCATTTTGTCGCAGATGATGTCGACCAGCCGCTCAAACACCTGCTTGACGTTAATGTTATCCTTTGCACTTGCCTCGAAAAACTGGAAGCCTGCAAACAGACGGCAGAGAAACAGAAGAGATATCTCGAGTTAAACACAAAATATGAAATGTGAAATAAAACTGTATGGTTTATTAATCTAAAAATATAATTTTTACAAGCAGAATAAAAACATTCTACACATATAATTAGTGGCCAGCTGATATTTGGCATTAAGTTTTCTGTTTGGCCGTTTAAGAATCTAATGTGGGACTTTTATTTTGACAGACGCACAGGAGCTTCCCATTCTCCATCTTCACTAGTTTACTGCTTGTGCTTTTGTTTAAAGTCACCATGAAATCAAAATGAACTATTCTTATTTTTTGATGAAATACTGTAGAAAAATTCAGTTTCATTCCAACATCAACAGTTCAAATAAACGAAACGCAAATGCTATATTACTTTTTCCCCCATATACTGTCAGATATAAGCTTTTATATCATTTAAACAATTTTTTTACATATCTAATAAATATTAAATGCCAACAAACATCTGCAAATCCAGCCGTTAGATCTTCTAGTCACTCACTAACCTAGTGTTACAAAATCAATGTCAGGAAGTATAATGTGTTTATTTCATGTACTGTATATATACACTATATATACACACACTGCCCTTCGCTGTTTGGATTTAAATGCAAATGCTTAAGAATCAATGATTGGATCATTATTGCAGTGATTATTATTTCTAGCATGTTATATGTTTGGCTAATTGATGGAGTGTGTACCAAAAATTGATGTACCTCATAACATCACAACATTTATTTCCATCAAGAGATGCATACATTTTTGGTCAAGATCTTGTATTGACAATGCAAGAGTCCAGCGCTCTGTAAAGTCTCCTCCAGCACATCCCAAAGACTTTCAATGAATTTAAGATCTGGACTCAGAGGAGCCGATTTGATCCGAGCCTGATGAATCTTGACATTGTCATCCTGGAATATGAACATGATGTGTCTTCCAACATGTTTGTTTAAGAAATGAAAAGCTTCACACCCCATCAATTAGGGTTAGAAGAACTGTTGCCAAACATATAACATGCTAGAAACATAAAAATGACTGCAGTTATGTGTGTGTGCGTGTGTGTTTTATATCCTCCATCCAATCTATAATAGTCATCCACTACATATAATGTCATAACTCATTATATCTAACATCTATTGAGCAATAAATGTCAGTATACACCCTCTGAGCAACACATTTGCTTTCTGTACTTTGAAAGGCCTGCATCATTCATAGCATTTCTTCCTGTCTTTTCTTCTGTCCAAATAAGGCTGTGCAGCACAGAGGAAACTCAGAGGGTGACGTGCCCTGCACAGGGTCCAAAATTAACACTCCCCAAGCACCGAAGGAGAGTATAACTTGGCTTTAAAATGGTTCGCCTCCAAAACATACAATTCTGTCATTATGCAAGTTAAAGGTGCTCTAAGCGATGTCACGCATTTTTTAGGCCAAAACATTTTTGTCACATACAGCAAACATCTCCTCACTAACCGCTGGCTGCCTGTCCCCTGAACACACTGTAAAGAAACGCGATCTCTGTAGACAGCCCAGGCTCCACAAACAGCAACAAAAACAAACTGGGCTAACCCGCTCCACGAAACATGACAAACAGTTCCACCCAATGACCGACAAGAAGGACTTGGGGGCGGGGTTTGGGGGGTTAGTGCGCGGATGAGGAGGAGGGAGGGTCTAGCTAGTCTTCGTTTTGTTTGACAATAATTTAAACGTCAACAAGAAGTGACGTCACCCGACATCGCTTAGAGAACCTTTAACATGCCATTCCAAATCTGTATGATTTTTATTTTATGAGAAAAAAGATAAATGTATTTGTTTGAAGAATATCCATGCAACTAAATGTCATATAATGGAAGTGGATGGGGACTGGAACTACAAAAGGACAAGAAAGGTACATATTAAAAAAGCAGCATTTACAGCTATATAAAAAAAATGCATAATGGCATAGCAAGTTAGAAATTATTTTTCAGCCAGTAAAATTCACCCGCCATTGGGAGGGATCGCAAACAAAACATAACTGATCCGATCTGTAAGCCCCGCCCCCCTTAGTTACTGTTACTATCTCGGACAAACAAACAGAGGTTACTGCGCAAATCTTATCATACTTTTAAACGCTCTGGCGAACGCACGCACAGTACGGTGATTCCATACATAAATACCCATGCCCATCCTCTCAGGATACCTGGAATCAGTGTTACAAGTACCCTAGGCACATGGTTTTACCATTTTTGTAGCATAAACACCATAAAACTGATGAGAGCTTTGGATGTTTCTCTATGGCGCTGAAACCTAAAGATGTCCAGCCCCTTGCAACTAATACTCAACTGGCATTGGCTCATCTGAGTTCGAGGGAAGGGGCTTACCCATAGGTCAATTCTAGACCCTTGCATGCTCAAGTCTTTATATACAGGCTTGTGTGGGTGTGTGTGTGTGTGTCTAATGCTTTCTTTTGTCCCGTAACATGCCTAGCTCATTAGCCAGTCTTTGCCCGTCCTCTCTGGCCACCAGCCTGTCGTCCTCCAGATCACATTTGTTCCCCACCAGAATCACCTGAGCGTTGTCCCACGAGTACGTTTTAATCTGAGTTGCCCTGAAAAAAACACACACACACACACACTTTTGAACTGACATGCTCATGAGTGTCCTCTTTGTGGCCGTTATAAAATGTGTGGCACTTCAACAAGAAACACACAACATTTCAATCACTCTCACTTTGAGTTACTAGCTAGAGACATAGCAGATTGGTATTAAATAAAATTATTATTACTCTGGGACCTTGGCATCCATGTAAGACTATAAATAAAGCAAACTCACCAGTCCTGCACGGCGTAGAAGGATTCTAGGTTAGTGATGTCATACATTAGCAGAAAGCCCATGGCCCCTCTGTAATACGCTGTGGTTATGGTTCGGTACCTCTCCTGCCCTGCTGTGTCCTGAGAAACAACATACAAGCATCCTAAATATAGCCATTAAACACATCTAAGCATTACTTCCCAAAACACTGAATAGCTGAAACCATATGGATTGCAGAAACCATCCATTGCTTTATATGCGTTGAGTCTGTCAACCTTACGAGTTATTTTTCTCTATGGTTGGTTTGCTGTTATTTCTCGCTAGAAGAATGTAATATTTCAGTAGAGTGCTGACAGACTTAAAAATAAATAGGATATTTCACCATTAATTATGTGCAACTACATTTTTAATATACACACACACACACACATATATACATTTTTAATAAAACACTATATTACATGTAAAATGTATGTAAAACTTACACAACTACTCTAATTACATCTTTAGTAAACTTAATGGGCAAATAAAAAGCATTTAAAATCACAGCGATATTGAAAATGATCATTTTATATTGGCAGCAAAGCTTACTTTTATGATGGATGGATGTGCTTTTTGGTGATTCAAAATCTCAGTTACTATTCACTCCCATTATAAAGCTTGGAAGAGCCCAGATATTTTTTTAATATAGGAAACTCCGATTGTGTTTGGCTGAAAGAAGATAGTCATATACACCTACGATGGCTTGACGGTGAGTAAATTATGGGATTTTTGGGTGAACTACCCCATTAATTCAAACGTATCTTAAATATTTGATCATTTCTGTTAATGCATGTCTAAGTGCAAGTAAAAAAAAAAGAAACTTAATTATTCAAGTAAATGCAATGCAAATGAAACAGACTCAGGGGGTTTAGAGGTTAACGGCCATGTTAATCTGGTAACTAGGCAACGTTTGATTAGTTTCCATGATACTGAAAAGCCTTGACTTGATTTAGAATGCTGTGACCTCACCTATGAAGGTTCCCATGGTAACTCTTGGTTTGGGCAGCTGTTAGAGGGCTGTATATATGCACGTATTGTACTTTAGGAGAAGAACTGAGTTCAAACTAATGGGAGCTTAACAAAAGCCTCAGCCCCTTCTTTCAACAGAGATAAGATGTGCTAGCTGCAACACACACACACACACACACACACACACACACGCACGCGCGATGACGACTAACTTTCTAACAAAGACAAATGAACCATTTCTGCCTATGCAATCTTACATGCTTCATTCTGATCCGAAAGCAACCTTTAAAGCCAGGAAATGATTCTTCAATGTCCATGACTGTGTCAATACAGCAGTTAAATCCACAGAGCACTGTGATGACTAACCCTATGTAATGCATAATATTTGCTCTTCCTTCATAGCAAAATGCCTCAAATTACATTCGCCCTTGCCTTTAAATGATGAACTCCTCCTTAAAGTAAACACGAGAGAGAGAGTACATGCAAATGAGAACACGCACAAACTGTATACGGTACTTTCAACAAATATATGATACACTTTAGTGTCCCAAGAGTTTATAATAAAAAAATAAATTAAAAAAAAATTTTTTTTGGTGACTACTACAGAATGTTATGGCTAACTATTATATACAATTAACATTGCATGAAAATACGCTCGTTTTAAACACCCCTAAGCTGTTTGTACTGCATTTTCTTTTCTTTTTTCTTTTGATTATTTTAATTTCCTCTGTGCAAAGCACTTTTAATTACCATTGTGTATGAAATGTGCTATATAAATAAACTTGCCTTGCCTGTTAAAATAAGGATTTAGGCCTTTTCCATCTCAGAGGTCTTGACCTGAACTTTGAACTGTATCCTGAAGTTCATGAAAGAATGAGATTATTTAGGCTGTTAAATGGATAATTTATTTCGGTAATCCACTTTAGACATTCTACTAACTATAAGTAACTACCTGTCATGTTATCAACTGCCAGTCATTCGAGTATTAGTAGATCTGTCAGCTTAATATCTGCTAACACTTTATTTTGATGCTCCCCAGTGGACATTCTGCTGACTATAAGTAACTTTGCAGCAACTTATACTAACCCTAAACCTAACAGTTTACAAATACTCTAATGAGAGTTAGTTGACATGTAGTTGTACAGTTACTTATAGTTAGTTAGAATGTCTAAATTGTAATTGAAAGTCTGCTAAACATATGTATGGAGATACAACAATACAAACACCATTTGATTATTTGACTTCTTACTCACTGCTATAGAAATATAGTCAATAAAACATGACTGATTATTAACTAAACATTTCCAAACATTTAATGTTGCTCCTCCGCACCCACTAAATACACCACACACACACACACACACATGTACACACCACAAGGCTTGGACTGCGCTCTGGGATCTTGGCGACAGAAGATGGTCTTTACTGAAACCAGTAAAGACGATTTAATGCAGTGGTTCTCTACAGGTACAGCCGGGGGAAAAATGCAATGCTAAATGCAAATAATAAAATGCAACTAACCAATATATTACTAACTAACTATATATATCAATATAGTTAATAATTAAGATAGAAAAATAAATGGGCGCATCAATTTTTAAAAGGGAGGAAAAAACTACATTTCAGTCCTGATAACCATCGGAGTAGTTTGTTACACACATTTTATGAACGAGAAATGTAAATAGGTTTAGTTTTGGCAGACTAGATCTAGTACGAAGACTTGCTCTGCTAAACCTTAAGGTTATATGATAAGACAAAAGAGAGCCTGTAGCAGATCTAGACAGGTGGTGCTGGGGAGGAGGAGGGCCCAATAAATGCGAGAGTAGATAGTACGAAGCGATTGATTGGCTGCTGAATCGGCGACGAGACAGTATGAATTCTCAGTTAATCACATTTTTATGCAATGCAATGCAAATGCTGTTCAATTTTTGTTCAATAAACTTTTGTACGGTAAATACTTTTGGTAGCACATTGGGTCACCACTTGATATCCAATGTAAAATATGCGTCGTGAAGCAAAACCAGTTGAGAACCTCTGGTCTAATGTATGATTAAAGCAATAGTGCAATATGATTCAACAATTGGGACTGTGCCATCAGCCTCGCCATGACATCATTTTCCCTCGGCTTTTCTAATCAATCATACTTACAATTTTCACTTGCCGTATTATAAAAATTTTAATTAATACCTGAGGAGGCAGAATATCATCTGACTTGATGGTGGACTCTAACTTGGACTAGCAAGCAACCCCCTAGCAACTACCTAGAAAACCCTAGCAACCACACAGTAACGTCCTGGCAACTTACCCACAATCCTAGCATTGTGTCCACAGGTTTTGCACATGTAATGTAAAAAATCGAGTTACTAGATTACACTCTATTCTAGTGAATTTCAGATTACTGGAGTTGTTCTATGGTGGGTTATCGGCACACAAGTGCATTCTGGGAAAATGCTACTTAACACCTCTTGAGACGTTCTCACCCACTTCCTTTCATCAACAGAAAGTACTGTCGCTTCCTCTGTGGAGGACGGCTGCGGCTGTGAACGGCCGAACAACAACAATAACATCTTAAATTACTGTTTCAAAACAAAGGAATTTACAGAATTTAACAAACAGACTTAAAACACTTATGCAGCCACAAAAACACACACCAGATCATAAAACATTATTTGGCAGCACTGGGCCAACGTCCTGTCTCAGTATTGATTAAATTAGTGATTCAGTGCAGAAGGCAGATGGATGCGGGTCTGGACGGTCAAAAAGCACAACCAATTTGATTTTATGGCTTTTATTTTCTAAAGGTTCCCTCAAAAAATGGATTTTGCCCTGTGTGTGTGTGTTTGTTTGTGTGTGTGTGTGTCCCACAGGGGGCCATCTGGTTTGGGTTGGTCTGGATGTTTTGTAACATTAACCATCATTGCGCTCTCTCACTCACACACACACACACACACACACACACACACACACACACACACACACACACACACACACACCACTTAGATTATCTTGATCAAAGTATTACTAAGTCATACTGACACATGGTTAGTGGATCCTCTTTTCACAGCATTCAACTTTGGCAATAACAAGTCTTTCTTTTCTGGCTTAAACTGTAAATATGAATAATACCAGATTTTAAAGCACTGACATTATTCTTCCAATATACCTGCAATGAAACTGCATGCATTTAAACTCTGGCAACTAAAAGCATTGCACCAAAGACTCACATAGCCAGACTAAAGCGCAACAGTCGGGTTTCGGAAGGAAAAAATCCCATACATTCTTATTTTATTTATTTATTTTTAACGATAACTTAAAAACCTATAAAGACAGTCCTTCTGTGAGCTATATGAGGTATTTAATTAATGGTATACATTTTTTTTCATCAGTCCACATTATTTTAACTTATTGTTAAAATAATCATGTATAATGGTGGGATTTGCTGGTGAAAAACTACAATACCCATAATTCTGCAGAGAAATCTCAAACAGGCAGAAAATTTAAATTAGCAAATCACGCAAAAAAACACTTTAATGCTCGCTCACTCCGTATACATATTTTGAAATTAAGGTAACATTTGTTGTTTCTATATACACAATCAACATCTTTAAATGAATAGTTTTTTATATTTATCTGTCTTTCAATTCAATTATGTCATTTGCAATGCTTCATGGGATTGTGCCCTCACTAAAGCCTTTAAGGCCCGTTCACACCATGAAGGATAACTATAACGATAACTATATTAGCATGCGTCCACACCAGCAGACGATTTTGTTCTGTTTATTCTGTCACTTTAAATGCTCGAGCTCGTTACAGCAGGATGGATTCTGATTGGCTGTGTTTTTATCGTTCATCAGCTGGATAGAATCGTTCTGAAAGTGATTCTATCGATATCGTTTCTCTGTTCCGTTATCGTTATAGCTGTGTTGTGAACTCTGCTATTCTTTAATATTGAGAATTTTTTTAGAGCGATATCTTTATAGTTATCGTCCTTGGTGTGAACAGGCCTTTAGCATCCTAGTTTTTAGGGGCCGTTTATATGATACCGTTTTCAACTAAAAACTTTGTATGCGTTTTGGCCGTTGTTTGAGTTTGAGAATGCAAACTTTTGAAAACGGGATTCAAAGTGCAAGTTTTTGAAAACGATACCGTTATCAACTTTGTGTAAACTACAAAAACACGAATTTGTAATAAAAAAAAAAGATGACGTCATGTGCTTGCGGGTCTATAGTGTTTCTTTACAAAGTGACATCGCCATCTACTGGCCTTTTTAAGTTACCATAACTCCTATGGGAAAAAGACTTCCAATAAATGCCACTAAAAAGTGGGCGATACTAATGCACTCTATTGAAGTCTGGTCTACTTCCAAGCTTATTCTGACCAAAAACTGCACACTTAGAGAGAGAAAAAAATATCAGATCAATGTTTAAAGCATCCAGCAACAGTCTGTTTTGTTTTTATGTGCCATTTAAAGGGGCAGGCACAACTAAAATAGTCGATATCACAATAATATACCACTGAAGAAAAAACAAATTCAAAATATGCACACCACTTTTTGTCTAGACTTTGAATGAACAAATATATAGGCACTACCCACCATCCTCATGTGAGCTACATAAACGACTTTAATGTCTCATCTTCCACACTCACCCATATCTGCAGTTTGACTCGCTTCTCTTTACGGTAAACCGTTTTGACTTTGAAGTCGATGCCGACCGTGCTGACGAACGCAGAGGTGAAGGAGTCGTCAGCGAAACGGAACAGAAAACTAGTTTTTCCAACACTGCTGTTGCCAATGATGAGGAGCTTGAACATGTAGTCAAAATTCTGATCGGCCACATCCTTCTGCACCTGCGTCTGATTACGGGTATCGTTGGCCGACGCCATCTAGAGGAGTGGAGGAAAAGTCAAAATGTAAGAGAGACAAGCTATGTCGTCACCAATTTCAATGAAGCTTAATAAATTACGGTTATCTAACCCTCCAGCAAATCTAAACAGAAGAAAACCACCTTCATATGTTGGGCCCTGAGAATGCTGTGACCCTTTTGCTCATTTATGCTGGTCTACAAACTCACAACCAAGAAGTGAAGTGACACAGGAAATAACGTAAAACAACTCGTGCGAGACTGGATTTATTCCTGTTAAAATCGGTATCCCACAAGAAGCTTGCAATCCAAGTCGTCCATGTGCTGATTTGAGGTGAATAAGAGGAATATGAAGAAGAGATTGGTTGCTTGCAGAAGCCATGCTTGCTGATGCTTTGTTGCAGGTCTATGACTCCTCCTCCTGAAATTTCATTGGCCGTAACCAAGTTGTCGCTGATGTCACTAAAGTAATGGGAGTTATGTGCAACAAACATCCATATTTTGTAAAACAGGTTCCATCGCTTCCGGTTCAGGTATTTTGTATGTGCTTCTTAAATATAGAGGTGTTTTACTAAAGATACCTTCAAAGACGCGAGCATAACTGATGTCCATTGCATATGCAGATTGATATCTAAAAGTTTTTTATTTTTCTTCTCACTAACATTTACAACATTTAAATTGGATTAAAATGCCAACAATAAAAAGAACTAGCTAGGTTAGCTGATCACCTTAAAATTACAATAGTCACAGTGTCAGATTATGCGATCTCGACTCCTAAACACTTGACTCGTGTCGTGGACAAGAAACATGTCAGACAACACATTTCTTCCCGACCAATCGTTGCTTGCCGTCGACGTGCGTGATGTCATAGAGAAGACGAAACTAGCCGTTCCTCCCTCGAAATCAGGTCTCCCTAAACCGTCAAGTAAGTATATATGAATGATATTAATTTAGAATACGCCTAGCTTACTATATTATGCGTACGGAAACACATTAGTGCATAATAAAACTAATTGAACGTAATTTTTTACACTTGATTAACTGTTAATTACTAAATAATAATAACAGCCTATCAAGTGAATAATTGAACATCATTAATTAGTTTTATTTGAAACTGAAATATTTGGACATTTAACCCTTAATTTAACTCATAATTACATTAAAGATGATTAAGAATATATGGTGCAAATGTGTGTATTTAAACTAAGCTATCAGGCTAACCGGTTATCTGTATGCTATCCTAGTATATAAGCTAACTAATAGAGACATAAATGATCGTTATAATGTAGTTGAAACAGCATTTATCATAACATGATTTTGGAGGAATTGTAATCAGGCGCATAAGAGAGTACCTATTAAAAGCAGTTTAAACCAATGGGATTGCTTGGGGTCCTAAAGGAAACCCGATTTCAAGGAGAACCCAATTTGTCACTACAACTTATCATTGTCATGTGACCTTCCAGCATCAGTTACGTCATTCGGGGACTCTTTACCTACTGTTTTTCGAATACTATGTATTCGGACATACTACTCTGTTGGCATACTGTTTTTCACATGCTATATAGTAGGGAAGTATTCGATTTCGGATGCAGCAAAACAATGGTTGTACTAGCTTAATGCTAATTCCAGTACTCACCCAGTGCTGATTTGCCTCTGATTTTGGTCATTTATCACAATTGCCACAAAACTGTTGGCTAGTTAAAATCGGGGCTAAAATCGTGCAGTGTGTACCTGGCATTATCTAAAGCCACGTTGATACTCTGACATGTAGTTAAAGTATTCTTCTTGCACTGTCATCTATCTCTCTCTTTCTTTCTTTCTTTCTTTGCGCATCAGACATGCTGAGTGAGGATCTTTCCTTGATTCAGAGCCATTACAGCAGAGACCAGCTCAGCACAATTCATTCTGGACAGAAACCAGTGCTTAAAGTGGGAAGCACGTAATAAGAATAGGGGAAAGAGTTCACCCGAAAATACAGATTCTATCATTATTGTGTATATCGTGTGATAATGTATGATGCAGTTCTTTGACTCAGATGTTATTTTGCTCAGTAATTTTGTGCTTTTTTCATTTTTTATTAGTTTTTTGTCCTATTTAGCTTTAATTTAGATTTACATTGACATTTAGCAATTAGATTTATTTCAGTTTTAGTCATTTTAGTACTTCAACTTACACATTTTCAGTTCTAATTTTTTAAGTTAATTTTAAGTTTTTTATATTTTTATATTAGGCCGCCTGTATAAGTTTTATATTTTATTTTAGCTTCATTTCAATTAACAAAAACGATTTTCAATATAGTTTTACCTAGTAAGTTAACAACAAACTGGTATGTATGACTGATGATTTTCTGTGAATAACTACTTAAATTTCAGCCTCTTTGTCACAGAAAACTTTGTTATATCACTTCAGGATACTTGAAATACAAATTAATAAATCCTAAGGATTACTTTTATGGTATTTTATGGTCTTTTTATGGCCCCTTTTGAGCCTGACAGACATAAACACGTTAAGACTCTTCGAAAAGCCTTACATTTTTTGTTCCACAGACAAAAACAACACCATACCGTTTTTAAACATGAGGATGAGTAAAGAATGACATGCGGTGAATTCAGGGTGATTTGGACACTTTTTGCCATTGAGATGACTTGGGACAAGTGTCCCCATCAACCTGAATTCACCCTAAATTATTCCCATAAACACCCATTTCCTTATAAGAAAAACGACCTTCCTGAACAAGTATTAACATTCTGCTCAAGCATATGAGAAAGAGGTGATCACATTAACACCTGTAAATTACCTGAAGAGGGAGTTACCAGGATATGACACACCTTACACACATGAATGAACACAATGCTGTTGTGCCACTGCAATTTGAAATAAAATGACATGATAGCCCTTTTGCGCATGCAGGCTAAGATTAAGATTAAATGACAAATTAGATTAGATCTGACACAAACAGCATATCACACACCCTAAAACTATTAAATCTACTGATCTGTCAAACACAGCATCAGCTAACACTCAGAAAATATAAATTTGATCATGTCATCATTAACTCAATTCTGAGGTTGAAAATGAAATAGAGATGTTTGAATGAATAGAGATGTTTGAAACGGTTCCAGTCATGCTCCCATATGGACATCTTCATATATCTCTCTACTGTAGCCTAAACGATTAATGAAAAATGCGTATCCTTCGGGCACAAACATAATATGGTGACTAACCTTATTTGTCGCTTCTTAAAGATGTTTATTTTACTCTATAAAGTTGATGTTGCGCGTTTCCTCAGCTGGTTTCGGACATCCAGTTTCACTTTTCCAGCACAACACACTGGAAATGGTCCACTCACTCACTCGCCTTATCGGGTTTAAAACCGAGTATTCCCTTCCCTTCAGAGGGGCGTTGCAAAGCCAGAAGCTTGATGTCTGCAGAGACCTGGCTGTCGACCAGTTTTTTTTGTGTGTGCTGACGGCTCGTCGAAAGGGCGATGGCTGTTCCCAGATCAGCTAGTGGCGCTGGCGAGCGTCCAGCTGAACTCACTGAGCAACCAATCAACAGGTCTCCTGTCCAGTAGCACCTCAATGCAGTACATGAGATCCACGGGGAGGAGTCGGATCAAGATCCAAGGGGTGGAGATGGGTAGGATTAGGGTTGGGTTTAGGGATCAGGGGGCGGAGTTGGGTAGGTTTAGGTGTATGTAAGGTGGGAGGAGTCGGATCTGGATCCGACTCCTCCCCGTGGATTTCATGTTCCGCAGTGAGGACCATCTCCTCCTGTCAGTCAGACACACTCAGCATTATCATCTGCCACTTACATACGGGTCATTCTGTCAAACGGCTGCCCTTAGCAGTCTCAAAAAGTGGTGAACAAAGTAGCAGGATCTACAGTTGTAGGTTTATTACCACAAGCTTTGTTATGAATCTACACGAAGTACATAAGAAAGATCATTTAACGCTGATAGACTAACAAATGTCCATTCTCCACTTTTTAATCATCACTTAGGCTATACAAAATAACGGCAACTGACAAACATAAATTTACTGGGGAAAAAGGAGACTTTAACATGTCATAGGCGATATATATATGTTATACACACACACACACACACACACACACACACACACACACACACACACACACATAAATATACCCTGATAGCACATACATCACGGAGACGTCAATTATTTAACATATCATAAGGCTATATATATATATATATATATATATATATAAAAAGTTCTGAAATTAGGTAGTCCTCAGTAAAAAAAAAAACTACAATTCTGTTTTGTATTTTTACATTACCAATGTAATTTATGTTTTTATTAAAACCAAGTATAAATCACATCATGTTAGTGATTAAAGCATTTTTGCATATTCCAAAATACTAGCCCAACTAAAGCAAGCAACAATTTAAACAATATATATATATATATATATATAAATATATATATATATAAATGTAAAAGTATCAACAATTTATGAGCTGCTTGTACTCAATTACAAGCCAACACAAATAGAGTAAATTATTATTCCTTTTAATAAATCCTTCAGTACATTAAGTCTCTTTATATCTTTTTTATTTAAAGATACTTATTATTTTATGTGATATTCAGATACACACAGTAGGTACAGAAACAAGCCTATCTAAAATCTCCTAGTCACAAAAGAGGAACACAAAGGCGAGCGCCATCAGGAATTGAGCAATCTAAAGCATGGCTATAAAACACACACACACACACACACACACACAGGTTTCAGCTTGTTTTACACACCAAGGTGTTTATAAGCAGAGCTATGGATTATTTGAGCAGATTATATTTTAACTAGTTTTTAATAAGGGCACATCTTTGAAAAAAATAAATAATCATATTGAACCAAATATGAAAATTGCTATTTAAAAAAAAAAAAAAAAATCATACAACAAGTCAGTCAGTCAGAAATCACAAAACTAGGTTTCAACTTGGTTTGAGGTTTGTGATTGGTCGGATCGTTGGCCTCCCACAGCCTCAGAAACTCCTGCTGATAGGGCTGTACGAGCGCCGGCTCCTCTGTAATCATGACGTTTTCTTTGTTGCTCTGGACTGCGGTTAGGGTCCAGTTGAGGGAGCCAGTGATCAATTTCTTGCCATCCACTAATGCAAACTTATGATGCATATGAACAGCTGCGCTCATCTCGTGCCTCACACAGATGCCTGGAACAGAGGTGAAAACAAACAGATGGGAAACTATCAATTAGCTCCAAATCCACTTGCAAATTAACAACAGATGCGATTTATACACATCTGTCAAACCCGCCGTGTGTGAATCATCTAGAGCTCCTTTAATTCTGCACTAATGCGTCAGGCCGTGAGTTTCACAGGCCGCGGTTGCCTGGGTGTGAGAGTTTGTTACAGCAGTGTGTGTACTGAAATAACAAAGGCTGAGCCAGACAGAACATGTGCGAGCTGTGCTGCTGTTGTAATCAAGGTATGAATGACAGTTTTACCACTTTGCAACAGTCGTACAAGTTCTGACTATAAATAATTTCATACTGCATACCACAGTTGTGAGGACAGGCCAATGCTAAATAAAATAATGAGGTTCACTTAGTCATTAAAAACCTGGAAATATGAGGCAATATGTATTTTTTTTAGCCTGGGAGAGTAATGAAAATTAA
This sequence comes from Rhinichthys osculus, assembly GCA_029959095.1. Taxonomy (NCBI): domain Eukaryota; kingdom Metazoa; phylum Chordata; class Actinopteri; order Cypriniformes; family Leuciscidae; genus Rhinichthys; species Rhinichthys osculus. Next base: position 46,289,335 of record JARWKJ010000005.1, read on the forward strand.
TAAACTCTAAAAAAGGCAGAGACATTTCTGTGGTTGTTTAAATTTTTTAGTAATGCTCAGGACTAAAATAACTCTTTGGCTTGAAGATTATTTACACACAAACACATATTCTGTGTGTCTGTGTGTACATAATCTTCTAGCAGTCTGATAGGCCCTTTACATGCAATCTGCAAGCAATTAAATAGTCAATACACGGCACAAGCTGATTGGCCTCTGCGGATCCTGAAGCTAATGAGATTTGCTCAACATTTAAAAAGTCTGGTTCAGTGTTCGCTGTAAACTGGTCCTGCAGCGATCCATCAGTGTTTCTCTTAACCCCTCTACCTCCCCAGCTCCACCTGCCATCATCTGCTACGGGGTTTATGCATTTCTATTCATGTAGCAGCAGTATATCTTACAAGCTCACGTCAGCACGTCTGTGTATCTATTATTAGCAGTAGCAAGTCCATACTTGCAATGCAGCAGCAATAATACACACACACCTGCCTTACGAAGGGTGCCGATCTGAGATCCAGTGATGGTCATGTAGTCTCTGTCCGTAACGACTCGCACAATGACTCCCTGTTTGTGCAGGAGGAGAATCCCTCTACTCAGCTCCATGTGAGAGAAGGAGAACACACACAGGTCCAGTGACCTACGTGCGGACAGGAGATGCTCGAGGAGCCTGGAGAAGGACGTCTCAATGCCATGCGGGAGGGGACATGCGCTGAGGGCCGAAAGAAGCAAGAGAAATGAGTTGTTTTACACATTATTACACATTTAGATTAGAAAAAAGTGGACCAAACTACCAGGGGAAACGTCTATGGCGTGTGAACAGGTGCTCGACACAGACATGGGGTGAAGGAAAGAACAGAACTTCTTTCAGGGGCCCGCGAGAGACTCTCAGACGCCGCGTCAGCCAGTCTAACCACTCCACACCCAGAACGAAAGCTACGGCTCCCAGCCCTAACACTTTCACCAGCTCTTTAAATGACATCTGAGAATACACACAGAGTAAGAACAGATTAGAAAAGTAAAGCAGCGTTGTATTACACTTTAGGAACAAAAAAAAAAGTAATAAAGAATGTACATTCCTGAACTTTTTGATCTACCGTTTCATTAGACGCATACAGTTGGGATCATAAACAAGTTCAACCAGCCAGTCATTATTGTAAATCAGGGCCCTCGTCATCAGGGGGGACAGATCCTGCATGGACCGTGCCCACCCACACTAATTTTGACCCATGCATAATGAATTATTACACTGGAATAATTGTTTGTAATTGGCAAGAGGCAACATTCTGTTTAATTAAATAATTCAACTCAAAACAATATTTATGCGAGATTTTGTCATGTCAATGTATTTTAATAGATAGACTGTTATATAAGAAATCGGTCGCCAGTAACAACAATAGTTCATTCAACAAAAGACCACAGATTTACGTAAGTGACCAATGAGAAGCAAATATTCCAGAGGGTTGTGTAATAATTTGAAGCGTTAATTAATAATTCAATCATCATTCTTGCAGATTAATGATAATCTCCGAAATTTAACAATTAAATCTTAAATTGTGGCTTTCATATAATTGCCATAAATGTCCAAGGAATGTACAATAACGTGTTTCAGTGTTGTTTAACGTAACGTTAACTGTCTGAAGCTAACTGCAAACACGGATTCTCTTAACGTTACACTTTGACGCTCGTGGTCGCGATTCAGAAAAACGACTAATATGATAAATTAAACTTGTACTTGATAGCATTGTCATTTATCCAGGTACGAAAAGACATTTATAACACAAAATGTGAGAATGTTTTGATATAATACCTGTTGGTACATGTCTGCCGAGAGCTCAAGTGACACTGAATCCTAAAGCAAATCACATGCAAGTTCGGTTCTTGTGAGTTGGATCTTTTCAATGAATCGGTTGAACACGTTCACAAAACGGGACTTCGAATCGGCTCGCGAGGTTCTCGAATAAAACAACTTACAGGCACTTCTTTCCCACATGTTTTCAAAGAGCGAAAATGTACGACTAGTACCTTACTGCATATTGGACTGAATTGACGATTTAACCGGCGTTGTATTACTTTAATGAATCTTTTTTTCTTCAACGCGTTGGTTTTAATAAATAGACCAATTTTCAGCCGACGTCACAGTTACGTCACGGCGCTAGCTGGTGGCAGAACAAAGGGAAAACTGGAGGCGGCAAATACAAACCAGCACAGATTCGGCTACAAAATAAGGAGCTTAAATTCTTCTTATTATTAAATGTCATCTTGTTGTGTTGTTGGGTGCAAGAATCAATGAAAAATTAATATGCTTTATCTGCAATTTTTTATTTCTAGAAATATTCACCTCATTAAAATTGCACCGTAATGTCCCTCTTTACATTGTCGTCTTCTCGGCGCTGGCTAGGCAGAACTGCAGATCGTACCACACAAGTCTTGTACATGACCATTCAGCACATAGTTATAGGCATCTAAAGATTTACATGCCCTCCGTTTCTCTATCAGGTAGGTGTAGAAGTCAGGCCACTCAACCGGAGGTAACGTTAACGTTAATCCTGTCAGATCCTCAATGAGTGTACGGGTCGGCCAATCTGGTTCCGTCCGATTAAAATTAACTTTTGCAAATAACAATCGTGGTCCTTGACAGTGAGTGACCTTGCACATTAAGATAAAATGGGATTTTCTCCAGTCATTGTTAAAAACAAGTTAACAAAACTTGCAGACTTTACGTTAGTGAAGCGGCCAGAGGGATCGTTCTGCCACCACTTAAGCTCCGCCCACATAAAACGTCACCATGTTTACCAACTGAAAATTGGTCTATAGAATTTTACTGCAACGAGCAAGACCTTTTTCACCCAAAAAAATGTAAATAGACAAATCGGGGTGTAGGCAATAAACAGCAGTATGCTCAAATGTTTTTATTTTTATATTATTTATTTATTTACCAGGACAGTGCATATTAAAAACAGTACAGCTGTAAAATGACAGAATTGGCCAAGGGCTACTTTAAAAAGTCTAGCTCGTAAATGCCAGCCACATAGACACATAACGTTACAAGCCAGTGTCACATGAGCACGCGGTGAACATGTGGTGATGTTATTGCGTCACGGCGTAAGCGATTCACTGAATCGTGTTTTTATTATGTGGTTAAAAAATAGAGTAAGAAAAAGTGGAAAAATAGAGGACACATTAATTTCCTCAAATTTTTATTATCTATTATAAAAGATAATGTTTTATATTCAAAATGCAGAAGAGCAGAAACTTTAGAGAATTCTAAAGAAAATTGACAAAAAAGTACCATATAATTACTATGTTTTTTGGAGATGGTACCATATGGATATTTAGCTTACTTACTAAGGCAATTCCATTGTAGGCCGACTCTCTGAAGAGCCTTGGAGTAACAGGATGCCATGGTGGTCCAATATCATTCAATGTTATGGTACCATATCAAACACTGTATCATGCACTTGTCAGTATAGATCTTTTAAGGATGTCCTTATATAAAACAGTATAGGACTAAGACACCATGTTTTTGCATCTGTTAATGAAAATATTAATGAAATTTTCGTTAGTTCTCAGAAAGTAGGCCAAAGATTTGTCTTTAATGCTATTGTATTTCATAAGCATTTTTTGTGACAATAAAAAATATATAGGCCTATGCAGTTGCTAAGACATCTTGGTTTCTTTCTGCTGAGACATTTTAAACACTAAATAATAAACAGATGTCACAATTCACATAAGCTGCAGACAAGCAAGCACAGGTTGAAAAGATCAAAAGTGTATCAAATGCTTTCCCACTTTCCTCTGAACATTGCATCACTTACTTAATACTTACACAAGTGGTGTATATTCTGAACATATATCTGAACAGACATCAGTGTGAATGATTAAACTACTTTTGCTCTAAAGGTACACTATGCAACTTTAAAAGCAATTAACAACAAATGAGTCCATAGATCATCAATCCTTCTTCCAAAACGTGTTTCTGTCTCCCCTATATTCACTATGTTAAAGGAGTAGTTCACTTTAAAAAAAACTTTTGCTGATAATTTACTCACCCACATGTCATCCAAGATGTCCATGTCTTTCTTTCTTCAGTCGAAAAGAAATTAAGGTTTTTGATGAAAACATTCCAGGATTTTTCTCCATATAATGCACTTTACTGGGCACCAAAGTGTCCAAGGTCCAAAAGACAGTTTCAGTGCAAACTGCAAACTGTTCAAAGGGCTTTAAACGATTCCAGACGATGAATAATGGTCTTATCAAGCGATACGATCGGCCATTTAAAAAATAAATAACAAAGTTTAAGTTTTATAAGCTCAAATGCCCGCCTTGCTCTGTTCTGTGTGACTCTCCTGTTCGAACTCGTTCATCAAAATGAACGAATCTTTTTTCGAGTCATTTGATTCATTTAAAGAACGAAATGAACTAACTGACTCGGAAAAAGATTCGTTCATTTTGACCTTGAACCGTTTGGTGCCCAGTAAAGTGCATTATATGGAGAAAAATCCTGGAATGTTTTCATCAAAAACCTTAATTTCTTTTCGACTGAAGAAAGAAAGACATGGACATCTTGGATGACATGGGGGTGAGTAAATTATCAGCAAAAGTTTTTTAAAAAGTGAACTACTCCTTTAAGCCTATTATAATGCTGCATCCCAGACGAGGTTGGACGTGGGAATATCCCAAATCAAATGTCCCACTTCAGACCTCAGTGAATTCCAGGCAACCAGAGTCACGTTCACATGTTGCCCACATGATGTCGCCACGATTCAACGAGAGCGTGTTTTGTGTTAATTATGGCAAAACAACCAACACAAAATCGCTTTGAAAACAGCTGACGAAAAGCAAAAAATAAGGTATTATTCATAGACGGTTCTTAATCGTAACTTAAAGTCTAATGTTAAAGTTTGTTTGTTTATGCTCATTGAAAGCAAGACTTGCCGACATCAAATGGCGTCTCACTGAGGTCGGGCCTGATCGATGTACCTCAAGTTCGCAGGTCGAGTGTCCGACTTTGAGAGGCTTTATTTCCAATAATGAGGTGGGAAAAATCCTAATTCCGAGCTCGCTGTCTGGAACGCATAAGTGTTTATATTTTAGACCTGAAGGGATGGTTTTCACGGGAGATTGCATACATACGTCACTCGCCCGTGTGTCTCGTCATATCCGTAAATAGAGAAAAGTTGCTCCGGCTACTTTGCTGCATAGTGTGGGAGTGGCAGAGGTTGTTACAATGAGCCAGAAAGGTTGACATGGAGCAGATAAATCTCAAACCTCCAGGGAATCACTCGTTTAAAAAAAAACCTGAACAGAGGAGAGTCTGCAGGCAATAAGAGAACGCGACAGAGCTCGTAATAAAACCAGAATCAACATCGGCTCGGCTTTTCGGACATGGTGAGAACTGAGGGATTGGAAATGTTCTAAAATCGACACGGAGATGATGGTGTTTTTTATTACTGGACAGGTAATGTGTTTTAGTGAACAGATAAATCACACAGAGCCGAAGCACAACCAAAACAATGTTCTTCCACAAATGCATGCAGTTTTTTTAACCGCTAGATCGAGAAAAATGACAGTGTACCTTTAATGATCCTAAAGAATATAATATATATAAATATATATAACTGATGACAAGGCACCAAATGGAGAGGACAGGGTCTTGTCCTGACCCTACTTCAGAACAATAACATTTTATAACCATTTTATACTTTCATTACCTTTGTATCAACATCTTAGTTGTTGTTTAAAGGGATACTCCACTTTTTTTTTTTTGGAAATGGGCTCATTTTACAACTCCCCCAGAGTTAAACTGTTGAGTTTTACCGTTTTTGAATCCATTCAGCCGATCTCCGGTTCTGGCGGTACCACTTTTAGCATAGCTTAGCATACATCATTGAAGTGGACAAGACCATTAGCATTTCAAAAAAAAAATGACCAAAGAGTTTCGATATTTTTCCTATTTAAAACTTGACTGTTCTGTAGTTACATCGTGCACTAAGACCGACGGAAAATGTAAAGTTGCGATTTTCTAGGCTGATATAACTTTACATTTTCCGTCGGTCTTAGTGCACGATGTAACTACAGAACAGTCAAGTTTTAAATAGGAAAAATATCGAAACTCTTTGGTCATTTTTTTTTTTGAAATGCTAATGGTCTTGTCCACTTCAATGATGTATGCTAAGCTATGCTAAAAGGGGTACCGCCAGAATCGGAGATCGGCTGAATGGATTCAAAAACGGTAAAACTCAACAGTTTAACTCTGGGGGAGTTGTAAAATGAGCCTATTTCCAAAAAAGTGGAGTATCCCTTTAAGACTTAGTCATTTTCCCACCTATAGACACTAACTGATCGTCTTTTGTTTATTTTCATTCGCCATTAACATTTTAAACTTTTTCTGATCCAGTATATTCTGAGACTAAAGACCAATTACATACAATTTTAATTTTAGAACTACATCTGATCCATAATGAAGCACCTAAACAAGTTGATTTGGAGTTTAGAAGATTTTGTGTGGTAGATGATGCCCTTTAAACTAATCAGAGAGCAGCTTAATTGTTTTTCTAATTAAGTCGAGAAAATGTATCCCTACATCATCCACGTAAAGATGATCAAACATTTAATTTGGTTAAGCTGGTCTGAGATCAGGAGAAAGGCACATTCTCTACCAATGCTGAATACCAAAGTGCATTAATTAAGGAAGTCAATGGCGTCTTGTTCATTCGGCTTGGCGCAGTATTTGCGGTCGTACACTAGACGTGATCCTCCCATCGGAGTTTGGCCGCTCTGAGACGCCATTTTGTTGGTTCCCATCTGCAGAGACACTGTGGTCGAGTCCACCGGGTCTAGATTCACGTTCTTTTCCGTCACTTGTCTTGCCGTGCCAAGAGCAAACATTCCAGCCTACAACAGGACAAAGGTGTAGGTAATAATATTAATATATTAAATATATTGCAATTGCAACAGTTCTGGAATGAACTTTCAAGACATTTTTACTATAGCCAATGTTGCTTTCTGAATTCCTCCACATTTTTTAAAGAGGTGAATTAATAGTGTGATTAAAGTATTTTACCTCCATCAGCAATAAAGCCACATATGTATTTCATTTTGCTGTTATGAGTGTTGGCACTCATAATATATCAAAGGAGGACATGAACGGAGCGGTCATCTCATAATTACAGTGATTTTGGCGTTAATGCAGCATGTGCCCTCACCATACTGGCACATTTGTTTGTGCCCATTTGGAGGTTTATAGTGGATCGATCCGCTGGTTTCTCCATGCCCATATTGGGATCATAGAGATGACGTCTGGTTCCATAGGAGGTCATGCCCTTTTGGCTGGCAAATTGATTGGAGCCCATCTGTGAATCAGATGAGAAATAGTATATTTAGTACTGTTCTAAAGTTTGGGGTCCGTAAGATGTTTTAAAAATATATATACGTTTATATTGCAAGGATCCATTAAATTAATCAAAAGAGACAGAAAAGACATTAATAAAGTTATTCTATTTCAAATAAATGCTTTTTTTTATTTCCTGAAAAAATGTATCATGGTTTCCACAAAAAATATTAAGAAATGTTATATATTTAAGAAATGTTTCTTGGTCAGCATATTCAAATGATTTCTGAAGGATCTTGTGACACTGCTGAAGATTCAGCTTTGCCATCACAGAAAAAAAATATAAATATTGAAATAGAAAACAGCTATTTAAAATTTCACAATATTATCATATTTCACCAAATAATTGCAGACATTTTACAGTACTTAGTACTACAATTAACTTTGCAACTACATGTCAACTAACTTTCATTAATTTGCAACTACATGTCGATTGTCGACTAACTCTAGTAGATTGTTAGGTAAGGGTTAGGTGTTAGGGTTCAGGTTAGTAGAATAAGTTGACATGTACTTGCAAAGTTACTTATAGTCAGTAGAATGTCTGTTGAGGAGCATCAAAATAAAGTGTTAGCAGATATTAAGCAGACAGTCCTAATACTCGAATGAAAGTTAGTTGACATGTAGTTGCAAAGTTACTTTTAGTTAGAATGTCTAAAGTGGACTATTGAAATAAAGTGTTACCTATTTTTTATTGTGTCTTACATAGCTGCAGGACCAGGGGCATACATTTATATCAAATGCAACTGTAATTCAAATAGTTAATTTACATACTCTTGATATTTGTCTAGTTTAGACTAATTTCCATTTCTGTGTAATTGCATGTTACGTTTACGTTCAGCTTTTTCCAAGTATTTGTCATGTGACCTGTTGGCTGATAATGCCTTCCCCTCCTTTCATCTTGTCAGGATTGAATTTCCTTTGCTTTTTTGCAGCATACTTCACACCGATGTCACTTTTTGTGTAGAAGCCTTTAGTCTTGGCCTGGGAGAAAAGACAACATGGAAAAAGACAGAAAGGCAGAGAGAGTATTGAATATTTTTGATCGTATTCACAGGTAATTTAAGCTGGATTATTTAAGGATGTCACGGTAAGGAAATATTCACATCAGTAGGCCTATTTAAACTGCGCACTCACTTTTTACTTTCGCGATCACACGTACTCTGTGTATAGTGACATTTTACAAGATAAGATAATTGTCAATGATCCTCAGGATCTGTTGTGTTCACGCCATGTCGTAATTAATGGGAGGATCATGTCTAGTGTACAACCGCAAATACTACGCCAACCCTAATGAACAAGACGCCATTGACTTCCTTTATACACTTTGGTATTCAGCATTGGTAGACAATGTGCCTTTCTCCTGATCTCAGACCAGCTTAACTAAATTGAGAGCTATGTCTAAGAGCTGTGTCCAAAATCACCCCTATACCCTTAAACTGTTTGAGGGGACAGCCAATTGTTGTGTTGACCGAAACCATAGTAGACGTTATCAGGTGCAAGAGTTGTATTAGTTTTTCTCACCACTCCAGCCAAAGTGATGAGGGTGCCCTGGACCTGGGTGTGGTTCATGTCCTCAAAAAGGTCGTTGGCCTCAAACATGTCATATGGTTTTAGGCCGTATTCACCAATGGCTCGCACAAAGTGAGTAATATTCTCCAACTAAGAGAGATTGAGAGGGGATAGATAAAAAATATTGAAATAAAAGCAAGTTAGGGATGGATTCTCCTCTGGGTAAACTCCAAATTTCTCCCAAATCTTCTTGTCTCATAGAAACTACTATGCCATGCCTGGAAATATAGTATTTGTAGGTCAGCTCTACAGTTGAAGTAAACAGACTAGAGTTTATGAGGTAAAATAGTCCATTCATTAGATGAGTTTGACTCTTGAGTTGCATTCCTTGTTAATGCAGACTACTCTTAATTGCATGTTTCTTTTATCTACTGTAACTATTTGCACTGTAAATCAATAACCACTTTGACAGTAGCAAAAAGAGAGAGCCAGACTGTAGCAGAGAGTGAACACTCATACAGTGTCTACATTCTCTGCATTTCTCGGAGTTAAACAGTACATAACGCATTCTTAAAATGGCAAAAATTTGGCTAATAGTCTCCATTTCATAACATGAAACCCAAGAAGTCACCCTCAAACATAATATGCACACAAATCTGACTAGGAACAATGCAAGAGATGCCTCAAAATTCAAACACTGCAGATATACACACTACCTTGTGCCAGTTCAGGGGTGAGTGATTGACCTTCGGAACAGATCCAGGCTGCAGTTTGTTGATCAGCCTAGTGGATGAACACCATATAAGAGCAATTATGCCAAGCACGAATATGTTATGAATGCAGGTCTTTGCGTGACCCTTGCATTTTTACCCTTGACTTAACATATTCACTTCAGTTTTGGCTTTTGTTGTTTCCGATTATCTCAATTATTATTTATAATTATGTGGTTTTTTTGGTGATAATTAACCTCGTTTTGTGACATGTTTATTCTTTTCTGCTTTCCTGGCAAAGAGATTTTTCTCAATCCCCCAGTTTCACAGTCTAGTCCCAGACTAATATGCATGTTTGAGCTATTTTAACTGAACGCAACTTGCAATGATATATCTTAAAATATGTCTGTGTCATTGTTTTGTCTCAAGATGCTCACCAGCATTGTTTCCTTCTTGGTCACCGTGATTTTGCCAAGTAAGACATGGTCCTGGATCAACATTCCTGTCCCAAAATGTAGTCCTTACCCAATCCCTACCCCTAAACCTAACCCTACCCATAACTTTTCCCTAAAATCAGAGGGTAATGAAAGGTGAATAGCACTGATGTTTAAGTACTTCACCCTAGTTCTAAGCCTAAACTTGGCATGAACTGTAAACTTGTCCCTCAAATCTGATTGGTTGATTGGAAAGTTGATCCAGGATCAACAAAGATGTTGATCCAGGAAAATGTGGTACTTGGTGAAATCACGTTCACCTTTCTTCTTAGGCATGTTTATAAAAGCTACTTAAATGTCCTAATTGAACTAAGGCCTAATCCTGGCTTAATCTAAACCCTGTCTGTGAAACCAGGCCAATGAGTCTTCATAACTGGTTAAATAAAGCTTACTAACTATCTTTGACTGCTGAAACTCACTCGCACAGGATCACACCGTCCTTTAGTCCCTGCATGAAGTCTTCAGGGAGCGTTCGACCTGTGACCTCATGGATCCACGTCCTCAGAGCCTCCTCCGTCTGAGGGTCATACTTCTGTGCCAGCTGCCATGTCAAGTGATGAAAAGGTCAAATAAGTGCTTTTTAACTGTTTCATTTGTTGCTAACCTAATGCTAACATTATGTATGCAAGCTGTTTGCGGGGAAAAAAAATTAATTTTATGCATTATTAAACAAAACTAACAGTTTTGCCCTTATACTTTACCATAATAATAATACCGTAATAAAAGCAACAACAACAATAATGTAGATATTATTGTCCATGACATCAGTAAATAGATGTTGTCACTAAACCATAGTGTCATTCAATCATCTTGTAATGAGAAATTTTCCCCATTAGAAATTCTGACATAAAAGAGCTTCAATAACAAAAACATACATATTTCATGCATATTTGGGAAATGTTGCTGTTATGCAACTCAGTACCAAAATGGGAAGTTTTTTCTTCTTCTTAAAACGATTAAAGTCTAATTAAATTCATGCCTCTTTTGTGAATCAGTTCATTTGGAATAGAAATTCCTTTTGTGACTCTGATTGAATGAATCATTATCATTTATCCTTCAACGTCGTTCTTAAAAGCTTCACTAATATTAATATTACACTTTACCTTTCCAATAGAATATTGGATTTCTTCTGAACACATGAAATATCATTTTTTATTTTGGGTTACTCATGCATACATACAATTGTATTGTTTTAAATGGATTCAAATAAATAAACTATGTTGGGAAAAGTTGATGAACAACAATGTCTAATTTAACACAGCGAAAACATATGTAGAAGAAATGTATTGAACGCACATCAGCATATGCCTTTTCTGTGAGGGTGGAGAGAAAAACAAATGTCTTGTGGGGTAAAAATGGCATATTATTGGGTTCAGCTTATTAATTCTAACTTTTGTTTATCAGAATAGTGAGAAAAATAAGGAAAGTAATATGTTGGCATAGGAAACCACCATATCATCAAGATCATCAATTTAAAGCAGGAAGAACATTGTACGCTGCCAGGGCTTCCAAGTCTATTGCATTTGTATTATAAAGTCCACATACCTTATTCCTGACATCAGCAGAGAGTCCGAATGTGGGTCCTTTGCTGAACTGGGTGCTCATGGTCTCTGCTGTAGAGTTGAGTCCTGTGATGCAGGAGTTCGGCTCTGACCCCCTCCATCTTTTAAATGCCCCTCTGTCCGTGTGTCATCCTGTACACGTCTGCTGCTCATTGGCTGAGGCCTCTCGACTGTCTGACCAATCATGAGCGTGAATGTACTGCTGGCAGGGGTCAGATCATGAGCTCTAAAGGAATAATATAACAAAAATGTGAATTATTGTCTCTTCCTTATGTCGTTCCAAACTAGTATCCAGGTTTTTTTTAAGTGTTCTTCACTGCATTTGGTTTAATTCAAAAGAGCTTGTTAAGGATGTTTGTATTTTCTGCCCAAATGTCACTATTTTTAAGACGAAACCTACACTTTTTTTTAAGTAATAATAACTAATTTAGCAAGAAGGGCTGGGAGATGATGTTGGATAGAGAGAGAGAGAGAGAGAGAGAGAGAGAGAGAGAGAGAGAGAAGCAAAGGAGACGGATGGAATTTGAGCACTTTATTTGGTCATGATGGTACTACAGATGTCATGTGTTTGTAGACATTAATAATTGAAAGAATTCAAAGTGAATCTCAACCAGGGGCGAGACCAGAAATGTTCAAACTGGTGGGCCCTCATAAAACCAGGTGGGCAAAAAGAATTGCATGCCAAATGGGCTCTATGCACGGCGGTATTTCCGGTGAAGGTCTAAGGATGCTGGATTACTTCGGCCGATCGTAGAGTCTAATGCTATACCGAGAATTTATATTGGTTTTTATACTCTATTGCTATACTAAAGAAACGTTAGTCACAAAAACAGACAAAACAGACACCCCTCATTTTGTTTATGCTTCTGTGTTTATTATATTAAATAAACATAACTATATATAAAATTACATCTAAACGTATTAAAGTTTCGTTGCAAAGACGAGAGGACAGTAAATTTGGAAGACTCTGCCATAATCCCGTTCCCTTTCAAGGCGGTCACTTCGACATTACGTCATACTGACATATATGGGAACTCCTCCCTTCTCCATTTTCACTGAAATCTTATAGGTTAACGCCAGCTGGAGACAGCTGGCCAATTGACGCAAAACATGCAAATGCTGACCGGTCCGCGTGCAGTATAAATAGCATGGACGCGACAATTACGTCAGAATCTCTTTCTTCACGCTAGAAGTCTTATCTGAAGTCATCGTGGAAGTTGCAATAGAGGTTACTCACCATGTTTCCTCCCCGCATCCGATGGCTGCTACATACCAGATATGTGCGGTATTGACTCGCTCTACCCAAACAAGGATCTACTGAGGCCGCACTCACGGACGACTGGCATACGTGCTGGTCTACCAGTGCGCGCCCTCATAAACCCGGGCATCAGCAGGGATGAGGCCCACTGCCGCCAGCGGCTGCTGGTGGCCCCTCTCACGCCCAAAGAAGAGTTGACAGTCGTTCTCCCCTGTGGCCCAGTGGCGGAACCCAAAGCCTTCGCGCGAGAGACCCGTGTTCGATCCCGGCTCTCGCAGCAGATACATTTTAACCTGCCCGTCGCCTCTCCGGTCCTTTTCGCGGGCTCGCTAGAAGGACTCGACGCAATAGGCTTCGTCGGAAAGGATACTTTTATTATTTTACTTAGCCCGGTATCTAACAGCCAGGCTACTTCAAGAAAGATTCCGTCATCACGACGTCCTATGGAGCGAAACGAAGCAAAATCTATATCTACATCTGTGGAGCGATATTTCTTTTCCTAGGATGGTAGGAGAACACTCATAAATGGTATTAACCCCAGTGACGGGTAGGTTTAGGGACGGGGTTGGGGTAGGTCATATATCTATATATACATAATACAGTAATATAACGTTAAGTCAAAGGCGTTGATAAACACGCTGAAAAGCGATTATGCGTGTTGATAGCACGCCAAAAATGGAAATACGAATTGGCGTGTCATACATACGCCATTTCATGAGATCAGTCTGTATGTGTTATGAATTTTGCCTTTGTATTTTGCCCTGTATCCTTCAGTGCAAATAACTATTCTGATTACTACGTATTCACAGTGTGGTGCGATGCAACTGACACTGTGTTACGTACATACAACTCACTGTTATGTGTAATGATTTATGCCATTATATATTGCCCTGTGTCCTTCAGTGCAAATGGCTATTCTGATTACTACGCAGTGCATATTCACAGTTGTCGTGTGATGCAACTGACGCCGTGTCTATGTACACTCTACACACTGTATGTGTTATGATTTATGCCGTTGTACATTGCCCTGTATCCTTCAGTGCAAATGGCTATTCTGATTACGTACACAGTTGTTGTGCGGTGCAACTGATGCTGTGTACACGCTACGCACTGATGTGCTATGTTTACGCTGCTAAATATTGCCCTGTATCATCAGTGCAACCGGCTATTCTGACTTACTATGTATTCACAGTCGATGTCGCGATGCCTCTGACGCTGTGTTTTTGTACACACTAATGTGACTATGCTATCGCGTTGCCCTGTATCCTTCAGTGCACCTAGCTATCCTATCTAACTGTGCAGAGTCACAGTTTGTCGCTACGGCGACTTGCGCTGCATCTGTGTCCACACTGAAGCGTTATGCAGTTATGTTGCTAACGTAACTGACCATTATGTGAACTGTGCATATCCATGCAGTCTCGGTCGCTTCGTCGACTTGCACCGCATTATACACTCAGATGTTTGATATGTGCACACTGATGGGTAATGCTGTTATGTTGCCCTCTATCCTTCAGTGCAACATCCAGCTATCCTAACTGCATATTCAGTTCTGTCGCTATGGCGACTACACGGCACGTACAAGGACGTGTTTTTGCTATTTTGTTGCCCTGTTTCCTTCAGTGCAAAACTAGCTATCCTAATCTAACCGTGCATATTCACAGTTCTGGATGTATGTACGTAAACGGATGTGTTATGCTGTAATGCTGCCCTGTTTCCTTCAGTGCTGCTAGCCATCCTAATCTAACTATGCATCTTAGTTTCTGTCTCTACACAGTTTCTGTTGCTACGGCGACTTACGCTGCGTTATGTACATGCAAGGATGCGCTATTCCTTACTCACTTGTGTTATGCTGCCATGTTGCCCTGTATTTCAGTGCAACTAGCTATCCCAGTCAAACTGTGCATATTCACAGTCTCCGTCGATACGGCGACATGCGCTGCATTTATTTACAAATGGATGTGTTCATGCAGCGGTGTTGCCCCGTATCCTTCAGCCTAATACGGAGCTAACTGCGTGTATTAAGTTGGCGCTACAGCGACCTATGCTGTACGTGCATGTGCTACGCTGTTATATTGCCCCGTTCCTATCAGGGCAACTGGTTATTCTGTGCAAACTCATATATTCACAGTTGTAGCTACAGTTATGACTGTGTTTGTTTGCTTACTGAGGTGCTATGCTATTATGGGGCTATTTTCTAACTGCGTATATTCACAGTTGTCGTCGCTACGGCCACTGGCACTGTGTTTATGTACATTCAGTTATGTGTTGATTTGCACTTCTGTACATTGGCTATAGAACATCGGCTATGTTCTACAAGGTGGCACCCCAGCCCCAAGCTGTGGAACCTTCTTGTATGTCCGCTGCTGGGTCCTTAGTTGAGCAAGACACTTCACACTGACAAGTGCTGAGACGGAGCTCTCCCTAAGATGGCCTTGCCACCGGCTCTCGCCCCAGCGAAGCACTTGGAGACTTACGCTCATTCTAGTGAATGTTGTCGCATTGTCTCGGACCTGATGACTGCAGCGTCACTCCCAGTCCGATACCAAGCTACGTTCCGAAGTCGCTTACACCGTTCAGAGCACAGGTTGATCCCTGCCCGCCTTATCTGCTGAGTTTCAGCCTCGCATGATGCCGATGCTCAGAGTGATGTTGGCCCTGTAAGGGATTTGTGGATGTGGATCACTTGGCAGCAGTCTACCAGCTGTTTGTGTGCTTGGTGGATGGTACTAGGGACGTGCTGTTTTATACAGAGACTTCTCTCTGAATTCGATGCTTTAAATGGTTGCTTAGGTATGCTGGCTGTCTTCTCAGAACACATTCGCCAGGGTTCCAAGTTTGATGCACCACCTTAGCGTCGTGGGTTCGGTGAGTTTTATCAATGTACTCATGAAACTGTTACCACCAGCTGTGCAGTTGTCTGTATTGCAGAGTTACCATTGCTGCTAACTCTGTGTTATAACTATAAGGTTACATAGCTGTTTTCACATTACGCAGTAGTTCCAACGTACTGTTAACTCTGTGTGTGGCTTAAGGTTATGCAGCTGTCACCGCTATGCCGTCGACACTGTGTTAGCTCTTGTGCTCGAGTGCTTATGGTGTTCTGCTGCCCTGTCCAGTGCAGCCTTCGCCTCATTGCAGTGGATGCGCAACTTGGTAAGCCGCAGCAGACGTTGGTCTAGTTACGCCTATCAGTTTTGAGTGCTCCTAGCAGCGCTGCTGGCTTAGAACTGTTGTTCCTGTGGGAGTGTAGCTTGACCCCGTTCAGGGCTTATCTTCACTGCGCTCACGGCGGGATTCTATACAGTTCCCATATACGTCAGTATGACGTAATGTCGAAGTGACCGCCTTGAAAGGGAACGTCTCCGGTTACTATCGTAACCTCGGTTCCCTGAGAGGCGGGAACGAGACATTACGTCAACCGCCGTGCTCGCCGTTTGATCAGCTGTGCTAGCGTTCAGTCTTGATTCTGACGTAATTGTCGCGCCCATGCTATTTATAGTGCCCGCGGACCGGTCAGCATTTGCATGTTTTGCGTCAATTGGCCAGCTGTCTCCAGCTGGCGTTAACCTATAAGATTTCAGTGAAAATGGAGAAGGGAGGAGTTCCCATATACGTCAGTATGACGTAATGTCTCGTTCCCGCCTCTCAGGGAACCGAGGTTACGATAGTAACCGGAGACGTTTTCCTGCGCTTTAAATCTCCCCAACCGGAAACGCACGAGCATCCTTGCGTCAAACGCGGAAGTTATGCGTGCATATAGCCCATTATCAGGGGGAAAACGCAACAGTTTCAAGTTCAAAGTTACAAAACAGCAAATAAGAAATAACCTGAATGAATGAATTTATATATGGTCAGACACTTGCACGTGTCACTAAACATTTGACCAAAATCAAGCTCAAATTGAGTTAGAGAAGCGAATTTCGGAGAATATCAGAGATGCATGCTTTGTCCGTCATTACCATACAGGTTATAAAGTTTACTTTAGCTATGCAGGCACTCAGGTTTTTTTCCCCCGGACATTTGGCCAAAATGAAGTGCTACACACAGGCAATTTCAGACTTTGACTCGATGACAACTAAGACACTCTTCTCCGCTCCTCAAATATATAAAACATGTACTTAAAGAAAACGCTGTACTTATGAAAACACACAGTTCTTTATTTACCCTAATATATTGTAAACAAGAAGAAGAAATCTCGCTCCAAGTTACGTGCAGCATTTCATTCTCGATAGAGGCGGGTGGAGTTATGAGGTTTGACTGACAGTCTGAAGATCCAATGGAGTTGCGAGGTTTAGTCACAAGCGCTTTTTAATACTTTTCATTGGTTAAATATTTCAAAACACACAGAGAGACGTAAAGGGTGACCAATAGTAATGATTTATGAAATAAATAAAACCGACTAAATTTTGAGATATGAGGTTTCTTCAGAACAGCGACTTTATGAATTAATGTTTAGAATATTATAACTATAACTATACACTGTGTTCGAACACTTACCTTTGCATGTCCTGAGAAGAAGGGACTTCTGGTTAAACCTATTTTTTTTACAGTCTATGGGTTAAACACTGGGATGATGTCATCAATCAATTTCATTGCTTGGTTTCTTGCAGCAGTACATATCCAATATATCCAAATTAGGCTTTTAATGTATCAACTGATTGATATTTCTTTTGTTTGAAAATTTTCAAATTCACCTCCACATTTCACAAACGAGCAAATCTTACCATTACATCCTGGGCGGGACTAACAGAAACGGACGAATCAAACAGACAGATAGATAAATTGATTAAACCCAGATGAAATACTATATTCTGACCGCATAATAGTACGCATTAGAATAATTGCTGCTCTGATAGTTCCCTTTAGTTCAAATGGACATAATTTCATTTGGTTTCACAATTAGTACAAATGTGCATGTGAATTTGAATTATAAACAAGTGAGTTGAAAAGTGTTACCATTTGTCCCAGTAACAACCATACATTTCCACTAGATGTCAGCATGACCATAAACCTATGACACACTCAAAGATGTTGACAACATGGGCCATACCTGCTTTTCAGAAAGAATTTGAGCAGATTATGTACTCAAACAGCCTTTCTTTCTATTAATGAAAACTATAAACAAGTTGGCTACCCCGTCATTAGCTCTTCACTTATTTGCTCTATCTATGCCATTAAATGAAAATTAACAATGCAATTGTGCTGTTCACCAAAAGGAGGCGCCATTTGCTGTCCTGTAAAACCCAAGTTGCAACAGGGCCACATATAATGGCATCCCATAATATTAAACAGAAGCACAAGCTGTTTGGAATTATAATCGTTCTGTAAAAATAATGATTTTTTATTTTTATTTATTTATTTATTTATTTTACATTTAATTGTCACGTTATTTCTGAAATGATAATCGAACTAAAACACGCAATGTCAGTGAGGTCAGTTGATAACAAATACTACCATTTGAAAAGTCATATCCGTGCCATGCATACATCACAGTTATTTATCATGAACATTATTTTTTTTCTAGATCTGCCAAGTAAATGATAAATAATGTAAGCTGGATGAGTCGAACAGTTTCGCACCGCTGGGTTTCAAGTGTACAAACATGCACTTATTGGTCAAATAAACATGTGCATGCAGTACAGTTCATTTCTTCAAATGTCAACTGTTTAAATCACTATGGGTGTACCTATATACCATCCTGTAACATATGGTTATAATCAGCATAAGCAGGTTTGTAACAACGAAAGATTGTTGTTTCAAGAATCCAGACTTGACATTAAGCTTTACCAGGTACTCGGTCTTTCAGACAAGAAAACCTGTTCGACAAATTCTCTGAAACTGTAATTCACATGTCCAAAAACAATTTTTAACAATAGACAAAGCTAATGGCACGAGGCAACAGGAATCTAAAGTCATTCGTATAGAGATCCAGAAATTACCCAATTTGGACTTCATAACCTTGACTGGGAAAAGAGGTATAGTTTCCAGCCCAGATTAATGTTCCTCTGCCATTCTTCTCTGCAGAGGCCAAGGGTCACCAATGAGTAAAATACAGGGTGTTTTACACTCCAGTCCTCAAGCAAAACATGAACTGAGTGACAGAGACGCCAGCTGGGATTCACAGTGGCTGGCCTTCAACATCTTCTGGTTCAGTTTAGTTGTGAATAATTAATATTACACTTCCATTCAAACGTTTGGGGTTGGTAAGACTTTCTTAAATGTTTCTGAACGAAGTCTCTAATGCTCACCAAGACTGCAGTTATCTATTCAAAATTGAAGTAAACTGTAAAAACAGAATGTGAAATAATTTTACAATTTAATATAACACTTTTCTATTTTAATATATAGTCAAATGTAATTTATTCCTGTGATCAAAGCTGAATTTTCAGCATCATTACTCCAGTCTTCAGTGTCACATGATCCTTCAGAAATCACTCTAATATGATGATTTTCTGCTTATTATCAATCTTGAAAAACAGTTGTGCTGCTTCATATTTCTGTGGAAACCGTGATTTTTTTTAGGATTCTTTGATAAGAACAGCATTTATTCAAAATTGAAATCTTTTGTAACATTATAAATGTCTTTACTGTCACTTTTGAACATTTAATGCATCCTTACAGATTAAAATGATTGATTTCTTTTCAAAAAAAGTTTTAAACGGTAGGCCCTGTATTATTTTTTATAAATATTATAATGGTTAAATAAAAAACATTCATGAAAAGTTAGTGAAAAAGCTTTTATTTTTCAATTTTTATTTATTTAAAGAAAACCCTTTTTCCTTTACAAGTTAATACGGATGCATCAATAATCGTTATAACAGTTGGAGAAGTATAAATATTTACATGATTTTTTATAATTTTTTAGTCTTGAGCTCCAATGGAAGCAAGAACATTAAAAAAAGTCACTAATTGACACAGAAGTGTCACTAATTAGAAATATTTTTCCCCCACTGTATGATTTTTCTTTGTTTTACTTTTTTTTTTTATGCTAAAACTCAGTTTTGGACCTTTTAGACCCTTTTACACTGTATGTTGTCATCGTCTTTACATATACTCCTTCAGGGAAGCTCATTCAGAATGATTTACAGTTTGCATTTGGCAATCATTACATTCAGAGTACAGAGAGCTGTGTCGTAATGTGGGACATGTGACCCTGTTCAATACTTTATTGTCCGCACAATTCAATGAACGTCTTTCCTTTCAGCATGTTTTCAATTATTCTGTCTCATGGAGGCATTTCATGAAATTATACATTTTTTTAAATAAAAAAAATCCTGTTGTACCAATTTCTTAAAGACGATTCCAGTAACAATAAGGGCACTGTATTCATCTGAAAATGCTCAAGGAGCCAAAAGCTGAATTCATACCAACTGGTTAAGGCTCGCTCTCATAGACAGAAATGAAGGACCATAAAAGGCCAGATGTGCTTATTACTAATAAATAAATCACTGTCGGCTATAAGATCTCCCTCACAGGCTGAGCCTCCCAAATTCCAACCACTAAGTATAAAGCTCTGAATATCATCATTTGAGTTTGAAATAGAGGATACAAATCAGATATATCTCCACTAGGCTATGGTGAAAGCTACACTCTTCGAAAAATACTATTTAGAACCCAAAGAACGCTTTAAATGCTAAAGCGACAAAACCCTTTAAGATTCTACATCTATTTGTTTTTTTGTTTTTTTTTAGTGTAGTAGGCTATATTTTATTTGAGTCTTATCCTGTAGTTCCTTCTTCATTTCCACACACTGCCCCCATCCCTCCACCTCACATAAAACCCGTCAATATATTATTACCTGTTCCGTCAGCTCCGTATTGACCTCCATCTCTTCTCATACCGGAGTTATGCATCTATTCTGGCCAGCCGTGGAGAAAACGACACTAAACCCCTGGCAGTATCCTACAGTTTCATTGATTTCTGTACTGAGACGTTCTGCAAGCGTTCTGGGTATTAAGTGTTAGACGGCCGACTATAAATGTGTGCCGCAGAATATATCGCATCATAACAATGTATCTTCATGTATATGTATTGAGGCTGGATTCAGATTTAATGCGACGTCAGATCTGATAGATGAACGTTGCATTTGTCTTGTTGGTAATCAGACGTGTTTGTGATGGATCGATGGGGTAAAATCCTGATTCTGATTTTGAAATGAGATATTACATGATTATTTAGGTTGTTTATCAAGGGGAGCTATTGGCCATCTATATTGCATGTCTTATTTTTTTCTGATTTATTGGCTTTATGTCAATGATGACATTTTTATTTTTGCCACACTTTCTTCTTCTTCAACTTATTTCATATTGACTCCAAATTCGATTGTTTCTGACTTTACAGATGAAAATGTGTTATACCAAAACATTCGCAGTGTAACGCATCAGAAAATATGACGAGAAGGCCATAGGCTATACAGGCAGTCAAGACAGTGTTTAGATTAATTGTATAAGGCTATATTTAGATGTTGACAAGTTTTTGTTGTTGTTGATTCTACACCAAACTTAGCCTACTTGATAAAGCCTCCAAAAAAATTCAAAATAAGAAGTTATTTTTTATTTTTGAGCTTTTGCATACTGAAACTGTCAAAATCATTGCTATAATTTGGACAGCAACACGGAAATGTGATTATGGCGCCACCTACAGGTTTCAAAATATAGGCTATAAATAATTAAAGGGGCTACATGTAAGAATTTTTACATATTAATCACTTTTTTATTGCCAGTGTTCAGTGTTCAGCTAGTAACGAAACTTAAAAAACAAGACCTTCTCCGACTTCTGATGTTGTCTATGAAAGCCATGCAGGCTGATTTTTATGTGAAGGATTCGGGACGATTTTGCCGGGAAAATCAAAAGGATGCAACGTTTATGATCCCAAGAGCCTCTCTTCCGTATGACTCGAATGCAATGTTCAGGATAATGAAGAAAGAGCCAAACTGTACTGTAATGTCAATGAAAGGCCAAAGAAATTGGATTGATCCAAACTAGTCTTACACATATGGCTAGTATAATCTCAAATACCTTATACCAAACTATTATTACAGTCCAATTTTAATGAGCTCATCTGTCGACATGATAACGTTGAATCACAGAGCTGGTGCAAACAGCATTCTGGCTGCAGTTCACTTAACGGCCACCGGTGTCGCTAATAACCGTGGTTTCTGAATTCAACATATTAAAGGGATAGTTCGGCCAAAAATGATATTTAACCCATGCATTACTCACCCTCAAGCCGTTCGAGATGCATATGTCAATCTTGTTTCAGACGAACACATTTTCAGTTATTTTAGAAAATGTCTTAGACCCTTCAGTGGATATAATGTGAAGCAATGGGGTCCACCTCCTTCAAGTCCCAAAATGTGCATACATCCTTCACAAAAGTAATCCATCCGGCTCCAGGGGGATAAACGAAGGCCTTCTGAGGGTAATCCGTGCGGTTTTGTCGTAATAATATGCATATTTAAAACTTTATAAATGAAAATATCTGACTTCCGGGTTCCGGCAACGATCGACACGCGTTCACGGGTGATGGAAGTCGGCGTACGAGGTATGACGTAGCGTAGGAACCGTCGTGACGTAGAACGAACGCGCCAGCGCAGCCAGAGAGCAGAGCAAAACAAAACACTTCCATCACCTGTGAACGCGCGTCGATCGTTGCCGGAAGTCAGATATTTTCATTTATAAAGTTTTAAATATGTATATTATTACGACAAAACCGCACGGATTACCCTCAGAAGGCCTTCGTTTATCCCCCTGGAGCCGGATGGATTACTTTTGTGAAGGATGTATGCACGTTTTGGGACTTGAAGGAGGTGGACCCCATTGCTTCACATTATATCCACTGAAGGGTCTAAGACATTTTCTAAAATAACTGAAAATGTGTTCGTCTGAAACAAGATTGACATATGCATCTCGAACGGCTTGAGGGTGAGTAATGCATGGGTTAAATATCATTTTTGGCCGAACTATCCATTTAATTTCTGTCCTAAAATCACCACTGACATCCTATTTGTTATTTTACAATTATTTATCTACTATTGTGGTGTGTATTCATATTTTGAATTAGCTGTCATTTAGTAAACTTTTCATTTTAATTGTAGCTCTCTTTTTGCATTTCAGTTCCACTTTTTGTAGCCTACTAATCATAGCGTACACTTGAAACGGTGTGTATAGGCTACTGCTAATTGTATGATAAAAACAATTGTAATGTTCCTCATTTCGCTTTGGTTAAAAGTGTCTGCTGAATTTATAACTGTAAATGTTTTCATATTTGGGTTCTTAGAAGAAGTTGTGAAATGGACCATTAAAACAACATAACAATGCAGTGACTGAAGGAAAGATGCATTTCGAATGTGAGTCTTTTACACACCCGATGGAGGAAGTCCGAATGGGACTATCCTGTTACCTTTTCTTGATCAGAATAAAGCAGGTGGGTTTACACACACAGAGAGAAACACACACTCACGAGGCCTATCCCTATACAACACCTGGCTGGGGCGAGTTAAGAATTCACTTTCTGCAGAGGAGGGAAGTCAAATGCTAATCAGGCTTTGTTCGAAGCGGTCGAGTTTCTGAGCCAGAGAGCATTTAAAGTAACACTCCATTGTGCTTCAAGCCAAAGCTCTCTGCGATCTATTACTTATGTTTCCGTTTATGAGCACCGAAACACGTCACTAAAAGCCAGCATGTCTCGTTTTCCGACTCACCTCGTCTTTCGTTTCTCAAAACCCATCTTTCCTTCTGCCAACCTCAAACAAAACTGTGAAAATCTTTCAAACGCTGAAATATTTATCTGGTGATCTTTTTTGCCAACATTTTGTTTCTTGGAGTTTTGATATTTCGTGCACCCTGTAATTGAGCTTCTTTAATGTTCCAGAAATACCTTTAACATCCATGGAATCGTTCCATCCCATAAAAGGTCATTTTATTGTGGAAAAAGGTTAAAATGCCCTTCACTCAAAAAAAAAAAAAAAGTTTCTTTAGCCTATAGCTACTGAAACGGTCTTTGGGGAACCAAAATGGTTCTTCTATGGCATTGCTGTGAAAACCTTTATTTTTAAGAGTGACTACAACAAGTTGCATTGTGGTCTGATTATCGTATATTGTGATTTTCATAAGTGCTTGTGTGTGTAATATGCATCAGACGCTGGGCGGTGTGTTTGTGCGCCGTCGGTCTGAGACTGAGACTAGTAATGACTTAAGTGCGACTGAGGATGATGGCAAACAGCTTCCACATCTGAAAACAGGCTTCGGGATGAAAAGAGAGGATGGAAAACTCAAGCTTTGGCTCTGATCATGTCCATCATGTCATGAGATGAGTCATTGCATTAGTCTATTTGAGACATTCATGCATAAGCTGCCTGAAACACTCCCACATAGTTCACTGTGTGTGTGGAATAAGTATGAAAATATGTGAATTTGGACGCCGAATGATGTTGAAGATTGAGGCTGAAATGTTATGTGGCAGATCTACTTGAAATCTAGTCGAACAGTTTGAGAGATGCATTTTTTCCAACCATTCAAAAGTTTAGGCTGCGATATTTTTTTAAATATTTTTTACCCATAATGCATTAAAAACTGTATATACACAGTTTGCTTTCCAGGGTCTGTTTGGAACCGGTGAACATAAGCTTATAAAACAGTCATAACTCAATATTTTTCAACTAAAACCATATTGTAGGTATTGTAAACCATATCTAATCAACAACTTCTCATTAATGAGTGAATGTACAAAGGTTTTGAATGTTAGCCTAGCATGTTTTTACGACGCTATACTTCATTTACCCCTGTTTATTAATAAAAATAAATCTTCGAAATATCTTTTTTTTAAAGAATTGCAGCAAAAAACAGTGATGCCAGAAAAGATATATATATATATATATTTTTAAATGAATTCTTTATTTCAATATATCATTAGATGTAATATAAAAATAATATATTGAAAGAACATAAAATGAGAATTTTAATATGTCAGAATTTATGAAACCTACAAATTATTTTTCTAACAAAACAACATCAATATTACTCTGAAATGTTTTCAAACCAATATATTAATTTTACTCGCATATATTTTCATGTGAAAATTGATGACGATAAACAGTTTAAATCTCCTATTCATGGTGCAATAGTTCATCAATAGGGGGCAGCAAAATGAAATGTGGACTTTTTTCCCCCCAAACCCTCTTTCCTTTTTCAAATTTTGACTATTTTGGTCTATTAACTTTTGCTCTTCAAACACATTAAGATATTAATTTGTTTGCCATTTTATTTGAATTTCAGAATTATAATGTGTTCATGCACGGGCATGTTCATAAACAAAATACAGTCCCAGTGGGAAGGGAAAAATATGTGAGTTTAGAAAAGAGGCTAAATAGATTTCGCAGAAGACAAATTTGAGACAAATTTAACTTATTGAAGTAAAAATAAAAAATAAAAAATAACAGCAAAATTTCACGTGTAAAGCCACAGTTCACTTTCGGGTCAAAATGGACAGAACGCAAAAGGTGTAACGTTTTTGTATAAATGGTTATTTTACATTTTTTTTGTCTCCACATTTTTTTTGTGTGTTAAATATGGATTTAAAAAAGCACCTTTTCCAGGTCAAGACGGACCTGAATGCAATTGGAGGGTTAAATAAGTTAGCAGATCTGCATTTATTTGATCAAATATGCAGTAATATTGTGAAATATTATTACAATTTAAAATACAATATGTCTTTTATTTGAATATATTTTAAAATGTCATTTATTTTCCTGTGATCAAAGCTGTATTTTCAGCATCATTACTCCAGTCTTCAGTGTCACATGATCCTTCAGAAATCACTCTAATATGATGATTTGATGCTCAAGAAACATTTCTGATTATTATCAATGTTGGAAACAGTTGTGCTGCTTTATATTTGTGTGGAAACTGTGACACATTTCTTTATTCTTATTTGAAATATAAATATTTTGTAACATTATAAATGTCTTTACTGTTCCTTTTGATCAGTTTAATGCATCATTACTAAATAAAAGTATTAATTTCCTTAAAAAAAAACACTTAATTTCTTTAAAGACACATGAGCAGAACATTAGCCGGTGCGTTGTGTTGCTTTATCAGGGGCAGGTGTGTGTGAGGTGAGGGGTGTAGAGCGCAGGATGTGGGGTACGAGGGGTTAACGGACACACAGATAAGATACAGCTGGCAAGCGAGAGGAACCACTGTTTAATTCAGGAAAAACACACACAGAGTGACCACAGAACAGGGAATTGAGCGTCTTTAGGGAACTGAACTACTCACGCATGACCACAGAAACCTCTGACGCACACATTGTCCCGGGCCTGCCTGCTCTTTAATGAATCCGAGTAGTCTCCTGTTATCAGCCACGCCATGGCTTTCAGGCCAAAAAGGGCTTTTGATATAAGGTCAGAGGTCATGGAAAGCATCCAGAAGCTTCTCCACCCCTGGTTTTGGGTCACTTCACACCAACAGTGGCTTTGCAACAGAGTCAGCGAACAGCGTGTCTGGTTGGAGTCTCTATCGGCGTCCACTTGTATGGGTTCAGTTTAATCTCTTTCCCGTCATAGTTCACTTGGTAATGGAAAGTCGTACTTGTCTCATGTAGCCAGACTTAATGCAAGCCTGCGTTATATTGATCAATAGAGACAGTAATAACATTGATCATATTACAAAACGTCTCAATTTTCAATAAATGCTGTTCTTTTTAACTTTCTATTGGAAAATGCATCCTGGTTTCAACAAATATTTTAAGCAGCACAACTGTTTTCAACATTGATAATTAAAAACAATGTTTCTTGAGCACCATTCAGATTTGCCATCACAGGAATATATATATATTTTTTAAATATATTAAAATAGAAAACAGTTATTTTAAATGATAATATTTCACCATATCAATTTACCGTATTTTTGATTAAAGGTATGGCCTACATTTTGGCCCTCTAGCGGTTAAAAAACAAAACTACATGCATTTTTGCAGAAAAACTTGTTTAGGTTGTGCTTCGGCTCTGCGTGACTGTGCGGATAAATATGTTTATGCACTGCTCATACATAAAACATTCACTACAGACTTAAGAGATATAACCAGTTTAGATGGAAAGATCTCAAGCTGACTAAACACGTTACTGTAGCTTTAAGAATTGATTGACGGCGTATTGACTCATTATGTCAATTTTGTACAAAAAAAAGGTACATAGTGTACCTTTCATACCTTTCAATAAATACAGCCTTGGTGAGCATAAGAGACGCATTTTAAAAACATTGCAAAGTCTTACTGAGCCCAAACTTTGAACAGTATATCGTGTTCACTACGAAACATTCATGAGGCTCTCCTAAAGGGATAGTTCACTTTGAAATTAATTTTTGGAATGTTTTAGCTTACCTCAAGGGCATCCAAGATGTAGGTGTTTTTGTTTCCACAGTATTTTCAATTGTGATATTTTTAGGTCCAACCGTTCTTGTCTGTCAGTCATATAATGCAGGTCTATGGTCACCACCTTAAAGAGCATGCACAGAGAAGTCCAAATTAAACATGATTTAATGACTCGTAAATGTAAGTACACATTGATGGCCTAAGACACGAAACGAGCGGTTTGTGTGAGAAAACGAACAGTATTTATATCGTTTTTACCTCTTGTAACCACAGCCACGTCCAGGTCTTTTCCGGAAAGCACCGTAAGTGATCTCTCGCGCGTGTACGTCACTCATTGTTTACACAGAGCAGAGATTGTAGGTAAGACGGCTAATTAAAAGGGTACTAATTTGCACTTATCTGGGATGTTTAAACCGTCGTAAAAAAAAAATAAAAAAAAAAAATTTTGTATGAGTGACGTACACGCGCGAGAGATCACTTACGGTGCTTTCCGGAAAAGACCGAAGCGCCGGCGCCCTCAGATCACTTGGACGTGGCTGTGGTTACAAGAGGTAAAAACGATATAAATACTGTTCGTTTTCTCACACAAACCGCTCGTTTCGTGTCTTAGGCCATCAATGTGTACTTACATTTACGAGTCATTAAATCATGTTTAATTTGGACTTCTCTGTGCATGCTCTTTGAGCTGGTGACCATAGACCTGCATTATATGACTGACAGACAAGAACGGTTTGACCTAAAAATATCAAAATTGAAACTACTGCGGAAACAAAGACACCTACATCTTGGATGCCCTTGAGGTAAGCTAAAACATACCAAAAATTAATTTCAAAGTGAACTATCCCTTTAAAGCAGAACACAAACAAAAAATAAGCTTAATGCGTAAAATATAATGCAAGACCGTGGCCTTTTCAATGACAGAAACGGACGTTCTTCAGGTTTTTATAACTACAGAGGTATGGAATGTGATAACCCACCAGAACTTCTTTTGTTTTGTTTATAGACACTACTCATTTTTGGATGTAACCTTATAAAATGTACAGTGAGTGAAACAATCTGACCTTTGTTTGATGTTTGTTTGAATGTGGAATCCAACACATGCCCGAATATGAAGAGACGGCATGAAATGGAACCGTTCTGGATCATCAAACGTTCCAAATTCTATTCCAGACGGCAGTTCTGTTCTGCTGATTTGATCATAATGTAGCTGGGAGCTTTATTGGGTGTTGGAAAGGAAAGACCAACCCTCCTACTAAGAGATCTTGGAAACAATTTTTGCTTTTGTCAGGAACAGCTACTTCAGATCTGCTATGGTGCCAGATCCAGCTATACGGGTCATTCGGTTATGAGAGGTATTTGTGAACATATTGCAGATGGTAGTGTTTTATTCCTTTGAAATAACTTCAAGCCAACATGAAATCAAACTTGATTATGTTTCTAGGCTTTTTGTGAGTTCATTCGGCCACATTATTGCGAACCTATAACATTTGTTGAATTTTTTAATTCAAATATTTTCAGTCTCTTTATCAATAGCTCACGTTTCAAGATCTAATCGATTTCTGATTCATACATTTTAAGTCTCACCCTACAATGTTTTGTACTTCACATTTAAATACTTCAGATTAAAGGTGAATCATAACACATTTGAGTCAATTATTATTACCAGGGTTATTAGCATTAACTAAAACTACGAATACAACTAAAACCATTAAAAAATTTGATACTTGAAACAAAATAAACATTTTATGAAATAAAATACAAAACTTATTTTATTTCATCCATTGCAGAGACAATATTTCTTACTAGTTTAATTTGAAGTATTAAAATAACTCAAAATGAAAATTAATAAATAAATATTTGTGCTGTCAAAATGATTCATCAGGATCAACCGCATCTAACATAAAAGTTTGTGAATATATGTGTGTGTGTGTGTGTGTGTGTGTGTGTGTGTGTGTGAATGTATATACACACACACACACACACACACACACACACACAGACACACACACATACATGTATACATTATATATTTAAAATAGTGCTGTCAAATTGATTAATTATGATGAATAGCATCTAACATAAAAGTTTGTCACAAACGTGTGTGTGTGTGTGTGTGTGTGTATATACATTCTCTCTCTCACACACACACACACACACACACACACACACACACACACACACACACACACACACACACACACACACACACACACACACACACACACACACATATATATATTTTCACAAACTGTTTGTGAATATATATATATATATATATATATGTGTGTGTGTGTGTGTGTGTGAGAGAGAGAATGTATACACACACACACACACACACACACATACATACATGTATATATTATATATTTAAAATAGTGCTGTCAGATTGATTAATTATGATGAATAGCATCTAACATAAAAGTTTGTCACAAACGTGTGTGTGTGTATATACATTCTCTCTCTCTCTCTCTCTCTCTCTCTCTCTCTCTCTCACACACACACATATATATATTCACAAACTGTTTGTGAATATATATATATATATATATATATGTGTGTGTGTGTGTGTGTGTGTGTGTGTGTGTGTGTGAGAGAGAGAGAATGTATATACACACACACACACACACACACACACATACATGTATATATTATATATTTTAAAAAGTGCTGCATGTCAAATTGATTAATCATGATAAATAGCATCTAACATAAAAGTTTGTGTTATATAATATATGTGTTTATACACACACACACACACACACACACACACACAATTTAATTCTAAATATTAACAAGCTATAATAGCATATCAGTATTACTAAAATAACCCAGGATAATAGAGAAATCGCATCCAAGCTATTAGTTATACCTGAACATGTATTGTGGATGTGTACATTGATGTGTAATGATAAGAGCAATGAAGTGGTCTTGAATTGAGTTATCATGGCCATGTGTGCAGCAGTGAGAGAGATTATAACGTGAACATGTCTGTTAGAGAAGATGAATCTCTGCGGATGGCCACGGCTAATGAGAGGGGTCAGAGGTCAACAGTAGGACCTTTCTCAGTCTAACAGGTCCTTGTGCTGATCTATGGCCTGCTTCAACTGGACAAACCCAAGCCTATACATCAGCACAAATACAAGATCTCGGAAGATTCGGATATTATTTTGAAATCTGCAACCACCTAACAGGAATATGATGTTATTCTGTTTCTGTACTTTTAAGTTGTATTTATGTTTAGATCATATCAAATAATGTTGTGGCTCCTGCGCAGAAAAAATGCATGTCTAGAACAAGTGATTGTATCTAAATCATCTATATGAGAGATTTGAAACATCTCATCATCATCTTAAACGAGCTGTCGCATGGCGTCTGTAAATAATCCATCATATACAGCAAAGCAACACGAGCCGAGCAGCTGAACGACACTCTGAGAAGTGTGTGTTAGCAGGACGCGAGTGGAGGCTAGGAATGCACTTTCACCCCTGACCTCAGAGGTCACCGGGACTATAGTTGACTGTGCTGCTGTGTGTGTGTGGTGTTTCAGCTCACATGGACATTACTTTGCATATCCTTAAAGGAATCGTTCTGCCATTATTTGTTCTCCCTCATGTCGCTACTAACCCGCATGCTGGTATTTCTTTCACGGGACACAAAAGAGTTTTTAAAGAACGCACATTCTGCAATGTTGTTACATGTTTATTTATATTTCAAACTCAAAGTATAAGGTTTACATTTATATGAATACACATCTACGTATATTAATAATGTGTAAGGGAAACATTTTTAGATCATGAGGTCACAATTTCTTTACGGTATTTCACCATTTTAAATCACTTTTTTTGCTTCACTAGTTGCTTTTAAAAGTCTTTCAGAGACAAATACAATATTTTAAGTGTGTACCGGTATATTACTATTTTTAGTAATATAGGCATTTGTGTAGCCTATCTATTTGTGTATTTGTGTAGACATATATTTGTCTACATATATATATATATATACTACTATATATTATTACTATACTACTATATATACATACACTAAGTAATTAATTTTTTTTACATTTTGGCTATTCTTTTAATCAATGTTATTTTAGTATAATTGAGATAGTAGTAGTATCAACAGTTTGAACTAGTTTTATTTTATTTTATATTTTTACATTTTAGTTAAGCATTTAGTAATTTTGCTGTCTCTTTGTCATTTTTATTATTGTTAACATGTCTAAATATACATTTTATTCATTTTTATTTCAGTTTATTTTAGTACATCAAGAAAACCAAAAAAATAAATAAAAAATAAATTGAAAATGAGAAATGATTCCTTGGCATACTGAAATAAAATATTTTATTTAATGTTAAGTTTATTTTAAGTAACAAATTTTTTTGTTTTTTCACTTTATTTAACTATAATAAACCTGCTTTCAATTGTTTTGCCAACTGTACAATTCACATTTGACAGTTTTGCTTTGCAAGGACACTGTAAAATAAAGCATTACCCATTTTTTATGTTAATTTGGGTATTTTTATTTTCATATAAAATAGCTAAATAAAGGATATATAAATATATAAATAAAGGACAATACGACTATCTATCTATCTATCTATCTATCTATCTATCTATCTATCTATCTATCTATCTATCTATCTATCTATCTATCTATCTATCTATCTATCTATCTATCTATCTATCTATCTATCTATCTATCTATCTATCTATCTATCTATCTATCTATCTATCTAAATCCCTGCACTGTATATGGATTGTATTTTCTTTATATTATTGTATATATTTAATATTGTGCCAAATAAACTAAACAAACTAATCAAAACGGCCTTTTCTTCACAGTCAATAACCTTAAACTGATGGATAGTCTGAACTCTTGTGTGGTTGTCGACAGGAATATCATGAATATCAGTGTGTTAGGTACTTAAGAGTCTCTCCAACATTTGAATGCTGATACTTGACCTTTAGTTTCAGGGTCACCAGTTGTTCGTTTTAAGCCAAGGAGTTGAAAAGTTTTAATCTGAGGGAGATTTTAGCACCTCAGTCTAATCTCGGTTTAGTCTAGAGCTCTCACAGCAAGATCAGCCATCGTGAAACACAAAGAGAGAGCTGAACACACACACACACACACACACAGAGAGAGAGAGAGAGAGAGAGAGAGAGAGAGAGAGAGTCTGATGAGATGAAGAGGCCAAAGCGAAGCCGGTTTGCATTTGAATGCAGTCAGTCAGCTGCAGAACAGGATAACATCTCAGCTTTCGCTGATTTGGTTCTGGCCACAGGGACACAAAGAAGACTTTACAAGAGGGAAGCACTCAAAGACATTCCTCAAGTCCATTTCAGTAGAAAGACAGAAAACCGGGCTTATGTTTCAAGACAGAAATAGTTTTATTTTTCTTGGGTGTTGATTCCTGTGCCACTGATTTGAATGATGCTCTTTTTATTCTTCATTGACTGTATTTACATGTCCAACTTTACAAAGAACAGCCTTTCACCTTTCTCAAGAACATCAGAACCTCACCTCAGATCTCAGAAAGGTTGTGTCCGTTTAGTCACATTCTCTGAGACCACACATTGACTGCTATCATCCTGAACTTTTGATCATTTAGCCAATTTGACCGCTTCTCAGGTAACTGATTTTCAATAGCAAGAAGAACCGGTGCATGTGTTTTCACAATAAAACAGTAAAATTGTGAAGTATTATTACAGTTTATTCTAACTGTTTTCTAATGTAAAATATGTTAACGTAATTTATTCCTCCAGTCTTCAGTGTCACACGATCCTTCAGAAATCACTATGATGATTTGATGCTCAAGAAACATTTCTGATTATTTTCAATGTTGGAAACAGTTGTGCTGCTTCATATTTTTGTGGAAATCATGATACATTTTATTTTTCAGGATTCTTTGATAAACAGAAAAAGAACAGCATTTATCTTAAATAGATATCTTTTGTAACATAATAAATGGTTCAACTTTCACTTTTGATAAATTTAATGCATAGGCTACTTGCTGAATAAAAGTATTACTACTTACTGACTCTTACTAAATCTTACTGACCCCAAACATTCCCAAACCCCTCGGTTGTTTTGCTCGGTTACAGGTGGATAAACAGATAATATTAAAGAAATACTAAATAGGGAACTGTGTCTTTTCAGTAGATTAAAATCATGCTTTAGGCTCTCCACGTCTTCATATAAACCCACACGAGCCACATTAATCTATCAGGATTTGGAAAATGCTGTAAATCCTCCATTAAATAACATTTTATGGATGTTTGGAAGCGAGCAGCACTCGATCTGGATTAAATCATAGTGACGGGAGGACTAAATGGATGATGGCACACCGCAGTGGAACTATAAACTTAAACAGACAATTATTGATTTTGATATTTTTTTTAGGAATGAAGAGTCCGTGTCCCGATCGGTAACATTAACGCAGTGGGAGAAAAGGGTCAGTGTGGCCAGCTTTGGTGGTCAGCGCTTTAATATGGCATGGTGTGGGAGGTCATCCAGGAGTCAAGGGTCAAAGATTACCATCCTAAAGGTCTCTATGACCCTTGCAAATTGATTGCTTACACATCAGAAAGCTTCAGCTCAGAATGTTAACTTCACATTTAGCCTAGCTGGCACTGACAGCTACACTCGTTTACATCTTCTTTCCATTTACACTGGTACAAGGGAAGTTATAAAAACAGTTTAGTTGTGAAATTTATATAATGTATACATATATATACAGTATATACACATTTATATGTGCGCTTCTTGGGAATATAAATGTTTCCTACTAATTATGTATCTCTATACACTGTCAAACTGAATTAATCGGCAATAACAAATCTATTACAAATCAGCAATATTTGATCACAGAGAACAGTAAAATGAATAAAATGTATACACTGTTCCTATCGTGTTTATTTATTATAATGTTTGTAGAAAAAAAAGCTGCTCACTGATTTCAATATATATTTGGACACTGACAAATCAAACAGATCTTTACATTCATAAATATAAATAATAGCAATTTACAGCAGAAGCAGATCTTGTCTTAAGAATAATGCATAGTCCAGTATTCATCCCTGTATAATTATTGAGAAAATCAACTATTTAAAATAAGACAGGGGTTAAATAGCTCCAATTCACTATGAAAACATATCCTAAGAGAAAATATACGTAAAAAAAGAAAGAAAGTGGGATAAAAACAATTGCATGGTCCAAAATCTAACCCAAAGAGTCCATAGCCAAAATAAATTTTTACTGTAAAACAGGATCTCTTGTAGAAGCAGACAATTTCTTTTCATGAGCAAAAACACACAAAATAAATAATAAAAGTTTGTATAGTACATTTCTATTGCTTCCCTCCCTCTTTTTTCTTTCCTCTTAAAAGTGGCTGAATGGCAACATCCAAGTTTTGCTCTTTTTGGCAGCAATAACTCACAAAGAACAAATGTGTTTGAGCTGTATAATTATGGGCATGTGAAATAAGGGAGCGTTTAGGCAGCAGACATCACAGCCGTTATTCTGTTCAGTCAGTTTGAGATCATACTCAGTTGAATCAGACGCAAACAAAAAATAGATTGTAAAATGCAAATATATAGCGGAAAATGCCTAGAAAAGGCGAGAGCCGTGGGAGTGTTAGGGAGTGTTATTACGACAGTGAAGGACGAGAGAGGACCAGGCCTGGACTTTGTTGTGTTTTATCATGTTTCTATGCAGCAGTCGTCCATGAGGGGCTGCCGCTTTACTTTCGTTTTGTCCTTTGTTTATCTGGTGATTAAAGATTATGTTAAACGTTCGCCGGTTCCCGCCTCCTCCTTCCCTGAGCCTTTAACGTTTGTTACATGCCTGTTTAAAATGCATTTAATGATGAGGAGTGTTTGCAAAACTGTTTCAATGCATTCATTTGGGGTTTAAAAGACACTTAATATTTGATTCTGACTCTATGAGAACAAAACTTGAACTGACTTGAGCTGAGTAACGACACTATTGACACTGTCTTCTGTAGAGCGGCTTATAGCTGATTTGAACTCATTTAAATTTTACAATTTAAAATTTTACACAGTAAACTTTACACAGAACTCAACTGAACTGAGCTTGACTGAACTGAATCAACACTTTGTAGAGATGCTTTACATCAGAATTTGAATTTATAAATTTGATGAAGTTTGCACCATTGATTCTGTTACCGTGAAGCAGCTTTAAAACAATCTGTATTATATAAAGCGCTATATTAAAACCCCTGAAAGTGACATGGTGAATGAACAAAAAAATATTCAATATTTCAATGGTTTTGTGTTCTCTCGCAAAAGTTTAGAGTTTCCCAAAGAAAACTTTGGGTTTGCTCATAAAGAACACAAAGAGAGTGGATTTTTTCTCGGGGGAACGCAAACATTTTGCGAAAGAATGCAAAAGCATTTGCATATAAATTTTCCTCCCGTCTCCAAATTTTTTTCAACCCTATGTCCATTTAGGACGGTATATAAATAAAAGTGACTTGACTTAAACTGCGAGATCAAAAATGATTTTTGCTGCTCATTAACCCATTTCACACAGCAATCCCGGTAAATTACCGTAAAATTGCCAGAATGATTTACCAGTAAATACAAAAATATGCTGTTCACACAAGCAACGGCGTTCTGGCTTTTTACTGGTAAGAGACCATTCACACATCAGCTCCAAAATACTGGTAAATTCTGTGATGTCAGTCATCGGAAGTGATCTTTAAACGCCGAGCCGTTGTCTTCATCCGTTACCGTTACCAGTAATTTACCAGTAAAGACTGTATGTGTGAAAGGGGCTATTGTATTTTTGGGCCAGTACACAATATGCACCATGAGCTTTGACTGCACATACTGTGAAGGTGCTGAAAATCAATAGACAGTTTCATAGCTTTCTGCATTATCAAAAAGGGTCCTGGCTGCAACTCTTTTAGTCCCAGCCAAAGTCCTGGCCAGTCATCTGGTAGAACTTCATGTTGAAAGGCCTGTAGAAATCCCTGAGTCTGTGCAGCACCTCCGGCGGGATGTGCGGATGCGGTCTTCCTTTCGTCTTCCCCAGGCATCGCGGTCTGCTGCTTCCCTCCGGCTTTTTGAGGCACGGGAAGCCTTTAGTCTGGTTAAAGTAGAAGTGCTTATTGGTGACCACTCGTTTGAGTCCCAGAAAATCCTGCACCCTGCCCATTTCTCCCGCTGGATCCGTCACCAGCTTCTCGCCGCTCACGAAGAGAAGCTGCGCGAGCGGGAAATACCTGAGCCAGTTCTCCAGGTGTTTGGAGTAGATGCCGATCCTCACGGCGCTCCAGGACGTGTCGATCAGACCCGTGGTGGAGTTCTTAAAGACCAGGTTCTGGAAAGATGGCAGGCCGGGGTTTTTGGTCAGAGTCTGAGTGTAGTCTGACACGGCCCGGGTCACGGGGTCACGGACCACCACGATGAGTTTGGTGCTGCGGCTCATGGAGAAAACCCGGGAAGGGGCTTCACGTGTGATGAAGTAGCTGGGTGTCTTCTCCATAGTGATCTGGCCGTCTAAAGTACGAGGCATTAGGTTCCTACAGAAAGAGAAAGTGAAAATCGGTCATAATGGAGGTCACTTTTATTAGGAGTCTGTGATCAAAACATGGTTTCTAAATGGTTTGAAACACCTAAATTGTGCCCATATGCATTAGAGTTTTAAAGTGCTTGTATAATGCTCATTTACAAGTTTATAACTTTATTTGTGTGGTATGGTAGAATACATTTACATGATTTTTCTTATACATTGCTGCAGCACCTCTTTTCACCCTCTGTCTGAACGATCTGTTTAAGTTACTGTCTCTTTAAAGCCCGTCTCTCTGAAAAGCATACTCTGCTCTGATTGGTCAGCTGCCCAGTCTGTGGTAATTGGTCAACCACTTAGAGCATGTGTCGGAAATGTAATCGAGCTTCATCTCCTGAGGTTTCATTCAGACATTATTATATCTATATGGGGTTGATATTGATCCATACCATGTTTTTTTGGCCCTGCAAATGTTCTTTGAGGACGGGCCAAAGTTGCCGCAAATGGGTTCCAGAAGTAAAAATCCCATTCATTTTCTCCATAGGGGAATTGATTTTTAACCATAACTTATAAACCGTTGAAGACAGACATACTGTAAGCTACAAGGTTGTTAAACGATGGTATATGCTTAGGAGGAAGTCATCAGTCTACATTATTTCAACTTATAATAATTGTGTTTAAAAACATTGGCTTAAGCATGTTGATAAAGCTGCACTCTAATAAGGCACAAGAATAAAAAAATATGGGATTGTCTTATTGTCATTATTTACTCACCCTCATGTTGTTCCAAACAGGTATGACTTACTTTTTTTTCTGTGCAACACAAACTAAGTTACCTTGAAAAAGTCATACATGTTTGGTTTGGAATGACATGAGCATACTTTTTTTTTTTTTGACAGAATTTAAACTGTGCCTTTAGGGATGCTGCATTATTTGGCCAATTTTTTTTTCATAATTATGCTGGCTTTCAGAACAGCATTTGGAGCGCACAATAAATGTCGTCTAAGTAGGCAGCTCACTAGGTTTTGGGACAGAAACTATGTGTAGCTTCACCTTTGTCGTCCAAACTAAATATTGAACAGCAATTTTAAGCAATTCTGCAAAATGAAAAACTTTATTAAAAGTGACTCTGGAGACGTGATAATTGCCACCATTTTCAGCTCTCGCCAGCGGATGAAGCTGTCACAAGTGTTCTGCATTTCAGTTCATTATGTTGAAAGATGTTCTTTTTATTATCAACTTTATAAAACAAGCACTTCTCTGATGAGTCACTGTTGAATTACTCACTCTATCCTTCCTGAGTAATGCAAAGTGTTGTTAAATAAACATTAAAGTTGACTTTATTAAAAACCAGCCTAGTGGACTGAACAAGAAGGGAGTTGGTGAGTTGCTATAAAGGAAAGAAAAAAGACCATAACAGCTCCTAGCAGTCATTTCCTAGTTGCCATTTGTTTGTAATTAATGTGAAATTTTCTAGCAATGTGTGAGAAAACCAAATCTGGCAAAAATCATTTGCATTATGCATGTAGCCTATATAAAATACAATTAATAGTTATGTATATTATATTATAAAAATGAATAATTGTTTATTCTAAGATGGTAATAAGTAATAATATAAAATGTATAATTTATAAATACATTTTTATAAATAAATAAATATAACTAAGTATAAATTATGGTTCTTGTTGATTATAAGGTTCAGTTAATCTCTTCGATGAATGTGCAATAGCTCCAGCATCTACACTAACTCGTTATTTCCATAGAGAACATATGTAGTAGATTAACTCTTCATCGGTCTGGGATGGCGTTTGGAAACCTGTCGCTCTCTCTCTCTCTCTCTCTCTCTCTCTCTCTCTCTCTCTCTCTCTCTCTCTCTCTCTCTCTCTCTCTCTCTCTCTCTCTCTCTCTCTCTCTCTCTCTCTCTCTCTCTCTCTCTCTCTCTCTCTCTCTCTCTCAGGCTGGCCATCATCTCATTGCCATGAGGCTAATACTAATAAGAATCATATTCCTCTTTGAGAGCTTTTCCACAGAGACAAGAATCAGAGTTATTTAGTGCCAGTGGCCTGATGACTGTGAAATAGAATGAAGGACAACATTGAGAAATTGGATTTGCCATATTATTTGACCTGCAATGCTTTTAAAGGAACAGTTCACCAAAAATCACAACATTTTGTCTCTATACATCCACTCTGATATCAGTTTATGTTATTATTTAAGGATCATTTCTATAGACTCTTCATGTGGCGCTTGTTCAAACAATGTTATTTTTTTGTCTGTTAAAGTCACCATCTTTAACGGAATATTGTGGTATTTATTATAAATGGTTTATCTGCGACTGCGCACATCTTAATTTCCTTTAAAAACTTCCCGTCCATGTAACATTTAATCAAAATAACTTCCCCTCCCTCTTGCAGCGACATCTTTTCTCTTCTCTGATGATGCGTTTACTGGCAACAGGGCGGGGCAACCTGTCACTCACATGAGATCGACCAATAGCAAACCACAACCATCCAATCCATTCCCCATGGACAAAATCAAGTCCCACCCTAATTTTTTTCTTGTTCGAAAAGCCTTTTCACTCAGATATACGTCACAATACAATACAATATCTGAAATACCTGAAGTACCCATTCCAATCATGCAGTGTTTCAAGTGTTTCAAGCAAGTTTACATGATGCATGTTCCCAGTGCCCACTTTTAGAGATGTGATCTTGATGCATTGCAAGCATGCAAACCTTTTAATTTGGATTCACAATGTCATGGTTAACATCACTGTTGTCATTCTCACCCTGCATCTAAAGTGCAAGCACTGTTTGGCTATGTACACACAGCTAAGTGCTTGTTTAATACAGAGTAATCAAGCTAATGGAAGCCATAATGGCACTGGCCGTGTCTGTTGACATCATGTCAACATCGTTTACATTGGGGAGAGCAAGCTGGTAATCAGCGAATAGTTTGGGCTTTTCTAAATTCACGCTAATGGCCCACACACTCTGGTCCATCCATTTGATCTCCAAATCCAAAGAAGCATAGCAAGATAAAGCCCCCATTTGGTCCAGGTTTGCAAACGCAGCTAACCAGCGACCTCTGAC
Organism: Rhinichthys osculus; assembly: GCA_029959095.1. NCBI lineage: Eukaryota > Metazoa > Chordata > Actinopteri > Cypriniformes > Leuciscidae > Rhinichthys > Rhinichthys osculus. The sequence continues at coordinate 46,329,253 of JARWKJ010000005.1, forward strand.
AACCTTTGATCTCTTGCCATGCAGTTGTGTGCTGTGTGTTTTGTTCTTTATCGGGTGGCTTCGCAGCAGCTGCCGTTACCTGTGCGGTGGTCAGGGTGATGAAGCGGCTAGCATCCATGCTGTTTGTTTTGATCACACCTAGCGCAGCGTTAGTGGTTAGCATCTGGGCCGGGAATGTGGGAGTACATGTGAGCTTATCAGCTCAGCACCTGGCAACAATTTATTTCTGTTTACTGGTAAAGAAGGCACGGCTGTGGGTGGCCTGGTGCAAAAATGGCCTCTAAAAGTATCGACTAACTCAATTTGTTTGACGTTCATTTGATTATAAAATAAGCATAACAATTTTAAGAAAACTACATTGTAACATTGTTTTCCTAACATCTAAACATCCTGACAACAAAATAGATAGATAGATAGATAGATAGATAGATAGATAGATAGATAGATAGATAGATAGATAGATAGATAGATAGATAGATAGATAGATAGATAGATAGATTGCTATGCTATGCTATGCTATGCTATGCTATGCTATGCGATGCTATGCTATGCTATGCTATGTCAATAAATTGACACAAAACAGGGCAATAACTAAAAACCAACTCACTCTATGAGCTTCTGAGAGGCCCTCTTAAAAAGGCCGAGCCCCTCCTACTTGGACTAAACCATTTAGAAATGAAAGGTAATAAAGAAATTTAAGAAAGACAAAAAAATGTGATTTAATAGTAACAAAGAGATAAACTGTTCTAATAATACAAAAATATATAAACATTGGGAACAAAACAAATTCAATTAATTATTATTATTATATTATTAATGTTTAACTAAGAATCAAACAGAACATCAATCTCGCCCTCATACACGAGAACAATTAACTATTGGCGGGAAAGAGATCTTCAAAAAGGGTGGCAGACATTGTGAACGGGTTTGGTCTGGGAGTTCCAGTATTTATATTATGTAAGTGGTTAATTGAAAACATAAACATTTAACATTACCTGTCTTGTTTGACCACTTAACACAACAGAATAGGCTACATAAATCAACATAGTGAAATTAAATGACTCACTAATCTTAAACTAAAGAAAAAGGGCGTGGTGAAGACAGGAACAACACTAAACAATACACAATCAGTGACACACACATATCTGTGTTAATTGGTGTTAACATTTGCACAAAACAGGAAATGTGTTATGATGTTTAGAATGAAAAATGCATGCATGTTCTCGGTCCATTGACAGAATAAGAGTCCTTTTACAAAATAAGAGTCTCTAGTCACAGAGCCTCGCGATGGATGGATGGATGGATTGATTGATTTTCAACTGTATTTATTTATTTATTTATTTATTTATTGTCACTCCCATGAGGAATCTGCATCACTTACAGCACATAATAAGAAACGGAGGCTCAAAATATTCCTGAAAAAGATTAACAAAAGAACATGGTTTCATATTGGACACCAGACAAATATACTGACTGACCACCACTGTTTGGTTTAGGTTTCTGTGGGTTACTTTTCAAAATATTCAAATACATTTTTGAACCAAAAACATATTGAACTATAAAAAAGAGACAATAAACAAAGAGCGGTAAGTCATGCTTAATTACACGACAAGCTCTTCCTATTCTACCTCTTCCTCTGAGCTGTTTGCATTATAACACGTCATAACAGAGTGGGATCTTCTCTCCCTCATTTACATGAACCACCGGATATGACCTTTCTCCCATTATCAGAGGAAAACATCCAGACTGAACACCCCCCTGTGTCTGGCAGCAGTGACCCGGGATGTTCCCGTAGGATCTCTGCCACATCTGGCAGCAATGAGTCTCTGGGAGGAAGTTGCTTCCTATTAAGGGCTAACCATGGGCCTGAAACCAGTATGGATCTTTTGTCCAATATTTTTGGTTTGAATTTAAAAAAAAAAAGTTATCTTAACTTTCGTGAGGCAAGTAAAAAAAAAAAAAAAAAAACTGCAAAAAATAATAATAAAATAAAATAAAAATAAATATAATGAGTTGAAATGTAATTGCAGTGCTCCGTTAAGTGGACGAGGACGGCAGGTCCTTCTTATTGAGAGCATTGAGGACACAAGCTTGTCATTACACAGCAAATGGAAGCTTCTAGAAACTGTGGGAAGCAATTAAATGTCAGCTGGAAATACCAAGTTAAACTGCACGAACATGCAAACGGACAAAAAGCACGAGACAAAACAAGCCCTTAGGGAAGAGAGATGACAGAGGAGTCCTCTCAATTGTTTCTTTTAGACATCAGTTACATTAAATAGAGACTTCTTAGTTTTATCACCTGAGAACAGATCCTAGTGATCTCACGTCTCCTCTAGACTTTCTATGTCACTATTGACAACGATTTTAACATGAATTCAAGAGCAAATGATCTGAGCTTTTCTTCAAAGGAATGCAGCATCTGAAACAAAGATGGTACTTAAAATGAGTCAAAACTGAGCTCTCTATTAAGCTCTGAAAGAGCAACATCGGAGCAATAAAATACTGTAATTCTTGAAACGCTCAGCGGGCGCTGAAACATCATGTTTTCACTCCGCATGTGTGGCATCGCAGGTCAAAGGAGAAGCCGAGGTTTAAACGCTCACATCCTCGAAAGAGAGAGAGAGAGGGGTCCTGCATTAACAGGAAACAGACTAGTGGCAAATCAGAATGTTCAGTGTGTGTGTGTGTGTGTGTGTGTGTGTGAGAGAGAGAGAGAGAGAGATATGTGTATGTGTGTGTGTGTGTGTGTGTGTGTGTGTGAGAGAGAGAGGTGTGTGAGAGAGAGAGAGAGAGAGAGAGAGAGAGAGAGAGAGAGAGAGAGATGTGTGTGTGTGTGTGTGTGTGTGAGAGAGAGAGAGAGAGAGAGATGTGTGTGTGTGTGTGTGTGTGTGTGTGTGTGTGTGTGAGAGAGAGAGAGAGAGAGAGAGAGAGAGAGATGTGTGTGTGTGTGTGTGTGATGTGTGTATGTGTGTGTGAGAGAGAGAGTGTGTGTGTGTGTGTGTGTGTGTCTGTGATGTCTGTGTTTGTGTGAGAGATGTAATGTGTGTGTGTGTGTGTGTGTGTGTGTGTCTGTGATGTGTGTATGACTATGTGTGAGATGTGATGTGATGTGTGTATGAGTGTGTGTGTGTATGAGTGTGTATGAGTGTGTGAGATGTGATGTGTATGTGTATGTGTTTGTGTCCGTGTGTGTGTGTGTGTGTGTGAGAGAGAGAGAGAGAGAGAGAGAGAGAGAGAGAGAGAGAGAGAGAGAGAGAGAGAAACTAATTGCCATTCTTATCATGTGGGAAAATCAGTGGTGCTGCTGAGAGTGTGTGTTTGCGTGGGTTTATCTGTGAAGCAGTAGCAGGATGAACACACCCATATGAAGACACAGAGGCAGAAAAAGACAACTACAGATGTATTCAAACACTCTCAACTCTCTCTTCTTAAATTCCTCCTAAAATACCTATCGATTCGACCTTACCAGCTGGCATCTGATACGAGCAGCCAAACCCCAAATCAAAAACCCTCATAAATTTTTTTTGAACTACTTTAAAGGGATTGAAACTGGCCGGCCCAAAAGTTATGAAAGCCATCGTTAAAATAGTCCGAGTAACTACAGTGGCTCAACCTTAAGTTTATCAAGCGACGAAAATACTTTTTGTGCGCAAAAAACAAACAAAAATAACAACTTTATTATGCATTTCCTTCTCTGTGGGCCTCTAGATTTCATGTAGTGTAACAGCGCAGCGCTTCTGTGTTGCACGTCACACACGCAGGCTCACTATTGGCCGATGCTGGTCATGTGGGCCTCGTGTGACGTACAACCTAGAAGTGTTGCGCTGTTACAAGTTTCGATCCCTTAGAAGCCTATGGAGGAGTGATCCAGCTCTCAGATTTAATCAAAAATATCTTAATTTGTGTTCCGAAGATGAACGAAAGTCTTACGGGGTTGGAACAACATGAGGGCGAGTAATTACTGACAGAGTTTTCATTTTTGGGGTGAACTATCCCTTTAATGACTCATGTGACTCAATTATATAATATAAAGAGCTTTTCTCAAAAGGGCTCCGATCTCTGGAAGATGCTGCCAACTGAAATAAAGCAGTGCATGACATAAAGCCTTAAACAAGGGTGGTTAAGCACTGGTTTAAAACAAACCAGAGCTGTACACATTAATTATTGTTTGAATCATTTTTATGTATGTTGCCAGGGTTGAGAGAGTATCCTTCAAATTGGTATTTAGTGTTTTTTTTGTGCTTTTTTGGGTGTGTACATGTAATATATATATTACGCATAATCGCGCGCTTACGTCCATTTCTGAATATCAGCGATGCTGAGACCCTGGTTCACGCTTTCATCCCTTCACGGCTTGACTAATGCAATTCTCTTTTCAATGGCTTACCCAACTCATCTATAAATAAGATCCAGTATATCCAGAACTCCCCAGCTATAAGGTCCTCACACACACAAACACATCTTCCCACATTACTCCGGTTTTACGCAGACTTCATTGGCTACCCGTTCGCTTTCGTATCAAATACAAGATACTACTTATCACATTCAAAGCACTCCATGGTCTTGCCCTCAACTATATTTCAGATCTCATCCATAGCTACGCCCCAGTTCGCACACTTGGATCTTCTGATACCGGTCTGTTGACGATCCGTAGGCACAAACTGTCATCGATTGGTGGAAGGGAATTCGGTAACGCTTCCTTTTACAGTACAGTACTTACGTGTACTTACAGTGTACTTACCTAGAAAGTACTGGCTAATATAAGGTAAGTACATGGGTTAGGGGTAGGTTTAGGGTTAGTACCTAGTTATTACCCAGTAATTATAGTTACTATAATAAGTACATAGTAAGTACATGGGTAACAGGACTGTAAAAGGAAGCGTTACCGGGAATTCTTTGGGATTCTATTCTCCAACACATCCGCGACCTTTCATCATTACACGATTTCAAAACCCACCTTAAAACATATCTTTTTGCTACTTTTTGTTTCCCTGACCCCTGACTCTATCTGATTTTTATATGTACTATATCTATTATATTATCCATCTCAGGTTATTTGTATCATTTCTATCTATGTCATGTTTATTTGTAGTTTATTGTAAAGCGACCTTGAGTTTTCTGAAAGGCGCTATATAAAATAGGCTAAACGTATTATTGTTATTATATTAGTTAAAAGTGTTAAAGCTATAGGGTAGGCAATTTGTTTTATAAACACTTTTTGTTATATTGATTGAAACTCTCTTCACATCCTGATAGCAATCAATAATAGAAGTGGTCTAAATATTAAAACATGAATATCTTCTGTGAAAGGACCAAAAAACATTCGTCCAATGATACGATGGTGCTCACAATGGTGGGGGGGGGGGGGTGAAAACTTTTTTTAATTTGAAGATCAATTTACACATCTTCATCCTGTTCAAAATGTTATATTTCTAAAACATCAAAACACTGAACTGCAAATCCAACTCCATCCTCCTGATTAGTCTCTTGAAGCCCTGGCAGGATGCGCTTCCTTTTCTTCCTGCTTTTTAAATCTACTTCCGAAGCTCCTAATTATCTAAACAGACTGGCTGAAACTTTTTAGATATTAAGTGTTTGAAGTTGTGTTAAGGATCAGTCACCGGAAACAGCGAGGAGGAAGAAGTCCTCGGCTGCAGAGCACTGGTGTTTGTAACGCTGGATGATCTGATGTTACTGGTGGGCAGCAAAACTGGACAAAGCTTAAAACAATTATCGTGATTTTAACGGTAAAAGACTGTAAAACTGCTACAGCGAAAAAAGGTTTCATTTAGTGTCATTTTACAGTAAAATACCGTTAAATTTAAGGTTTTTGGAAGTGAAAACGAACAAGTTGTATAATTTGACATTCCCACAATTCCCTGCGTGACACTTCACATTTGATGTCTTTTTTGTTGAAATTACTGTTTCTTCATAGTTTTTTTCTAATCAGTTAAGTAGGGTTTTATGTAACATTTAATGTTGTTAAATTAATGTTTATTGCATTTTTTTTAATTGCTGCATGATCTAATGTTACTGGTGGGCAGTAAAAGTGAGCTTTTGGAAATCTGATCACAAATTGACACAGTTTTGCTGGTAGAAAAAAACAATGCAGTACTGTATCCTTTAATGCATCTGAGATTCAGGAAGTGTCACAGTTTCTGGAAATCGTCCAGTATCAGGACATTGCTAAATGCCCACAAACGCCTGACATAAATTTACAGTATAAATCTGGCAGGAGCACCCTGGGAAAAAAGACCTGGCGCAGTGTGTATTCAATGAACTATATGCTATGGTGGTGTGTGCAGTGAATACGGTTTCTGTGACAAATGTGTAACGGCTGACTGAACCAAAGCCAAAGAGCAAAAACTACATTTATAAAACCGGTGTAAATTTATATGTGACCAGAGAGCGTCTCTGTAGCTCCTATAGACGTTTCAATGCAGGAATATAAAAGTAAAAACAGATCGTACAATGGAAATCTGTTCAAATATGCACCACACAGAATTTTAAGTGACTCAATATGGAGTGTGTAGCAGCATAATGAAGCTTTAAGACCGGCCTGGAGGAAACCACATCCCTGGCTTGGTTAACAGCCCACCGTATGTGCAGATTTAACAGTCAGTCGCAGGACGACGAGCAAGAAGAACGACTGCAGCTGCACAATTGGGAAGTTCTAGTAGGATTAGTGTCCTCAACCACTTTTATTAATCATACTCTTCTGGTTGGAAGTATTCAAAAGGAATATGGGATCTTCTCTATAGCTTGTCTGTGTTTCACCAGTAGAAGACGGGGCATTTCTGCTGAGAAGCCATGCATCAAAAACAACTATCTATGCCGTTGTGGGTTGGTGAACAACGTAGGACAGGCCAAAGCTTTCTTTCTCTTGGCCTAGACTGTAACTTACCCACTCCAAGTTGTTCCTTAGGAAATTATTATCCAGCTAACCACATCATAAAAAAAATAATGAATACAAAAAAATCACAAGAAAAAAACAAAGCTAAACGCGTTTTGCACAGACTTACAACTCAGCCAGATGTGTCCACGAAAGACATGCAGAACGTCAAAAGTAACGGGCGCTATAGTCGATTAAGCTAGCCAATCAGAAACCCTCTCTGCCAGTCATGATTTTGCATATTCGAATTTTTATTGACAGGATTGGCTTAAATACATTTGGAGGGCGGGGTTTTAAAACGAGCAGAATAGCGGAAACTTACAAAGCAGCGGAAATTGCTTACCGAACCGTTTCCTGTGATTATCAAATTAGTAAAATTAATGAAATTACGCTCTTTAAAATATAGGTTCTGTAAGGGGGGGAGGGCGTTTCCCAGTAATGCCATTGAAGAATTTTTTTTTTTGTTTCCCAAAGAACCTTTTAGTAAACACTTCTTAAAGAAGAATGGAGAACATTTTAATAATCTAAATAAATAACATGTTCCCCACTATAATGAACCTTTTGTGGGATGGAAAGATTCCATGGATTCTTCACTGGAACAATCGATGCCAATAAAAAAAACCCTTTATTTTTATAAGTCTAGGCCTTTCTTCCAATGCAATTTCTTTTTATATCTATCTGAGATCTGTTGAGATTGTTTAGTGCCACATATAAACAGATCTCCTATGATTACTATCAAGAGACCCTGCATTTTGGTGCAACAAATTGTTTTAGGACATGATGGTTTCTATCATTGCTTCCTGACTGTTCTTCTTCATTACGACTCTGAGGATATAGATAACTCATCTATCTCTGTTCTGCAGCGCTGATGGTTTCTTCCACACCACTACCCTCAGCCCTGATCAATCAATGGCTAGTTTAATGTTAGAGACCCGGGTCATATGGGAAATCAAGCCGGTCAAATCGGCACTCTGACATCATGAAGTGTATGGCTTTAATATCTAAATTGAACGTGTAATGCAAAATGTAAATGTATTCATTAACAAGTATTCAGGGACAGATTAACTGAAGAAAAATGGATTGAGTGCTAATGCTTTTTCTAAGACAGTTTGTTGGAATTCTGCCTAAATATCGACTGTTGTTTTAAGCCATTTCTTCTGAAATTTATTTTACAAAAAATCTAAATTATGAAATAATTCAATGTACTAATATACAGTGCTGGTCAGAAGTATTTGCCCCCTTGGTAAATATGATCAAAGATGGCTGTAAAAAATAAATCTGCTTTGTTAATCCTTTGGATATTTTATTTTAAAAATTAGCAAAAATATAACCTTTCATTGAAGTAAAAGAATTGAAAGTGGGGGATAAATCACATTATGAAATAAATGTTTTTCTCCAAAACACATTGGGTGAATAAATCTATTTGAAATATACATTAAGTATTTTGAATATTTATGAATACTATTTTATAATTATAAATAAATATTTTTTATATTTTTATCAAATTACTTCGACCACCTTTAGCATAAGTATAAAGCCAACACTTACTCTGAAACCTACTTTTGTCTGCTTTAGGGATCAACTTCAGTCGTTTAAATAATAAACATCTCTCCTCATCCTTTCTAAGAGCCTTCTGTGACACAGCACTCACAAGACAGGTGATCAACCTAGCCTATATCACAAAAACACAGCTCTTAAAGCATAAACCTTTATGGCCAAGAATCATGAAGAATCTTAAGAGCTGAAAAGGCAGCAGTTTGTCAGCAAGATTGAATATGCACAGGTTAATTAACTGTCTCTATGCCTAAGTGCAATACAGTTGGTTAAGGAAGAATCGATGATCAGCACGTCTGCATTCATCATTGATTGGGAGGGGACTTTTATTCCACACAGTGATTAATGGAGTCATGAAAAGGTGCTACCAGTGTTAGGTGGGGGAGGACCAAGTTTTATGGATTAATGCACAGAATTTTAGAACGTGTAATGGATGGACATGTTAATCAGAACTTATTAGCAATTCATGAGAAGAAAATAGCAAACCATTTTTTATAGAAACAGCTTTTCAGAAGATTTTTATGATCTATATAGAACTAAATCACAATTCTTTATTAAATTATGCAGTTATTATAATTATTTTATAAATGATATATTATATATTTTTTATTTTTTTTATTTGCATATAATACAAATTCATATTTGTTACTTATCATAATTAATAAATAATAGGCTACTTATAAATATTTAAGCATTTTCTAAAAATACGATTACGAAAATACACAGTATCTCGAAACTTTTCACTCATTACTATCATAAAATAAAATGTTTGACTAAACACCTGTATATAATGTAGGCCTATGCAATATTTAATGTAGTAATCATTTGTACAATATTTCACATGGCCAAGTCATGACCTTTTAATGGGCAAAGTATATGAGCACCTGGTCACTCTCTCTCTCTCACACACACGCACACACACACACACACACACACTCTTCCATAGGGCTTCCAGCTGGCATGCACAATAGCTCAGCTGTCATTACACATCTGCACACACACAGAATACCAGTGGTGTTGACAAGTCTGATATTGAATTATACGTTACAAAAACCCCGTACATGGGTAGTTTGTTTGCATAAGGCTGTCACCACATGCTGGAACAAATGTGTGTGAAAGAGAGAGAAATCATCAAACTAAGCCTCAAAGCAGGCTAAGAGGAAATGCATAAACCGTTCGTCCATGATTATTAACTCCATAATAAAAACTCTATCATCATTTACTCACCCTCATGTCATTTCAAACCCATTCAGGTTTTATGAAAAAAAAAAAAAACAGCATACGAGTTTGGAAAGTGAGTAAATATGACAGAATTTAATTTTGGGCCAAAGTATTTCTTAATAGACATGTTTAAGATATTATTCCCATGTGTCTAATTTCAGATGAGAGACAGATGAGAGAGACAGTCAATCCACAGACATTATATTGACAGAGGGCTGAATGTCCTGCCGATGAGACATGACTCTAAACTGGGCCGCATATTGACAGGTGATATTAATGAACCAAGTGGCATTCAAATAGAGGGGAAGAATCAATTGCTGATCATTCAGACAAACGTATAACTGGTTGACGGACAGTCTAAACATGCAGTTTTGAAAGAAGTCTTAGTGTGAAAGCTCTTCTGAGGAGTTAATTAAACCAATGATCTCTGCAGGAAGACTTTACGAGGAGGCCTGCAGAAACGTTATGTGCCTCAGATATGCATAAATTACAATGTCTGTTATAAAATTGGGCTTCTGTGAGATATAACATCTGGTGGCTCACTTAATTACCACTCTTAACATTTTATGTGGGTAACTTGGATAAAGAAAATTGCAGTCTCCAAGAATCAAAATCATAGGGAGTGATTTACAGACAGATAAGATTAACATTTGTGATCGGTTTACAAAGTAGAACCGGCACTTTTGTTTTTAATATGCAGCTCTTTCTTGCGTCTCTCACTTCGAGCACGAGTGGTAGCTACTAGAATGGGTGGTTGCCATGGTTATTGGTTTAGCACGTTGCTATGGAGTCACTAGGGGAGTTTTTTCATGCTAGCCCGAGTCAAATACGCAAATAAACAATAAACGCAAACCATAGGCTATTTGGCAGTTAATGGTACTGTGCCGTTGATGCTTCAATGTAAAGTGGTTCAAAACACTAAGGCTCACTGTATTAGACACAGGATAGAGTAGCCTATCTGCAAACAAGTGCTATATTTCTTTAAGAAAAATGCCAGTACTCTGGTGTAGCCTATAGCCAATTGCATTAATAATTTTTCACGTGTGCCTTAAGAAGTGTCCATGCATGCTACAAGCGCATGATATCTTTCATGGCTGCATAATGAAGTTGAAACGTTTAGAGTTTTTTTAATTTTATTTTAGAATCCATATATAGCCCTATAGTTGGATACAGCGATCATATAATGCACACTATTGACAGTCGACCTACCTGTACCACTGAAGACCCTTCTCATAAAACCTGTCAAAGAAGTGCGGCTCTGCGCCCACTGCTCGCACGTCAGGATGAACGCGCAGGAACTCCAGAAGCGCGCGCGTTCCCCCCTTTTTCACGCCGATGATAATCGCCTGAGGAAACTCTTTAGTCCCAAAGTTGTTTGACACAGAAAGATTGCTGTAAGTGTCATAGCCTAAAGCTCGCTGCCGCTTCTCATCTTCCACGTCTGTCGCGTCCTGATCGAGGAGTTCGCCCACGACGGAGCCGTTCCCGCGCGCGTCCGGCTGGAGTTTCTTCCCTTCCTTTGGGAAAAGTTTGCTTCTGAAACTCTGATGCACGTACAGTGGACTCGGCATGGAATCGCAGTATCCAGTGAGACAGTAGAATAAATAGGTGAATATAAGGATCATGGTAAAGAACACGGACACCTTGGAATGCGCTTTCAGGTGTCCGAAGTCGAAACTCGTTGTCCAACATCCCATGAGTGTCTTTGCTTCGCAAGACATAACACGTTAAACGGAGGAATCATGCCGTATTAAATGTAAAAGAGTGACTTTTGGTTGCAAGACTTAACATTTAGTGAGATTTACTCACGCCTCGAAGTCACTCAATCAAATGCACAGCATATTTGCGCGATCATGTCTTATCCAGAGAAGTAACATAACGAATTATAATTGTCATGTTCTTTTTGTTGGACTGATATGACTTCTTTGGCTTGGAGTCCCGCAGTCGTGCAGCTTCGGGTGACCAGGGTTACCCACTCATCTCCCACCCGTTTTTGGTGTGAATCCACGCCCTGCCTTCCGAGTCCCACCCCTTTCCCTCAAATTGCTTTTATGACTTTCCTAAGCAGTTACAAATCCATGAAGTACTGTTAAATCGATGAGAGTTAGAGAGCTTGTTTTATTTGCGGATGAGAAAAGAACAGGTCAAAGTTCACATCTCGCACTGCATAAGAGAGATAGTGAAATGTTATCTTGGGTATTTTTATGGCATGTAGGCTACTTTCCTACATAGGCAGTGGAGATGAAGAGGTCAGTCAGTGAGCAACACCTGTCCTGCAGGCCACACACTCAGCGGAGACAGTCTGCTCCTTCATCTGGTCTCTGGTGACTTAAAACTTAGCAAATCACAATAGCACACACACACACACACACACACACACACACACACACACACACACACACACACCACACACAACACTAGAATATTAATTTAAAAGTACTTTTTAGACTGTGTTTGACTGTAGTTCCAATAAAATTAGCAATATGACAATAACATAAAATAAATCAGAAATAAATCAGGGGTTTTCAAACTTTTTAAATAAAAAGTATAGGCTTATTTATATTTTAAGAAGGGGACCCGTGCAAAGGTATAACCATATTTGAGGTTTAATATTTTTAATACATTAATTTATACTGAGGACACCCTTTTAAAACACACACACACACACACACACACACACACACACACACACACATATTATACCAAAATTTTATTTTATGCCAAGTATACTACAAATACATGCACATATTTATAATATAAATACCCTGGAATTGTAGGCCTACTTTTGGTATGCTAAATTGATATATGTATATAAAGTCTGCTAAATTGTAATAAATAATTTTGTACTTGATGCACTTTAGTTTTCTGGAAAGGAAAAGGCCCAACTAAAGATATAATGTACGTTAGTGTATTTGATTGTGCTAAAATTGAACTATTGCAAGTATACTGTAGGAACACTTTAAATATCTTGCATTTAAAGACTGATATTATACAGTGAACATACTGTCCTTAATAATAGTGATATTAAAACACATTTTAGGCTTAATATTAAGAAATGTGCATTGTGCAATGAAGAAGTAGGCCTACTCTAATTATAGTTTGATTATTATATGTTGATAATTATATGTTGAACTTGATTATTTGATTATTATATAAGTGATATGTCAGTAAATATGTTAATGAATTGTACTATTGTACTAAATATAAGTATAAAATAAATGCATTTTAAATAGTACATTTTGGTATAGTTTTTTTTTTTTTTACTAGGGCATGGAGAAATACAAACAGCAAGTGTGGTATTATAAACACGACACTTGACTAACAAATAATTGACTTTTATTTATAATTGTAATAGAACAAAAGCAAATGATTAAAATACTGTCTGGACAATATTTACTTATATCTTTTTTTTTTACCCAGTATTACTGTAAATTATAAGAAAAACTATTTCACTTCAATTCAGATTTCACCATAAATATTATTCTAAATCAGGTTTACAGAGAGATGCTGCTAAATACTTTGAACCAAAAATTTTCCCTCCAAAAATCTAGTCAGGATTTCCCCCCAAAACTTCTAAAATCGATTTGCCAAGCCTTTTCTCTCAAATTTTCTATGGACCCCTTATGAATTTGAAAATCACTGCTCTTAATATTCAACTAGACTTACTCTCTTAAAGGGACAGCTCACCCAAAAATGAAAATTATGTCATCATATACTCACGCTCAAGTTGTTCCAAACCTGTATGAGTTTCTTTCTTCTGCTGAACACAAAAGAAGGTGAAGAATGTCAGTAAAGAAACTGTTGATGGACACCATTGTCTTCCATAGAATGAAAAGAAATCCAGAAGCAGAAGAAAGAAAGTTATACAGGTTTGGAATAACTTGAGGGTGAGTAAATGATGACAGAATTTTCATTTTTGGGTAAACTTATCCTTTTAATTGGAGTTTGGAACAGTAATTATATATATCTTTTTTTTTTTTTCTTAAATCGGGCAGTTCAAATATGGGTTTTTGGTGCAAAAGATGCACAATCGACCTCACAATTAGATGCCTTTCTACCAATCTCGAAATTGTCCGGAAAAAAGATGATTTGGGCAACACAGTCTTACTTTGGTTGACAGTCTTTACCCTTGTTAACGCTACAGGACAGGTGTCATTATGGTCCAGACTCTACGGAGCCTGCAGCAAGGCTAAAGACAACACTGCCTGACAGTGGCCAAACACTCTGTCCACAGCACCCCGTGACAATCTCACCATTATGCCATAAAACGGGATCATTAAGACTTAACAGCAATACTGGACAGTTATAGACTCAAAGCCTCTTCTAGCTCCCGGCAATAGCATGTTGATTCTACAAAAACAACGAAATCATCAAGCTCAGGATAACTGTCCCAGCATTGCAATAATAATAGTTACGTTTGTTTCATGGCTTTTCTGCAATTGACTCTGCATCATTTTGGAAATGCGATCACACGGGTCACTTTCTAGACCTACACTCTTAAAATCAACATTTTTTTTAAATTGGCATCTATGGCTTTCCATTGCACAAAAGGTTCTTTATAGTGACAAAAGGTCAAAGTAAAAGTAAAAAAATGGTCCCCCTTTTGGAAGATTTATTTTAAGAGTGAAGAATAGGATTTAGAACTTTAATAGAGAGTTTTAGTTTTATTACTTTTCTTAGCAAGACAAAAAAATCTGCAAATATTCCCATTTATTTACATTTAAAGGAGACACAAGAAATGTCTATATAGGGACCGTGATATTAGAGATATTTGGAAGACTTTTGACATTGGCCAGAGAATCCACCCAGATTATTTGGGTTATCAGTTTGGGTTATCATACACACACCTGTGAGATAACCATTGTCTGCATGAGGAATAAATAAGGCAGTTCTGAAGACGAACTAATAAGTGTTTCAGGCTACATATTTGAGGAAGACCACCAGGGAGCTGCCACCCACAAACACGTATCATACGCATGACTGGTGACCTGGCAACCTTTCCACTCAGCGTATATAGTTCAAGACAAAATTATATCATTATTTTGTGTTGCAAATGTCACTTAAAATGAACTCAAGCTGCATCCTGCATGCTGACAGAAAACATACCAGAGCCGTCAACAAGACAACAATTGAAAAAACAAACCATATAATTACTTTAAGGGCTTTTGTTATAATTACACAGTATATTTGATACACTGAAAAAAATGATACTTTGGACCAACCTAAAAAAATACTGTAATTTGTTACAACTAAATTTATTAGTCTTTCTCAAGCTATATTTTTGATTTGGTTTAAACTTTAAATTTTAATTTAATAGCAATCAAAATAGTTATTCTGCTCAACAAAAAGTTAAATTACTCTGAAGCAGTGTTAAAGTTAATGAGATAATTAAGTGATTAGTTGAGTGATGATTGAGCATTATTGAAGACACCTGATGTTAACAAGCAGAATCACTGAAGGAGAAAAACATAATTTAGTCACCGTTATGGTGATCAGTGTGTGTTTTAGTTGGACTCTTGACCCTTGAAATATTAACTTTAAATGTTGTTTGGCTGCTGTACGTGAGTTATAACAGCCAGATGAACAACTAGAAAAGGTGATCTGATGGTGTTGGTTGAGTTTTAACATAATCATTATTTCACAATCATTTGACCTGAATCAACTCATATTGAGTCCCATTTAGGTTTACTTTATTAATTATACCAGCACTGGCCTTGTTCAGCATAATATTTTTAGCCTTTTCAATGAAATCCAAATTATCAATTCAATAAAAAGAAAACTTCAAAACCACTTATGTTGGCACACACATACATCAATAATTAGTGTATGAATCTCAGCAATGGTGACAAACAGATAACCTCTGAACACAAGCTCATTATTTATTCATGCAGCAATGCATGCTGGGAGCCATGAATGAGTTTTGATTGGTGGCACCCAGAATGCACTGCAACATGCTTATTATTGTCACCATTGATGAGATTCACAGGCTGATTCTTGATGTCTGTGTGTCTAAAAACAAAATAGAATTAATAAATTATTTTTTGTACATGAGACATGTTTAAAAAAAACTTTCATTTGTATTTGGATTTCATTGTAAAACATAAAAATATTATGCTGTACAAGGCCAGTGCTGCTATAAGTAATAAAGTAAACCTAATTTGGACTCAATATGAGTTCAATGATTCAGGTCAAATGATTGTGAAATAATGATTGTTAAAACACAACCAACACCTTCAGATCACCTATTCTAGTTGTTCATCCGGCTGTTATAACTCACGTACAGCAGCCAAAGAACATCTAAAGTTAATGATTTAAGGGTCAAGAGCCCAACTAAAACACAGACTGATCTCCATAACGGTGACATAAAAATTCCGGTTTTCTCCTTCAGTGATTCTGCTTGTTAACATCAGGTGTCTTCAATAATGCTCAATCGTGACTAAATTAATCACAAAATTTAAATTTATCTAATTAATTATCTCATTAACTTTAACACCGCTTCAGTGTTACTTTAACTTTTTGTTGAGCAGAATAACTTGATTGATATTAAATTAAAATTTAAAGTTTAAACCAAATCAAAAATATAGCTTGAGAAAAACTAATAAATTTAGCTGTAACAAATTACAGTAAAATTTTTTAAGTTGGTCCAAAGTATATTTTTTTTTGTGTTTGTTATTTGCTTTAAGGAAAACTGAACAAAACAGGTTTAAATCAGAAACTGTGATTTTCACTTTAGGCCAATACAAAAATGGACTTTAAATGAACGACACAGTAGTTTAACTTTTTTCAGTGTAAATAAGCAATACTGATCTGAGAGGAATCAGTTACAGTTGATATCATCATGCGTGTCAAAATATATACCGTAGTTGCCAAACCAGTTCTTTACTACTGAACTGAAGTGACCTCGGAGCATGTCTGTATAATGTTTGCATGGTCAAAGCTATGCACTGCTGCAGGTCAGACTGGTTACACAAGATTAAAAATAAGTCTTCTTTTGCTTTGTCAAATTTATTGAAGGCATGGTATTTTGCCTCCACTTGGCTCTATTTGAGATGTACAAACCATTTAGAAGATGCTTGCCATTCACGTCGACTTACTGAACTGTACACTAAATGCAGGCTGATAAAAGAGTATCTACGGCTTTGACGCATTGCAGTTACACAACACATACAGTATGTAACATACCATCAAACATGTAGGCGCTTAAACATGATCAATTAATTTATTAAACATGAGAATAAATGAAAATGTAACAGAATTTAAGTTAACAACATGGGGAAAATGCTCTGAAATGCGGGTGAAACAACACATGGACATGTAACCCCTCCACCTGGTCCTACTGGCTCCGCTTTGTGCGAGCCTCGAACCCCGGTCTCCGGCGTGAGAGTCAGGCGCTCTAACAAAGAGGCTAAAGACTGCAGAAGAGCGCCTACTGAGATCAGAGGAGTGAGGTTTATTCACTCAGCGATTACTATCTGGCCTCCGTTACACACACACACACATTGTAATATCCTCCTCTACACTACATTTTTACATTAAGCGCTTGAAAAAAAGATCCAAATGTCTAATCTTTACTGAAACATTACGAAATTCTTGATGGTCGATATGGACGGGATAGCGTACACGACGACTATTACTGTACATAATGTAGCCTATAAGGAGAATTATAAGTGTTGCAGTTCTTACCTGTTCTCTTTCCCCGTCTGCGATTACACAAGGAATTGCAAATAAAGAAAAAAAATTTATGGGGCATTGAACAAGAGACTGGCAACAACATCAAACGAACATACTGTAAACAAACACAGTTGTCTGAAGAAGTGAAAGTAAAAAGAACAATATAAACGTTAAGAGAATGACACAAGGCAAAAATAAATAAATTCTATTTCAGGGACAAGATAATGCATTAGATATCATCAAAATATACAACATATAAACTATTGTTTATTTTTATTTTGTTTAATTCATCGCATTAACTAATGTTAGCAAAGTGAAGTCTTTCCATGCATGTTTTTTTGTTGTTTTTTGCCAATGTCCTTAATCACCTTCAGCCAGATGTGGCATTTGTTTTCACAGCTGGGGAGGTGTTTCTTTAATATTGCATGCCTGCACATACACACGAACACACATGCATAAGCTTGTGCGCTTTATACTGACACTCAAACAAAATTTAATCTGCGTTCTCAATCGGTAAAGGGTGAATGAGGGCAGATCGCATCGCGCTAATGGTTCAAAAACTACAGCACATGTGCAGGACTCTCCAAAGTCAGTCACCTGCCTCATAATGCAGGAGGAGAGATAAGTACGGACTACCTGTTCGGCACAACACCTGGATATTCTGGCATCTGAAGGATGCCAGCTGAGGATCACCCACAACAGCTAGCTATTAGTTTAAGACTTTGAATGTTTTTAAAGACAAAAGTGTTCTAGCATTCAATGCACTGTGGTTAGCCTTAAGTATAGGGAAGACATGAATTACATTACAGTGGATGGGTGTAGCAGTCAAGAAAAAGAGGAGAAGGAGAGAAAAGTAGAAAGAGAGAGAGAGAGAGAGAGACTCAAAGGGATTTTCAATTGGCATGTCGGGCAGGACATCTTGCAAAGTACCCTGGAACCTTAAAGGTGAAGTGTGTAATTTCTGTGTCGGAAACAGAGTTTCTAACATAATCACTGTTTTCGAACAAGTTTTGTGTTTGGCGCCGCTAGTAGCGCAGAAATTACACACTTCACACGTCAATGTGAAACACTGTGTACCATTTTACTCCTGTAATCTGCTGGATTTGCAACTGAAATGGGATATTTAAAAAACATTAGAACTTCATTAGCTGCATTTCTATTGCCTTTCAAATTGCGCTAATTGAAATTGCGAATTGAAAATAAGCCCAATGGCAACATGTAAATTTCGTAAAAAAGCTCCCATATATTGCAAATAAGTGGTTTTTCAGGCCACTCGAAAAGTTTCGCAAAACTGCAATGGAAACAGTTTTATTTTTTTGCATTTACAGGTCACCTGGCATATGTAAAAGTCGATAATTTTTTAAAGATGACGCAGTATGTTTGGACAGAAGACGAGACAGAGTTCTTCATTAAACTCATAAAAGACAAAAGTATATTACGGGAATACTGGATTCTAAACAACAAAGAAATGCCACAATTTATCAAGATCTTGAAGCAGATAGGAGGGAGAAACACCTCATACACTGTAAAAAATGATCGTGATTTTAACGGTAAAAGACTGTAAAAATGCTACAGTGCAAAACTGTTAATTGGTTAACAGAAAGTTTCCTTACTATATACGGTAAATAACTGTGATAGATCTAACGGTACATTTAATGTAATTTTACTGTAAAATACTGTTAAATTTACAGTTTTTGGAAGTGAAAAGAACTCCTCATTGTATAATTTACAGTGAAAAACCGTAAATTGACATTCCCACAATTCCCTGCGTGACACTTCACATTTGATTTATTTTTCTTGAAATAACTGTTTCTTCTTAGTTTTCTTAGTTCTTTTCTAATCAGTTATGTACATTAGGGTTTTATGTTACATTTAATGTTGTTAAATTAATGTTTATTGAATTTTTAAAATTTCATGTGTGTTACCATGATGCTGTTTAATGTTTGTGCGAATAACACTGTCGAGCTTCAATACAATAGTATTAACTTTCTTGTGGAAGATTACTTGTGATGAGCTTTGATTTATCATGTGGCTCATCACTTCTGTGATGATTGTTGGTTGTCAGTGTATTACAATGGTACAAAACAGATATTAATACTTCAATAGGCTGGTAAATTATCATTATATCAGATAATGAATTACGGTTCATTACTGTAAATTTTAAGTTAAGTCTGTAAAACCAAAAACGTTGATACCGTATTTTTGACGGTAAAGTTCTTGTAACCACAACTGCCAGTTTTTTCCGTAAAAACAACAGGGTTTTTTTTTACAGTGTACGTGCTGCTCTCAAGTAGCCTATAAGGGGCTTTCCATGGCATTAAAGCTTGGACAACACGCCTACGTCTCATTTAAACTAATGGCTAGTGCGGTGGCCGAGATATAGGCCTACGTAAAACTATCAACCCGTTGCCATGAGTTGTGGAATTACTTATCACGAGAGGAAAAAAAAAAGTTTTAGTCGCATAACATCGGTAAATGGTAACGCCGTAACTATAGAAAATATGCGCAAATCTGTAACGGAAATGCGAATTCTGTATCCATCTGAAATTGACTAGGAAAAGTGGGAGTCACCAGAATTGAGCAGAGGTGTTGAAAAAATAAGAGGGATTCATAATATCACCTGAAATAAAGTTATTTCTGAGGCGAAGGAATTTACTACGTGCTTGAAGATAAATCATTATTTTCTTTGGAATGATCCGCACCGATAAATTGTTCGAAATAAGACTCATAACGTATTAATCAAGTGAATTTTGCATACATGTTCATTATAAGGTGCAGAAAACATTGATCAGAATTGAGATGTTGAACAAGACAGCAAACAAGCATGTATACAGTTGAAGATCCATAAATCCCTGACTCCAATCGTTTTTTTTTTATATTGCAGTTAACTGTAGTAAAGTGCTTTTTTATTATGCAATAAATGTCAGTCGTTTTAACAGCTTTAATAATCATCAAAGGATTCTTTCTTTGCTGTCATCTCAATATTTCCACAATTAAAAAGAGCTTTTTTAAACACACTTAGAGTTTAAAGACCAACATACACTGTTTTTGATTTGTGTAAAAGAGAGGAAAAAAAGAATCATGCTCCTTGTTGTTAAAAAAACCCCAGGAAGTTCACATGCCACAGGATGCTAAACTGGAATTTGAATTTGAATGAAGAGAAATTCAACCCTGTCACACAACAGGAATTTAATTAGTTTTGCAACCAAACGGGTAATTACGTAATTGTGCCTAATTATGCTTGTTAATTCCATTATATGCAGTAGCTTCCTCAATGGATTAGACCTATTTCTATAAACTATCAAAATTATTATCAAAGACATCATAAAATGTATATAAAACTTAAAAAAAAAATTGTATTTAATTTTTCAGTTTCAATTTTAAAACCGACATAAATACATGCATTTTCTCCCTGTAGCCATTAAAATGAAACTTACTTTATTAAATATTCATTCATTAACCTTTTCAGTTGTATCTGATTCTTGGTGATTTTATGGGCCACGTAAGTGAGAGACTGTCCATTCATTTTTTTGGTGCTGATTCTTCTGGGGTAGGTCACCAGGTCTTTCCCCAACCCTGAGACTCACACACACACACTCACACACACACATTCACAGACAACTAAGAGTCTCCAATTCACCTATACTGGATGTTTTTGGATTGTGGGAGAAACCCACACAGACAGGGTTCACAACCTGTCTAAATAATATGGTCACCTTGGCCCATTTATGCACATAATAAAGCGTATAAACTATATAAAATCACATCTAGGTAAGATGCAAGTTAACACTTGAACTGCTTTACATATATCTTTTATTCTTTATTTTTTCATAGTATCATTAGATACATTATTAGACCATACATTAGGTAAGTGGTTGAGACTGCGAAGGGTCCATCTGTTGTCATTGCCCGTGAAACAATGGGCGCATTTCGAGGCCGCATTTGAAGGAGCCTTGGAATAGGGACAGCCTTCACTGCGCCGTGGCGAAGCAATCGGTCTTCAAATGCAGTGAGACACAGCAAGGGAAAACATGCAAACTCCACACAGGACCTCCTTGCTGTGAGATGAGCCACTGTTAAACTCTCAGCACTTTCACAGTTTAACAAGACTATACATTTTCAACACTGATTTAATCCAACATGTGGGCTTCGCTGAATCTTTACAGACCGACAAAATCTATTTCCTCGCTGGCACACCTTCCCTGTTATCAGTCTCAGAGAGCATATGTTGTATTCCTTTTTTTTTTTTGTCGAACTGTGCTTATCTATGAGAGATTCACATCTGTGGCAGGTGCTCAGACAGATAATACTCTTGTTCTGAACATGCCTGCTTTGAAGTGCAACATCACAAAAGAAAAAAAGAAAAAAGTGTTTGTTCACATGTGTATGTGTTGCAGCACAGATCTTCTGATGGATCGTTCATGAAGTTTGCCTTTGCGCTTAGGGGGGCAAAAAAAAGCAAAGCATATACATGCCAAAATGAATTTTTTAGCCTTATCTGCCAACAATATTGACTAAATGTACCCCCAACACATGGTCTGTATTTTGCACCAGCTTTTTTTTTTTTTATGATTAAAATTGGATTATTTAGCTTTTTTCCCTTTATGACATATTGTGACAAACATCCCAGGTCATTATGTCACTCACAGCATCATGCCTCTAAAAGAATGCTCTTTACATGCATGTTTGGTGGTGTAATGTAAGTTATAGCTACTTTTTTACTCACCAAAGCCAAATTTGAATAAATTTTGGCACGGACCCAATTTTTATAGACCTGTAAATGCACAGAGGCGGCATACAAGTTCTAATGATCACAAGGTGTTGACAACCTGATGTGTGGAGATTCAGAAGTAACAATTTGATTTCGAACACCTACAGTCAAATGGGCGGCGCTAGGGAGGGGCTAGCAGGTGCTTCAGCACCCCCAAGAAAGACCAAAGCACCCCGATAGCACCCCCCAAAATAATGTCTGGAATCAATTATATTCAGATATATGTTATTTCGAGATAAGTCGTTATTTCAATGTAATATATCGGTATTTCGAAATAATAACGACAAATTTTTGTCCCGCCAAAGCCTTTTTTGATCGATGAGTGATGTAGAATAATGACTGCTGCGCTTGACAGGGCGCATCGAGCAGAGAGAGAGAGCCCCGGCCGCGCGCACTCTCACGTCTTCAAACACTTCTCGCGCATATTAATCAAAATCAATTGACACGATAGTAAAAGGTCGGAAGACCGCAGTTTCACGTGGAGCATTTGGAGATTTGTTCTTCTGAATTACCGCGGTGTGTGAATTGTGCTAAAAAAAAACACGTTGCCTGGCTTATGGTCTCTAAAAAGCGTTCCGCCCATTCAGCTGACCTAAACCACATTTCAATAAACGAAAAAACCTATCCAGTGATATGTTTTCCGTATTGACGCAAATCTTGTGCGATGTCCTAAACTGCCGAGATAATCACACAAGCGTAGACGTCCACTACACTCTAAAAAATGCTGGGTTATTTCAACCCAAATCTGGGTCAAATATGGACAAACCCAAATGTTGGGTTAAAATGTAATTAAAAAAATGTACAGTTGAAAGTGAAAGTTGAAGTTGGGTTAAAATTTTAAATTACATTTTTAACCCAACATTTGGGTTTGTCCA
Source organism: Rhinichthys osculus (assembly GCA_029959095.1). Lineage (NCBI taxonomy): Eukaryota > Metazoa > Chordata > Actinopteri > Cypriniformes > Leuciscidae > Rhinichthys > Rhinichthys osculus. The sequence goes on from JARWKJ010000005.1 coordinate 46,352,240, forward strand.
TATTTGACCCAGCATTGTTTAGAGTGTAATGACTCGTCCGATACGCAAACGAATGACTCATTTTAACCATTCACTTTAATGAATAGTTAAAACAACTGACATGTCCAACACTGAACTCACGAGACCTCTGAATCGGTGTATAAAAAATCGGTAACACTAAATTAGATTAGTTAACATTTAGCCTATAGGCCTACTATTAATTAACTCCACTTCAGCATTGTTAATGTTAATTGTTTCAATATTTAGAGAGTCAGGCCCACTATATGTGTGTTGTAGCCATTAAATAAGCGCATTTAATTTCATTTTTGTTAAAATATTATAAAGGTTTTTTTTTTTTTTTACATCTATGGTGATTATGAAAATTGAACAGCATGAGTAAGATGCGCGATATATCGGAAGATATGATGGGTCAGACATGATTTTGACCACTAAATTTACATTTACACATTTACATTTAGTCATTTATTTTAGCAGACGCTTTTATCCAAAGCGACTCAACTGAGGACTAAACCAAGCGAGTCATCGTGAAAAGGCAAAAATAACGCAAGTGCTCAAAATACCAAGTTCGGACATTGCTCAGAGTATAGCATAAGCCAGACAAACGAGGATTTAAAGGAAAATGATTTTTATTTTTATTTTTTTATGTTAAGTATAAATTAAGTTTTGTTTTGTAGAAAGCCTTTTTAAAGTGAATTTCGTTTTGTATAAATTGTATCTTAATTTTAATCAATTTTTCATCAACCAATTGACTGGGTATAGCCTAAATAAGAAGCAAATATAGCAGACAATATGATAGCCTAAAGATAAGGAGGCGCAGGTGCGATTGCATTGCACGTGAACTGGAGCACATCTCATCAAAATTTTTGCTCATTTAAATAATAGTGTGTGTGTTTATATATACACTCACCGGCCACTTTATTAGGTACACCTGTCCAACTGCTCGTTAACACTTAATTTCTAAGCAGCCAATCACATGGCGGCAACTCAGTGCATTTAGGCATGTAGACATGGTCAAGACAATCTCCTGCAGTTCAAACCGAGCATCAGTATGGGGAAGAAAGTTGATTTGAGTGACTTTGAACGTGGCATGATTGTTGGTGCCAGAAGGGCTGGTCTGAGTATTTCAGAAACTGCTAATCTACTGGGATTTTCACGCACAACCATCTCTAGGGTTTACAGAGAATGGTCCGAAAAAGAAAAAACATCCAGTGAGCGGCAGTTCTGTGGGCGGAAATGCCTTGTTGATGCCAGAGGTCAGAGGAGAATGGCCAGACTGGTTCGAGCTGATAGAAGGGCAACAGTGACTGAAATAACCACTCGTTACAACCGAGGTATGCAGCAAAGCATTTGTGAAGCCACAACACGCACAACCTTGAGGCGGATGGGCTACAACAGCAGAAGACTCCACCGGGTACCACTCATCTCCACTACAAATAAGAAAAAGAGGCTACAATTTGCAAGAGCTCACCAAAATTGAACAGTTGAAGACTGGAAAAATGTTGCCTGGTCTGATGAGTCTCGATTTCTGTTGAGACATTCAGATGTTAGAGTCAGAATTTGGCGTAAACAGAATGAGAACATGGAACCATCATGCCTTGTTACCACTGTGCAGGCTGGTGGTGGTGGTGTAATGGTGTGGGGGATGTTTTCCTGGCACACTTTAGGCCCCCTTAGTGCCAATTGGGTATCGTTTAAATGCCACGGCCTACCTGAGCATTGTTTCTGACCATGTCCATCCCTTTATGGCCACCATGTACCCATCCTCTGATGGCTACTTCCACCATGTCACAAAGCTCTAATCATTTCAAATTGGTTTCTTGAACATGACAATGAGTTCACTGTACTAAAATGGCCTCCACAGTCACCAGATCTCAACCCAATAGAGCATCTTTGGGATGTGGTGGAACGGGAGATTCGCATCATGGATGTGCAGCCGACAAATCTGCGGCAACTGTGTGATGCCATCATGTCAATATGGACCAAAGTCCCTGAGGAATGCTTCCAGCACCTTGTTGAATCTATGCCACGAAGAATTGAGGCAGTTCTGAAGGCAAAAGGGGGTCCAACCCGTTACTAGCATGGGGTACCTAATAAAGTGGCCGGTGAGTGTATATATATATATATATATATATATATAGGCTAATTGCGCAGCTCCCCCTGTCAATGATCTAGCACCCCCTCAGCACCTGCGTTAAAAATTATCTGGCGCCGCCCCTGAATGTCACGATGAAAGTATGGAGCCAGATCAGCCTCAAATATAATACATTTACCAAACAAAATTCATAAATGCACGGCACAATTCCCATTTACAAAATCCAATTCGTAAATTCAAACACACAATGCATTATTTTTGAGGCTGATCTGGCTCCATATGAAATGAATGTTCCTGACCTACATTCTTTGCTGTTGATGAATCACATTGTACAACCTATAGTGTCACTTTCACGAATGTAGGTACAGGTTCAGTGGTTATGTGACGAGTTCCTTAGCTTGATGCTTGAATGGAAGCTTCTATGTGATGATTTTCTCTGCATTGTTATTAATACAGGTGTTTGCACAAAAAATAATCATACAAAAAAAGTATGCACAGACAAGTAAAGAGCTGTCATTCTGCATGCAAGAAGCCAGGTTTAGGTTTGCGTTAATCTCACACCAGTATTATTACATATCACACAGAAGTCAAGCCTGCCCTCTTCTGGAAAGCTCATTTGAGAAAAGGCCAAGTGGGTCATTTGAACACATGCAAACAGGAAACAAGGTAACATTACAAAACAAACAAACATCAAAATGCTACACAACCCCAGTGATTTTGCCAAGTAGGTTCCTAAATCCACATTCATTTTTTTTTGTTAGAATTTAGTTAGGCAACACACTATCATGGGAATTCGTACTTTAAGGTTTTAGGGAATTGATTGCTAATTCGTATGAATTTGTACAATCTTACGCCTCACTGATGAGTGGGTCCTTCTTGCTTAGTTCTAAAAATCGTATGTTATGTGGTTGGTTAGGAGAATATACCGATTTAAAAGCATTACAATGTAATTTTACCACACAAAAATGTCTAAATTTTGAACAATCATAAAATACATTTTGGGGTGGAAAGGGGAAAGGGTTTTGCCCAGGGTTGGAGCTGAAGCTTTAACAATTTATCACCCTATCTGTTTCTACAATTTATGGTTTAAGTTGTGGGTTAGGGATTGGCAGACATGTGTCACTTGGTTGGCCTGCATAGGTTATACCAGGGGTGTCCAGTCCTGTTCCTAGGGGCACTGTCCTGCTAAATTTAGCTCCAATCCGAATTAGACTAACCTGACTGAACCAGCTAATCAAGGTTACTAAACTTCTAGATAGGTGTGGACACCCCGGGGCCATACAATGCATGACTACCAGCACTGCAGCCACCCACCCACCCCCATTTCTCGACACAAAACACTTGTGAGCGAATGCAAAAACTTTGAAACATTTTTTCGTCATCACATGGTGATATTTTGTATAACACACTTTTCAAGCAATTCTATTTTACATTTTAAAGTATGCACGATTGTTCAAGGATGGCATTCTCGCTTGTTTTTAAATGAGAATCCCTTTAAACTTGACATAAAATCTTCATTTCAAATCAATACTCAACAATGTCTGCCATGACGAAGGATGATCTCTTCCCTGCTAACAGTGAGATAGTTCACTTATCCTGAACTCGCCCCATCCATGAAGCTAAGTTATCTGTTCACTTCCTTTCAGCATTGCCTAATTTTACAATCATGAACTATTCAGTGCAGAATCTCCCATTTAATGGGGTTTGACAATGTGTATGATGTATGTAATGCATTTAATCTTGATAAATGATTTTATTCAATATCAAACAAACACTGGGCCAAATATTGTGTAAGCACTGTCCATACAGTAAGTGTGTGAAACTCAGATGCACAGCCTTTGACGTCAGTAACAAAAGGCTAACAGAAACAAATCAAAGTTGATGAGTTGAAAAGTGATTTCCTCCTTTTGAAAGTCGATAAGCCTGTTTATGTTATGAAAACTATGGTGTTAATAATAAGATACAAACAAGCATTGAATTGTGCTTGTAAAATGTCATGGTTTGCTACTATTTTTGGATCATGACCCACCATTTGAGAACCACTTGGCTATAAAATATTAGCACTAAATTTAGAATTTATTCTTCATCTCTATACCCATTGTCGATCATCTTGTGTATCACTTCTATAGGAGATTAAATTGGGTAGAGCTGGAGAAGTGCAGGGTTGAATGGAACTGTCTGTGCTGGTTTTTGGAGGGGAAACCTGTGGATTTATGCAGACAAATGCAGTTTCTTCCCACCTAGATTGCATTTTTTGGGCATCATAAACATTGCATAGAAATATTTATGTGTAGGGAGCACCTTAGGTTTTGAAACAGGCTACATTTTGCATGTCATCTTTCATCCAGTTCACAGAAAATGTGAAAAAAAAAAAGAAAAAAAAAATACTGTAGGAATTCTTATGACGCCAACTTGCTGTAGCTGTGTGATGAATTTAATAATACATGTAGATCATCAGGGTTGTTTACCTTTCGCATTTTTACAAATCTTTCCAAGTGAAAGAGAAACCAGTTTATTGAAATTCTTGACCAATTAGTTTGCCTTTTCTATTAATGCGCGGACAAGATAGGTCACACCCACTCAATTATACTGTGTACTGTTTTGTCAGGTAATGTAATATATATATATATATATATATGTGGCGAGTGGGACTTTGTTTTACCGGCAACGCCACCCGGGGAATTTCGCCCCGAGAATAGGATTTGGCTAATTAAATGTTAAACTACCCAAAATAGAGAAAGCACACAGGTTTAATTTATGCAAGAAGCCAGAGATGTAGTTCTATTCAAAAACAATAATTTTATTTATACAAATACTAAAGCCATCAAATATAGATATACATACTGATAAAAAGAAAAGGGAGAGAGAATACTGAGGCCTTACCAGTAGGGGGACAGAGTTAAGGGGCGTGGGATCTCAAAAGAAAGGATCCTCGATCACACGTGAACACTCACACCCACACAGTGATAACTCCAAAATAAACAAGGGAAAAACACAGCACCCAAAGGAGACGCCACCCCCAGAGACACTGACACCGCCACCTTCAGCACTCAGCACTATGAAAGAAAGGACATTCAATTATTGGGAAAAATGAATCAATAAACCAAAATAAATAAAAATACCTCCAATCTAAGCAAATCTAGGCAGCAATGGTGACTTAATAGCTGCCTAGAGTTTAACAAACAAATAACCAAAAGAACTTTGACAACTCGGGGTTGCAAATAAACAAATAATCAAAATTAACAATTATAAAGTTTCAAAGAAAACCTGAAAGTCTCTCAACTTAAAGAAAATGAAACCAAGACAAAAAATCACTTAATCAGGAATTAACAAATAAACATAGAAAATAATCAAAATTGACAATTATAAAGTTTCAGAGAAGACCTGAAAGTCTCTCAACTTAAAGAAAATGAAACCAAGACAAAAATCACTTAAATAAACAAAAAACAAAACAAAAAAAAAAATTGACAATTACAAGGTTTCAAAGAAACCTGAAAATCTTCATCAAAACAAAAGAAATATGATACAAAATCACTTAATCATAAGTTAACTAATAAACTAGACCCCACTATCCACACACACACACACACACACACACACACACACACACACACACACACACATACTAATAAGCACAGGCAAACCACATAAGGACAATACTATCCTCGTGTCACACTGAGTCAAATACAACCCTGCCAGATACCCAGTTGGACAACAGATCTGACGCTGAACGGCGCGTAAAGACGTTCAGCTCTGGGGTTGCGCTCATAAAATTACTTGTGGACAGTTGATGATAGAAACAGAAGTTGGTTGAGACAAAACAGCAGCACGGCCAGGAAGGGAGTGGCTAGTGCAGATATCAGCGCGAACGAAGCGGTTTACAACCCCATCAGGGAGCGTCGCACCAATGCACCAATAGTAGGGACTTTAAGCAACAGCTGCTGATAGAACGGCAACGGCAGCCGGAAGTAAACGGTTAACTGCCGTAGCTAAAGAGCACAAAAATCACTAAGCAACAGTAAAGAGGACGGCATAGGCAGGGCCGGATTAAGAGTTCAGAGGGCCCTGGGCACAATGTCTTGTAGGCCCCCCCTTAGGCCAAATGTATATTTTGTCCAAGGACATTTTAATATGGCATTTACAGTTGTACTGACTTAAAAGGATCTTTGTTGTACTATGCTGGACTAAAGTTCATAAATGTTCGTTCTTTCCCATAGGAATTTGTAAAACTATGTTGGGTGGACCTCTGTGCCTCTAGGGGGGTTCGGGGGGTTCTCCCCCCGCAAGAAAATGTTGTACATTTTAAGGTTAAATGCATCAATCTCGTGTTCTTTGAGAGATCAAAATTAAGAGCTTCAACCCATGAACTGCTCGTTGAACAAAGAAAAAGCATTGATTTGTACCTGGACATTAAAGAGGGCTCAAACATCTTTTTAGTTATGAGAGTCTCAGTCTACATTACATTATCAATGGTGTTTTAGGATGCCAAACAATAATTATAATAATGTAATAATGATTTATATAATTATGCCTATGACGTAAAATCCATATAGCCTATAAATGTACTATAAATGAAAATGACTATTTCAAAAGTATATTTTAGTCTACATTACACTATAATACAGGAAAATAAAAATACTTTTGTCCTAATTTCTTCACTTGCAAGAAACCCTTGAGCTTTTATTTAGGAGAAAACACCAGATAACCATGCTGATCGCGTGAGCAAAGAGCGCACTTTTCTTTAAATCACCCAGCACAAACAGGATGCCTATTCTTAAAGTCTTGTGCTGTTTTATAAAGGCACAAAGCCATCATGGTTTCGATTTTAGTTTGTTGGCAAAATATAACGCTAGAGACCTTTATGTTAGGTTGTACATTTTACATCTCATATGTGTTGGGAAAAGGGAGAAGAGAGAGTTCGGCAAAAGGCGAATTCGAACTCGGGTCGAGCGCATCAATAGATGCTTTCTAGTAGGCTACTTCTCGCGCTACGACCTACGCCACTGTAGCTATTCCATCACGGGCGTCTTTTTGCTAAAAAGACAGGCACTTAGTGCAAATACGCTCCGTTATCTAAAATATTTTTTTTCTTCCCCTCGCTTGTGTCACAAGTGCGCATGGCGAACTTGCAATGAATACATTTTATCAGACCGGCCCTCGCGGCCTCGAAACACTACCGACCCACCGGGGAAACTCCCGACTCCCGATTGCCACTCCGCCCCTGGTGCCCAGCCCAGGGCCCCTTAGATGTCGTGGGCCCCTGGGCAAGTGCCCAGTTGCCCTAATGGTTAATCCGGCCCTGGGCATAGGGGATAATTTAATCATCAGACAAAATACTAAAAAATAAACTGATTTTAAAAAGTAAGAGAAGGGTTGATTTGGGCATTTAATGATATACAGAAACGATTATAATGCCACATAACCTAAAACATAACATTAACTTTCTTAATCTGTCACGTAGTATCGACTACGGCAAATCAGCTGTTCTCCCGTTGTAGACGGTTACAGTAGAACGTCGCGAAGTAGCAGTTAATGTCGCGCATGCGCAATAGAACGACAGAATGCCGTTGCCGTTCCACCAGAGGCTGTTGCTTAAAGTCCCTAGTGCCGATAGTACGGCTACACCGAGCCAGTAACAAAGCTCAACCCGGTTCCGTTACAGGAAGGATCGAGTTTAACAGGGAGACACTGTCGATTTGCTGTGACTGCACCGCCGGACATGAAATGATTCGGAGCGGAAATGTGCGTCTGACAACAACAAGTCAGTCTCAGGGGGCCAACCCCCCTGCCTATAAAGCATGCCGTTAAATCCTGATTGGTCCAAAAAGAGTGTGTAATTAGACCCATTGCGACTAATCAACCTGCTACATATATATATATATCCCAATTAAGAAATTATTAGAATTATTAGTGTGGCACACAGGTGATGCTCATTAGCAATCATTAGCCACCGTGTATCACGCCACTCCAATAGCAAAGTTGATCAATAAAAACTATTAAAATTATTTTTGAAAGAATTCTCCTTTAAGGCGTTTTTGACAGGTGCCTGACACTTTTCACTGTAGGCACTGTAAGTTCTAACAAGTTCAGTGTACTTAAAAATAGTTTGGAAACCGATTGCCTTGTTTTTGCAAAGCAAACTTAAAGGGAAAACTGAAGTTAAGTTAATAATCGGCTAAAAGTAAAGAAAGCTAACTCTTCCTAAGTAAATTAAGTAATAAATATCAAGTTAGTTTAATGTCAGTTCTAGTTAACATACTCTATAATACTTGCTAATCTTACTTAAGATTTAAAAGTAAGATTACTTGAGTATTTCCATTTAACTAACAGTGTTATAATGTGTTCTGCAAACATCTTAAAAACTATTATTCTCAACATGGTTTTAATCTGCCATTTTAAACTATGGAGACAATTTATGAAGTCAGCTTATGTGATGTTCTCTTATATTTTTACATTTTTACGTCGCTATCACAATTTAACGAAAACAGTCCACCAAAATTTTGTAGAATTTGCCCAGGAGAAGAAACTCTTTGAGAAATGGTGTTTCCGGTAAATTTATGAGCTTTGAACAGTTGAAAGAATTGATTTTACTGGAAATTTTTTAAAGTTGTGTACCTGAGTGTGGTGGTTCATCTAAATGATTAGAAGATCATGAATCTTTGTGAGGTGGCGGTGATCTCTGAGTTTATGCTCACCCATAAAACTTTTCTCAGTTAACAATGGAGTGCAGAGTAAGTTGCCGAGAATGGTGGGAGGGAAGATTTTAAAAGGGGTAAGATATATGAAAAGGGTCGTAAGCCAGTTTTAAGTCATAATGGAGGAAAAACACGTTTCTATTGTCTCAACCCCAGTCATATGATAGCTTAATGCATGGTATGGAGGCACGATAACCGTGCTTAAGTGAAGAGCGTTGCTCAGGTGTAAAAGTTTTGCTCGTCTGGGATGTATTGACAATTCAACATTCAAGATGACTTTGGGAAATGAGTGAATACAAACAGAGAAAAATAACTGCAGAAGTGGAGGAAATGAGTGAAAAGTACATTAAGATTTTCCCCGCCTCAAAAACCACACTCAAACCAATCAATTAATCTTTACTTTGGTTTTCTGAGTAAACAAAGCATAGTATGTGAATAGTACAGATTACTAGATTTTTACAAGTAAGTTAAGACATTAAGTAAAGTTTACTAAAAAGTGTCAGAATTTCCACAGGTCACCAATCCACCATAACATTAAAATGATCTGAAAGAAAATGGGCAAATTTGTGCCCTGGAGATCTGTTCATACAGTGACAGAAGAGATGTCAAGAGTATCATGTTCAGTACAAGTACTTCGTATGAGTTAAGCTTGTATTGTGAACTGAGTGATACCAAGAATACCACTGTAAACAGTCTCTGTAACCTGTAATTAATGTGACGTCTAGAGGCAGTTTGGTTAGGCCAGTCTGTCTGCTTCAAATCATTGAAAAAACGAACACCATTATGACTAATTGCCAAACTTCTTGATAAGAGAGCAACACCTTTCAATGAGCCATTGAGACATTCTCTCTTTGTGTTTTTCTTTTCTTCCATCTCATGGTTGTGATAGCTTCATGTTGCATATTGTATATACAGTTTGCTTGCTGTGTCACTTAAAACATCCTAGTCATTTAGAACCAGATTATTTCTCCACCAATGTCACAACATTTACATCAGTGCTGTAAGTCAGTGTTTCTCAACCAGGGAGCCTCAACAAACTTCCAAGGGGGCCTCCTCCTCAGAATGACTTAAAATTGTTTAAAATAAGACAAAAACATGAAAACAAGCAAGATATTTCTGATTTAGTTATTTTTATAATAAATATACATCTTTCAAGCAATGCCAAGCTCTAAAATATTTGATCAAATATTGTTGCGGACAATGGGGGAACCTTGAAGTCAAAAAGATTGAGATCCACTGATAAGTGGCATGTTACAGTTTACTATTTGGTCAATTTTATTGTTATCTATTTTAACAGGTAGAATTTGTACACCCCCATTGCATTCGAGTCATGCGCCTGTGTGTCACCTTTTCAAAGCCTACAATATGCTGATAAAAATTACAAGTATCCTGCTAGTCAAGTTTGATAAAGTTTCTTGTTATTTTAAATAATGACAGCAGCAACAATAGAACTGAACTTCCTGATTGAAACGTCAACTCTTGCCAAACGAAAAAGAGCCATTCCTGAGTAAGTGCGTCATGAGCATGAAGTTGAGATTTTACAAGCCTATATCTTTGCAATGGTTTGCTGCGTGTGTATGTGTTGGAATTGTCACTATGTCCATAATGTATTTGAGCTTGGGTTATGCAGTCAATTGTTTTCTGATTGGAATTCACTCTAAAGTAAGGGGAGACCGGGTATGGTTGTAACACGTTTTACTTCAGCATCCTTAACTCGTTGACTTTTTTTAGCTATAGTGCTCAATCTTTTATACAAAGTACCAACATTTGTTTACTAGAAAAAGGCACCAATTCAAACCACTGTAACAATATCAAAGCCCTTATGAGTTAATGTCAAATACATGATGTGCCTTTGTTACAAGTTACAACCCACCCCACTACCGTGCCCCGGGGTAGGTTGTAACATATACTGAGGCAAGTTGTAACAATTAGACAAAAGAAGCAAAAACATTGGGCACATAATGCAATATGCTTCAAAACCATGTTTATTGAAACAATCCAAAAAAATTATCCAAAACAATGCCTCTCTCTCTATGACTGACAATAACTGAAATCCACTTTCTGTTTGACTGAGGAGTGTATGCGTGCGCGTGTGTAAATTAGTCTAATAGAACTAACTTCTTACAATATTTATGCTTAATAAACACTCAACTCCAGTGCACCTGTGTAAAGAAAATGTAGGTCTAACAATAAACAGTCTCAAATTCTCAATCAGAGTGACAATGGTGAAAAATGAAAGTTTTTAACCCTATAGTGCAGGCTTGGTGGGCCCAGAAACGGCATAGGGCACATTTTATGCCCAAATTTTGGGCTGTCCCAGATGAAAGATGACCAATACTGGCGATTTCTAAGATTGTGGCGGTTCCTAAATGGTGGTATACGTTGTACAGTGAGAGAGATTCAAAGACGGCCGTTGTCACGGTCTTGCGACCAAAGATAGCCTGTGATAATTTTCTGACAGTGTGTTTGCTGCTATGACCTACAGAACGTCAACTGACTAGCCAATAAACATGCAACATGAAATGGAGTACCACTTACCTCAAGCTCCATTTGCAAAATTGGCATGTCAAGTTCACCTCTTTTCCCAAGCCATGACCGCGTCCATATTCTCCTTTTTTCAGTGCATATAAAAAGCACAATTGCCAAAGTGCGATTCATCTTGCTCTATTTGTTTACCATTAGTGCATGCTGATGAAGTTTTATTCTTCTATACTAACTTGCATTGTAGCCTACGATTCAATGTCATCATCGTACAGTCTACATGCATGTCGTACCCAAGTTTACTAGATCCATGTCGTACAGTGGGATCTCACAGGATTGCTGAAATCAGTCTGTAGCAGGGATTACCCAGACTTCCAAATGACTCAGACAATGAAAACTTTTGTGTTATTTGTATGATGTTCTCATAATCCTCTTCACTGGCTTTCAGCATTGTCTTCACAACTGATCTGCCCTCCTTTGAAACCTCATTAGTTGCTTTAAAAAAAAAACGTAGGCAGGAACACCTCTATCTGTCACTTCTATTCTTTTTCAGTTTCTTGGCATTCTGTAAAATTATTAAAAACAAGCTGTTCTTAGTTGTTTGCAAGGGGATGGTTGTAAGATAACACTTTTTTGCGTTACAACCTACCCCACCTCTGTCAGCCAGTGTTTAGCTAGCCATATTAGCATAATGGCTTGAAATTAGCAGGTTAAAAACACAACACATTTTGAATGAGAAACTACAATTTAATCTAATATAAGTTAAATGATTTTATCTGCAAAAGTTTAAGTGCTTTTGGCCCAAAAAAATCTGCATGTACATATTTCCAGCCTTTACAACCATTCATATTGGATCCGGGAGGATGTGGGTAAACAATGAAATGATCATAGGACTCCTAGCTTATCCCTGATTGGTGGAATTGGTGGTGTTACAACTCTCCACATGTTACAACCATATCCAATCTCCCCTACAATTAGGAGATGAGGAGCGTTTCATTAAATAAAGTTTCCTGCGGGTGAGATGCAAATAATTTTGTCATGAATTAATTGATAGTTTTTGATAGATGTCTCGTAATGAGCTGCATTTCTTTACTTTAAATATGCATATCAATTCACTTTCTGCATATTAACATATTTTTGTCAAAGAAAATACAGAAATGATCAGACAGTGCTACATCCTTAATAACAATCGATGAGATGTTTAGACTAGGGATGTCCCGATCCGATCACGCGTTTGGAAATCGGGCCCGATCACGTGGTTTCAGACTCGATCGGAATCGGAGGTTACCTTCCGATCAGGACTCGGATATATGTAAATTAGGGGTGTAACGTTACATGTATTCGTTATTATTTAACCGTTTTGGTACGAGGCTTCCGGTTCGGTACGCATACAAACCGAATGATTCCTAGGACCATTTTTCCTGCAGACAAAATCTGCGCTGGCGCGATCACCACAACGTTGCGCAACATCAAACGTGATGAAAGCGGAACGAAACTGCGCTTCTCATTATATTGTGCTTAACGGACCATTATCAGTTCGGACCAGCAATATCTGTGCAGCGCGAGATCAAGCGACACAGCGCTAAGAGATCATCACTGCTAAGAGAACATCACATCAACATCACTGCGAGATCTAGTGAGAAGCATTCACATTTCTTCGTTATTAACCGTAGATCTCTATTAGATCAAACAGCGCTGACGTGGGAACCAGGAGAAACATTGTGCCGTGAATGAACATGGACTTAATGTTGCACTTCAAAACTCAAATATTATATAAATATATATTTAAATGTTATTTTTAATATGATTACCAAAATATTATTTGTTAATCCTTCAAAGATTACCCCCATTTATAAACCTGAAAGTTTCAAAATGTAGGAAAACTCTAACTTATTTAAAAATAGTTTTTCTTTTAACAAATAGGACATTTCTCTGGCATTTCTTTCTTTTTGCTGTATCGTATCGAACCGAACCGCAAATTTTGTGAACTGTTACATCCCTAATGTATATATATATATATTCTCATTATTTTTTTATACACTTTTAAAACATTTTTATTTTTTGTTTACATGCCTGCTGGGCATTTTAAGTTGAGGTGCTCATTGTTTTTATATTAGACTTTTTCTATATTTACTGTTGCACTAAAGTCCAAAAGTGAAGATTTTATGTTATTTATTACTTGATTGTTCAAGCTACCTCACAGAAGTGCTCTGTTTGTTAACAGAGTTGTTGAATGTTAAAATAAGGTGAATTAAATAAAAAATAAGGAACATCCTGGATCTGTTTTTTTTCTCTTCTTTATTATTTTTTTATGTATTATATAAGTATCGGATCGGGACTCGGTATCGGTAGATACTCAAAATCAAATGACTCGGACTCGGACTCGAGGGCAAAAAAACCTGATCGGGACATCCCTAGTTTAGACCCTTACTGATAAGTAAATCTAAAGTGTGTCCACGATTGTGTGTGGAACCATGTACATGAGTCAGATCAAACGTTTTTAAAACAGTTTTGATTTCTTTTGCCATATTGTTTTCTGCATTATCTATGTGAATGTTAAAATCTCCAGCAATGGCAAAACAGTCAAGTCTCCAGCAAAGGCTGGAGAGTATTTTGGAGGCCTGTAAATAATGATAAGTAAAATACGTGGAGCACCTTTTAACACGATACCCAGATATTCGAAAGACGGGTATTTCCCAAATGATATTTGCTTACATTCATAGACATCTTTAAAAAGTGCAGCTAAACCCCCGCCTCTCTTACCCGCTCTGCAGACACTCATAAAAGTAAAGTTAGGAGGGAATGTTTCATTGAGGACTGTTCCACTGCAGCTGTCTTCTAGCCAAGTTTCATTTAGAAACATAAAGTCCAGGTTGTATGTGGTTATTAAGTCAATGACTGGAGGCGGATGTTTAAAAGTGCTAACTTAACAGTCTTACTTTTTGTCCCCACATCAATCTTAGTTTGGCGTGTAATAGGCACCAGATTAGATGGGTTTGCTGTACGGCTTTTAACCCTCTGGGGTCTGAGGTGTTTTTGGGGTCCTTGAGATGTTTTGGCATGCTCTGACATTTGTGCTTTTTTCAGTTGCTTATAAACATATTAATGGCACAGTTGAAATTACACTCTATATAGCACACACAGGGCTACCATAATATGTGAGCAACATGTATGTACATGTTTGTATTTTTGAGAGAATATTGTTTATGCGTGGTTATTGAAAAAACTAAAAAATAAAGTTTATAATATAAGGCCACAAATAACATACTAAATATTTGTCCACAAGACTTTTGACTAGTGGATGTTATCGCCTAGAGTTTTTGCTTCGAATTGATCTGAAAATCATTCTGCCTTATCATTCACATAAAACAATAGATTGTTATAAATTGTGAAAAACATTTTTTTGTTTGCAAAGGCAATATGCGGATGGGCGGAACGGCCCAACCCCCTCATGAATAATTAGGCAGTTCTCACCTGAGCAGTCTGCATACTAATGAGCCTTTCATTCAGGGGTGTCACACAAGAAAGAATGCAAGGACAATATATATACACTACCGTTCAAAAGTTTGGGGTCAGTGAGAATTTTATTTTTATTTTTTGGAGGAAAGAAAACAATACTTTTATTTATCAAGGAATAATTAATTTGATCGAAAGTGACAGTAAAGACATTTATAATGTTACAAAAGTCTTTTGAACTTCCTATTCATCAAAGAATCCTAAAACAAACAAAAAAACTGTACAACTGACAGACCAACAACTGTTTCAACATTGATAATACTAATAAACGTTTCTTGAGCATCAAATCCTCATATTATACTGATTTGTGAAGGATCATTTGACACTGAAGACCCTGACACTGGTGATGCTGAAAATTCAGCTTTGATCACAGGAATAAATTACACTTTACTATATATTCACACAGAAAACAGCTGATTTACACTGGAGATAATATTTAATACTATAACTGATTTTTGTTGTATTTTTAATCAAATAAGCGCAGCAATGGTTAGCAGAAGAGAATTCGTTTAAAAGTATTTAAAATCGTACCGACCCCAAACTTTTGAACGGTAGTGTATATAAATAAATAAATGTTTATACACACACACACACACACACACATATATGGCTAAAAATGGTATGTGGATGGCTAAAAGGTGTGACTATAAATGTGCTTTTGGCTTTCATTTAAATTTTGATTGTTTGTATATATATATATATATACAAACAATCAAAATTTAAATGAAAGCCAAAAGCACATTTATAGTCACACCTTTTAGCCATCCACATACCATTTTTAGCCATCCAGTAAAAATAAACCAGTCGCATTGCAAAGTCGTTCGCGAAACGACCGCCAGGTGGCGCAAAGGGACATTTAGCAAAACGTAAGTGGGGCTAATGTCTATTAACAGTAGCCTATAAGGATGAAATACTACAAGTTATGGTAATTTCCAAATAAGCCTACAACAAATTGTTGGTCATACAGATAAGATATAATCTTTTAAAACTTTAAAAGGCTAAAGTAGGCCTACACTCTCACAGGCTAAAGACAAAACGTTTTGTTGCTCATGTCAGAAACAGACGTTTGGGTATTTCTCAGTGAGAAAATTCACAGCTGAGCGGTAGAACTTACGGTTCATAATCAAGATGACACGGGTTCAAATCCCGCACAAACATGGTCTGCTGTAAATTTTATATTTATTATTGCAAAGAGATTTGTCTAGCTCTAAAACTCTGTTACACCATACAGTTTTTTTTTGCTTATATTTATAAAATACAATTATCATGCATTTCCATTTTACACTAAGTAAAAATACAAAAAAAACAAAATAGTATCCAACAGAACGACTTTGCATCTGTATAATAATAGGCTACCAATCGTAATTTCAAAAGCAGTTCTGTAAAAAAATAAATTATATATAGCCTATATATATAGGCTATATATATATATATTTTTTTTTATTCCAGGCTCTCACGCCACACCCCCGATTTCTCACGCTGAAGTGTCAACCCGGTCGGTCAAATTCCTGAAGGATATAGTTTATCTATAGATACCTGTTGAGCCACTCGTGATCGACTAGTTATTATACCGCAAATTAGTTAAAATATCCCGTAATCTATCTAGAGCGAGTGTGCATGCGAGACAGATATTGTGCTCCAAACCGTGCGCGCGCATGGCAGAGAGGTCTGTTCCCTACAACCTAGAGTTTTTAAAAACATGGTTTTAAGTAAAGTGTGATTTGCCAGGGGGGACTGGGATTTCCTTCTGGTCTAAACATCCCTGCTTCTGCTGAATTATTTTAATCCCCACACCCCTCCCTCCACAGCTAATCAATGCTATAGGCTACTTCACCAATATCAAATATATAAAATAGAGATATTTTCACTGGAGCTTTTCAAATTTCACAAAGCGTGTTGAGATTATTTTGAATGAAATATTGAAGTTTATAATTAAGTGTTTTGGCACACCACGCCGAGTGGCCTTATGCATTTTTCTAAAGTCGGGTTTTATTCTGGCATGGTGAGTTAGTGTTCGACAAACACGGCGGCGCGTTCATTTAGATTAATTTATTTTTCTCATTATTACAGCTAAAATAACTTAATAGGCGACTCCGTAATTTTTTGGTCATACAGATAAGAGTAGAGTAGCTTACATCGTTCAAAACTGTAAACTTGTATTCATATAGGCTAAAGAGGATCTACTCAAACATGCAATGTAAGCGCTTCCCAATGAGAAAATGACAAGACAAGGGTGAAAATCTTGCTCTAATTAAATGTAGGCTAAATCGCCCTGAATTAAAATGTAAAAACAGATCAAATAATGTATTTGTCGAAATGTTGCAATATTGTTTCATTTAAGTTCATAATTGTTATTTAATTTAGCAGCATTACCACGAAGCACCGTGTTTCGATATTTATTTGAATAATACAAAATCAAATAAAAACTTAATTCACAAATTGCATGCCTGGTTGTAAGGATCCAAAGATCCCTGTAGACTTTAATATTGAGTTGAACATTTTGTTCATGACAACAAATTAACAAGCGTTTTTTCAGATTATATTTAGTTTTGCTTGGAAAAAGCTGCCCCAAACCAGTTTTATTTCATCAATTATTGAAATAATGAAATATTTAGTAATAAACTTTTATGACAGAAATATCACTAGGCTACATGTAATTCCATTTAATTCCTTCATTATCAACACTGTCTAGAATGGCGATTTAAGTGTGAATTGCGACTTCTCTTTGTGTTAAGTCATGAGCCTCAGACTCCGATAGCCTGTGGGGGGGTTGGAGGGACAGTTGCTGAACAAAGGTGTTAATGTTCCTCTTTCATATGGAGAGTGTCGGATAGCCAGCCTGATGAGCAGGCAAAATTATTGTAAGGATAAATCTGTGTCCAAATGTAGGCCCCATATTTTATTAAATTATAAATATTGTAGTTTATTTATTGTAGCCTATTTAAAGTTTTTTTTTCACACAAAATTTCAATTGAAGTTATTGTAAGGTGAATTCAACAAGGCATGCTGTGTCTTTGAAGCAACAATTAAAGGCTAAATATTTTTTTCGTGATTTGTATGGCTGACACGCAGCGACATACAGTAGTATTATCAGAGCGAGGGAGACTAAATAAACTTGTTAAAAAGAGTTCCAGCGCGAGAGAGGCAAAGAGAAACGCATGTTTTTAATTTAAATATGTTTCTTTGGACAATTTTCGTTTTGTACTGTTTTAATTGTTTAATTTAGCTGTAATTTCTTTGGCAATACGAATTTAAAATGTCGTAAGAATAAGATTAGCCTAGTGTTTCTTATTTTGCATCGCAAAAGAAATAAACTCTAAACCGATGCAACCCTGTTTTAAATTAAAAAAAACTGTCCCGACACTTTATTTAAACCTTGAAATGTTCGAACTTGGTTTCAAACATAAGTAATTTTTGTGTTCTTTTACATTACACAATAATTTAGCAGACTAAAGACGAGCTTCTTCTTTTTCATTTTCTGATGCAATCGGCTGACAATCTTCCTTCAGTTTTTGTCGTGTGTGCAGCGGCTGCGGTTCTGGAATGTAGCAAATTTATGTTGTAATGATAATTAAACAAAACTCTTGACTTTAAATAAGTAAACAGTTATAAACAGTTACCTATTTAAGCATCAAGGGTGGTAAGATATAAACGCTGTAGGCCAAAATCGGTTAACAACATGTATGCTACATTGAAATTCGATCTCGGGTGGATTGAAGCTCCTCGAAGCTTGTGTCGTTGCGTTAACCACTGAGCTACCGTCTGTACGCTGAAAAATTTGTAAAGCCTCATTCATGTAGCCTAAATGTTTTTATTGCAATGTTTTATGTTGAAATGTTTTCATTATTTATTCAGTTACATTTCAGTAGCCTAATTTCAGTATTGTGATTATGAATTATTTTAACTACATTTCACTTGTTGAATTCTTCTGCTACCAGCTTTCAATCGCTCTGAATCAGCGCGGTGCGGCAGCAGATTACACATTAGAGAGAATAAACCGGAATAAACGAACACTTTTCAGAGTCTATGATTGTAGCGCCTCTTAGCGGTAAAAGGCAGCAAATACACCACACATTTTACCGCCGCGGTGGAACGGCTGATGTGGGCGTTGTCATGGCTTGCCTCAACATTTGCGTTTGAATAGCGCGCGTCCTCCGTGGGCGTGTCAGATTAACGCGTAATGAAGTGTAATGAGCTGGGGAAAAAAATACTGACAGCACTCTCTTTTCATACAGATTGCATAAACTGAGAATATTTGTTTTTTATATAAATTACTTCATTTAAAAGAAGAGAATTTAAGCTTCATAAAGAAAAACCTCTCGTGCCTGTGTGACAAGTAATCGCGGAGTTACAGTTAATCTTAGGACGCGTTTCAGAATGGACTTCACTGACAGAGAGAACGCAGAACTCGCATCATGTTTGTTTTTCTTTATTTGGTGAAAAGCACAACACTTTGTTTTTATTGTGAGTATCCACAAAAAAAAATAGAAACTTAACAGGATCTAATGATGTACAACACTTATATGTAAGATCAAAATTAACCGAGTATTTTGAGTCTCTTTTACACTGATAAGAAAAAAAGCGAGACAATCGCGCCGGCGCGATAGCCGACCCCAGGGGGTTAAAGGCCTTAGATTTTCTATCATGTAATTGAACAGCAATAGAGAAAGATTCAGGCAACTGGGTTCCCGCTTGTTTTGTAAACATTTAAGAAAGTTACTGTTATCATAGCGAGGACCTGAAATAATTTCACTGAGAGCTGGTATCAGTTGTTTTTGGTTCACCTCGAGCCGATGGAGGAGGGTGTGAGCCCTGGCGCTGTGGCAGAGGCCGAAGAGCTCTCACAGGAGGAGGGGGAGAATGAGGGGCTGGGCCCGGAGGCTTTGGTGGTTGAGGGGCCTGCCGTTTTTTGGTTGACATCTGGGGGCGTGCAGCAAAAGAGTGGGATAGTTTGGTTCCAGCATACACCAGTTTTTCCATTTTCTCTGAGAAGCACAGAAGTGGAGATGCTGGAGAGAGGGATAACGTGTCTGGGGAGAGGGGCTGTTGCTCTGGTGTTATCGGAGGCTGTAATATGCTGTCCTGGTTTCCCTCGCTGTTTTCCAGAAAGTCGTCCTTGGGAGCTGAATCTTGGAGCAGTTTTAATATGTCCCGGTCTGTCTGTGGTGAGTTCTGTGGGCAGGGCTCTGCTGAGATTGTGTCCGTGAGCAGAAGTTGTTGTGGCTGCATGGTGTTATCCTTGTCCTTGTGTGATATGTCAACCGCATGTCCATTCAGGTGCTGAAGTAAAGTCCTGTGGTCATTTATACTGTGTCCAGGTGTGTGTGTGCCATTTAGGTTGAGTGGATTGGCACACACTGCAGAAGGAAGATTGAGGGAGAAGTAGATATTGTCCTTTAGCACTCTTGAACCAAGTTTGTTTGGGTGGAGCCCATTCTGTTGAAACAGTTGCCTCTGACTCCAGAAAAGATTGAAGTTGTCAATGAAGTTCACTCCTTTTATATTGCAGGTTTTTTTGCACCCATGTGTTGAGCCCAAGCAACCGTGAAAACCTGTTTGTTCCTCTTGCTGGGAGTGGTCCACTGATGAATGTCTGAACTTTCAGTCTTTTAAGTGTTTCAAAAAGTTCATTGAAATCCTTCTTTAGGAGGTCTGACTGCTCTTTATGAATATCATTCTTCCCCACATAAATGATGAGTCCATTTGCAGTCTTATGTTTCATCAGAATGTTCTGAAGTTCCCTATTTACATCAGAAGTCGTTGCTTGTGGAAGGCAGCACGTAGTTGTATCCCTGCTAATAATGTTTCTGATATTGGGGTCACCCACTATCAGAGTCCTGTGCTCGGCTGCGCTCTGAGCTGAGTGCCGCTGTCTGCTCGACCTTGAGCGCCAGTTAGCAGTGTTAGCTACTGGCTGGTTCAGTCTGTGTTTGATGACATTCATCACATTCAGGGATTCCTCATTCATTAATACTTCAAATCTGTTCTCAAGATGAATCCAGAAACAATAGGAACAGAAAAATCACTTTAACATAAAAGTCTTCAAACACAAGACGAGGAACATGAGACCATCCATATTCAAGATCAGTTCCATTCCATCAGATGATATTTGTAGACAATATTGATGACATTATGACTGTGGTAATATTTGTAGACATTATTAAAGGGCACATAACACACACAGTTTCTGCCAATCTCATGTTAATCTTCAGTACCTGTAGAGTAGTATTGCATCCTTCATATCTCAGAAGAGTCTTTAGTTTTATCAGATTTATAAAAGACCGATACGCTGTACCGTTTCTTTCCGAAAACAGCCGGGCTCCTGGAGGCGTGTGTCGTGGGCGGAGCTAAAGAGTCACACACAATACATTTTCGCTTTATCCCTGGATAACTTTTGATTCATTATACGCTCGTGTTGTTTACATTATATGCACTTACGAGTCGATTTCCAAAAAAACACAGACATTTGATGTTAGGCTACTTACTGCCTGCGGTTCCGACTCATGACCGGGATATTTTACGCTGGAAACGCTCCATCTTTCAGATTCAAACGATCTGCAAAGCCATCGTCGAACTGAGCCTGGTTTATAAAACATTTGTCACCAAAATACCTGGAAGAAACAAACACACTTGCACAACTCCGTTGCTGCCCGGGAAAAACAAACTGCACTGTTCCCGGGTTCTTTGGGAAGCTGAACAAGGTTATCTTTCCCTCACAACCAAAAACACACTTCTTTGGTGACATTGTTGATTTCGCGGTCTAAAAATGAAATGACAGCACTGCCAGGCAGGTCTAACATGAACATATTTGGGTAACACTTTATTTTAAGGTGCTTGTAATAAGCAGTAATTAACAGTTAAAGGGTCACTCCACCCATTTGCATTAAGAGGTCCATTGTTAGACAACCAGTCATACTATTGAATGGTCGTGCAACATTCTTTCATTTTCCCCTGAGACGAGAGAAATCTACTATTTACCTTTTTCACTTCCTCCTACAATGACGCAAAAATCGTCATTTGACGTCATTGTAGGAGGAAGTGTAAAAAGGGGGGATTTCTGTATAGACTACAAGCACAAATTCCCACCCTTTCAAACCCGCCCATAGGGGGTTGTGCCTAATGCGCTAACAGAGCTATCACAGATCAGTGGGTGGGACTTCACTTGTAGATACTGAAAGCAATATCAGCCATCTTGTTTATAAGCTAAGCTAACAAGCGCTGTGGATATAGGAAGTTACGACAATGACGGAAGAAACTAAACATGATATGGAAGTAGAGGATTTTGAAATTCTGCTGCTCGAATCCGCTGTTCGTGGCTATCTTTACGAGCCGCAATATAAGAGCAGCTGAGGCTGGTGGAGGATCAGGAGGCGGCTGCCTGTCGCGGACGAGGAGCCCGGACTGGGTCGAGCTGAGGCGGGCTGCTGGTGCGTGTGCTCTCGCTGTGCGCTACGGACACAGATAGAGTCCGTCTGCTGCAGAGAATTTCAACGATCGCAATTTCTCCTGGACGAAATCTCTGAATCGGACGACCACACGGACGTTTGTGTTGTGATGTGAACCATCCTAGTTTCGCCTGACTGAACATTCAGGTATCATGCAATAATTCACCATATAGAAAGAAATACAAACGAGTAATTCACTAATGAGTTTGCCAATGTAACGGGGTTCGTTGTTGTGGGAAGAAGGAGGCTGGAACCGGCGAACATTTAAACGTTTTAATAGTAAAATAAACAAATACAAAACAAAAGTATAAGCCAGCTGGCCACACACAACAGAAACAAAACATAAAATCAGGCCTGTTGCTTTTGTGCTTCCGCTCCTCCGTGAGAGATATGAGACCGCTGCACAGGTGTCATTCATTATCACTCGCGTCGTCCTCTCACGTCCCTCGCCCTCGTCCTGCTCGCCACAGCCAACTAACTTGACATTTTTTGTGAAATGAATTTCAAACTCATTTGGCAGCTGGCCTTCTTGTAGACGGAAGAGTGATTTCTCTGATGTTTGCGCTGTTCTGGATTAGTGGGAGTGGCTTGCGGAGCTGTGGCTTGCGGAGCTGCATTGTGGGAGTTGTTGTCTTACACACAAAATCGCCCAAAGTTATTTTCTGTCTTTTCTCGGTCAAGAGGGCACCAAATTCAAAATTTCTTTTACATTTCGACTACATATATAACCCACTTTCAATAAAGATTAATGTTGAAATGGGTGGAGTGACCCTTTAATAAGACACTTATAAGACCTTATAAGATGCATATAAGATGCATATAAGCATTAACTACTTCATATAAGGGTTAATTAAAGGTCCAGGCCCTGAAGAGATCAGGGAAACTACTCCCTCTTGGGAAGGTACATTTTTAAGTGACTGGGAGTTTGTGTTACCATTTATGTTTGTTCGGCTGTTCTAAAAGTGCAATGTATTGATACTTGAGAAATGTATTATTTAATTTAATTAATTTATTATCATTAGTTAATGCTTATATGCATCTTATAAGGTCTTATAAGTGTCTTATTAACTGTTAATTACTGCTTATTACAAGCACCTTAAAATAAAGTGTTACCCATATTTGTTTAGAATTATATAACATATTATTACATGGCTTGGCTGAATTTCAGTGTATAATGCGGTGTGTTATTTCTTGATAACAGAAGTATAACAGACCGTTGCCATGAAAAACAGCGCGTTGCTATGGACGCAGCAGGATTCTAACCAGAGACGGAACGGACTATTTTCTTTAGCGGAAGCAATACAATCGTTTTTAAATCAATAAATTCCTTTTTAAATCAATATTTTGTGTCAAATTATTGATTTATTTGGTAGGTAGCCATGTAATAAGCGGGATAATGGCTTCGCGTTGGGCTCCCGCATCAGCCTGCCGGGGTTGTATTCGCTATAACAACCGCCTCGCTATACATTATCCCTTACTTAGTTTGGCCAACACTGAAAGTTTTTCCAGTAACCAATAAAGAATCTAGACAGTAATACAGCGCAAACATTATTGGCTGGCATGTATTGGCAAAATGTGGCATTTTATCTTTCTAGGTGGGTCCGACGATGAACTGTAGAAAAGTGTGTCGAACTGCCCGCGAACGCTCGCCTCTGACGTGTTCTTTTTAGTTTAGTTCAGGACCGTCGTGCGTCATCAACAATCGACAGCCCATAGTACAAAAAAGCTGAAAAAAAGTAGTCATCGCGCTTTTTTATTTTTCTTAATCATGAAAGCATTTCAGGTATTTTTAACCAAGCGCCTTAATTAGGAGGGGTATTGACATCATATCTAGACCAATTTGGCAAACTAGATCCTTTTAAAGCTGCTGTCCGTAGTTTTTCCTCCTTGTCGCCATCTCTGTTCGAAATCTGCAATTGCAGTCATTCGCGGAATTATAAACTTTACGTGAGTTGTACTTCGACACGGCACAGCGCGGATGAACACAGTGTTTGAGGAGACTGTGAGGCTGTCAGTCGCCGCGCCGGTGTGGATACTGGCATTCAGAATCACAGATTATTCTTTTAGGAAGTATGACCAACATGATAATTTTCACCGGAAAATGTCATCTGAACAAGTAAGTAACATCCACTTTTGTTCTGGTTCTGACATTGCAGTAAATCACGCTGATTAAATTTAACAATCGCTTATCATATCACCCAAAACCGTGCAAATTATCCTTTGTTCTCAAATTGTTAATGTTAACAACGTCAGCATTGCGTGACTACATGTAATGCCCTTCCGATATGTATCCTTGTTCTCGCATGGGTCCGGTTGCAGTCTCTTTTTTTCTGTAGCCAGCCCGAAGTCCGAACGAAGTCTTTTGCATTTTACAGCGGGTGAATCTGTTGTCACTGGTGATTGTCGTTTGAACCTTTCTGGATCTGCCATCAAATTGATAAGTTTAATTATATCAAATGCTGTGAGAAAAGGCTATAAATCTCCACCTCCAACATCCTCACACGCAATATAGCCGACTAGCCGAGACTCGTCCTTTATGTGTACAGATGTGACGTAATGACTCAATATAGCCTACTAGCCGAGACTCTTCTTTATGTGTACAGATGTGATGTAATGACGCAATATAACCGACTAGCCGAGACTCTTCTTTATGTGTACAGATGTGACGTAATGACTCAATATAGTCTACTAGCCGAGACTCTTCTTTATGTGTACAGATGTAACGTAATGGCTCAATATAGCCTACTAGCCGAGACTCTTCTTTATGTGTACAGATGTGACGTAATGACTCAATATAGTCTACTAGCCGAGACTCTTCTTTATGTGTACAGATGTGACGTAATGACTCAATATAGTCTACTAGCCGAGACTCTTCTTTATGTGTACAGATGTGACGTAATGACTCAATATAGCCTACTAGCCGAGACTCTTCTTTATGTGTACAGATGTGACGTAATGACTCAATATAGCCTACTAGCCGAGACTCTTCTTTATGTGTACAGATGTGACGAAATGACTCAATATAGCCTACTAGCCGAGACTCTTCTTTATGTGTACAGATGTGACGTAATGACTCAATATAGTCTACTAGCCGAGACTCTTCTTTATGTGTACAGATGTAACGTAATGACTCAATATAGCCTACTAGCCGAGACTCTTCTTTATGTGTACAGATGTGACGTAATGACGCAATATAACCGACTAGCCGAGACTCCTTCTTTGTGTGTTCAGATGTGATGTAATGACTCAATATAACCGACTAGCCGAGACTCTTCTTTATGTGTACAGATGTGACGTACTGACGCAATATAACCGACTAGCCGAGACTGCTTCTTTGTGTGTACAGATGTGACGTAATGACTCAATATAGCCTACTAGCCGAGACTCTTCTTTATGTGTACAGATGTGATGTAATAACGCAATATAACCGACTAGCCGAGACTCTTCTTTATGTGTACAGATGTGACGTAATGACTCAATATAGCCTACTAGTCAAGACTCTTCTTTATGTGTACAGATGTGACGTAATGACTCAATATAGTCTACTAGCCGAGACTCTTCTTTATGTGTACAGATGTGACGTAATGACTCAATAATATAGCCGACTAGCCGAGACTCCTTCTTTGTGTGTACAGGTGTGATGTAATGACACAATATAACCGACTAGCCGAGACTCTTCTTTATGTGTACAGATGTGACGTAATGACGCAATATAACCGACTAGCCGAGACTCCTTCTTTGTGTGTACAGATGTGACGTAATGACTCAATATAGCCTACTAGCCGAGACTCTTCTTTATGTGTACAGATGTGACGTAATGACTCAATATAGCCGACTAGCCGAGACTCTTCTTTATGTGTACAGATGTGATGTAATGACTCAATAGCCGACTAGCCGAGACTCTTCTTTATGTGTACAGATGTGACGTAATGACGCAATATAACCGACTAGCCGAGACTCCTTCTTTGTGTGTACAGATGTGACGTAATGACTCAATATAGCCTACTAGCCGAGACTCTTCTTTATGTGTACAGATGTGACGTAATGACTCAATATAGCCTACTAGCCGAGACTCTTCTTTATGTGTACAGATGTGACGTAATGACTCAATATAGTCTACTAGCCGAGACTCTTCTTTATGTGTACAGATGTGACGTAATGACTCAATATAGCCGACTAGCCGAGACTCCTTCGTTATGTGTACAGATGTGATTTAATGACTCAATATAGCCGACTAGCCGAGACTCTTCTTTATGTGTACAGATGTGACGTAATGACTCAATATAACCGACTAGCCGAGACTCCTTCTTTGTGTGTACAGATGTGATGTAATGACTCAATATAACCGACTAGCCGAGACTCTTCTTTATGTGTACAGATGTGACGTAATGACGCAATATAACCGACTAGCCGAGACTCCTTCTTTGTGTGTACAGATGTGACGTAATGACTCAATATAGTCTACTAGCCGAGACTCTTCTTTATGTGTACAGATGTGACGTAATGACTCAATATAGTCTACTAGCCGAGACTCTTCTTTATGTGTACAGATGTGACGTAATGACTCAATATAGCCGACTAGCCGAGACTCCTTCGTTATGTGTACAGATGTGATTTAATGACTCAATATAGCCGACTAGCCGAGACTCTTCTTTATGTGTACAGATGTGACGTAATGACTCAATATAACCGACTAGCCGAGACTCTTCTTTATGTGTACAGATGTGACGTAATGACTCAATATAGCCGACTAGCCGAGACTCCTTCGTTATGTGTACAGATGTGATTTAATGACTCAATATAGCCGACTAGCCGAGACTCTTCTTTATGTGTACAGATGTGACGTAATGACTCAATATAACCGACTAGCCGAGACTCCTTCTTTGTGTGTACAGATGTGATGTAATGACTCAATATAACCGACTAGCCGAGACTCTTCTTTATGTGTACAGATGTGACGTAATGACGCAATATAACCGACTAGCCGAGACTCCTTCTTTGTGTGTACAGATGTGACGTAATGACTCAATATAGTCTACTAGCCGAGACTCTTCTTTATGTGTACAGATGTGACGTAATGACTCAATATAGTCTACTAGCCGAGACTCTTCTTTATGTGTACAGATGTGACGTAATGACTCAATATAGTCTACTAGCCGAGACTCCTTCTTTGTGTGTACAGATGTGATGTAATGACTCAATATAACCGACTAGCCGAGACTCTTCTTTATGTGTACAGATGTGACGTAATGACTCAATATAGCCTACTAGCCGAGACTCTTCTTTATGTGTACAGATGTGACGTAATGACTCAATATAGCCTACTAGCCGAGACTCTTCTTTATGTGTACAGATGTGACGTAATGACTCAATATAGCCTACTAGCCGAGACTCTTCTTTATGTGTACAGATGTGACGTAATGACTCAATATAGCCTACTAGCCGAGACTCTTCTTTATGTGTACAGATGTGACGTAATGACTCAATATAGCCGACTAGCCGAGACTCTTCTTTATGTGTACAGATGTGATGTAATGACTCAATAGCCGACTAGCCGAGTCTCTTCTTTATGTGTACAGATGTGACGTAATGACTCAATATAGCCTACTAGCCGAGACTCTTCTTTATGTGTACAGATGTGACGTAATGACTCAATATAGTCTACTAGCCGAGACTCTTCTTTATGTGTACAGATGTGACGTAATGACTCAATATAGCCGACTAGCCGAGACTCCTTCGTTATGTGTACAGATGTGATTTAATGACTCAATATAGCCGACTAGCCGAGACTCTTCTTTATGTGTACAGATGTGACGTAATGACTCAATATAGTCTACTAGCCGAGACTCCTTCTTTGTGTGTACAGATGTGATGTAATGACTCAATATAACCGACTAGCCGAGACTCTTCTTTATGTGTACAGATGTGACGTAATGACTCAATATAGCCTACTAGCCGAGACTCTTCTTTATGTGTACAGATGTGACGTAATGACTCAATATAGCCTACTAGCCGAGACTCTTCTTTATGTGTACAGATGTGACGTAATGACTCAATATAGCCGACTAGCCGAGACTCTTCTTTATGTGTACAGATGTGATGTAATGACTCAATAGCCGACTAGCCGAGACTCTTCTTTATGTGTACAGATGTGACGTAATGACTCAATATAGTCTACTAGCCGAGACTCTTCTTTATGTGTACAGATGTGACGTAATGACTCAATATAGCCGACTAGCCGAGACTCCTTCGTTATGTGTACAGATGTGATTTAATGACTCAATATAGCCGACTAGCCGAGACTCTTCTTTATGTGTACAAATGTGACGTAATGACGCAATATAACCGACTAGCCGAGACTCTTCTTTATGTGTACAGATGTGACGTAATGACTCAATATAGCCTACTAGCCGAGACTCTTCTTTGTGTGTACAGATGTGACGTAATGACTCAATATAGCCTACTAGCCGAGACTCTTCTTTATGTGTACAGATGTGACGTAATGACTCAATATAGCCTACTAGCTGAGACTCTTCTTTATGTGTACAGATGTGACGTAATGACGCAATATAACCGGCTAGCCGAGACTCCTTCTTTATGTGTACAGATGTGATGTAATGACTCAATATAGTCTACTAGCCGAGACTCTTCTTTATGTGTACAGATGTGACGTAATGACTCAATAATATAGCCGACTAGCCGAGACTCTTCTTTATGTGTACAGATGTGACGAAATGACTCAATATAGCCAACTAGCCGAGACTCTTCTTTATGCGTACAGATGTGACTTAATGACGCAAAGACATGCTCGAATTTTTAACCCCCAAAAAGCTACGGACTGCAGCTTTAACATAATACGATGCATCGTTGAAGAAATCACCTAGCAAGTCGCGACTGTTTCCCGAAACCATATTGTCGCAAATTGGTCGTTAAACCACGTTGTTTAATGATGTCACGCACATGGTGGAGTAATAACTTATTTTAATGAATCTGTCTGAGATCTAATTAATGCTAGATATTTTGCTATAAATTACAGATATGGCATCTGAGGACTAATTTTGCTTTATTTCCAGATTCAATCATAGGCTCGTTCTTACGTAGCCTACAAGAGCACGTTGCACATGCACAGTCTCCAAAAACGACGCTTTTCATCTCTTGACAAACTCAAAGACGTAAATTACATTTGTATTCTAAATAAAAGACACAGGTTGTACTGAATGTCATCATGCTTATTTGGCTTACAATAAGGATTTATTGAGTCCACATATCATGCAAACTAGAAACTGCTTCTAACCACAGCTCGAGAGCTGTCGTTCCAACCACACAAGTCTGCGATGCTGTTTGCGAATGTTCGTTAGAACGATGGTTTCGGGAAACACAGACTTGTTGAACATAGTTGGCTAACGATGCTTTTAGGAAACGCACCTTATAACGTCATACAGGGCCATGCTAAAAAAAATATAAAAAAAACGTTCCGAAACTTATACAAACCATGAGGGAGTGTATTTGGCACAAAAATACTCTCTCATACGTCCGACTAATTTTTTTTTAACTTTTGCCATGTTTAACATGAGAATCCAAATAAATAAGTCAGAATGCATGACATAACATTAGACATCCCAAAGTTAAAATCAGCAAAATTATGCATTCGTCATTGTTAACATAATCTAAAGCTTTATTAAAAACCGACAATCAGTAATTTGTGCAATTCATGTTTAACAATCCTAAAAAAAATCTTTATATTGCAGATCCACAATGTGTGAGAATGGAAACGTAGTGCTGTTGAAGGTTTGTGAGGTAAAGTAAAGATTACTGTATTATAATAATATTGTGTATAATCATGCCTACTGGATCAAAATTATACATTATATTATTTAATATAAAGCCCTTCTCCGAGGCCGGGTTTCACATCATCTCTGTCCACCACATCAAATGTGTAGTTTCAATGAGTCTAAAGTGGAGGGTGGTTCACAGTAACACCCACCACACCCATCTATTCATTTCTGAGACTTGATTGTTATGTCATGAATGACAACTTCTTGATTTTACTTTACTTAAACAATGTGACACTTCAACCCAAATTACCTGAAGACTAAACTTCTTTATGCTTCTTTTATGACTTAATAGTTGCTTATTACATATTTTAACAATCAATTTCAATAGGCCTACTTATATTCAATACCTATAACAAATATCTCTGAAATGTTACAGAAATGTTTAATGTCTTAATGATTATTTTAATGAGATTTAAACTAGGTCAAAATTGCAAACAAATTACACAATATGAAGACACCAGTTAATGCACTGCCGATCAATAAGGAATTGACGCACTCGTTTAGAGAGTACCTGTGCATTACTTTCAAAATTGGGAAACATTCCCACAAGCAGTGAATGTGAAGAATGCTTTGGTTAACCAGGTGTCTTTTGTTATCTCTTATGAGTAGCAAGCATGAACATTTGACATGTAAATGAGCTGCATGATGATCTAAATGAAAACATGCATGTATGCTCACGCCTGACATCAATCCAAGTCTTACAGATTTTTGCAATGTATCACGACTGACAAATTTTAATTGATTATTTAATTTTTTCACTTACTTTTTAAGTTACAATTATATTAAAACTATAATCTTTGTGTCTCAATAATAATGACATCAATTAGGAAGATAAGCTTTTGACATCACAAAAAAATATAAATGCGTCAACAAAAACAAGTCTAAAAAAAAAAACTCTAGACAGTAGCGATCTCAATTTTGCCTAAAACAATTTACGAATTAGAAAAGTTCCATATCATATAATATTGTCACATTTAGATTTGTATTATTAAACTTTAGAGAGAGGGCTTGTCAAGTTGCTTAACATCCTCTATTTATAAACCTGAGATTTTTTCTTTAGCATCATCACCACAGCTGTAATAAATTACTGTGCAAACAATACATACTGTTGACACATGCATAATACAAATAATTCAAAGCCTCAGCCAAGTAGCATTCCAATTGCTCATTTGTGCATTTCAATAAAGGCAAAAAAAAAAAGGCAAAAAAAAAAAAAAGGCAAAAAAAAAAAACACACAACAACCGTCCTTCAGGACGTCATCACATTCTATTTAAGAGGCAGTATTGACACAGGTGAGTCTAATCTTGAGCAAAGCATAAAGTGAACTTGAAGCACTTGAGCCAACAGTGGATTAACTATTTTCTTTTTACAGTTCAGTGGTCAATATATTTGCTCAACGATTGGTAAGGGCTTTTTTATTGGTATGTTATTATTATAGATATTTGTGTTATTAATTATGAAGAAAGCGGAAATTTGTAACACACAAAATTTCTGTAATTAGAAGAAAAAAAAGGATAACACTTTTTGCTGTAGTCTGTGAGTTTAGGTATTAATAAAGTAGAGGTGTGTATAGAATGTGTCCTGTTTCTAAATGTATTTTGTAAGGTGCTCAAGATGAATTTCTTCTTTTTACACACGGACTTGAATTTTTTAAACCCTGTAACACCTTTAACAGATACTTTGCTACTATTTCTGATTCCGTGTAAAATTTTGTGCAATTGTTAAAGTATTGTTTGTAGTTTAGGGTTATTCTAGCTGACACTTGTATGAACCGACACTAGTTGTTCCTGTGTTTTTATATGTTTGTGCTTTCTTTTCCTCCAACATCTCTTTGCTGATGGAAAATGAGTGTGTATGTATAAAAAAAATCTTCTTTTTAGACTCTTCTTCACCACTTGACCTTTTCCAGGATGGAGAGGAGAACGTTTATTATAATATGGATTTTTATCAGTAAGTGAATTATTAATCAATTAATAATTCAATTAATTAATCAAAAACAAAACAAATGTTTTTTTGTGGTATTATTTTATCACTTCAAAATCTGAAGTGAGGAGATACTGAGGATAGAGTTCTGATGATATTCTTAACTTCTAGTGCTATTGGCCAGTTCAACTGCTAAGGAAAAACAAGGGACTCATGGACCACAATCACAAAAACCAAAACCAAATGCGGCTCCTCAAGGTAATGACACATAATACTAAGAATCCAGTGTATGTAAACTTTTGAACGGGGTAATTTTTATAAATTCAACTCTTATTTTGTCGTGTGGACTTATATATTTAAACATCTTTTATGTAAAATATCAGGACAGTTAATGAAAAAATAACATGCATTTTGTATGATCTCTTTTATTTTGTTAAAATAATTAACATTTTGAATATTCTGAAAGGTGTATGTAAACTTTTGACCAGGACTGTATGTATTTAGGCACATTCAAAAATTAATAGACACGAAGAATTTAGAGATTAGCCCGCAGTGATCTTTAGATTGTAAATATTATAACGCCACCTTGTGGCTGATTCTCGTCAAATGTATACAGCTTGTGTGGACTAACATTTTTTAAAAAAATCAACTTCCTTAATAGTTTCATAGTTACTCTTGCACATCCTGATTTTGCAGAGTTAGACACATTCCTGGGTCAACATATTTTGATGATCCTGGGAAAACATTACAGTCCAAAAATTGAATTATAACCATATCCCTACCCTTAAACCTGCAGTAACAACAACAGCCACAAAAACTGTGAGCCCAACTGTTAGTACAACAACACCAGCCACAGCAGCAATATCATCATCAGCCACAACAACTAAGAGCACAACTGTTAGTACGGGTGCACCAGAACCAACAACAGAACTGTCATCAGCCACATCATCTCCTGCTGTAACATCCCCTACTAGTGTAGCAAAAACATCTACAGCATTTAAAGGACTCTCAACTGCTTCTACAACTGAAATGTCTTTAACAACTAATGCAAATACAGTACCTGCCAATGTGGTACTAATTAAATTGGAGTTCAGCTCTTCTGATCCATTTAATAGTGAACTCAACGATCCAGAATCTCAAGTATATATTGCAAGGGCAAGGCATGTAAAAAACACAGTGAGTTAAAACCCATGTAACTGATTCCCTATAATGACATATTTCATGGTCAATAAAAAAGTAACCATTACAATCATTGAGAATCACATTGTTTTTTACACCAAATTATAAGTGTTTGTTGTAACTGTCTATGATTTGTTACAGCTTGAACCTGTCTTCAAAGGCAGGTTTCCTTCCTTCTCAGCAGTTATCGTCCTAGGATTCAGGTAAATAAAACATTTTAATAGTGCTCTCTCTCTCTCTCTCTGTGTGTGTGTGTGCGTGAGAGAGAGGGAGAGAGAGAGAGAGAGCAAAAAACGGCAACAAACCATTAATGTAGTGGTCATGTTAAAAATTAATTGTGCATGTCTTTATTTCTTAAAATGTATTTCAGACCTGGGTCAACCATCACTGATGCAGAAATAGCTTTCAACTCTACAGGCAACTCAACAACTGTACCATCAAATAGTGAGATTCAAACCACAGTAATGACTCAAGGAATTGTCAGTGCCATGAACATTACTGCTGGATCTATCAAAGTCGGTGCAGGTAGGTCTGACAACTCGTAAAAGGCAAAAGTCTCTTATTTATATGTGTGTGTGTGTGTGTGTATGTATGTGTGTGTGTGTGTGTGTGTGTGTGTGTGTGTGCATACTGTACATACAGTACCTGTCAAAAGTTTGGACACACCTTCTCCTTCAGTGTTTTTTCTATACTTTTATTATTTTCAACATTGTACATTCAACACTGAAGACATCCAAACTATGAAAGAACGCGTACATAATTATGTAGTAAACAAAAATGTTTAACAACCCAGAATATGTTTTATATTTTAGATTGTCCAAAGTAGCTTTGATGACAGCTTGGCACACTAGTAGCGTTTTCTCATCAGATTCATGAGGTAGTCACCTGCAGTGGTTTTCAATTCACGGCTGTGCCTTGTCGAGAGAGAATGTGTGACATTTCTTGCCTTCTTAATGTGCTTTAGACCATCCGTTGTCTTGTGCAGAGGAAGGTGGGTACAGAGTCAATAGCCTTATTATTGCTACTACAACTACTGTACAAATCCATATTATGGCAGGAAACACTCATTTAAGTAAAGAGAAAAGACAGTCCATCATTACTTTAAGAAATGAGGGTCAGTCAATCCGAAAAAATCTCAAGAACTTTGAATGTATCCCCAAGTGCAGTGGTCAAAAGCATTGTGAAGCATGGAGGAGGATGTGTAATGGTGTGGGGGTGCTTTGTTGGTGACTTAGGCTACGATCAAACCGGCAGTCCAAATCCGATTATTTGTGTCTCCGGTTGGAATCTGATCTAAAATTATTGATGTCCACACTGTGTATCGGAACTGTTCAGATCCAATTTGTGCGTCCATGCAGCTCTTTCGTTTTCCGGAATATCTGCATTGGTTTCTATGGCAATGACGTTGCGTTGGTAGGCATATACGGCAAAGACAACAACAACTGTAAGCAGCCAAGTCTATTACTTAAAGCAGCTGAGGGCTGATGGACGGTGCTTGTTAATGGACGCTAGGGCTGCACGATTTGAGGAAAATGTCATATTTCGATTAATGAGGTCAATATTGCGATTGCGATATGCGATTGCGATATAATAAACAAATGGTTTCATGAGTCAACTTGCTTGGTTCTAAAGTAAAATGCACACACAGATTAGTGATCATTCTGTGTAGTAATGTGTATTTCTCAACTCAAACTAGCAACAACAACTAAATGATTGATAACACCTATAATGATAAATAAACCATTGATGTCTGGATAAAAATGACGACACCCCCCACATTTTAAACGTTAATTATAGCCATCCAACATTACAGTGATTCCATCAATACAATTGAAAGCTATCAACTTTTAAAATATTTATTAGGCTTAAAAAAAAGAACAGCTTTTAAATTAAGTGAACTTCAAACAATCCTCACATAAACCCATAATAAATGCCATATTTACCTGTGCCCTTCCTGTCTTAACAGGTAGGATTGAGGATTTATATACAGATTTATATACAGAAATTGAATAAAGTTATCAAACAGTCTGCGCTGCATGAATTATAAATTATATATAGACTAATCCTTATTAAAGCCACAAAACTTCTTTAGTCAAGAGCAGTGAGTAATTTTCTGTTCCCTTTGTTCTTTGATTAACTTTACTGACGGAACGCTTTATTCGCTGCTGGCCCTTTAAGAGCAGCCGTTGCCGAGACGCGCATCTCACACGCGCCTCATTCTCTCACAAGCACAACTCTTTTCGTCCATCAGAAGACTGCTCTTATGTTATGAAGATAATCGACAAAACGACATTTTGGCATAATTGTGTGTGTTATTGTTCGTTCAAGCTCGAAAGAGAACTGTATTCTGGCACCCGGTCTGTGCATGCGCATTATACTGGCGCGCGTTTTTCTGTGAGTCACATTCAGGACATTCACAGGCAGCGCGCTCTCTTTTGACTTCTTGTCGTGCAAAATGGTTTTAAGGCATTTGCACGAAGAGCTGGATCATGTAACACTAGTCAAAGGATGACAAAAAAGAAGAGATGCTGCGTTAATAGACCTAATTTGTTTATTTCATATAAAATCGCGGCATTTTGCGTTATATAATCGCATAGGTTTGACATCGCGATTGCGATTGCGATACGATTAATCGTGCAGCACTAATGGACGCGCACGCTCGGGTTGTTATTCACTGCAATGTCCACACACAAGTTAATATGCTTACATTGTAGATTTATTTTACAGTGACTGGTCTTCATTTCAAGTAAGCAAGAGTCCAACAAACAGTCAATAAATCCACAGTTCCAGTCCTTCTCCAGTACAGATTTCCTACTGCACAGCGTGGCATAGCATAACTTAGTGTAGCGGTCAAAAAACTGTGTGCACCTTCCCTCCAGCAACACCTGTCACCTGAAGGAAGGTTCCTACCTGTATTCTGTAACCAATTACCAAGAGAGACCCCTATTGGACGCACACTTACTGTACATAACAAGGTTTAAATAAAGGCAAAATGGCTCTTACAACAACAGTAACATGGAGGGGTTTGCAATACAGATGTTGTCTTATTTAAATTTTCCAACATGGAAATGTGTAGCCGTGCACTGGACTATGTGTCTTCTGAGGCAGCGGCAGAACCGGAGGCTGGTTTGCACAGTTTTTTACGCACAGTTGTCTCCGACAGGTACAAAATATGTCTTCGTTATATTGTCACTTTCTGCTCGTCCGGCACTTTGGAACAACACAGCATTGATTCGGCAGCGACTTTTCGGCAGTTTCCTATACCAACGTCTGACGTTTACATTTTACGTGGCGTGAGAAAGTCACATAAACCCTGCGGAATCCGAAAAGCGGTCAGACTGAAACGGATTTCCAGAAATGCGATTTGAAAAGGATTTCAAACCAGATATGGGTGTAGCTTGAAATAGATTTGTAAAAATTCCTTATGGCATTTCATGTGATTTTTTGCTGTTGACGTTAGCCAATTCTTATCGGATTTCAATCGGATATGCACAAAAATTCGGATTTGGACTGACAGTCTGAACATAGCCTTAGTCAAAATTGAGGCCACACTTAACCAGCATAGCTACAGTACCACAGCATTTTGCAGTGACATGCCATCCCATCTGGTTTAGAGTTAGTAGGGCCATCATTTTTTTCCCATCAGAACAATGAACCCAAACACACATCTAGGTTATGTAAGAGCTATTTGTCCAGGAAAGAGTGTGATGAAGTGCAGCATCAGATGACCTGGCCTCCACAATCACCGGATTTAAATCCAGTTGGGATGGCTTGGGTGAGTTGGACCGGAGAGTGAAGGAAAAGCAGTCAACAAGTACCCGACTCTGGGAAATCCTTCAAGATTGTTGGAAAACCATTTCAGGTGACTACCTCATGAGCCTGACTGAGAGAATGCCACAAGTGTGCAAAGTTGTCATCAAAGCAAAAGGTGGCTACTTTGAAGAATCGAAAATAAAAAACATATTCTGGGTTATTTAACACTTTTTTGTTGACTACATAATTCCATATTTGTTCAAGCGCCTTTGAGACGTTGCCGCAGTTCATTTGGATTTAGTCTGTCTCAGGTTTTTTTTCTTTATTTTATTTTTTTCTTAATGTAATCCCAGATGGACTGGATGATCTGGTGAGATCAGATCTCTCTATTTTTTTTTTTTATCAGTTTAAAGTTACAGGGACAGTGCACATTAATACAGGCTTACGTAAATGTGCCAGTTTAGCCATCTTGGCTAATTTTCAACTGTAGTCACTGGGCAGATGTAATGACCGATAAAATACATTCAGACAATCAACAATACTAATACATACATTAAAACACATTTCATAAAATTCATAAAATACGTTAAACAAGGACAACAAATCAAAACATGATTCAAATGATTTAAAAAACTACAGAATATGGGTACACACTTGATTATCTTTTAACCATGATTTTAATTTAAACTTAAATAGCCCATATGAAACACAGTCTCTGATAGACGTAGGCAAACTGTTCTGAGCTGCTCTCACAGAAAAAGCTGACTGACCAAAGGCAGTTCTTCTCATTTGTATTGCACAGTCACCTCTTGTTACAGACCTTGTATGTCTAGTAACAGTAATCTTTTGTTTTATAAAAGCAGTTAGTGGTGGGGGAGCTAAGCAATGTAAGATTTTAAAAACAAGACAAGAGTCTATGAATTTAATAAGATTGTCCCAAGTCATTAAATTATGTTTTTTTATGCAGTAACAGTGGTGATAGGTATTTGGCTTCCTATCAAGCACCTTAGAAGCTTGATGGTACAATGACTGCACAGGTTTAAGGCTTGTGCTGGAGGCTTGTGCCCAGCTAGTCAAACAGTACAACAAATGTGGCATGATCATGGCATTAAAATATATTGTAGCTGCCTTTGTAGTCAGACAATTTCTTATATGACGGAAATTTGACATGTTAAATTTTACTATATTTATAACTTTTTTAATTTGTTTTTTAAATGTTAGATTAGAATCAATTATTATACCTAAATATTTGAAATCAGATACCATTGACAGTTGTTCCCCTGCAATATAAATATTGGCTACAGAATTATCTGTTGACCTCTTTGTGAAGAACATACATGCGGTTTTCTTTATGTTTAAATAAAGACAGGAATCACTAAGCCATTGCATAACATCGTCCATCACTGCCGTGAGCTTGTATGCTGCTTGCTGCTTGTTCGGCGCATGTACATAAATGACAGTATCGTCTGCATACATTTGAATCTCAGACTCATTGCATACAGTCGGAAGGTCATTTATGTACAGGCTAAACAACAGGGGCCCCAAAATTGATCCCTGAGGTACACCAATATTACAACTAATGGCCGATGATACCTCATCATTTATCCTAACCCTTTGCTCTCTGTGTTCCAGATAGGACTGCATCCATTTCATTACATTGGGGGAGACATTAAACATTGACAGTTTTTTTAATAGGACACCATGATCCACCGTGTCAAATGCTTTCTTTAGGTCTAAGAATATAGCCCCAACAACTCCTCCTTTGTCTAACTTTGATTTCACATTCTCCAGAAAAAAACAGTTTGCAGTTTCCGTTGAATGATTCGATCTAAAACCAAACTGCATAGGATGCAGTGTAAATGGGCTGTTGCTGAGGTGGCTAGTGAGTTGTTCTACTACATATCTCTCAATTACCTTTGACACAATAGGTAATATACTAATTGGTCTGTAGTTACAGACCTTTGAAGTATCACCTATTTTGTGGATCGGTGTTATTATAGCTGTCTTCCACGCTTTTGGATAAATTCCTTCATTAATGGATCTATTAATAATCTGTGTTAATGGACTAGACAAACATTCATTTAACACTTTCAAGAACATTGTGTCCAGTCCATACACATCTTTAGCTTTGGAATTTTTTAGGGAATTTATTATCATTCTCACTTTAGCTTCGGATATTTCATGAATCTCAAATACAGGTTTATCATAATTTACAGGCATCATAGTTAATGGATTAATAGATTGATTATGTATCAGTGTCGATACTGATTCTACAAAGTATGAATTAAAAGCTGATACTATTTGAGCTTCGTCATGGGTAATACTATTATTTATATAGATTTCGAGGCTCTGTTTATTACCACTATGATGTTTTCCTGTCAGCCTCTTTATATTCTCCCATATTAGTTTGGTATTTCCCTTTGCTTGATCAATGACATTAAGATAAAAATTAGCTTTTGCTTTCCTAATCCCCTTTGTTACCTTATTTCGTAGTCCTACAAACTTTAGTCTATCAGTTACTAATTTTGATTTTAAGGCTGCTTCCAATGCCGAATCTCGTTCTTTCATCAGGTTGTGCATGTCACTACTTAACCATGGAAAATCTTTTTTTTTTCTGCTGTCGGGTTTAGTTCTCCTTAAGAAATTATTCATTGTACGTTGAATTGTGGAGAAAAAGATCCGACAGTCAGAGTCGACATCGGAATAAGACAGTAGATTATTCCATTCTATTCCTTTAATTGCATTTTCAAAGTCATTTTGTTGTCCCTTAGGTATTCTGAGGTGACTAGGCTTATTTACACCACAATTAAAACGTGATTTTGACAGCTTCCTAACTCCTAGTGTCAAATTATGATCCGATAACCCGGTAACCAAATTGAATGTTTTAACAATTCTCTCTGGTTTATTACTGAATATCAGGTCTATCAATGTTTTTGAACTCTGTGTTATTCGTGTTGGTCCCTTAATTAATTGTGTCATGTCAAAGATATCTATAATTCGTTTTAGGGCATTTCTTTTGCTATTATCTTCCCAGTTTATGTTAAAATCCCTCATTAAAATAACCTCTTTCCCAGAATTACATTCTTTTAAAATACTCTTTAGTTGGTCTAGAAACAAAACAAATGTGGAAGAAGGTGGTCTATACAGGCCAATAAGGTTAAAGGACATTTGGGGAGACAATATAACATTAAGCCCGATACATTCAAGCCCATCGTCATGCTTCCACTGGATTTGACGGCAGTTGATGTTATCTCTAACATAAAACATCAACCCCCCACCTCTTCCGTTAGGCCTGTCCCTCCTAAATATTTTGTAGCCTGGGACACTTAATGCTGCACTTGGAGAGTTTTTATGTAGCCAAGTCTCTGATAGACACAGGTAATCCAAATTAGAATCTACAATAAGATGTTGAATTTGTTCACTTTTCCCTGTGATACTACGAATGTTTATGTGTCCTCCAAGTAATCCTTTAGGTTTTGCTCGTGGATCCCACAGCATTCGAGCCTGATTTACTGTTTGTATGTATTTCCACTTCTTGCGCTTAACAATTGCAGGATTTAAATGTTTTCTTTTGATTGGCTGTTGTATCGATACATTGTTTTTACTGGCTACTGGTAGTTTCATAGTAGTGATATTTACCGGGTCCAGATTAATGTCAGAAGACCATGAATTAAGATTATCTTGACCCATCTCAATTCCCATGGAGAAACAGGGAGCAGACAGCGCCGGACCCTGGTACTCACCCAACTCATCGGACACCCGCACATCACTAGCTACCTCCAACGTGATGAATTCAGTTTGTTTAGTTGGCCCGGGATTGAGTTGGACATCTCCAGAGAGTAGAAGAGTTGTTGTCAACAGATAGCTGAGTAGTTTCCGGAATGCATAGTATCCTTTATGGTTTCGACCTTTAAGTGACGATGAAGTACGCTGAGGTGCACAGCGCGCCTTTCCATTGTTTAGTAGATCATGGTACGCTCCACACTGACCGCTCCGATGAAATACCAAGCATACATGCTTTGTAGGGATGATAGCTTTTCCCGACACCGGTACTGTAGTGCCATTCCAGCATGGTCGCACTGACATGATCATTAATGCCGCTATGTAGCTGGTAATTATTATAACATTCAAGAAATATAGTGCAGAATTGCGAGTCCTTTCATTGCAAGATTTATTTAGCAAAGATCGGCGTGGTTGGAAAATGACATTAGAATCTTGGAGAGCAGCACTCGCCTCACTGCCTCCACTTCCGTCAGCCATTTCCGTGTTCCGATTCTGTTCTGTGTTCTGTCTCTATGTGAAGCACTCTGGCTTAAAACCTTTTTTTGTGGTGAAAATACACACGTGCATAAGACTTTTGCACAGTACTGAATATGTAAAGGCTAATATGTAAAAAATCTGGGCTTGATTTGGTTTTCTAAAGGTGTGTAAAACTTTTTTTTTTTTACCGTTTAAGGTCCTTGGGGTCAGATTGACCCCACATTGAAAATGAATGGGAAAATTAAAATTTTTCAGTCAAAAAAATAATTGTGACATTTATTGCACATTATTTATTTTAGAGTGGCCTTTTATTGTGGCCAGGCTAAGGCACACCTGTGCAATAATCATGCTGTCAAATCAGCATCTTGATATGCCACACCTGTGAGTTGGATGGATTATCTCGACAAAGGAGAAGTGCTCACTAACGCTGATTTAGACAGATTTGTGAACAATATTTGAGAGAAATAGGCCTTTTGTGTACATAGAAAAAATGTCTTAGATCTTTGAGTTCATCTCATGAAAATGGGGGCAAAAACCAGTGTTGCGTTTATAATTTTGTTCAATATACATACATACATAGAAAAAATGTCTTAGATCTTTGAGTTCATCTCATGAAAATGGGGGCAAAAACCAGTGTTGCGTTTATAATTTTGTTCAATATATATATATACATACATACATACATATACTGTATGTGTGTGTGTGTGTGTGTGTGTGTAGTAATCAATTAGTACCACTGAAACTGATAATCACTCTCTAATATCAGCAGATGCAGCAGTTAGTACAACTGAAACAACAACAACAGCCACAACAACTGAGAGCACAACTGTTAGTACAGCTAAAACAACTACACCAGCCACAACAACAGAAAGCACAACTGTTAGTACAGCTGAAACAACTACACCAGCCACATCAACTGAAATCACAACTGTTAGTACAGCTGAAACAACTACACCAGCCACATCAACTGAGAGCACAACTGTTAGTACAACAGAAAAAACTACACCAGCCACAACAACTGAGAGCACAACTGTTAGTACAACTGAAACAACTACACCAGCCACAACAACTGAGAGC
Organism: Rhinichthys osculus; assembly: GCA_029959095.1. Lineage (NCBI taxonomy): Eukaryota > Metazoa > Chordata > Actinopteri > Cypriniformes > Leuciscidae > Rhinichthys > Rhinichthys osculus. The sequence continues at coordinate 46,394,497 of JARWKJ010000005.1, forward strand.
ACAGCTGAAACAACTACACCAGCCACAACAACTGAGAGCACAACTGTTAGTACAACTGAAACAACTACACCAGCCACAACAACTGAGAGCACAACTGTTAGTACAGCTGAAACAACTACACTAGTCACAACAACTGAGAGCACAACTGCTAGTACAGCTGAAACAACTACACCAGCCACTACAACTGAGAGCACAACTGTTACTACAGCTCAAACAACTACACCAGCCACAACAACTGAGAGCACAACTGAGAGCACAACTGTTAGTACAGCTGAAACAACTACACCAGCCACAACAACTGGGAGCACAACTGTTAGTACAGCTGAAACAACTACACCAGCCACAACAACTGAGAGCACAACTGTTAGTACAGCTGAAACAACGACACCAGCCACTACAACTGAGAGCACAACTGTTAGTACAGCTGAAACAACGACACCAGCCACTACAACTGAGAGCACAACTGTTAGTACAGCTGAAACAACTACACCAGCCACTACAACTGAGAGCACAACTGTTAGTACAGCTGAAACAACTACAACAGTCACAACAACTGAGAGCACAACTGTTAGTACAGCTGAAACAACTACACCAGCCACTACAACTGAGAGCACAACTGTTAGTACAGCTGAAACAACTACACCAGCCACTACAACTGAGAGCACAACTGTTAGTACAGCTGAAACAACTACACCAGCCACAACAACTGAGAGCACAACTGTTAGTACAGCTGAAACAACGACACCAGCCACTACAACTGAGAGCACAACTGTTAGTACAGTTGAAACAACTACACCAGCCACAACAACTGAGAGCACAACTGTTAGTACAGCTGAAACAACGACACCAGTCACTACAACTGAGAGCACAACTGTTAGTACAGCTGAAACAACTACACCAGCCACATCAACTGAAATCACAACTGTTAGTACAGCTGAAACAACTACACCAGCCACATCAACTGAGAGCACAACTGTTAGTACAACAGAAAAAACTACACCAGCCACAACAACTGAGAGCACAACTGTTAGTACAACTGAAACAACTACACCAGCCACAACAACTGAGAGCACAGCTGAAACAACTACACCAGCCACAACAACTGAGAGCACAACTGTTAGTACAACTGAAACAACTACACCAGCCACAACAACTGAGAGCACAACTGTTACTACAGCTGAAACAACTACACTAGTCACAACAACTGAGAGCACAACTGCTAGTACAGCTGAAACAACTACACCAGCCACTACAACTGAGAGCACAACTGTTAGTACAGCTGAAACAACTACACCAGCCACAACAACTGAGAGCACAACTGAGAGCACAACTGTTAGTACAGCTGAAACAACTACACCAGCCACAACAACTGGGAGCACAACTGTTAGTACAGCTGAAACAACTACACCAGCCACAACAACTGAGAGCACAACTGTTAGTACAGCTGAAACAACGACACCAGCCACTACAACTGAGAGCACAACTGTTAGTACAGCTGAAACAACGACACCAGCCACTACAACTGAGAGCACAACTGTTAGTACAGCTGAAACAACTACACCAGCCACTACAACTGAGAGCACAACTGTTAGTACAGCTGAAACAACTACAACAGTCACAACAACTGAGAGCACAACTGTTAGTACAGCTGAAACAACTACACCAGCCACTACAACTGAGAGCACAACTTTTAGTACAGCTGAAACAACTACACCAGCCACTACAACTGAGAGCACAACTGTTAGTACAGCTGAAACAACTACACCAGCCACAACAACTGAGAGCACAACTGTTAGTACAGCTGAAACAACGACACCAGCCACTACAACTGAGAGCACAACTGTTAGTACAGTTGAAACAACTACACCAGCCACAACAACTGAGAGCACAACTGTTAGTACAGCTGAAACAACGACACCAGCCACTACAACTGAGAGCACAACTGTTAGTACAGTTGAAACAACTACACCAGCCACAACAACTGAGAGCACAACTGTTAGTACAGCTGAAACAACGACACCAGCCACTACAACTGAGAGCACAACTGTTAGTACAGCTGAAACAACGACGCCAGCCACTACAACTGAGAGCACAACTATTAGTACAGCTGAAACAACGACACCAGCCACTACAACTGAGAGCACAACTGTTAGTACAGCTGAAACAACTGCACCAGCCACAACAACTGGGAGCACAACCGTTAGTACAGCTGAAACAACTACACCAGCCACTACAACTGAGAGCACAACTGTTAGTACAGCTGAAACAACTACACCAGCCACAACAACTGGGAGCACAACTGAAACAACTACACCGGCCACAACAACTGAGAGCACAACTGTTAGTACAGCTGAAACAACTACACCAGCCACAACAACTGGGAGCACAACTGTTAGTACAGCTGAAACAACTACACCAGCCACAACAACTGAGAGCACAACTGTTAGTACAGCTGAAACAACGACACCAGCCACTACAACTGAGAGCACAACTGTTAGTACAGCTAAAACAACGACACCAGCCACTACAACTGAGAGCACAACTGTTAGTACAGCTGAAACAACTACACCAGCCACTACAACTGAGAGCACAACTGTTAGTACAGCTGAAACAACTACAACAGTCACAACAACTGAGAGCACAACTGTTAGTACAGCTGAAACAACTACACCAGCCACTACAACTGAGAGCACAACTGTTAGTACAGCTGAAACAACTACACCAGCCACAACAACTGAGAGCACAACTGTTAGTACAGCTGAAACAACGACACCAGCCACTACAACTGAGAGCACAACTGTTAGTACAGTTGAAACAACTACACCAGCCACAACAACTGAGAGCACAACTGTTAGTACAGCTGAAACAACGACACCAGCCACTACAACTGAGAGCACAACTGTTAGTACAGCTGAAACAACGACACCAGCCACTACAACTGAGAGCACAACTATTAGTACAGCTGAAACAACGACACCAGCCACTACAACTGAGAGCACAACTGTTAGTACAGCTGAAACAACTACACCAGCCACAACAACTGGGAGCACAACCGTTAGTACAGCTGAAACAACTACACCAGCCACTACAACTGAGAGCACAACTGTTAGTACAGCTGAAACAACTACACCAGCCACAACAACTGGGAGCACAACTGAAACAACTTCACCGGCCACAACAACTGAGAGCACAACTGTTAGTACAGCTGAAACAACTACACCAGCCACTACAACTGAGAGCACAACTGTTAGTACAGCTGAAACAACGACACCAGCCACTACAACTGAGAGCACAACTGTTAGTACAGCTGAAACAACGACACCAGCCACTACAACTGAGAGCACAACTGTTAGTACAGCAGAAACAACTACAACAGCCACAACAACTGGGAGCACAACCATTAGTACAGCTGAAACAACTACATTAGCCACTACAACTGAGAGCACAACTGTTAGTACAGCTGAAACAACTACACCAGCCACAACAACTGGGAGCAAAACCGTTAGGACAGCTGAAACAACTACATCAGCCACTACAACTGAGAGCACAACTGTTAGTACAGCTGAAACAACTACACCAGCCACTACAACTGAGAGCACAACTGTTAGTACAGCTGAAACAACTACACCAGCCACAACAACTGGGAGCAAAACCGTTAGTACAGCTGAAACAACTACACCAGCCACAACAACTGAGAGCACATCTGTTAGTACAGCTGAAACAACTTCACCAGCCACTACAACTGAGAGCACAACTGTTAGTACAGCTGAAACAACGACACCAGCCACTACAACTGAGAGCACAACTGTTAGTACAGCTGAAACAACGACACCAGCCACTACAACTGAGAGCACAACTGTTAGTACAGCTGAAACAACTACACCAGCCACAACAACTGGGAGCACAACCATTAGTACAGCTGAAACAACTACATCAGCCACTACAACTGAGAGCACAACTGTTAGTACAGCTGAAACAACTGCACCAGCCACAACAACTGGGAGCAAAACCGTTAGTACAGCTGAAACAACTACATCAGCCACTACAACTGAGAGCACAACTGTTAGTACAGCTGAAACAACTACACCAGCCACAACAACTGAGAGCACAACTGTTAGAACAGCTGAAACAACTACACCAGCCACAACAACTGGGAGCACAACTGTTAGTACAGCTGAAACAACTACACCAGCCACTACAACTGAGAGCACAACCGTTATTACAGCTGAAACAACTACACCAGCCACAACAACTGGGAGCAAAACCGTTAGTACAGCTGAAACAACTACATCAGCCACTACAACTGAGAGCACAACTGTTAGTACAGCTGAAACAACTACACCAGCCACAACAACTGAGAGCACAACTGTTAGAACAGCTGAAACAACTACACCAGCCACAACAACTGGGAGCACAACTGTTAGTACAGCTGAAACAACTACACCAGCCACTACAACTGAGAGCACAACCGTTATTACAGCTGAAACAACTACACCAGCCACAACAACTGGGAGCACAACCGTTAGTACAGCTGAAACAACTACACCAGCCACAACAACTGGGAGCACAACTGTTAGTACAGCTGAAACAACTACACCAGCCACAACAACTGGGAGCACAACTGTTAGTACAGCTGAAACAACTACACCAGCCACAACAACTGGGAGCACAACTGTTAGTACAGCTGAAACAACTACACCAACCACAACAACTGGGAGTACAACTGTTAGTACAGCTGAAACAACGACACCAGCCACTACAACTGAGAGCACAACTGTTAGTACAGCTGGAACAACTACACCAGTCACAACAACTGAGAGCACAACTGTTAGTACAGCTGAAACAACTACACCAGTCACAACAACTGAGAGCACAACTGTTAGTACAGCTGAAACAACTACACCATCCACAACAACTGGGAGCACAACTGTTAGTACAGCTGAAACAACTACACCAGCCACACAGAGCACAACTGTTAGTACAGCTGAAACAACTACACCAGCCACACCAACTGGGAGCACAACTTTTAGTACAGCTGAAACAACTACACCAGCCACAACAACTGAGAGGACATCTGTTAGTACAGCTGAAACAACTACACCAGCCACTACAACTGAGAGCACAACTGTTAGTACAGCTGAAACAACGACACCAGCCACTACAACTGAGAGCACAACTGTTAGTACAGCTGAAACAACGACACCAGCCACTACAACTGAGAGCACAACTGTTAGTACAGCTGAAACAACTACATCAGCCACTACAACTGGGAGCACAACCGTTAGTACAGCTGAAACAACTACACCAGCCACTACAACTGAGAGCACAACCGTTAGTACAGCTGAAACAACTACACCAGCCACAACAACTGGGAGCACAACCGTTAGTACAGCTGAAACAACTACACCAGCCACTACAACTGAGAGCACAACTGTTAGTACAGCTGAAACAACTACACCAGCCACAACAACTGGGAGCACAACTGTTAGTACAGCTGAAACAACTACACCAGCCACAACATCTGAGAGCACAACTGTTAGTACAGCTGAAACAACTACACCAGCCACAACAACTGGGAGCACAACTGTTAGTACAGCTGAAACAACTACACCAGCCAAAACAACTGGGACCACAACTGTTAGTACAGCTGAAACAACGACACCAGCCACTACAACTGAGAGCACAACTGTTAGTACAGCTGAAACAACTACACCAGCCACTACAACTGGGAGCACAACCGTTAGTACAGCTGAAACAACTACACCAGCCACTACAACTGAGAGCACAACAGTTAGTACAGCTGAAACAACTACACCAGCCACAACAACTGAGATCACAACTGTTAGTACAACTGAAACAACTACACCAGCCACTACAACTGAGAGCACAACTGTTAGTACAGCTGAAACAACTACACCAGCCACAACAACTGAGAGCACAGCTGTTAGTACAGCTGAAACAACTACACCAGCCACTACAACTGAGAGCACAACTGTTAGTACAGCTGAAACAACTACACCAGCCACAACAACTGAGAGCACAACCGTTAGTACAGCTGAAACAACTACACCAGCCACTACAACTGAGAGCACAACTGTTAGTACAGCTGAAACAACAACACCAGCCACTACAACTGAGAGCACAACCGTTAGTACAGCTGAAACAACGACACCAGCCACAACAACTGGGAGCACAACTGTTAGTACAGCTGAAACAACTACACCAGCCACAACAACTGGGAGCACAACTGTTAGTACAGCTGAAACAACTACACCAGCCACTACAACTGAGAGCACAACTGTTAGTACAGCTGAAACAACTACACCAGCCACTACAACTGAGAGCACAACCGTTAGTACAGCTGAAACAACTACACCAGCCACAACAACTGGGAGCACAACTGTTAGTACAGCTGAAACAACTACACCAGCCACAACAACTGGGAGCACAACTGTTAGTACAGCTGAAACAACTACACCAGCCACTACAACTGAGAGCACAACTGTTAGTACAGCTGAAACAACTACACCAGCCACAACAACTGGGAGCACAACTGTTAGTACAGCTGAAACAACTACACCAACCACAACAACTGGGAGCACAACTGTTAGTACAGCTGAAACAACGACACCAGCCACTACAACTGAGAGCACAACTGTTAGTACAGCTGAAACTACTACACCAGCCACAACAACTGAGAGCACAACTGTTAGTACAGCTGAAACAACTACACCAGTCACAACAACTGAGAGCACAACTGTTAGTACAGCTGAAACAACTACACCATCCACAACAACTGGGAGCACAACTGTTAGTACAGCTGAAACAACTACACCAGCCACTACAACTGAGAGCACAACTGTTAGTACAGCTGAAACAACTACACCAGCCACTACAACTGAGAGCACAACTGTTAGTACAGCTGAAATAACGACACCAGCCACTACAACTGAGAGCACAACTGTTAGTACAGCTGAAACAACAACACCAGCCACTACAACTGAGAGCACAACTGTTAGTACAGCTGAAACAACTACACCAGCCACTACAACTGAGAGCACAACTGTTAGTACAGCTGAAACAACAACACCAGCCACTACAACTGAGAGCACAACCGTCAGTACAGCTGAAACAACGACACCAGCCACAACAACTGGGAGCACAACTGTTAGTACAGCTGAAACAACTACACCAGCCACAACAACTGGGAGCACAACTGTTAGTACAGCTGAAACAACTACACCAGCCACTACAACTGAGAGCACAACTGTTAGTACAGCTGAAACAACTACACCAGCCACTACAACTGAGAGCACAACCGTTAGTACAGCTGAAACAACTACACCAGCCACAACAACTGGGAGCACAACTGTTAGTACAGCTGAAACAACTACACCAGCCACAACAACTGGGAGCACAACTGTTAGTACAGCTGAAACAACTACACCAGCCACTACAACTGAGAGCACAACTGTTAGTACAGCTGAAACAACTACACCAGCCACAACAACTGGGAGCACAACTGTTAGTACAGCTGAAACAACTACACCAACCACAACAACTGGGAGCACAACTGTTAGTACAGCTGAAACAACGACACCAGCCACTACAACTGAGAGCACAACTGTTAGTACAGCTGAAACTACTACACCAGCCACAACAACTGAGAGCACAACTGTTAGTACAGCTGAAACAACCACACCAGTCACAACAACTGAGAGCACAACTGTTAGTACAGCTGAAACAACTACACCATCCACAACAACTGGGAGCACAACTGTTAGTACAGCTGAAACAACTACACCAGCCACTACAACTGAGAGCACAACTGTTAGTACAGCTGAAACAACTACACCAGCCACTACAACTGAGAGCACAACTGTTAGTACAGCTGAAATAACGACACCAGCCACTACAACTGAGAGCACAACTGTTAGTACAGCTGAAACAACAACACCAGCCACTACAACTGAGAGCACAACTGTTAGTACAGCTGAAACAACTACACCAGCCTCTACAACTGAGAGCACAACTGTTAGTACAGCTGAAACAACTACACCAGCCACAACAACTGGGAGCACAACTGTTAGTACAGCTGAAACAACTACACCAGCCACAACAACTGGGAGCACAACTGTTAGTACAGCTGAAACAACTACACCAGCCACAACAACTGGGAGCAAAACTGTTAGTACAGCTGAAACAACTACACCAGCCACTACAACTGAGAGCACAACTGTTAGTACAGCTGAAACAACTACACCAGCCACAACAACTGGGAGCACAACTGTTAGTACAGCTGAAACAACTACACCAGCCACAACAACTGTTAGTACAGCTGAAACAACTACACCAACCACAACAACTGGGAGCACAACTGTTAGTACAGCTGAAACAACGACACCAGCCACTACAACTGAGAGCACAACTGTTAGTACAGCTGAAACAACTACACCAGTCACAACAACTGAGAGCACAACTGTTAGTACAGCTGAAACAACGACACCAGCCACTACAACTGAGAGCACAACTGTTAGTACAGCTGAAACAACGACACCAGCCAATACAACTGAGAGCACAACTGTTAGTACAGCTGAAACAACGACACCAGCCACTACAACTGAGAGCACAACTGTTAGTACAGCTGAAACAACTACACCAGCCACAACAACTGAGAGCACAACTGTTAGTACAGCTGAAACAACTACACCAGCCACTACAACTGAGAGCACAACTGTTAGTACAGCTGAAACAACTACACCAGCCACAACAACTGGGAGCACAACTGTTAGTAGAGCTGAAACATCAACACCAGCCACAACAACTGAGAGCACAACTGTTAGTACAGCTGAAACAACTACACCAGCCACTACAACTGAGAGCACAACTGTTAGTACAGCTGAAACAACTACACCAGCCACAACAACTGGGAGCACAACTGTTAGTACAGCTGAAACAACTACACCAGCCACAACAACTGAGAGCACAACTGTTAGTACAGCTGAAACAACTACACCAGCCACAACAACTGGGAGCACAACTGTTAGTACAGCTGAAACAACTACACCAGCCACAACAACTGAGAGCACAACTGTTAGTACAGCTGAAACAACTACACCAGCCACTACAACTGAGAGCACAACTGTTAGTACAGCTGAAACAACTACACCAGCCACTACAACTGAGAGCACAACTGTTAGTACAGCTGAAACAACTACACCAGCTACTACAACTGAGAGCACAACTGTTAGTACAGCTGAAACAACTACACCAGCCACTACAACTGAGAGCACAACTGTTAGTACAGCTGAAACAACTACACCAGCCACTACATCTGAGAGCACAACTGTTGGTACAGCTGAAACAACTACACCAGCCACAACAACATCTTCAGCCACAACAACTGAAAGCCCAACTGTTAGTACAGCTGAAACAACTACACCAGCCACAACAACTGAAAGCACAACTGTTAGTACAGCTGAAACAACTACACCAGCCACAACAACTGGGAGCACAACCGTTAGTACAGCTGAAACAACTACACCAGCCACTACAACTGAGAGCACAACTGTTAGTACAGCTGAAACAACTACACCAGCCACTACAACTGAGAGCACAACTGTTGGTACAGCTGAAACAACTACACCAGCCACAACAACATCTTCAGCCACAACAACTGAAAGCCCAACTGTTAGTACAGCTGAAACAACTACACCAGCCACTACAACTGAGAGCACAACTGTTAGTACAGCTGAAACAACGACACCAGCCACTACAACTGAGAGCACAACTGTTAGTACAGCTGAAACAACGACACCAGCCACTACAACTGAGAGCACAACTGTTAGTATAGCTGAAATAACTACACCAGCCACAACAACTGAGAGCACAGCTGTTAGTACAGCTGAAACAACTACACCAGCCACAACAACTGGGAGCACAACTGTCAGTACAGCTGAAACATCAACACCAGCCACAACAACTGAGAGCACAACTGTTAGTACAGCTGAAACAACTACACCAGCCACTACAACTGAGAGCACAACTGTTAGTACAGCTGAAACATCAACACCAGCCACAACAACTGAGAGCACAACTGTTAGTACAGCTGAAACAACTACACCAGCCACAACAACTGGGAGCACAACTGTTAGTACAGCTGAAACATCAACACCAGCCACAACAACTGAGAGCACAACTGTTAGTACAGCTGAAACAACTACACCAGCCACTACAACTGAGAGCACAACTGTTAGTACAGCTGAAACAACTACACCAGCCACAACAACTGGGAGCACAACTGTTAGTACAGCTGAAACAACTACACCAGCCACAACAACTGAGAGCACAACTGTTAGTACAGCTGAAACAACTACATCAGCAACTACAACTGGGAGCACAACCGTTAGTACAGCTGAAACAACTACACCAGCCACTACAACTGAGAGCACAACCGTTAGTACAGCTGAAACAACTACACCAGCCACTACAACTGAGAGCACAACTGTTAGTACAGCTGAAACAACTACAACAGCCACAACAACTGGGAGCACAACCGTTAGTACAGCTGAAACAACTACACCAGCCACAACAACTGGGAGCACAACTGTTAGTACAGCTGAAACAACTACACCAGCCAAAACAACTGGGAGCACAACTGTTAGTACAGCTGAAACAACGACACCAGCCACTACAACTGAGAGCACAACTGTTAGTACAGCTGAAACAACTACACCAGCCACTACAACTGAGAGCACAACTGTTAGTACAGCTGAAACAACTACACCAGCCACTACAACTGAGAGCACAACTGTTAGTACAGCTGAAACAACTACACCAGCCACAACAACTGAGAGCACAACTGTTAGTACAGCTGAAACAACTACACCAGCCACTACAACTGAGAGCACAACTGTTGGTACAGCTGAAACAACTACACCAGCCACAACAACATCTTCAGCCACAACAACTGAAAGCCCAACAGTTAGTACAGCTGAAACAACTACACCAGCCACAACAACTGAAAGCACAACTGTTAGTACAGCTGAAACAACTACACCAGCCACAACAACTGGGAGCACAACCGTTAGTACAGCTGAAACAACTACACCAGCCACTACAACTGAGAGCACAACTGTTAGTACAGCTGAAACAACTACACCAGCCACAACACCTGAGAGCACAACTGTTAGTACAGCTGAAACAACGACACCAGCCACTACAACTGAGAGCACAACTGTTAGTACAGCTGAAACAACTACACCAGCCACTACAACTGAGAGCACAACTGTTAGTACAGCTGAAACAACGACACCAGCCACTACAACTGAGAGCACAACTGTTAGTACAGCTGAAATAACGACACCAGCCACTACAACTGAGAGCACAACCGTTAGTACAGCTGAAACAACAACACCAGCCACTACAACTGAGAGCACAACTGTTAGTACAGCTGAAACAACGACACCAGCCACTACAACTGAGAGCACAACTGTTAGTACAGCTGAAATAACGACACCAGCCACTACAACTGAGAGCACAACTGTTAGTACAGCTGAAACAACAACACCAGCCACTACAACTGAGAGCACAACTGTTAGTACAGCTGAAACAACGACACCAGCCATTACAACTGAGAGCACAACTGTTAGTACAGCTGAAACAACTACACCAGCCACAACAACTCAGAGCACAGCTGTTAGTACAGCTGAAACAACTACACCAGCCACTACAACTGAGAGCACAACTGTTAGTACAGCTGAAACAACTACACCAGCCACAACAACTGGGAGCACAACTGTTAGTACAGCTGAAACATCAACACCAGCCACAACAACTGAGAGCACAACTGTTAGTACAGCTGAAACAACTACAGCAGCCACAACAACTGGGAGCACAACTGTTAGTACAGCTGAAACAACTACACCAGCCACTACAACTGAGAGTACAACTGTTGGTACAGGTGAAACAACTACACCAGCCACAACAACATCTTCAGCCACAACAACTGAAAGCCCAACTGTTAGTACAGCTGAAACAACTACACCAGCCACAACAACTAAAAGCACAACTGTTAGTACAGCTGAAACAACTACACCAGCCACAACAACTGAAAGCCCAACTGTTAGTACAACTGAAACAACTACACCAGCCACAACAACTGAGAGCACAACTGTTAGTACAGCTGAAACAACTACACCAGCCACAACAACATCATCAGCCACAACAACTAAGAGCACAACTGTTAGTACGGCTGCACCAGAACCAACAACAACAGAACTGTCATCAGCCACATCATCTCCTGCTGTAACATCCCCTACTAGTGTAGCAAAAACATCTACAGCATTTAAAGGACTCTCAACTGCTTCTACAACTGAAATGTCTTTAACAACTAATGCAAATACAGTACCTGCCAATGTGGTACTAATTAAATTGGAGTTCAGCTCTTTTGATCCATTTAATAGTGAACTCAACAATCCAAAATCTCAAGTATATATTGCAAGGGCAAGGCATGTAAAAAACACAGTGAGTTAAAACCCATGTAACTGATTCCCTATAATGACATTTTTCATGGTCAATATAAAAGTAACCATTACAATCATTGAGAATCACATTGTTTTTTACACCATATTATAAGTGTTTGTTGTAACTGTCTATCATTTGTTACAGCTTGAACCTGTCTTCAAAGGCAGGTTTCCTTCCTTCTCAGCAGTTATCGTCCTAGGATTCAGGTAAATAAAACATATTTTAATAGTGCTCTCTCTCACTCTCTCTCTCTCTGAGCGGATGCTGTGAGTGAGTGGGCGGAGTCGGCGTGTGTGAGTGAGAGTGCTGTGGTGCGATTGAGTCTATTATTTCTTTCTTTCTTTCTTTCTTTTTTACTGTCCATGTTTTAGGGTTTTTGGTTTAAAAATAGTTTGAAAAGAATACAAAGAAAGTTTAAGGAGTGGGTGGTTTGAGGAACGCTGTTAACCAGCGCTTTGCTGGTCAGCAATGGCAGGTCCAAGCCAAACAAAGTTTGAGCAACTTTCACGCAAGCGTGGGATAAAACTCGCGCCTGTGATGACCTGCTCTGTGGAGGATTGTAGTTTGGCTGTGGGTAATGCTGTTGGTTTTGATAGCATAATATCTGCTTCTCGAATGAACAGTGCTGTGGTTATCTTCCTTGATACCATTGAGAAGGTAAACAGTGTAGTTCAGAGTGGAGTAGTAATTCAGGACACTTTTACTCCAGTAATAGCCTACCGCTGGTTCAGCCGGCAAGAAAGATAGCATTATCGAATGTACCACCTTTCATTAAAGATGAGCTCTTGATTAATGATTTGTCTAGGTATGGAAAAGTTGTCTCAAAAATGAAAAGGATTCCACTAGGGTGTAAATCGCCCTTGCTTAAGCATGTTGTGTGTTTTAGACGGCAACTACATATGATCCTAAAGAGTGATTTGGATGAACTGAATGTATCGTTTAAATTCAGAGAATTGATGGCTTTGGTTACGTTGTGTTTGTATCGTCTGATACTATGAAGTGTTTTGGGTGTAGGCAAACAGGGCACGTTAGGCGTGCGTGTCCTGAGAGAGCAGATGAGTTAGACTCAGAGCTGGGGCCGAGTGGAGAAACAGCACGTGATAACAGTAGTGACTGAGGATTCTGTTAGTGAAGATGATGGCAGTAATGCAACGGGGCGAAATACAGAAAATGGGGAGAAAGAAACTGATATAGTGTCTATTGTTATTGCAGGGGGAATACAGAAAATGTTGAGAAAAAAATGGATACAGTGTCTACTGATGTTGCTAATGTGGCTGAGTCTATTGTAGAGGATGAAGAGATGGTAACAGACATTGCTAGTGATGAAACACTTTTCAAAGTACCCAAGAGAAAGAGAAATAGGAAGAGTACGGAAACAACTAAAATGAGCAGACAAAAACAGAATCTGAAAAACTTGATGATACTGAAGGCAGTATGATTGATTATTCTGATGGTGAAATAGTGGACAGTAGGACAAGACGAAGTCAACGCAGTGATTACAACTTTGACAAAATAAAGTAATTCCCTCCTGCAAAGAACAAAAAAATGGGAAAAATGTCCAGTTTGAGGATTTTTTTTTTTGACCACAGCATGTTTATTAATTCAGTAACAATGCTAAAGAGAAGTGAAGGAGGGGAACAGTTTACAGTTCAAGAAATATACAGATTAAAGAAACTTGTTTCCAAACTGAAATTAGAAGTACAAACTGAAGATGGCTTCCACATAATCGCTGTTTTCTCATGTTTTCATTGACCAAACGATCTGGTGACTTACAATGGCGAATATTACATGGGGCTGTGGCTGTTAGTGTTAACACTTTTGTTTCAGTCATTAATCCAAATACTGATGATAAATGTGCGTTTTGAGGATCTAGAGAAACTATTTTTCATTGTTATTTGGAGTGTGAAAGACTTCAAATTTTTTTTAATTTGTTAGATTTGTTATGTGGTAAATGTGGGGAAAAGTTTACACCAGATGTTTTTATTGTAGGGGCAGGATACAATAAAAAGCAAAAGATTAAATGGCAGCTGCTTAATTTTCTGTTTGGACAAGCAAAGCTCGCAATTTATAAAACAAGGAAGAACAGAATAGAAAATAGGGGTGGTCAGGAGATTACAGCCTTATTTAAAGCTTTTATCAAGTCAAGAATTGTTGTGGAGTTTAAGCACTATAAAGCAATGAATGATATAGAAACTTTTAAAATACAGTGGTGTTACAATCCTATTTTTTTGTACGGTTGTGGGGGAGGAGTTATTTTTTGAACTTGTGTGGATTTGAAATTGGTGTAATATTTATTCTTTTGATATCATGATTGAATAAAGTTTGTTATTAAAAATCAAAATCTCTCTCTCTCTCACACACAGAGAGAGAGAGAGAGAGAGAGAGAGAGAGAGAGAGAGAGAGAGAGAGAGAGAGAGAGAGAGAGAGAGAGAGAGAGAGAGAGAGAGAGAGAGAGCGAGAGCCAGCAAAAAACTGCAACAAACCATTAATGTAGTGGTCATATTAAAAATAAATTGTGTATTTCATTATTTCTTAAAATGTATTTCAGACCTGGTTCAACCATCACTGATGCAGAAATAGCTTTCAACTCTACAGGCAACTCAACAACTGTACCATCAAATAGTGAGATTCAAACCACAGTAATGACTCAAGGAATGTCCCTGAACATTACTGCCGGATCTATCAAAGTCGGTGCAGGTAGGTCTGACAACTCATAAAAGGCAAAAGTCTCCTGCTTACTGTGTATATATAAATGAATAAATAATTACGTGCACACACACACACATACACACACACACACACATACATTAGGGTTGTAACGGTACATGTATTCGTCCCGAACTATATGGTACGGACGTCACGGTTTGGTGCATGCAGTCGAAAGAAGAATACATTGTGACATGCGATCCACACTCCAATCCAGAAGGGGGTGCGCGGCAATGCAATGCTGTTTGCTACCAGTAAAAATTGCAGAAGAAGAAGAAGAAGAAGAGACGGTGGCCGTTTCTCAATACCAAGTACGCAAACTTCGGACTTGCGTCCTTGGTAGTTCGGACTTGCCAAGTTCGACTCAGGAGAACGAACTCCCGAGGACGAGAGGACGCGAGTCCAGTTATTCTGCAAATGGAACAGTGCGTTCTTGATCGCGTCACTCAGCACGCTCTGGCTACTCCGGTTATCTTTATGTATATTTTAGGCAAGAATAAAACGAAATATGCTACAACTCTGCCTCTTTTCGTCAACAATAAAACAAAATATGTTATAAAACACCACCCTGCCTTTTCATTTAAAAATCTTAAACATAGTAGCCTAATGACCATGTGGTTCAGGCAACGCGTATTAACTTCACTGCATATATTTATAACAACATGAACATGATCTTTTTGTTTTCATTTTAAAAATATGAAACATTATTTATTTTTAATTGACATTTAACAAACAGAGACAGGGTTGTGTCATTTTATTTTATTGTACATAGTGAAGAGAATGTTAAAATAAATATAAAAAATATATATATTAAAGTATATAAAATAAAATGACACAACCCTGTCTCTTTTTGTTAAATGTCAGTTTTAATGATCAATAATATCTACAATGATAAATAAGGCAAACAATTCAAACATAAGTAAGCTCTCTAATAGGCTACAAAGTTAAAGTTAAATAGCCTAAATATATAAAGTTATGAAACTTCACTTTGCCCTTAGCCAAAACGATTTTTTTGCCAAGGAACAAACAATAGTTTAATGAGACCAAAGATCGACTTATACACAAGACGAATTATACGTCAAGTTTATCCACTAGACTAGATACATCAGAGCCAGGGGCAAACGTCAAGCACTAGCCGAGGAAAAGCTGTTCCAGTCGGGGTAGAACACCCGCGGTGAATGCCTGGATGTCACAACTCCGAAAAGAGACATTTTTCAAATAGGCGCTATCTTTATAAATAAACCACAGATTTGAGTTTTAAACAACCACATTCTCGCCTGAAACACTCTTAAAATTACATTTCATGACACAATAACAGTAGTATTTTGATATTACGCGGGTTTTCTCCTCTGCTATTGACGCTTGCTGGTTGGTGCGAGATGCATCCTGGGATACCTGGCTGTCTCAAGTCCGCACAAGTCACCTCTCGATGCATCCTCGGTAAACGGGGCGGATCAAGAACACATCCGGGGATTTGAACTGGACTTGGCTAGATGTGAACTTTGAATTGGAACAGTACTTGGGCAGTGACTGATGACGTTTCACAAGTCCACAAGAACACAAGTACAGACAAGAACGCATATTGAGAAACGGCCAATGATTGATGTGTTGTTTCTGCAGAAAGATATCAATAAAACAGCTTGAGAATAATATCTCACGTAGCACATTTACCTCAGGCATTTAGTGTCGACTGCAGGTTAGTTCACTAGAGAAATGAAGAGAGAAGCATTTTGTATATGCACATTCCCTCCAGGATTTCGTGATATTTTTTGTGATTTTGATGACGGATTTTGTTAGTCTGACTGCGTCAGACTTCGTACTTCCGCTCTATTTCAGTTCGCTTCTGTACTCAGTCTGAGACATCGACATGTCTCTCAGTTTTCCTCCAGTGTTGAAAACAGCCGGCCAATCAACGAACAGAGGGCGGGCTGAGAGCCGTGACGTAGACGATAAGCGGCGAGTTTAAGATTGTGACCGCAGATATGGAGACACGGGATGCAATTCGCTCTGTTGTGGAGAATATTCCCGGCATTTGCAAACTGAAGCCCAAACAAGAAGAGTGTTTGTTAAACATTTTGAATGGAGGTGATGTTGTGGCCCTACTCCCGACAGGTTTTGGGAAAAGTTTAATTTATCAACTATTACCGATCGTCAGCGAGAAACTGGGCAGGCCAAAGGCCGGCAAGGCGATAGTTGTGATTGTGTCCCCCCAGGTTGCACTCATGGAGGATCAGGTTAAGGAGGCAGCAAAACTCGGTCAGCCATGTTCACACCGGTATTTCGCTCGATGGTTTCGTTTTCGCATCATACATGTGTTTACTGTGGAAGTTCGATGCGGCTGAGCTGGCGAATAACACACGTCATAACCAAAAGTTATGTGATTGGCTTACGGGTAACCAATGATTTTGTACTTCAGACAAAATGCGACATTTTGTTTATTTTGTGTTGTATTCAGCAATCGTGAAATCGCAATAAAACTGGAGGGATATTAGCCTATTCATTATATTTCCTTAACCTGTAATAATGTCTTGATTATTTAATGTATGTTTAAATAAATTTGACATGAAAACAACTTATGACAGCCACAATGTAGCTAAATGATTATTTCAAAAATGAATTGGAGTAGAACATTTTATAACTTTATAGATTTAGAAGTTAATGCAAAACCTGCCTTATGTGCAACTTACAGTACGTTTGTTTGTTTTTTATTTGAGTGTTGATAATTACATCTAAAAATAGATAGCAACTCGATTTAATAATTTGGGCTTTGTTGTTAATTGTAACCTTTAATATTATAGTAAGGGCTCCCCATATACTTTACAGCATTACCTAAAACAGATTTTTTTTTATATTTAAGAACATTTTAATTATAATAGAATTTCTTTAAACACATATACAGATTTGTAAAAAAAAAAAAAAAAAAAAGAAAAGAAGCAATTTTGTGTTTAGTTTTCTACCCCCTGCTGTAACGAACCGAGAATTCAATACCGAGGCCGAGGTATGTACCGAACCATCATGTTTGTGTACCGTTACACCCCTAATATAAATATAAATGTGGTGTGTGTTACTTTTATATATAAATCCATGGCTATCTGTGCATGACATGGAGGCAAAGAACCACCCAACGCAAATAGTTTAATTCATGTGAATTATCACGCTTATACAATGATAATTTGCCAGCAATGAAAACTTAAAGCTGTTAATGATATTTGCAGAAAAATATTTTCAAATTATGGTTATTTTCGTCCGTTACAGCTCCTTAAAACTAGCATTTAGCCCGCTTTGAATTCATAACAAAGATAAAGTAGTGAGTAAGATTATAGTTTTTAGAGAAAGAGAGAGAGAGAGATGCATACCTGAATCTGCTCAGAGTCTCTCGATTAAGTGAGTTTAATTACTAAAAACTATGTTATATCCTCATTGCTGAGAAGTTGAACTATAATATAGCAATTCAGTGGTAAAACTATTTTATTACTAAAAGTCACGGGGCAGCATTGATGAAAAGTTTCTGAGCTCCTGAATGTTTCTGTGTGGGTGAAGCGTGATCTCCGAGTGACGTGTATACATGTATGCTTCAATGTAAACAGTGCATTATTATAAAACAGTGATTAAATTGACTTGGAACTGCCTGTGCATTAAACAGTTTTATTGCACTCCTTCCAGCTGAAACAACTACACCAGCCACAAACACTGAAAGCACAACTGTTAGTGAAGCTGAAACAACTACACCAGCCACTACAACTGAGAGCACAACTGTTAGTACAGCTGAAACAACTACACCAGCCAACACCACAACAACTGAGAGCACAACTGTTAGTACAGCTGAAACAACTACAGCAGCCACAACAACTGAGAGCCCAACTGTTAGTACAGCTGAAACAACTACACCAGCCACAACAACTGATATCCCAACTGTTAGTACAGCTGAAACAACTACACCAGCCACAACAACTGATATCCCAACTGTTAGTACAGCAGAAACAACTACACCAGCCACAACAACTGAGAGCCCAACTGTTAGTACAGCTGAAACAACTACACCAGCCACAACAACTGATATCCCAACTGTTAGTACAGCTGAAACAACTACACCAGCCACTACAACTGAGAGCACAACTGTTAGTACAGCTGAAACAACTACACCAGCCACTACAACTGAGAGCACAACTGTTAGTTCAGCTGAAACAACTACACCCGCCACTACAACTGAGAGCACAACTGTTAGTACAGCTGAAACAACTACACCAGCCACAACAACTGATATCCCAACTGTTAGTACAGCTGAAACAACTACACCAGCCACTACAACTGAGAGCACAACTGTTAGTACAGCTGAAACAACTACACCAGCCACTACAACTGAGAGCACAACTGTTAGTACAGCTGAAACAACTACACCAGCCACAACAACTGAGAGCACAACTGTTAGAACAGCTGAAACAACTACACCAGCCACAACAACTGAGAGCACAACTGTTAGTACAGCTGAAACAACTACACCAGCCACAACAACTGAGAGCACAACTGTTAGTACAGCTGAAACAACTACAACAGCCACAACAACTGATATCCCAACTGTTAGTACAGCTGAAACAACTACACCAGCCACAACAACTGAGAGCACAACTGTTAGTACAGCTGAAACAACTACAAAAGCCACAACAACTGAGAGCACAACTGTTAGTACAGCTGAAACAACTACACCAGCCACAACAACTGAGAGCACAACTGTTAGTACAGCTGAAACAACTACACCAGCCACAACAACTGAGAGCACATCTGTTCGTACAGCTGAAACAACTACACCAGCAACTACAACTGAGATCCCAACTGTTAGTACAGCTGACACAACTACACCAGTCACAACAACTGAGAGCACAACTGTTAGTACAGCTGAAACAACTACACCAGCCACAACAACTGAGAGCCCAACTGTTAGTACAGCTGAAACAACTACACCAGCCACAACAACTGAGAGCACAACTGTTAGTACAGCTGAAACAACTACACCAGCCACTACAACTGAGAGCACAACTGTTAGTACAGCTGAAACAACTACACCAGCCACTACAACTGAGAGCACAACTGTTAGTACAGCTGAAACAACTACACCAGCTACAACAACTGATATCCCAACTGTTAGTACAGCTGAAACAACTACACCAGCCACAACAACTGATATCCCAACTGTTAGTACAGCTGAAACAACTGCACCAGCCACAACAACTGATATCCCAACTATTAGTACAGCTGAAACAACTACACCAGCCACAACAACTGATATCCCAACTGTTCGTACAGCTGAAACAACTACACCAGCCACAACAACTGAGATCCCAACGGTTAGTACAGCTGACACAACTACACCAGCCACAACAACTGAGAGCACAACTGTTAGTACAGCTGAAAAAACTACACAAGCCACAACAACTGAGAGCCCAACTGTTAGTACAGCTGAAAAAACTACACCAGCCACAACAACTGATATCCCAACTGTTAGTACAGCTGAAACAACTACACCAGTCACAACAACTGAGATCCCAGCTGTTAGTACAGCTGAAACAACTACACCAGCCACAACAACTGAGAGCACAACTGTTAGTACAGCTGAAACAACTACACCAGCCACTACAACTGATATCCCAACTGTTAGTACAGCTGAAACAACTACACCAGCCACAACAACTGATATCCCAACTGTTAGTACAGCAGAAACAACTACACCAGCCACAACAACTGAGAGCCCAACTGTTAGTACAGCTGAAACAACTACACCAGCCACAACAACTGATATCCCAACTGTTAGTACAGCTGAAACAACTACACCAGCCACAACAACTGAGAGCACAACTGTTAGTACAGCTGAAACAACTACACCAGCCACTACAACTGAGAGCACAACTGTTAGTACAGCTGAAACAACTACACCAGCCACAACAACTGAGAGCACAACTGTTAGAACAGCTGAAACAACTACACCAGCCACAACAACTGAGAGCACAACTGTTAGTACAGCTGAAACAAGTACACCAGCCACAACAACTGAGAGCACAACTGTTAGTACAGCTGAAACAACTACAACAGCCACAACAACTGATATCCCAACTGTTAGTACAGCTGAAACAACTACACCAGCCACAACAACTGAGAGCACAACTGTTAGTACAGCTGAAACAATTACAAAAGCCACAACAACTGAGAGCACAACTGTTAGTACAGCTGAAACAACTACACCAGCCACAACAACTGAGAGCACAACTGTTAGTACAGCTGAAACAACTACACCAGCCACAACAACTGAGAGCACATCTGTTCGTACAGCTGAAACAACTACACCAGCAACTACAACTGAGATCCCAACTGTTAGTACAGCTGACACAACTACACCGGTCACAACAACTGAGAGCACAACTGTTAGTACAGCTGAAACAACTACACCAGCCACAACAACTGAGAGCACAACTGTTAGTACAGCTGAAACAACTACACCAGCCACTACAACTGAGAGCACAACTGTTAGTACCGCTGAAACAACTACACCAGCCACAACAACTGAGAGCACAACTGTTAGTACAGCTGAAACAACTACACCAGCCACAACAACTGATATCCCAACTGTTAGTACAGCTGAAACAACTACACCAGCCACAACAACTGATATCCCAACTGTTAGTACAGCTGAAACAACTGCACCAGCCACAACAACTGATATCCCAACTATTAGTACAGCTGAAACAACTACACCAGCCACAACAACCGAGAGCACAACTGTTAGTACAGCTGAAACAACTACACCAGCCACAACAACTGATATCCCAACTGTTAGTACAGCTGAAACAACTACACCAGCCACTACAACTGAGAGCACAACTGTTAGTACAGCTGAAACAACTACACCAGCCACAACAACTGATATCCCAACTGTTAGTACAGCTGAAACAACTACACCAGCCACAACAACTGATATCCCAACTGTTAGTACAGCTGAAACAACTGCACCAGCCACAACAACTGATATCCCAACTATTAGTACAGCTGAAACAACTACACCAGCCACAACAACTGATATCACAACTGTTCGTACAGCTGAAACAACTACACCAGCCACAACAACTGAGATCCCAACGGTTAGTACAGCTGACACAACTACACCAGCCACAACAACTGAGAGCACAACTGTTAGTACAGCTGAAAAAACTACAAAAGCCACAACAACTGAGAGCCCAACTGTTAGTACAGCTGAAAAAACTACACCAGCCACAACAACTGATATCCCAACTGTTAGTACAGCTGAAACAACTACATCAGCCACAACAACTGAGAGCACAACTGTTAGTACAGCTGAAACAACTACACCAGCCACAACAACTGATATCCCAACTGTTAGTACAGCTGAAACAACTACACCAGCCACTACAACTGAGAGCACAACTGTTAGTACAGCTGAAACAACTACACCAGCCACTACAACTGAGAGCACAACTGTTAGTTCAGCTGAAACAACTACACCCGCCACTACAACTGAGAGCACAACTGTTAGTACAGCTGAAACAACAACACCAGCCACAACAACTGATATCCCAACTGTTAGTACAGCTGAAACAACTACACCAGCCACTACAACTGAGAGCACAACTGTTAGTACAGCTGAAACAACTACACCAGCCACTACAACTGAGAGCACAACTGTTAGTACAGCTGAAACAACTACACCAGCCACAACAACTGAGAGCACAACTGTTAGAACAGCTGAAACAACTACACCAGCCACAACAACTGAGAGCACAACTGTTAGTACAGCTGAAACAACTACACCAGCCACAACAACCGAGAGCACAACTGTTAGTACAGCTGAAACAACTACAACAGCCACAACAACTGATATCCCAACTGTTAGTACAGCTGAAACAACTACACCAGCCACAACAACTGAGAGCACAACTGTTAGTACAGCTGAAACAACTACAAAAGCCACAACAACTGAGAGCACAACTGTTAGTACAGCTGAAACAACTACACCAGCCACAACAACTGAGAGCACAACTGTTAGTACAGCTGAAACAACTACACCAGCCACAACAACTGAGAGCACATCTGTTCGTACAGCTGAAACAACTACACCAGCAACTACAACTGAGATCCCAACTGTTAGTACAGCTGACACAACTACACCAGTCACAACAACTGAGAGCACAACTGTTAGTACAGCTGAAACAACTACACCAGCCACAACAACTGAGAGCCCAACTGTTAGTACAGCTGAAACAACTACACCAGCCACAACAACTGAGAGCACAACTGTTAGTACAGCTGAAACAACTACACCAGCCACTACAACTGAGAGCACAACTGTTAGTACAGCTGAAACAACTACACCAGCCACTACAACTGAGAGCACAACTGTTAGTACAGCTGAAACAACTACACCAGCTACAACAACTGATATCCCAACTGTTAGTACAGCTGAAACAACTACACCAGCCACAACAACTGATATCCCAACTGTTAGTACAGCTGAAACAACTGCACCAGCCACAACAACTGATATCCCAACTATTAGTACAGCTGAAACAACTACACCAGCCACAACAACTGATATCCCAACTGTTCGTACAGCTGAAACAACTACACCAGCCACAACAACTGAGATCCCAACGGTTAGTACAGCTGACACAACTACACCAGCCACAACAACTGAGAGCACAACTGTTAGTACAGCTGAAAAAACTACACAAGCCACAACAACTGAGAGCCCAACTGTTAGTACAGCTGAAAAAACTACACCAGCCACAACAACTGATATCCCAACTGTTAGTACAGCTGAAACAACTACACCAGTCACAACAACTGAGATCCCAGCTGTTAGTACAGCTGAAACAACTACACCAGCCACAACAACTGAGAGCACAACTGTTAGTACAGCTGAAACAACTACACCAGCCACTACAACTGATATCCCAACTGTTAGTACAGCTGAAACAACTACACCAGCCACAACAACTGATATCCCAACTGTTAGTACAGCAGAAACAACTACACCAGCCACAACAACTGAGAGCCCAACTGTTAGTACAGCTGAAACAACTACACCAGCCACAACAACTGATATCCCAACTGTTAGTACAGCTGAAACAACTACACCAGCCACAACAACTGAGAGCACAACTGTTAGTACAGCTGAAACAACTACACCAGCCACTACAACTGAGAGCACAACTGTTAGTACAGCTGAAACAACTACACCAGCCACAACAACTGAGAGCACAACTGTTAGAACAGCTGAAACAACTACACCAGCCACAACAACTGAGAGCACAACTGTTAGTACAGCTGAAACAAGTACACCAGCCACAACAACTGAGAGCACAACTGTTAGTACAGCTGAAACAACTACAACAGCCACAACAACTGATATCCCAACTGTTAGTACAGCTGAAACAACTACACCAGCCACAACAACTGAGAGCACAACTGTTAGTACAGCTGAAACAATTACAAAAGCCACAACAACTGAGAGCACAACTGTTAGTACAGCTGAAACAACTACACCAGCCACAACAACTGAGAGCACAACTGTTAGTACAGCTGAAACAACTACACCAGCCACAACAACTGAGAGCACATCTGTTCGTACAGCTGAAACAACTACACCAGCAACTACAACTGAGATCCCAACTGTTAGTACAGCTGACACAACTACACCGGTCACAACAACTGAGAGCACAACTGTTAGTACAGCTGAAACAACTACACCAGCCACAACAACTGAGAGCACAACTGTTAGTACAGCTGAAACAACTACACCAGCCACTACAACTGAGAGCACAACTGTTAGTACCGCTGAAACAACTACACCAGCCACAACAACTGAGAGCACAACTGTTAGTACAGCTGAAACAACTACACCAGCCACAACAACTGATATCCCAACTGTTAGTACAGCTGAAACAACTACACCAGCCACAACAACTGATATCCCAACTGTTAGTACAGCTGAAACAACTGCACCAGCCACAACAACTGATATCCCAACTATTAGTACAGCTGAAACAACTACACCAGCCACAACAACCGAGAGCACAACTGTTAGTACAGCTGAAACAACTACACCAGCCACAACAACTGATATCCCAACTGTTAGTACAGCTGAAACAACTACACCAGCCACTACAACTGAGAGCACAACTGTTAGTACAGCTGAAACAACTACACCAGCCACAACAACTGATATCCCAACTGTTAGTACAGCTGAAACAACTACACCAGCCACAACAACTGATATCCCAACTGTTAGTACAGCTGAAACAACTGCACCAGCCACAACAACTGATATCCCAACTATTAGTACAGCTGAAACAACTACACCAGCCACAACAACTGATATCACAACTGTTCGTACAGCTGAAACAACTACACCAGCCACAACAACTGAGATCCCAACGGTTAGTACAGCTGACACAACTACACCAGCCACAACAACTGAGAGCACAACTGTTAGTACAGCTGAAAAAACTACAAAAGCCACAACAACTGAGAGCCCAACTGTTAGTACAGCTGAAAAAACTACACCAGCCACAACAACTGATATCCCAACTGTTAGTACAGCTGAAACAACTACATCAGCCACAACAACTGAGAGCACAACTGTTAGTACAGCTGAAGCAACTACACCGGTCACATCAACTGAGAGCACAACTGTTAGTACAGCTGAAACAACTACACCAGCCACAAAAACTGAGAGCACAACTGTTAGTACAGCTGAAACAACTACACCAGCCACTACAACTGAGAGCACAACTGTTAGTACAGCTGAAACAACTTCACCCGCCACTACAACTGAGAGCACAACTGTTAGTACAGCTGAAACAACTACAAAAGCCACAACAACTGAGAGAACAACTGTTAGTACAGCTGAAACAACTACACCAGCCAAAACAACTGAGAGCCCAACTGTTAGTACAGCTGAAACAACTACACCAGCCACAACAACTGATATCCCAACTTTTAGTGCAGCTGAAACAACTACACCCACCACAACAACTGATATCCCAACTGTTAGTACAGCTGAAACAACTACACCAGCCACAACAACTGAGAGCACAACTGTTAGTAGAGCTGAAACAACTACACCAGCCAAAACAGCTGAGAGCACAACTGTTAGTACAGCTGAAACAACTACACCAGCCACAACAACTGAGAGCACAACTGTTAGTACAGCTGAAACAACTACACCAGCCACAACAACTGAGAGCACAACTGTTAGTACAGCTGAAACAACTACACCAGCCACAACAACTGATATCCCAACTGTTAGTACAGCTGAAACAACTACACCAGCCACAACAACTGAGATCCCAACTGTTAGTACAGCTGACACAACTACACCAGCCACAACAACTGAGAGCACAACTGTTAGTACAGCTGAAACAACGACACCAGCCACAACAACTGAGAGCACAACTGTTAGTACAGCTGAAACAACTACACCAGCCACAACAACTGATATCCCAACTGTTAGTACAGCTGAAACAACTACACCAGCCACTACAACTGAGAGCACAACTGTTAGTACAGCTGAAACAACTACACCAGCCACAACAACTGATATCCCAACTGTTAGTACAGCTGAAACAACTACACCAGCCACAACAACTGATATCCCAACTGTTAGTACAGCTGAAACAACTGCACCAGCCACAACAACTGATATCCCAACTATTAGTACAGCTGAAACAACTACACCAGCCACAACAACTGATATCACAACTGTTCGTACAGCTGAAACAACTACACCAGCCACAACAACTGAGATCCCAACGGTTAGTACAGCTGACACAACTACAATAGCCACAACAACTGAGAGCACAACTGTTAGTACAGCTGAAAAAACTACAAAAGCCACAACAACTGAGAGCCCAACTGTTAGTACAGCTGAAAAAACTACACCAGCCACAACAACTGATATCCCAACTGTTAGTACAGCTGAAACAACTACATCAGCCACAACAACTGAGAGCACAACTGTTAGTACAGCTGAAGCAACTACACCGGTCACATCAACTGAGAGCACAACTGTTAGTACAGCTGAAACAACTACACCAGCCACAAAAACTGAGAGCACAACTGTTAGTACAGCTGAAACAACTACACCAGCCACTACAACTGAGAGCACAACTGTTAGTACAGCTGAAACAACTTCACCCGCCACTACAACTGAGAGCACAACTGTTAGTACAGCTGAAACAACTACAAAAGCCACAACAACTGAGAGAACAACTGTTAGTACAGCTGAAACAACTACACCAGCCAAAACAACTGAGAGCCCAACTGTTAGTACAGCTGAAACAACTACACCAGCCACAACAACTGATATCCCAACTGTTAGTGCAGCTGAAACAACTACACCCACCACAACAACTGATATCCCAACTGTTAGTACAGCTGAAACAACTACACCAGCCACAACAACTGAGAGCACAACTGTTAGTAGAGCTGAAACAACTACACCAGCCAAAACAGCTGAGAGCACAACTGTTAGTACAGCTGAAACAACTACACCAGCCACAACAACTGAGAGCACAACTGTTAGTACAGCTGAAACAACTACACCAGCCACAACAACTGAGAGCACAACTGTTAGTACAGCTGAAACAACTACACCAGCCACAACAACTGATATCCCAACTGTTAGTACAGCTGAAACAACTACACCAGCCACAACAACTGAGATCCCAACTGTTAGTACAGCTGACACAACTACACCAGCCACAACAACTGAGAGCACAACTGTTAGTACAGCTGAAACAACGACACCAGCCACAACAACTGAGAGCACAACTGTTAGTACAGCTGAAAAAACTACACCAGCCACAACAACTGAGAGCACAACTGTGAGTACAGCTGAAAAAACTACACCAGCCACACCAACTGATATCCCAACTGTTAGTACAGCTGAAAAAACTACACCAGCCACAACAACTGAGAGCACAACTGTTAGTACAGCTGAAACAACTACACCAGCCACAACAACTGAGAGCACAACTGTTAGTACAGCTGAAACAACTACACCAGCCACAACAACTGAGAGCACAACTGTTAGTACAGCTGAAACAACTACACCAGCCACAACAACTGAGAGCACAACTGTTAGTACAGCTGAAACAACTACACCAGCCACTACAACTGAGAGCACAACTGTAAGTACAGCTGAAACAACTACACCAGCCACTACAACTGAGAGCACAACTGTTAGTACAGCTGAAACAACTACACCAGCCACAACAACTGAGAGCACAACTGTTAGTACAGCTGAAACAACTACAAAAGCCACAATAACTTATATCCCAACTGTTAGTACAGCTGAAACAACTACACCAGCCACAACAACTGAGATCCCAACTGTAAGTACAGCTGACACAACTACACCAGCCACAACAACTGAGAGCACAACTGTTAGTACAGCTGAAACAACTACACCAGCCACAACAGCTGAGAGCACAACTGTTAGTAAAGCTGAAACAACTACACCAGCCACAACAACTGAGAGCACAACTGTTAGTACAGCTGAAACAACTACACCGGCCACAACAACTGATATCCCAACTGTTAGTACAGCTGAAACAACTACACCAGGCACAACAACTGATATCCCAACTGTTAGTACAGCTGAATCAACTACACCAGCCACAATAACTGAGATCCCAACTGTTAGTACAGCTGTCACAACTACACCAGCCACAACAACTGAAAGCACAACTGTTAGTACAGCTGAAACAACTACACCAGCCACAACAACTGAGATCCCAACTGTTAGTACAGCTGAAACAACTACACCAGCCACTACAACTGAGAGCACAACTGTTAGTACAGCTGAAACAACTACAAAAGCCACAACAACTGAGAGCACAACTGTTAGTACAGCTGAAACAACTACACCAGCCACAACAACTGAGAGCCCAACTGTTATTACAGCTGAAACAACTACACCAGCCACAACAACTGATAGCCCAACTGTTATTACAGCTGAAACAACTACACCAGCCACAACAACTGAGAGCACAACTGTTAGTACAGCTGAATCAACTACAGCAGCCATAACAACTGAGAGCACAACTGTTAGTACAGATGAAACAACTACACCAGCCACAACAACTGAGAGCACAACTGTTAGTACAGCTGAAACAACTACACCAGCCACAACAACCACTACAACTGAGAGCACAACTGTTAGTACAGCTGAAACAACTACACCAGCCACAACAACTGAGAGCACAACTGTTAGTACAGCTGAAACAACTACACAAGCCACTACAACTGAGAGCACAACTGTTAGTACATCTGAAACAACTACACCAGCCACAACAACTGAGAGCACAACTGTTAGTACAGCTGACACAACTACACCAGCCACAACAACCACTACAACTGAGAGCACAACTGTTAGTACAGCTGAAACAACTACACCAGCCACAACAACTGAGAGCACAACTGTTAGTACAGCTGAAACAACTACACAAGCCACTACAACTGAGAGCACAACTGTTAGTACATCTGAAACAACTACACCAGCCACAACAACTGAGAGCACAACTGTTAGTACAGCTGACACAACTACACCAGCCACAACAACTGAGAGTACAACTGTTAGTACAGCTGAAACAACTACACCAGCCACAACAACTGAGAGCACAACTGTTAGTACAGCTGAAACAACTACACAAGCCACTACAACTGAGAGCACAACTGTTAGTACAGCTGAAACAACTACACCAGCCACAACAACTGAGAGCACAACTGTTAGTACAGCTGAAACAACTACACCAGCCACAACAACTGAGATCCCAACTGTTAGTACAGCTGAAAAAACTACACCAGCCACAACAACTGAGAGCACAACTGTTAGTACAGCTGAAACAACTACACCAGCCACAACAACTGAGAGCACAACTGTTAGTACAGCTGAAACAACTACACCAGCCACAACAACTGAGAGCACAACTGTTAGTACAGCTGAAACAACTACACCAGCCACAACAACTGAGAGCACAACTGTTAGTACAGCTGAAACAACTACACCAGCAACTACAACTGAGAGCACAACTGTTAGTACAGCTGAAACAACTACACTAGCCACTACAACTGAGAGCACAACTGTTAGTACAGCTGAAACAACTACACCAGCCACAACAACTGAGAGCACAACTGTGAGTACAGCTGAAACAACTACACCAGCCACAACAACTGAGAGCACAACTGCTAGTACAGCTGAAAAAACTACACCAGCCACAACAACTGAGAGCACAACTGTTAGTACAGCTGAAACAACTACACCAGCCACAACAACTGAGAGCACAACTGTTAGTACAGCTGAAACAACTACACCAGCCACAACAACTGAGAGCACAACTGTTAGTACAGCTGAAACAACTACACCAGCAACTACAACTGAGAGCACAACTGTTAGTACAGCTGAAACAACTACACTAGCCACTACAACTGAGAGCACAACTGTTAGTACAGCTGAAACAACTACACCAGCCACAACAACTGAGAGCACAACTGTGAGTACAGCTGAAACAACTACACCAGCCACAACAACTGAGAGCACAACTGTTAGTACAGCTGAAACAACTACACTAGCCACTACAACTGACAGCACAACTGTTAGTACAGCTGAAACAACTACACAAGCCACTACAACTGAGAGCACAACTATTAGTACAGCTGAAACAACTACACCAGCCACAACAACTGAGAGCACAACTGTTAGTACAGCTGAAACAACTACACGAGCCACAACAACTGAGAGCACATCTGTTAGTTCAGCTGAAACAACTACACCAGCCACAACAACTGAGAGCACAACTGTTAGTACAGCTGAAACAACTACACAAGCCACTACAACTGAGAGCACAACTATTAGTACAGCTGAAACAACTACACAAGCCACTACAACTAAAAGCCCAACTGTTAGTACAGCTGAAACAACTACACCAGCCACAACAACTGAGAGCCAAACTCCTAGTACAGCTGAAACAACTACACCAGCCACAACAACTGAGAGCACAACTGTTAGTACAGCTGAAACAACTACACCAGCCACAACAACTGAGAGCCCAACTGTTAGTACAGTTGAAACAACTACATCAGCCACAACAACTGAGAGCATAACTGTTAGTACAGCTGAAACAACTACACAAGCCACTACAACTGAGAGCACAACTATTAGTTCAGCTGAAACAACTACATCAGCCACAACAACTGAGAGCATAACTGTTAGTACAGCTGAAACAACTACACAAGCCACTACAACTAAAAGCCCAACTGTTAGTACAGCTGAAACAACTACACCAGCCACAACAACTGAGAGCCCAACTCCAAGTACAGCTGAAACAACTACACCAGCCACAACAACTGGGAGCACAACTGTTAGTACAGCTGAAACAACTACACCAGCCACAACAACTGAGAGCACAACTGTTAGTACAGCTGAAACAACTACACCAGCCACTACAACTGATATCCCAACTGTTAGTACAGCAGAAACAACTACACCAGCCACAACAACTGAGAGCCCAACTGTTAGTACAGCTGAAACAACTACACCAGCCACAACAACTGATATCCCAACTGTTAGTACAGCTGAAACAACTACACCAGCCACAACAACTGAGAGCACAACTGTTAGTACAGCTGAAACAACTACACCAGCCACTACAACTGAGAGCACAACTGTTAGTACAGCTGAAACAACTACACCAGCCACTACAACTGAGAGCACAACTGTTAGTACAGCTGAAACAACTACACAAGCCACTACAACTGAGAGCACAACTATTAGTACAGCTGAAACAACTACACCAGCCACAACAACTGAGAGCCCAACTGTTAGTACAGCTGAAACAACTACACAAGCCACTACAACTAAAAGCCCAACTGTTAGTACAGCTGAAACAACTACACCAGCCACAACAACTGAGAGCCCAACTCCAAGTACAGCTGAAACAACTACACCAGCCACAACAACTGAGAGCACAACTGTTAGTACAGCTGAAACAACTACACCAGCCACAACAACTGAGAGCCCAACTCCTAGTACAGCTGAAACAACTACACCAGCCACAACAACTGAGAGCTCAACTGTTAGTACAGCTGAAACAACTACACCAGCCACAACAACTGAGAGCATAACTGTTAGTACAGCTGAAACAACTACACAAGCCACTACAACTGAGAGCACAACTATTAGTACAGCTGAAACAACTACACCAGCCACAACAACTGAGAGCCCAACTGTTAGTACAGCTGAAACAACTACACAAGCCACTACAACTAAAAGCCCAACTGTTAGTACAGCTGAAACAACTACACCAGCCACAACAACTGAGAGCCCAACTCCAAGTACAGCTGAAACAACTACACCAGCCACAACAACTGAGAGCACAACTGTTAGTACAGCTGAAACAACTACACCAGCCACAACAACTGAGAGCCCAACTCCTAGTACAGCTGAAACAACTACACCAGCCACAACAACTGAGAGCTCAACTGTTAGTACAGCTGAAACAACTACACCAGCCACAACAACTGAGAGCATAACTGTTAGTACAGCTGAAACAACTACACAAGCCACTACAACTGAGAGCACAACTATTAGTACAGCTGAAACAACTACACGAGCCACAACAACTGAGAGCACATCTGTTAGTTCAGCTGAAACAACTACACCAGCCACAACAACTGAGAGCACAACTGTTAGTTCAGCTGAAACAACTACACAAGCCACTACAACTGAGAGCACAATTGTTAGTACAGCTGAAACAACTACACAAGCCACTACAACTAAAAGCCCAACTGTTAGTACAGCTGAAACAACTACACCAGCCACAACAACTGAGAGCCCAACTCCTAGTACAGCTGAAACAACTACACCAGCCACAACAACTGAGAGCACAACTGTTAGTACAGCTGAAACAACTACACCAGCCACAAAAACCACTACAACTGAGAGCACAACTGTTAGTACAGCTGAAACAACTACACCAGCCACAAAAACCACTACAACTGAGAGCACAACTGTTAGTACAGCTGAAACAACTACACCAGCCACAACAACTAAAAGCCCAACTGTTAATACAGCTGAAACAACTACACCAGCCACAACAACTGAGAGGACAACTGTTACTACAGCTGTAACAACTACACCAGCCACAACAACTGAGAGCACAACTGTTAGTAGAGCTGAAACAACTACACCAGCCACAACAACTGAGAGCACAACTGTTAGTACAGCTGAAACAACTACACCAGCCACAACAACTAAAAGCCCAACTGTTAATACAGCTGAAACAACTACACCAGCAACAACAACTGAGAGCACAACTGTTAGTACCGCTGAAACAACTACACCAGCCACAACAACTGAGAGCACAACTGTTAGTACAGCTGAAACAACTACACCAGCCACAACAACCACTACAACTGAGAGCACAACTGTTAGTACAGCTGAAACAACTACACCAGCCACAACAACTGAGAGCACAACTGTTAGTACAGCTGAAACAACTACACCAGCCACTACAACTGAGAGCACAACTGTTAGTACAGCTGAAACAACTACACCAGCCACAACAACTGAGAGCACAACTGTTAGTACAGCTGAAACAACTACACCAGCCACAACAACTGAGAGCACAACTGTTAGTACAGCTGAAACAACTACACCAGCCACAACAACTGAGAGCACAACTGTCAGTACAGCTGAAACAACCACATCAGCCAAAACAACTAAAAGCCCAACTGTTAATACAGCTGAAACAACTACACCAGCCACAACAACTGAGAGCACAACTGTTAGTACCGCTGAAACAACTACACCAGCCACAACAACTGAGAGCACAACTGTTAGTACAGCTGAAACAACTACACCAGCCACAACAACTGAGAGCACAACTGAGAGTACAGCTGAAACAACTACACCAGCCACAACAACAACTCTTGCTGTAGTACAAATATTTCTGGAATTCCTGTCTAAAGATGAATTTACAGATGACCTTAGTGATTCAAAGTCTCGTGCTTTTAACGACAGGGCTCAGCATGTTCAGACATATGTGAGTGAAAACCTACATACTCTGTTCACTATATTATCCTTGAGTGAATAAACAGCAATTATATTTAATTACAAACATTAGATGTTTATCATGCATAGCCTATTCATAAGTGTTTATTGTAACTGTCTGTATTTTGTTGCAGCTTAAAGCTATCTACATTCAATTTCACTCCTTCCTACGAGTCACCGTCCTACGATTCAGGTAAATACTTTACATTGTAAAGCTGAATATTTTATATACACTGCCTATGTGTGCTTATTTTATATGCAGTGCCAAGAGCATGTGATTAATAGGTTTCCAAATGACAAGTGTTTCTAAAAAACTGTATTCCAGCAAGGGGTCAGTCAACACCACAACAATACTCACTTTCAACGCTACACAGGATGTGCCATCAAATACAAAAGTGGCCGATGCCTTATTGAATGACACAGCAACTGTCAATGCCCTGAACATAACTTCTAATTCAGTTAAAGTTAATGGTTCAGGTAGGTCTGACAACATATAAAATCAAATTGTCTAAAAATCTCTCTCTCTCTCTCTCTCTATATATATATATATATTAATATGTGTGTGTGTGTGTGTGTGTGTGTGTGTGTGTGTGTGTGTGTGTCTGAGACCGTATACAGTTAAAACAAAGTGTTAAAATAAAAATAGTTTTAGCTGAACTTAAAACTATTTGGAAATAAATAATGATTTACAAAAGTATTCTAAAAAAAAAAATCAATCTTCATACAATTTATTTATTTTGTCAGTGCTATCATGAGTTCCATCTAAACTGTTAATTTTGTTCTTGTATCAGAATATACAATGGTAACGGCCTCTACTGCTGAACCAACAACAGAATACTCAACAGCCACAACAACTATTGATGTATCATCCACCACTAGTGCAACAGATAGGCCTACAACAGAGTCACAAACAACATTGACTACGGAATTTGAGAGCACAATTGCTAGTACAACTGAAACAACTACACCAGCCAAAACAACTGAGAGCACAACTGTTAGTACAGCTGAAACAACTACACCAGCCACAACAACTGAGAGCACAACTGTTAGTACAGCTGAAACAACTACACCAGCCACAACAACTGAGAGCACAACTGTTAGTACAGCTGAAACAACTACACCAGCCACAACAACTGAGAGCACAACTGTTAGTACAGCTGAAACAACTACACCAGCCACAACAACTGAAAGCACAACTGTTAGTACAGCTGAAACAACTACACCAGCCACAACAACTGAGAGCACAACTGTTAGTACAGCTGAAACAACGACACCAGCCACAACAACTGAGAGCACAACTGTTAGTACAGCTGAAACAACTACACTAGCCACTACAACTGAGAGCTCAACTGTTAGTAAAGCTGAAACAACTACACTAGCCACTACAACTGAGAGCACAACTGTTAGTACAACTGAAACAACTACACCAGCCACAACAACTGAGAGCACAACTGTTAGTACAGCTGAAACAACTACACTAGCCACTACAACTGAGAGCACAACTGTTAGTACAACTGAAACAACTACACCAGCCACAACAACTGAGAGCACAACTGTGAGTACAGCTGAAACAACTACACCAGCCACAACAACTGAGAGCCCAACTGCAAGTACAGCTGAAACAACTACACCAGCCACAACAACTGAGAGCACAACTGTTAGTACCGCTGAAACAACTACACCAGCCACAACAACTGCGAGCACAACTGTTAGTACAGCTGAAACAACTACACCAGTCACATCAACTGAGAGCACAACTGTTAGTACAGCTGAAACAACTACACAAGCCACAACAACTGAGAGCACAACTGTTAGTACAGCTGAAACAACTACACCAGCCACAACAACTGACAGCACAACTGTTAGTACAGCTGAAACAACTACACCAGCCACAACAACTGAGAGCACAACTGTTAGTACAGCTGAAACAACTACACCAGCCACAACAACTGCGAGCACAACTGTTAGTACAGCTGAAACAACTACACCAGTCACATCAACTGAGAGCACAACTGTTAGTACAGCTGAAACAACTACACCAGTCACATCAACTGAGAGCACAACTGTTAGTACAGCTGAAACAACTACACCAGCCACAACAACTGACGGCACAACTGTTAGTACAGCTGAAACAACTACACCAGCCACGACAACTGAGAGCACAACTGTTACTACAGCTGAAACTACACCAGCCACATCAACTGAGAGAACAACTGTTAGTACAGCTGAAACAACTACACCAGCCACAACAACTGAGAGAACAACTGTTAGTACAGCTGAATCAACTACACCAGCCACAACAACTGAGAGCACAACTGTTACTACAGCTGAAACAACTACACCAGTCACAACAACTGAGAGCACAACTGTTACTACAGATGAAACAACTACACCAGCCACAACATCTGAGAGCACAACTGTTAGTACAGCTGAAACAACTACACCAGCCACAACAACCACTACAACTGAGAGCACAACTGTTAGTACAGCTGAAACAACTACACCAGCCACAACAACTAAAAGCCCAACTGTTAATACAGCTGAAACAACTACACCAGCCACAACAACTGAGAGCACAACTGTTAGTACCGCTAAAACAACTACACCAGCCACAACAACTGAGAGAACAACTGTTAGTACAGCTGAAACAACTACACCAGCCACAACAACTGAGAGCACAACTGTTACTACAGCTGATACAACTACACCAGTCACAACAACTGAGAGCACAACTGTTAGTACA
Source organism: Rhinichthys osculus (assembly GCA_029959095.1). NCBI lineage: Eukaryota > Metazoa > Chordata > Actinopteri > Cypriniformes > Leuciscidae > Rhinichthys > Rhinichthys osculus. The sequence goes on from JARWKJ010000005.1 coordinate 46,431,588, forward strand.
GCTGAAACAACTACACCAGCCACAACAACTGAGAGCACAACTGTTAGTACAGCTGAAACAACTACACAGGCCACAACAACTGAGAGCACAAATGTTAGTACCGCTGAAACAACTACACCAGCCACAACAACTGAGAGCACAACTGTTAGTACAGCTGAAACAACTACACCAGCCACAACATCTGAGAGCACAACTGTTAGTACAGCTGAAACAACTACACCAGCCACAAAAACCACTACAACTGAGAGCACAACTGTTAGTACAGCTGAAACAACTACACCAGCCACAACAACTGAGAGCACAACTGTTAGTACAGCTGAAACAACTACACCAGCCACAACAACTGAAAGCACAACTGTTAGTACAGCTGAAACAACTACACCAGCCACAACAACTGAGAGCACAACTGTTAGTACAGCTGAAACAACTACACCAGCCAGAACAACTGAGAGCACAACTGTTAGTACAGCTGAAACAACGACACCAGCCACAACAACTGAGAGCTCAACTGTTAGTAAAGCTGAAACAACTACACTAGCCACTACAACTGAGAGCACAACTGTTAGTACAACTGAAACAACTACACCAGCCACAACAACTGAGAGCACAACTGTTAGTACAGCTGAAACAACTACACTAGCCACTACAACTGAGAGCACAACTGTTAGTACAACTGAAACAACTACACCAGCCACAACAACTGAGAGCACAACTGTGAGTACAGCTGAAACAACTACACCAGCCACAACAACTGAGAGCCCAACTGCAAGTACAGCTGAAACAACTACACCAGCCACAACAACTGAGAGCACAACTGTTAGTACCGCTGAAACAACTACACCAGCCACAACAACTGCGAGCACAACTGTTAGTACAGCTGAAACAACTACACCAGTCACATCAACTGAGAGCACAACTATTAGTACAGCTGAAACAACTACACCAGCCACAACAACTGAGAGCACAACTGTTAGTACAGCTGAAACAACTACACAAGCCACAACAACTGAGAGCACAACTGTTAGTACAGCTGAAACAACTACACCAGCCACAACAACTGACAGCACAACTGTTAGTACAGCTGAAACAACTACACCAGCCACAACAACTGAGAGCACAACTGTTAGTACAGCTGAAACAACTACACCAGCCACAACAACTGCGAGCACAACTGTTAGTACAGCTGAAACAACTACACCAGTCACATCAACTGAGAGCACAACTGTTAGTACAGCTGAAACAACTACACCAGCCACAACAACTGACGGCACAATTGTTAGTACAGCTGAAACAACTACACCAGCCACAACAACTGAGAGCACAACTGTTACTACAGCTGAAACTACACCAGCCACAACAAATGAGAGCACAACTGTTAGTACAGCTGAAACAACTACACCAGCCACAACAACTGACGGCACAACTGTTAGTACAGCTGAAACAACTACACCAGCCACGACAACTGAGAGCACAACTGTTACTACAGCTGAAACTACACCAGCCACATCAACTGAGAGAACAACTGTTAGTACAGCTGAATCAACTACACCAGCCACAACAACTGAGAGCACAACTGTTACTACAGCTGAAACAACTACACCAGTAACAACAACTGAGAGCACAACTGTTACTACAGATGAAACAACTACACCAGCCACAACATCTGTGAGCACAACTGTTAGTACAGCTGAAACAACTACACCAGCCACGACAACTGAGAGCACAACTGTTACTACAGCTGAAACTACACCAGCCACAACAACTGAGAGAACAACTGTTAGTACAGCTGAAACAACTACACCAGCCACAACAACTGAGAGAACAACTGTTAGTACAGCTGAATCAACTACACCAGTCACAACAACTGAGAGCACAACTGTTACTACAGATGAAACAATTACACCAGCCACAACATCTGAGAGCACAACTGTTAGTACAGCTGAAACAACTACACCAGCCACAACAACCACTACAACTGAGAGCACAACTGTTAGTACAGCTGAAACAACTACACCAGCCACAACAACTAAAAGCCCAACTGTTAATACAGCTGAAACAACTACACCAGCCACAACAACTGAGAGCACAACTGTTAGTACCGCTGAAACAACTACACCAGCCACAACAACTGAGAGCCCAACTGCAAGTACAGCTGAAACAACTACACCAGCCACAACAACTGAGAGCACAACTGTTAGTACCGCTGAAACAACTACACCAGCCACAACAACTGCGAGCACAACTGTTAGTACAGCTGAAACAACTACACCAGTCACATCAACTGAGAGCACAACTATTAGTACAGCTGAAACAACTACACCAGCCACAACAACTAAAAGCCCAACTGTTAATACAGCTGAAACAACTACACCAGCCACAACAACTGAGAGCACAACTGTTAGTACCGCTGAAACAACTACACCAGCCACAACAACTGAGAGCCCAACTGCAAGTACAGCTGAAACAACTACACCAGCCACAACAACTGAGAGCACAACTGTTAGTACCGCTGAAACAACTACACCAGCCACAACAACTGCGAGCACAACTGTTAGTACAGCTGAAACAACTACACCAGTCACATCAACTGAGAGCACAACTATTAGTACAGCTGAAACAACTACACCAGCCACAACAACTGAGAGCACAACTGTTAGTACAGCTGAAACAACTACACAAGCCACAACAACTGAGAGCACAACTGTTAGTACAGCTGAAACAACTACACCAGCCACAACAACTGACAGCACAACTGTTAGTACAGCTGAAACAACTACACCAGCCACAACAACTGAGAGCACAACTGTTAGTACAGCTGAAACAACTACACCAGCCACAACAACTGCGAGCACAACTGTTAGTACAGCTGAAACAACTACACCAGTCACATCAACTGAGAGCACAACTGTTAGTACAGCTGAAACAACTACACCAGCCACAACAACTGACGGCACAATTGTTAGTACAGCTGAAACAACTACACCAGCCACAACAACTGAGAGCACAACTGTTACTACAGCTGAAACTACACCAGCCACAACAAATGAGAGCACAACTGTTAGTACAGCTGAAACAACTACACCAGCCACAACAACTGACGGCACAACTGTTAGTACAGCTGAAACAACTACACCAGCCACGACAACTGAGAGCACAACTGTTACTACAGCTGAAACTACACCAGCCACATCAACTGAGAGAACAACTGTTAGTACAGCTGAATCAACTACACCAGCCACAACAACTGACAGCACAACTGTTACTACAGCTGAAACAACTACACCAGTCACAACAACTGAGAGCACAACTGTTACTACAGATGAAACAACTACACCAGCCACAACATCTGAGAGCACAACTGTTAGTACAGCTGAAACAACTACACCAGCCACGACAACTGAGAGCACAACTGTTACTACAGCTGAAACTACACCAGCCACAACAACTGAGAGAACAACTGTTAGTACAGCTGAAACAACTACACCAGCCACAACAACTGAGAGAACAACTGTTAGTACAGCTGAATCAACTACACCAGTCACAACAACTGAGAGCACAACTGTTACTACAGATGAAACAATTACACCAGCCACAACATCTGAGAGCACAACTGTTAGTACAGCTGAAACAACTACACCAGCCACAACAACCACTACAACTGAGAGCACAACTGTTAGTACAGCTGAAACAACTACACCAGCCACAACAACTAAAAGCCCAACTGTTAATACAGCTGAAACAACTACACCAGCCACAACAACTGAGAGCACAACTGTTAGTACCGCTGAAACAACTACACCAGCCACAACAACTGAGAGAACAACTGTTAGTACAGCTGAAACAACTACACCAGCCACAACAACTGAGAGAACAACTGTTAGTACAGCTGAAACAACTACACCAGCCACAACAACTGAGAGAACAACTGTTAGTACCGCTGAAACAACTACACCAGCCACAACAACTGAGAGAACAACTGTTAGTACAGCTGAAACAACTACACCAGCCACAACAACTGAGAGCACAACTGTTACTACAGCTGATACAACTACACCAGTCACAACAACTGAGAGCACAACTGTTAGTACAGCTGAAACAACTACACCAGCCACAACAACTGAGAGCACAACTGTTAGTACAGCTGAAACAACTACACCAGCCACAACAACTGAGAGCACAACTGTTAGTACAGCTGAAACAACTACACAGGCCACAACAACTGAGAGCACAAATGTTAGTACCGCTGAAACAACTACACCAGCCACAACAACTGAGAGCACAACTGTTAGTACAGCTGAAACAACTACACCAGCCACAACATCTGAGAGCACAACTGTTAGTACAGCTGAAACAACTACACCAGCCACAAAAACCACTACAACTGAGAGCACAACTGTTAGTACAGCTGAAACAACTACACCAGCCACAACAACTAAAAGCCCAACTGTTAATACAGCTGAAACAACTACACCAGCCACAACAACTGAGAGCACAACTGTTAGTACCGCTGAAACAACTACACCAGCCACAACAACTGAGAGAACAACTGTTAGTACAGCTGAAACAACTACACCAGCCACAACAACTGAGAGCACAACTGTTAATACAGCTGAAACAACTACACGAGCCACAACAACTGAGAGCACATCTGTTAGTTCAGCTGAAACAACTACACCAGCCACAACAACTGAGAGCACAACTGTTAGTACAGCTGAAACAACTACACCAGACACAACAACTGAAAGCACGACTGTTAGTACAGCTGAAACAACTACACCAGCCACAACAACTGAGAGCACAACTGTTAGTACAGCTGAAACAACTACACCAGCCAGAACAACTGAGAGCACAACTGTTAGTACAGCTGAAACAACGACACCAGCCACAACAACTGAGAGCTCAACTGTTAGTACAGCTGAAACAACTACACTAGCCACTACAACTGAGAGCACAACTGTTAGTACAACTGAAACAACTACACCAGCCACAACAACTGAGAGCACAACTGTTAGTACAGCTGAAACAACTACACCAGCCACAACAACTGACAGCACAACTGTTAGTACAGCTGAAACAACTACACCAGCCACAACAACTGAGAGCACAACTGTTAGTACAGCTGAAACAACTACACCAGCCACAACAACTGCGAGCACAACTGTTAGTACAGCTGAAACAACTACACCAGTCACATCAACTCAGAGCACAACTGTTAGTACAGCTGAAACAACTACACCAGCCACAACAACTGACGGCACAATTGTTAGTACAGCTGAAACAACTACACCAGCCACAACAACTGAGAGCACAACTGTTACTACAGCTGAAACTACACCAGCCACAACAAATGAGAGCACAACTGTTAGTACAGCTGAAACAACTACACCAGCCACAACAACTGACGGCACAACTGTTAGTACAGCTGAAACAACTACACCAGCCACGACAACTGAGAGCACAACTGTTACTACAGCTGAAACTACACCAGCCACATCAACTGAGAGAACAACTGTTAGTACAGCTGAAACAACTACACCAGCCACAACAACTGAGAGAACAACTGTTAGTACAGCTGAATCAACTACACCAGCCACAACAACTGAGAGCACAACTGTTACTACAGCTGAAACAACTACACCAGTCACAACAACTGAGAGCACAACTGTTACTACAGATGAAACAACTACACCAGCCACAACATCTGAGAGCACAACTGTTAGTACAGCTGAAACAACTACACCAGTCACAACAACTGAGAGCACAACTGTTACTACAGCTGAAACAACTACACCAGTCACAACAACTGAGAGCACAACTGTTACTACAGATGAAACAACTACACCAGTCACAACAACTGAGAGCACAACTGTTACTACAGCTGAAACAACTACACCAGTCACAACAACTGAGAGCACAACTGTTACTACAGATGAAACAACTACACCAGCCACAACAACTGAGAGCACAACTGTTAGTACAGCTGAAACAACTACAACAGCCACAACAACTAAAAGCCCAACTGTTAGTACCGCTGAAACAACTACACCAGCAACAACAACTGACGGCACAACTGTTAGTACAGCTGAAACAACTACACCAGCCACGACAACTGAGAGCACAACTGTTACTACAGCTGAAACTACACCAGCCACATCAACTGAGAGAACAACTGTTAGTACAGCTGAAACAACTACACCAGCCACAACAACTGAGAGAACAACTGTTAGTACAGCTGAATCAACTACACCAGTCACAACAACTGAGAGCACAACTATTACTACAGATGAAACAACTACACCAGCCACAACATCTGAGAGCACAACTGTTAGTACAGCTGAAACAACTACACCAGCCACAACAACCACTACAACTGAGAGCACAACTGTTAGTACAGCTGAAACAACTACACCAGCCACAACAACTAAAAGCCCAACTGTTAATACAGCTGAAACAACTACACCAGCCACAACAACTGAGAGCACAACTGTTGGTACCGCTGAAACAACTACACCAGCCACAACAACTGAGAGAACAACTGTTAGTACAGCTGAAACAACTACACCAGCCACAACAACTGAGAGCACAACTGTTACTACAGCTGATACAACTACACCAGTCACAACAACTGAGAGCACAACTGTTAGTACAGCTGAAACAACTACACCAGCCACAACAACTGAGAGCACAACTGTTAGTACAGCTGAAACAACTACACCAGCCACAACAACTGAGAGCACAACTGTTAGTACAGCTGAAACAACTACACAGGCCACAACAACTGAGAGCACAAATGTTAGTACCGCTGAAACAACTACACCAGCCACAACAACTGAGAGCACAACTGTTAGTACAGCTGAAACAACTACACCAGCCACAACATCTGAGAGCACAACTGTTAGTACAGCTGAAACAACTACACCAGCCACAAAAACCACTACAACTGAGAGCACAACTGTTAGTACAGCTGAAACAACTACACCAGCCACAACAACTAAAAGCCCAACTGTTAATGCAGCTGAAACAACTACACCAGCCACAACAACTGAGAGCACAACTGTTAGTACCGCTGAAACAACTACACCAGCCACAACAACTGAGAGAACAACTGTTAGTACAGCTGAAACAACTACACCAGCCACAACAACTGAGAGCACAACTGTTACTACAGCTGATACAACTACACCAGTCACAACAACTGAGAGCACAACTGTTAGTACAGCTGAAACAACTACACCAGCCACAACAACTGAGAGCACAACTGTTAGTACAGCTGAAACAACTACACCAGTCACAACAACTGAGAGCACAACTGTTAGTACAGCTGAAACAACTACACAGGCCACAACAACTGAGAGCACAAATGTTAGTACCGCTGAAACAACTACACCAGCCACAACAACTGAGAGCACAACTGTTAGTACAGCTGAAACAACTACACCAGCCACAACATCTGAGAGCACAACTGTTAGTACAACTGAAACAACTACACCAGCCACAAAAACCACTACAACTGAGAGCACAACTGTTAGTACAGCTGAAACAACTACACCAGCCACAACAACTAAAAGCCCAACTGTTAATACAGCTGAAACAACTACACCAGCCACAACAACTGAGAGCACAACTGTTAGTACAGCTGAAACAACTACACCAGCCACAACAACTGAGAGCACAACTGTTAGTACAGCTGAAACAACTAGACCAGCCACAACAACTGAGAGCACAACTGTTAGTACCGCTGAAACAACTACACCAGCCACAACTACTGAGAGCACAACTGTTAGTACAGCTGAAACAACTACGCCAGCCACAACAACTGAGATCCCAACTGTTAGTACAGCTGACACAACTACACCAGCCACAACAACTAAGAGCACAACTGTTAGTACAGCTGAAACAACTACACTAGCCACAACAACTGAGAGCACAACTGTTAGTACAGCTGAAACAACTACACCAGCCACAACAACTGAGAGCACAACTGTTAGTACCGCTGAAACAACTACACCAGCCACAACAACTGAGAGCACAACTGTTAGTACAGCTGAAACAACTACACCAGTCACAACAACTGAGAGCACAACTATTAGTAAAGCTGAAACAACTACACCAGCCACAACGACTGACGGCACAACTGTTAGTACAGCTGAAACAACTACACCAGCCACAACAACTGAGAGCACAACTGTTAGTACAGCTGAAACAACTACACCAGCCAGAACAACTGAGAGCACAACTGTTAGTACAGCTGAAACAACGACACCAGCCACAACAACTGAGAGCTCAACTGTTAGTACAGCTGAAACAACTACACTAGCCACTACAACTGAGAGCACAACTGTTAGTACAACTGAAACAACTACACCAGCCACAACAACTGAGAGCACAACTGTTAGTACAGCTGAAACAACTACACCAGCCACAACAACTGACAGCACAACTGTTAGTACAGCTGAAACAACTACACCAGCCACAACAACTGAGAGCACAACTGTTAGTACAGCTGAAACAACTACACCAGCCACAACAACTGCGAGCACAACTGTTAGTACAGCTGAAACAACTACACCAGTCACATCAACTCAGAGCACAACTGTTAGTACAGCTGAAACAACTACACCAGCCACAACAACTGACGGCACAATTGTTAGTACAGCTGAAACAACTACACCAGCCACAACAACTGAGAGCACAACTGTTACTACAGCTGAAACTACACCAGCCACAACAAATGAGAGCACAACTGTTAGTACAGCTGAAACAACTACACCAGCCACAACAACTGACGGCACAACTGTTAGTACAGCTGAAACAACTACACCAGCCACGACAACTGAGAGCACAACTGTTACTACAGCTGAAACTACACCAGCCACATCAACTGAGAGAACAACTGTTAGTACAGCTGAAACAACTACACCAGCCACAACAACTGAGAGAACAACTGTTAGTACAGCTGAATCAACTACACCAGCCACAACAACTGAGAGCACAACTGTTACTACAGCTGAAACAACTACACCAGTCACAACAACTGAGAGCACAACTGTTACTACAGATGAAACAACTACACCAGCCACAACATCTGAGAGCACAACTGTTAGTACAGCTGAAACAACTACACCAGTCACAACAACTGAGAGCACAACTGTTACTACAGCTGAAACAACTACACCAGTCACAACAACTGAGAGCACAACTGTTACTACAGATGAAACAACTACACCAGTCACAACAACTGAGAGCACAACTGTTACTACAGCTGAAACAACTACACCAGTCACAACAACTGAGAGCACAACTGTTACTACAGATGAAACAACTACACCAGCCACAACAACTGAGAGCACAACTGTTAGTACAGCTGAAACAACTACAACAGCCACAACAACTAAAAGCCCAACTGTTAGTACCGCTGAAACAACTACACCAGCAACAACAACTGACGGCACAACTGTTAGTACAGCTGAAACAACTACACCAGCCACGACAACTGAGAGCACAACTGTTACTACAGCTGAAACTACACCAGCCACATCAACTGAGAGAACAACTGTTAGTACAGCTGAAACAACTACACCAGCCACAACAACTGAGAGAACAACTGTTAGTACAGCTGAATCAACTACACCAGTCACAACAACTGAGAGCACAACTATTACTACAGATGAAACAACTACACCAGCCACAACATCTGAGAGCACAACTGTTAGTACAGCTGAAACAACTACACCAGCCACAACAACCACTACAACTGAGAGCACAACTGTTAGTACAGCTGAAACAACTACACCAGCCACAACAACTAAAAGCCCAACTGTTAATACAGCTGAAACAACTACACCAGCCACAACAACTGAGAGCACAACTGTTGGTACCGCTGAAACAACTACACCAGCCACAACAACTGAGAGAACAACTGTTAGTACAGCTGAAACAACTACACCAGCCACAACAACTGAGAGCACAACTGTTACTACAGCTGATACAACTACACCAGTCACAACAACTGAGAGCACAACTGTTAGTACAGCTGAAACAACTACACCAGCCACAACAACTGAGAGCACAACTGTTAGTACAGCTGAAACAACTACACCAGCCACAACAACTGAGAGCACAACTGTTAGTACAGCTGAAACAACTACACAGGCCACAACAACTGAGAGCACAAATGTTAGTACCGCTGAAACAACTACACCAGCCACAACAACTGAGAGCACAACTGTTAGTACAGCTGAAACAACTACACCAGCCACAACATCTGAGAGCACAACTGTTAGTACAGCTGAAACAACTACACCAGCCACAAAAACCACTACAACTGAGAGCACAACTGTTAGTACAGCTGAAACAACTACACCAGCCACAACAACTAAAAGCCCAACTGTTAATGCAGCTGAAACAACTACACCAGCCACAACAACTGAGAGCACAACTGTTAGTACCGCTGAAACAACTACACCAGCCACAACAACAGAGAGAACAACTGTTAGTACAGCTGAAACAACTACACCAGCCACAACAACTGAGAGCACAACTGTTACTACAGCTGATACAACTACACCAGTCACAACAACTGAGAGCACAACTGTTAGTACAGCTGAAACAACTACACCAGCCACAACAACTGAGAGCACAACTGTTAGTACAGCTGAAACAACTACACCAGTCACAACAACTGAGAGCACAACTGTTAGTACAGCTGAAACAACTACACAGGCCACAACAACTGAGAGCACAAATGTTAGTACCGCTGAAACAACTACACCAGCCACAACAACTGAGAGCACAACTGTTAGTACAGCTGAAACAACTACACCAGCCACAACATCTGAGAGCACAACTGTTAGTACAACTGAAACAACTACACCAGCCACAAAAACCACTACAACTGAGAGCACAACTGTTAGTACAGCTGAAACAACTACACCAGCCACAACAACTAAAAGCCCAACTGTTAATACAGCTGAAACAACTACACCAGCCACAACAACTGAGAGCACAACTGTTAGTACAGCTGAAACAACTACACCAGCCACAACAACTGAGAGCACAACTGTTAGTACAGCTGAAACAACTAGACCAGCCACAACAACTGAGAGCACAACTGTTAGTACCGCTGAAACAACTACACCAGCCACAACTACTGAGAGCACAACTGTTAGTACAGCTGAAACAACTACGCCAGCCACAACAACTGAGATCCCAACTGTTAGTACAGCTGACACAACTACACCAGCCACAACAACTAAGAGCACAACTGTTAGTACAGCTGAAACAACTACACTAGCCACAACAACTGAGAGCACAACTGTTAGTACAGCTGAAACAACTACACCAGCCACAACAACTGAGAGCACAACTGTTAGTACCGCTGAAACAACTACACCAGCCACAACAACTGAGAGCACAACTGTTAGTACAGCTGAAACAACTACACCAGTCACAACAACTGAGAGCACAACTATTAGTAAAGCTGAAACAACTACACCAGCCACAACGACTGACGGCACAACTGTTAGTACAGCTGAAACAACTACACCAGCCACAACAACTGAGAGCACAACTGTTAGTACAGCTGAAACAACTACATCAGCCACAACAACTGCGAGCACAACTGTTAGTACAGCTAAAACAACTACACCAGCCACAACAACTATAAGCACAACTGTTAGTACAGCTGAAACAACGACACCAGCCACTACAACTGAGAGCACAACTGTTAGTACAGCTGAAACAACGACACCAGCCACTACAACTGAGAGCACAACTGTTAGTACAGCTGAAACAACTACACCAGCCACAACAACTGGGAGCACAACCATTAGTACAGCTGAAACAACTACATTAGCCACAACAACTGCGAGCACAACTGTTAGTACAGCTGAAACAAATACACCAGCCACAACAACTGAGAGCACAACTGTTACTACAGCTGAAACAACTACACCAGTCACAACAACTGAGAGCACAACTGTTACTACAGATGAAACAACTACACCAGCCACAACATCTGAGAGCACAACTGTTAGTACAGCTGAAACAACTACACCAGCCACAACAACCACTACAACTGAGAGCACAACTGTTAGTACAGCTGAAACAACTACACCAGCCACAACAACTAAAAGCCCAACTGTTAGTACCGCTGAAACAACTACACCAGCAACAACAACTGACGGCACAACTGTTAGTACAGCTGAAACAACTACACCAGCCACGACAACTGAGAGCACAACTGTTACTACAGCTGAAACTACACCAGCCACATCAACTGAGAGAACAACTGTTAGTACAGCTGAAACAACTACACCAGCCACAACAACTGAGAGAACAACTTTTAGTACAGCTGAATCAACTACACCAGTCACAACAACTTATAGCACAATTGTTACTACAGATGAAACAACTATACCAGCCACAACATCTGAGAGCACAACTGTTAGTACAGCTGAAACAACTGCACCAGCCACAACAACCACTACAACTGAGAGCACAACTGTTAGTACAGCTGAAACAACTACACCAGCCACAACAACTAAAAGCCCAACTGTTAATACAGCTGAAACAACTACACCAGCCACAACAACTGAGAGCACAACTGTTAGTACCGCTGAAACAACTACACCAGCCACAACAACTGAGAGCACAACTGTTAGTACAGCTGAAACAACTACACCAGCCACAACAACTGAGAGAACAACTGTTACTACAGCTGATACAACTACACCAGTCACAACAACTGAGAGCACAACTGTTAGTACAGCTGAAACAACTACACCAGCCACAACAACTGAGAGCACAACTGTTAGTACAGCTGAAACAACTACACCAGCCACAACAACTGAGAGCACAACTGTTAGTACCACTGAAACAACTACACCAGCCACAACAACTGAGAGGACAACTGTTACTACAGCTGAAACAACTACACCAGCCACAACAACTAAGAGCACAACAGTTAGTAGAGCTGAAACAACTACACCAGCCACAACAACTGAGAGCACAACTGTTAGTACAGCTGAAACAACTACACCAGCCACAACAACCACTACAACTGAGAGCACAACTGTTAGTACAGCTGAAACAACTACACCAGCCACAACAACTGAGAGCACAACTGTCAGTACAGCTGAAACAACTACACCAGCCACAACAACTAAAAGCCCAACTGTTAATACAGCTGAAACAACTACACCAGCCAAAACAACTGAGAGCACAACTGTTAGTACCGCTGAAACAACTACACCAGCCACAACAACTGAGAGCACAACTGTTAGTACAGCTGAAACAACTACACCAGCCACAACAACCACTACAACTGAGAGCACAACTGTTAGTACAGCTGAAACAACTACACCAGCCACAACAACTGAGAGCACAACTGTTAGTACAGCTGAAACAACTACACCAGCCACTACAACTGAGAGCTCAACTGTTAGTACAGCTGAAACAACTACACCAGCCACAACAACTGAGAGCACAACTGTCAGTACAGCTGAAACAACCACACCAGCCACAACAACTAAAAGCCCAACTGTTAATACAGCTGAAACAACTACACCAGCCACAACAACTGAGAGCACAACTGTTAGTACCGCTGAAACAACTACACCAGCCACAACAACTGAGAGCACAACTGTCAGTACAGCTGAAACAACCACACCAGCCACAACAACTAAAAGCCCAACTGTTAATACAGCTGAAACAACTACACCAGCCACTACAACTGAGAGCTCAACTGTTAGTACAGCTGAAACAACTACACCAGCCACAACAACTGAGAGCACAACTGTCAGTACAGCTGAAACAACCACACCAGCCACAACAACTAAAAGCCCAACTGTTAATACAGCTGAAACAACTACACCAGCCACAACAACTGAGAGCACAACTGTTAGTACCGCTGAAACAACTACACCAGCCACAACAACTAAGAGCACAACTGTCAGTACAGCTGAAACAACCACACCAGCCACAACAACTAAAAGCCCAACTGTTAATACAGCTGAAACAACTACACCAGCCACAACAACTGAGAGCACAACTGTTAGTACAGCTGAAACAACTACACCAGCCACAACAACTGAGAGCACAACTGTTAGTACAGCTGAAACAACTACACCAGCCACAACAACTGAGAGCACAACTGAGAGTACAGCTGAAACAACTACACCAGCCACAACAACTGAGAGCACAACTGTTAGTACAGCTGAAACAACTACACCAGCCACAACAACTGAGAGCACAACTGTTAGTACCGCTGAAACAACTACACCAGCCACAACAACTAAGAGCACAACTGTCAGTACAGCTGAAACAACCACACCAGCCACAACAACTAAAAGCCCAACTGTTAATACAGCTGAAACAACTACACCAGCCACAACAACTGAGAGCACAACTGTTAGTACCGCTGAAACAACTACACCAGCCACAACAACTGAGAGCACAACTGAGAGTACAGCTGAAACAACTACACCAGCCACAACAACTGAGAGCACAACTGTTAGTACAGCTGAAACAACTACACCAGCCACAATAACTGAGAGAACAACTGTTAGTACAGCTGAATCAACTACACCAGCCACAACAACTGAGAGCACAACTGTTACTACAGCTGAAACAACTACACCAGTCACAACAACTGAGAGCACAACTGTTACTACAGCTGAAACTACTACACCAGTCACAACAACTGAGAGCACAACTGTTAGTACAGCTGAAACAACTACACCAGCCACAACAACTGCGAGCACAACTGTTAGTACAGCTGAAACAACTACACCAGCCACAACAACTGAGAGCACAACTGTTAGTACAGCTGAAACAACTACCCAAGCCACAACAACTGCGAGCACAACTGTTAGTACAGCTGAAACAACTACACCAGTCACATCAACTGAGAGCACAACTATTAGTACAGCTGAAACAACTACACCAGCCACAACAACTGAGAGCACAACTGTTAGTACAGCTGAAACAACTACACCAGCCACAACAACTGAGAGCACAACTGTTACTACAGATGAAACTACACCAGCCACAACAAATGAGAGCACAACTGTTAGTACACCTGAAACAACTACACCAGCCACAACAACTGACGGCACAACTGTTAGTACAGCTGAAACAACTACACCAGCCACGACAACTGAGAGCACAACTGTTACTACAGCTGAAAATACACCAGCCACATCAACTGAGAGAACAACTGTTAGTACAGCTGAAACAACTACACCAGCCACAACAACTGAGAGAACAACTGTTAGTACAGCTGAATCAACTACACCAGCCACAACAACTGAGAGCACAACTGTTACTACAGCTGAAACAACTACACCAGTCACAACAACTGAGAGCACAACTGTTACTACAGATGAAACAAGTACACCAGCCACAACATCTGAGAGCACAACTGTTAGTACAGCTGAAAACACTACACCAGCCACAACAACTGAGAGAACAACTGTTACTACAGCTGAAACAACTACACCAGTCACAACAACTGAGAGCACAACTGTTACTACAGATGAAACAACTACACCAGCCACAACATCTGAGAGCACAACTGTTAGTACAGCTGAAACAACTACACCAGCCACAACAACCACTACAACTGAGAGCACAACTGTTAGTACAGCTGAAACAACTACACCAGCCACAACAACTAAAAGCCCAATTGTTAATACAGCTGAAACAACTACACCAGCCACAACAACTGAGAGCACAACTGTTAGTACAGCTGAAAAAACTACACCAGCCACAACAACTGAGAGCACAACTGTTAGTACCGCTGAAACAACTACACCAGCCACAACAACTGAGAGCACAACTGTTAGTACAGCTGAAACAACTACACCAGCCACAACATCTGAGAGCACAACTGTTAGTACAGCTGAAACAACTACACCAGCCACAACAACTAAAAGCCCAACTGTTAATACAGCTGAAACAACTACACCAGCCACAACATCTGAGAGCACAACTGTTAGTACAGCTGAAACAACTACACCAGCCACAACAACTAAAAGCCCAACTGTTAATACAGCTGAAACAACTACACCAGCCACAACAACTGAGAGCACAACGGTTAGTACAGCTGAAACAACTACACCAGCCACAACAACTGAGAGCACAACTGTTAGTACAGCTGAAACAACTACACCAGCCACAACAACTGAGAGCACAACTGTTAGTACCGCTGAAACAACTACACCAGCCACAACAACTGAGAGCACAACGGTTAGTACAGCTGAAACAACTACACCAGCCACAACAACTGAGAGCACAACTGTTAGTACAGCTGAAACAACTACACCAGCCACAACAACTGAGAGCACAACTGTTAGTACCGCTGAAACAACTACACCAGCCACAACATCTGAGAGCACAACTGTTAGTACAGCTGAAACAACTACACCAGCCACAACAAACACTACAACTGAGAGCACAACTGTTAGTACAGCTGAAACAACTACACCAGCCACAACAACTAAAAGCCCAACTGTTAATACAGCTGAAACAACTACACCAGCCACAACAACTGAGAGGACAACTGTTACTACAGCTGAAACAACTACACCAGCCACAACAACTAAGAGCACAACTGTTAGTAGAGCTGAAACAACTACACCAGCCACAACAACTGAGAGCACAACTGTTAGTACAGCTGAAACAACTACACCAGCCACAACAACTGAGAGCACAACTGCCAGTACAGCTGAAACAACTACACCAGCCACAACAACTAAAAGCCCAACTGTTAATACAGCTGAAACAACTACACCAGCCACAACAACTAAGAGCACAACTGTTAGTACCGCTGAAACAACTACACCAGCCACAACAACTGAGAGCACAACTGTTAGTACAGCTGAAACAACTACACAAGCCACAACAACCACTACAACTGAGAGCACAACTGTTAGTACAGCTGAAACAACTACACCAGCCACAACAACTGAGAGCACAACTGTTAGTACAGCTGAAACAACTACACCAGCCACAAAAACCACTACAACTGAGAGCACAACTGTTAGTACAGCTGAAACAACTACACCAGCCACAAAAACCACTACAACTGAGAGCACAACTGTTAGTACAGCTGAAACAACTACACCAGCCACAACAACTAAAAGCCCAACTGTTAATACAGCTGAAACAACTACACCAGCCACAACAACTGAGAGGACAACTGTTACTACAGCTGAAACAACTACACCAGCCACAACAACTGAGAGCACAACTGTTAGTAGAGCTGAAACAACTACACCAGCCACAACAACTAAAAGCCCAACTGTTAATACAGCTGAAACAACTACACCAGCCACAACAACTGAGAGCACAACTGTTAGTACCGCTGAAACAACTACACTAGCCACAACAACTGAGAGCACAACTGTTAGTACAGCTGAAACAACTACACCAGCCACAACAACCACTACAACTGAGAGCACAACTGTTAGTACAGCTGAAACAACTACACCAGCCACAACAACTGAGAGCACAACTGTTAGTACAGCTGAAACAACTACACCAGCCACTACAACTGAGAGCACAACTGTTAGTACAGCTGAAACAACTACACCAGCCACAACAACTGAGAGCACAACTGTTAGTACAGCTGAAACAACTACACCAGCCACAACAACTGAGAGCACAACTGTCAGTACAGCTGAACCAACCACATCAGCCAAAACAACTAAAAGCCCAACTGTTAATACAGCTGAAACAACTACACCAGCCACAACAACTGAGAGCACAACTGTTAGTACCGCTGAAACAACTACACCAGCCACAACAACTGAGAGCACAACTGTTAGTACAGCTGAAACAACTACACCAGCCACAACAACTGAGAGCACAACTGAGAGTACAGCTGAAACAACTACACCAGCCACAACAACAACTCTTGCTGTAGTACAAATATTTCTGGAATTCCTGTCTAAAGATGAATTTACAGATGACCTTAGTGATTCAAAGTCTCGTGCTTTTAACGACAGGGCTCAGCATGTTCAGACATATGTGAGTGAAAACCTACATACTCTGTTCACTATATTATCCTTGAGTGAATAAACAGCAATTATATTTAATTACAAACATTAGATGTTTATCATGCATAGCCTATTCATAAGTGTTTATTGTAACTGTCTGTATTTTGTTGCAGCTTAAAGCTATCTACATTAAATTTCACTCCTTCCTAAAAGTCACCGTCCTACGATTCAGGTAAATACTTTACATTGTAAAGCTGAATATTTTATATACACTGCCTATGTGTGCTTATTTTATATGCAGTGCCAAGAGCATGTGATTAATAGGTTTCCAAATGACAAATGTTTCTAAAAAATGTATTCCAGCAAGGGGTCAGTCAACACGACAACAATACTCACTTTCAACGCTACACAGGATGTGCCATCAAATACAAACATTGCCTATGCCTTATTGAACAATACAGCAACTCTCAATGCCCTCAACATAACTTCTAATTCAGTTAAAGTTAATGGTTCAGGTAGGTCTGACAACACATAAGAGCAAATTGTCTAAAAAAATCTCTCTCTCTCTCTCTCTCTCTCTCTCTCTCTCTCTCTCTCTCTCTCTGTATATATATATATATGTGTGTGTGTGTGTGTGTGTGTGTGTCTGAGACCGTGTACAGTTAAAACAAAGTGTTAAAATAAAGATAGTTTTAGCTGAACTTAAAATTATTTAGAAATTAATAATGATTTACACAAGTATTCTAAAAAAAAATCAATCTTCATACAATTTATTTCTTTTGTCAGTGCTGTCATGAGTTCCATCTAAACTGTTAATTGTTTTCTTGTATCAGAATATACAATGGTAACGGCCTCTACTACTGAGCCAACAACAGAATACTCAACAGCCAAAACAACTATTGATGTATCATCCACTAGTGCAACAGATAGGCTTACAACAGAGTCACAAACAACATTGACTACGAAATATGAGAGCACAATTGCTAGTACAGCTGAAACAACTACACCAGCCACAACAACTGAGGGCACAATTGCTAGTACAGCTGAAACAACTACACCAGCCACAACAACTGAGAGCACAACTGTTACTACAGCTGAAAGAACTACACCAGCCACAACAACTGAGAGCACAACTGTTACTACAGCTGAAACAACTACACCAGCCACAACAACTGAGAGCACAACTGTTAGTACAGCTGAATCAACTACACCAGCCACAGCAACTGAGAGCACAACTGTTACTACAGCTGAAACAACTACACCAGTCACATCAACTGAGAGCACAACTGTTAGTACAGCTGAAAAAACTACACCAGCCACAACAACTGAGAGCATAACGTTTAGTACAGCTGAAACAACTACACCAGCCACAACAACTGAGAGCACAACTTTTAGTACAGCTGAAACAACTACACCAGTCACATCAACTGAGAGCACAACTGAAACAACTACACCAGCCAAAACATCTGAGAGCACAACTGTTAGTACAGCTGAAAAAACTAAACCAGTCACAACAACTGAGAGCACAACTGTTAGTACAGCTGAAACAACTACACAAGCCACAACAACTGAGAGCACAACTGTTAGTACAGCTGAAACAACTACACCATTCACAACAGCTGAGAGCACAACGGTTAGTACAGCTGAAACAACTGCACCATTCACAACAACTGAGAGCACAACTGTTACTACAGCTGAAACAACCACACCAGCCACAACAACTGAGAGCACAACTGTTAGTACAGCTGAAACAACTACATCAGCCACAACAACTGAGAGCACAACTGTTAGTACAGCTGAAACAACTACACCAGCCACAACAACTGAGAGCACAACTGTTAGTACAGCTGAAACAACTACATCAGCCACAACAACTGAGAGCACAACTGTTAGTACAGCTGAAACAACTACACCAGCCACAACAACCACTACAACTGAGAGCACAACTGTTAGTACAGCTGAAACAACTACACCAGCCACAACAACTGAGAGCACAACTGTTAGTACAGCTGAAACAACTACACCAGCCACTACAACTGAGAGCACAACTGTTAGTACAGCTGAAACAACTACACCAGCCACTACAACTGAGAGCACAACTGTTAGTACAGCTGAAACAACTACACCAGCCACAACAACTGAGAGCACAACTGTTAGTACAGCTGAAACAACTACACCAGCCACAACAACTGAGAGCACAACTGTTAGTACAGCTGAAACAACTACACCAGCCACTACAACTGAGAGCACAACTGTTAGTACAGCTGAAACAACTACACCAGCCACAACAACTGAGAGCACAACTGTTAGTACAGCTGAAACAACTACACCAGCCACAACAACTGAGAGCACAACTGTTAGTACAGCTGAAACAACTACACCAGCCACATCAACTGAGAGAACAACTGTTAGTACAGCTGAAACAACTACACCAGCCACAACAACTGAGAGAACAACTGTTAGTACAGCTGAATCAACTACACCAGCCACAACAACTGAGAGCACAACTGTTACTACAGCTGAAACAACTACACCAGTCACAACAACTGAGAGCACAACTGTTACTACAGCTGAAACAACTACACCAGTCACAACAACTGAGAGCACAACTGTTACTACAGTTGAAACAACTACACCAGCCACAACAACTGAGAGCACAACTGTTAGTACAGCTGAATCAACTACACCAGCCACAACAACTGAGAGCACAACTGTTACTACAGCTCAAACAACTACATCAGCCACAACAACTGAGAGCACAACTGTTAGTACAGCTGAAAAAACTACACCAGCACCAATAATAACAGAATTGTCCTCAGCCACAACAACTGAGAGCACAACTGTTACTACAGCTGAAACAACTACACCAGCCACAACAACTGAAAACACAACTGTTAGTACAGCTGAAAAAACTACACCAGCACCAATAATAACAGAATTGTCCTCAGCCACAACAACTGAGAGCACAACTGTTACTACAACTGAAACAACTACACCAGTCACATCAACTGAGAGCACAACTGCTAGTACAGGTGAAACAACTACACCAGCCACAACATCTGAGAGCACAACTGCTAGTACAGCTGAGACAACTACACCAGCCACATCAACTGAGAACACAACTGTTACTACAGCTGAAACAACTACACCAGCCACAACAACTGAGAGCACAACTGTTAGTACAGCTGAAACAACTACACCAGTCTCATCAACTGAAAGCACAACTGTTACTACAGCTGAAACAACTACACTAGTCACATCAACTGAGAGCACAACTGTTAGTACAGCTAAAACAACTACACCAGCCACAACAACTGAGAGCACAACTGCTAGTACAGCTGAGACAACTACACCAGCCACATCAACTGAGAGTACAACTGTTACTACAGCTGAAACAACTACACCAGCCACAACAACTGAGAGCACAACTGTTAGTACAGCTGAAACAACTACACCAGCCACAACAACTGAGAGCACAACTGTTAGTACAGCTAAAACAACTACACCAGCCACAGCAACTGAGAGCACAACTGTTACTACAGTTGAAACAACTACACCAGTCACATCAACTGAGTGCACAACTGTTAGTATAGCTGAATCAACTACACCAGCCACAACAACTGAAAGCACAACTGTTACTACAGCTGAAACAACTACACCAGCCACAACAACTGAGAGCACAACTGTTACTACAGCTCAAACAACTATATCAGCCACAACAACTGAAAGCACAACTGTTACTACAGCTGAAACAACTACACCAGTCACAACAACTGAGAGCACAACTGTTACTACAGCTGAAACAACTAAACCAGCCACAACAACTGAGAGCACAACTGTTACTACAGCTCAAACAACTACATCAGCCACAACAACTGAGAGCACAACTGTTAGTACAGCTGAAAAAACTACACCAGCACCAATAATAACAGAATTGTCCTCAGACACAACAACTGAGAGCACAACTGTTACTACAGCTGAAACAACTACACCAGCCACAACAACTGAAAGCACAACTGTTAGTACAGCTGAAAAAACTACACCAGCCACAACAACTGAGAGCACAACTGTTAGTACAACTGAAACAACTACACCAGTCACATCAACTGAGAGCACAACTGTTAGTACAGGTGAAACAACTACTCCAGCCACAACAACTGAGAGCACAACTGCTAGTACAGCTGAAACAACTACACCAGTCACATCAACTAAGAGCACAACTGTTAGTACAGCTGAAACAACTACACCAGCCACAACAACTGAGAGCACAACTGTTAGTACAGCTGAAACAACTACACCAGCCACAACAACTGAGAGCACAACTCTTACTACAACTGAAACAACTACACCAGCCACAACAACTGAGAGCACAACTGTTAGTACAGCTGAATCAACTGCACCAGCCACAGCAACTGAGAGCACAACTGTTAGTACAACTGAAACAACTACAACAGCCACAACATCTGAGAGCACAACGGTTACTACAGCTGAAACAACTACACCAGTCACATCAACTGAGAGCACAACTGTTAGTACAACTGAAACAACTACACCAGCCACAACATCTGAGAGCACAACTGTTAGTACAGCTGAAAAAACTAAACCAGTCACAACAACTGAGAGCACAACTGTTAGTACAGCTGAAACAACTACACCATTCACAACAGCTGAGAGCACAACTGTTAGTACAGCTGAAACAACTACACCATTCACAACAACTGAGAGCACAACTGTTCGTACAGCTGAAACAACTACACCAGCCACAACAACTAAGAGCACAACTGTTAGTACAGCTGAAACAACTACACCAGTCACATCAACTGAGAGCACAACTGTTAGTACAGCTGAAACAACTACATCAGCCACAACAACTGAGAGCACAACTGTTAGTACAGCTGAAACAACTACACCAGCCACAACAACTGAGAGCACAACTGTTAGTACAGCTGAAACAACTACACCAGCCACGACAACTAAGAGCACAACTGTTAGTACAGCTGAAACAACTACACCGGTCACATCAACTGAGAGCACAACTGTTAGTACAGCTGAAACAGCTACACCAGCCACAACAACTGAGAGCACAACTGTTAGTACAGCTGAAACAACTACACCAGCCACAACAACTGAGAGCACAACTGTTACTACAGCTGAAACAACTACACCAGCCACAACAGCTGAGAGCACAACTGTTAGTACAGCTGAAGCAACTACACCGGTCACATCAACTGAGAGCACAACTGTTAGTACAGCTGAAACAATTACACCAGCCACATCAACTGAGAGCCCAACTGTTACTACAGCTGAAGCAACTACACCAGCCACAACAGCTGAGAGCACAACTGTTAGTACAGCTGAAGCAACTACACCGGTCACATCAACTGAGAGCACAACTGTTAGTACAGCTGAAACAATTACACCAGCCACATCAACTGAGAGCCCAACTGTTACTACAGCTGAAACAACTACACCAGCCACAACAACTGAGAGTACAACTGTTAGTACAGCTGAAGCAACTACACCGGTCACATCAACTGAGAGCACAACTGTTAGTACAGCTGAAACAATTACACCAGCCACATCAACTGAGAGCCCAACTGTTACTACAGCTGAAGCAACTACACCAGCCACAACAGCTGAGAGCACAACTGTTAGTACAGCTGAAACAACTACACCGGCCAAAACAACTGAGAGCACAACTGTTAGTACAGCTGAAACAACTACATCAGCCACAACAACTGAGAGCACAACTGTTAGTACAGCTGAAGCAACTACACCGGTCACATCAACTGAGAGCACAACTGTTAGTACAGCTGAAACAACTACACCAGCCACAACAACTGAGAGCACAACTGTTAGTACAGCTGAAACAACTACACCAGCCAAAACAACTGAGAGCACAACTGTTAGTACAGCTGAAACAACTACACCGGCCACAACAACTGAGAGCACAACTGTTAGTACAGCTGAAACAACTACATCAGCCACAACAACTGTTAGTACAGCTGAAGCAACTACACCGGTCACATCAACTGAGAGCCCAACTGTTACTACAGCTGAAACAACTACACCAGCCACAAAAACTGAGAGCACAACTGTTAGTACAGCTGAAACAACTACACCAGCCACAACAACTGAGAGAACAACTGTTCGTACAGCTGAAACAACTACACCAGCCACAACAACTGAGAGAACAACTGTTACTACAGCTGAAACAACTACACCAGTCACAACAACTGAGAGCACAACTGTTAGTACAGCTGAAACAACTACACCATTCACAACAACTGAGAGCACAACTGTTAGTACAGCTGAAACAACTACACCAGCCACAACAACTGAGAGCACAACTGTTAGTACAGCTGAAACAACTACACCAGCCACAACAACTGAGAGCACAACTGTTAGTACAGCTGAAACAACTACACCAGCCACATCAACTGAGAGAACAACTGTTAGTACAGCTGAAACAACTACACCAGCTACTACAACTGAGAGCACAACTGTTAGTACAGCTGAAACAACTACACCAGCCACAACAACTGAGAGCACAACTGTTAGTACAGCTGAAACAACTACACCAGCCACAACAACTGAGAGCACAACTGTTAGTACAGCTGAAACAACTACACCAGCCACAACAACTGAGAGCACAACTGTTAGTACAACTGAAACAACTACACCAGCCACAACATTTGAGAGCACAACTGTTAGTACAGCTGAAAAAACTAAACCAGTCACAACAACTGAGAGCACAACTGTTAGTACAGCTGAAACAACTACACCATTCACAACAGCTGAGAGCACAACGGTTAGTACAGCTGAAACAACTACACCATTCACAACAACTGAGAGCACAACTGTTAGTACAGCTAAAACAACTACACAATTCACAACAGCTGAGAGCACAACGGTTAGTACAGCTGAAACAACTACACCATTCACAAAAACTGAGAGCAAAACTGTTACTACAGCTGAAACAACCACACCAGCCACAACAACTGAGAGCACAACTGTTAGTACAGCTGAAACAACTATATCAGCCACAACAACTGAGAGCACAACTGTTAGTACAGCTGAAACAACTACACCAGCCACAACAACCACTACAACTGAGAGCACAACTGTTAGTACAGCTGAAACAACTACAGCAGCCACAACAACTGAGAGCACAACTGTTAGTACAGCTGAAACAACTACACCAGCCACTACAACTGAGAGCACAACTGTTAGTACAGCTGAAACAACTACACCAGCCACAACAACTAAAAGCCCAACTGTTAATACAGCTGAAACAACTACACCAGCCACAACAACTGAGAGCACAACTGTTAGTACAGCTGAAACAACTACACCAGCCACAACATCTGAGAGCACAACTGCTAGTACAGCTGAGACAACTACACCAGCCACATCAACTGAGAACACAACTGTTACTACAGCTGAAACAACTACACCAGCCACAACAACTGAGAGCACAACTGTTAGTACAGCTGAAACAACTACACCAGCCACTACAACTGAGAGCACAACTGTTAGTACAGCTGAAACAACTACACCAGCCACAACAACTAAAAGCCCAACTGTTAATACAGCTGAAACAACTACACCAGCCACAACAACTGAGAGCACAACTGTTAGTACAGGTGAAACAACTACACCAGCCACAACATCTGAGAGCACAACTGCTAGTACAGCTGAGACAACTACACCAGCCACATCAACTGAGAACACAACTGTTACTACAGCTGAAACAACTACACCAGCCACAACAACTGAGAGCACAACTGTTAGTACAGCTGAAACAACTACACCAGCCACAACATCTGAGAGCACAACTACTAGTACAGCTGAGACAACTACACCAGCCACATCAACTGAGAACACAACTGTTACTACAGCTGAAACAACTACACCAGCCACAACAACTGAGAGCACAACTGTTAGTACAGCTGAAAAAACTACACCAGCACCAATAATAACAGAATTGTCCTCAGCCACAACAACTGAGAGCACAACTGTTAGTACAGCTGAAACAACTACACCAGCCACAACAACTGAGAGCACAACTGTTAGTACAGCTGAAACAACTACACCAGCCACATCAACTGAGAGAACAACTGTTAGTACAGCTGAAACAACTACACCAGCCACAACAACTGAGAGCACAACTGTTAGTACAGCTGAAACAACTACACCAGCCACAACAACTGAGAGAACAACTGTTAGTACAGCTGAATCAACTACACCAGCCACAACAACTGAGAGCAAAACTGTTACTACAGCTGAAACAACTACACCAGTCACAACAACTGAAAGCACAACTGTTACTACAGCTGAAACAACTACACCAGTCACAACAACTGAGAGCACAACTGTTACTACAGTTGAAACAACTACACCAGCCACAACAACTGAGAGCACAACTGTTAGTACAGCTGAATCAACTACACCAGCCACAACAACTGAGAGCACAACTGTTACTACAGCTCAAACAACTACATCAGCCACAACAACTGAGAGCACAACTGTTAGTACAGCTGAAAAAACTACACCAGCACCAATAATAACAGAATTGTCCTCAGCCACAACAACTGAGAGCACAACTGTTACTACAGCTGAAACAACTACACCAGCCACAACAACTGAGAACACAACTGTTACTACAGCTGAAACAACTACACCAGCCACAACAACTGAGAGCACAACTGTTAGTACAGCTGAAACAACTACACCAGCCACTACAACTGAGAGCACAACTGTTAGTACAGCTGAAACAACTACACCAGCCACAACAACTAAAAGCCCAACTGTTAATACAGCTGAAACAACTACACCAGCCACAACAACTGAGAGCACAACTGTTAGTACAGGTGAAACAACTACACCAGCCACAACATCTGAGAGCACAACTGCTAGTACAGCTGAGACAACTACACCAGCCACATCAACTGAGAACACAACTGTTACTACAGCTGAAACAACTACACCAGCCACAACAACTGAGAGCACAACTGTTAGTACAGCTGAAACAACTACACCAGCCACAACATCTGAGAGCACAACTACTAGTACAGCTGAGACAACTACACCAGCCACATCAACTGAGAACACAACTGTTACTACAGCTGAAACAACTACACCAGCCACAACAACTGAGAGCACAACTGTTAGTACAGCTGAAAAAACTACACCAGCACCAATAATAACAGAATTGTCCTCAGCCACAACAACTGAGAGCACAACTGTTAGTACAGCTGAAACAACTACACCAGCCACAACAACTGAGAGCACAACTGTTAGTACAGCTGAAACAACTACACCAGCCACATCAACTGAGAGAACAACTGTTAGTACAGCTGAAACAACTACACCAGCCACAACAACTGAGAGCACAACTGTTAGTACAGCTGAAACAACTACACCAGCCACAACAACTGAGAGAACAACTGTTAGTACAGCTGAATCAACTACACCAGCCACAACAACTGAGAGCAAAACTGTTACTACAGCTGAAACAACTACACCAGTCACAACAACTGAAAGCACAACTGTTACTACAGCTGAAACAACTACACCAGTCACAACAACTGAGAGCACAACTGTTACTACAGTTGAAACAACTACACCAGCCACAACAACTGAGAGCACAACTGTTAGTACAGCTGAATCAACTACACCAGCCACAACAACTGAGAGCACAACTGTTACTACAGCTCAAACAACTACATCAGCCACAACAACTGAGAGCACAACTGTTAGTACAGCTGAAAAAACTACACCAGCACCAATAATAACAGAATTGTCCTCAGCCACAACAACTGAGAGCACAACTGTTACTACAGCTGAAACAACTACACCAGCCACAACAACTGAAAACACAACTGTTAGTACAGCTGAAAAAACTACACCAGCACCAATAATAACAGAATTGTCCTCAGCCACAACAACTGAGAGCACAACTGTTACTACAACTGAAACAACTACACCAGTCACATCAACTGAGAGCACAACTGCTAGTACAGGTGAAACAACTACACCAGCCACAACAACTGAGAGCACAACTGCTAGTACAGCTGAGACAACTACACCAGCCACATCAACTGAGAACACAACTGTTACTACAGCTGAAACAACTACACCAGCCACAACAACTGAGAGCACAACTGTTAGTACAGCTGAAACAACTACACCAGTCACATCAACTGAAAGCACAACTGTTACTACAGCTGAAACAACTACACTAGTCACATCAACTGAGAGCACAACTGTTAGTACAGCTAAAACAACTACACCAGCCACAACAACTGAGAGCACAACTGCTAGTACAGCTGAGACAACTACACCAGCCACATCAACTGAGAGTACAACTGTTACTACAGCTGAAACAACTACACCAGCCACAACAACTGAGAGCACAACTGTTAGTACAGCTGAAACAACTACACCAGCCACAACAACTGAGAGCACAACTGTTAGTACAGCTAAAACAACTACACCAGCCACAGCAACTGAGAGCACAACTGTTACTACAGTTGAAACAACTACACCAGTCACATCAACTGAGTGCACAACTGTTAGTATAGCTGAATCAACTACACCAGCCACAACAACTGAAAGCACAACTGTTACTAATTCTGAAACAACTACACCAGCCACAACAACTGAGAGCACAACTGTTACTACAGCTGAAACAACTACACCAGTCACAACAACTGAGAGCACAACTGTTACTACAGCTGAAACAACTAAACCAGCCACAACAACTGAGAGCACAACTGTTACTACAGCTCAAACAACTACATCAGCCACAACAACTGAGAGCACAACTGTTAGTACAGCTGAAGAAACTACACCAGCACCAATAATAACAGAATTGTCCTCAGCCACAACAACTGAGAGCACAACTGTTACTACAGCTGAAACAACTACACCAGTCACAACAACTGAGAGCACAACTGTTACTACAGCTGAAACAACTAAACCAGCCACAACAACTGAGAGCACAACTGTTAGTACAGCTGAATCAACTACACCAGCCACAACAACTGAGAGCACAACTGTTACTACAGCTCAAACAACTACATCAGCCACAACAACTGAGAGCACAACTGTTAGTACAGCTGAAAAAACTACACCAGCACCAATAATAACAGAATTTTCCTCAGCCACAACAACTGAGAGCACAACTGTTACTACAGCTGAAACAACTACACCAGCCACAACAACTGAAAGCACAACTGTTAGTACAGCTGAAAAAACTACACCAGCCACAACAACTGGGAGCACAACTGAAACAACTACACCAGTCACATCAACTAAGAGCACAACTGTTAGTACAGCTGAAACAACTACACCAGCCACAACAACTGAGAGCACAACTGTTAGTACAGCTGAAACAACTACACCAGCCACAACAACTGAGAGCACAACTCTTACTACAACTGAAACAACTACACCAGCCACAACAACTGAGAGCACAACTGTTAGTACAGCTGAATCAACTACACCAGCCACAGCAACTGAGAGCACAACTGTTAGTACAACTGAAACAACTACAACAGCCACAACATCTGAGAGCACAACGGTTACTACAGCTGAAACAACTACACCAGTCACATCAACTGAGAGCACAACTGTTAGTACAACTGAAACAACTACACCAGCCACAACATCTGAGAGCACAACTGTTAGTACAGCTGAAAAAACTAAACCAGTCACAACAACTGAGAGCACAACTGTTAGTACAGCTGAAACAACTACACCATTCACAACAGCTGAGAGCACAACTGTTAGTACAGCTGAAACAACTACACCATTCACAACAACTGAGAGCACAACTGCTCGTACAGCTGAAACAACTACACCAGTCACAACAACTGAGAGCACAACTGTTAGTACAGCTGAAACAACTACACCAGCCACAACAACTAAGAGCACAACTGTTAGTACAGCTGAAACAACTACACCGGTCACATCAACTGAGAGCACAACTGTTAGTACAGCTGAAACAACTATATCAGCCACAACAACTGAGAGCACAACTGTTAGTACAGCTGAAACAACTACACCAGCCACAACAACTGAGAGCACAACTGTTAGTACAGCTGAAACAACTACACCAGCCACGACAACTAAGAGCACAACTGTTAGTACAGCTGAAACAACTACACCGGTCACATCAACTGAGAGCACAACTGTTAGTACAGATGAAACAGCTACACCAGCCACAACAACTGAGAGCACAACTGTTAGTACAGCTGAAACAACTACACCAGCCACAACAACTGAGAGCACAACTGTTACTACAGCTGAAACAACTACACCAGCCACAACAGCTGAGAGCACAACTGTTAGTACAGCTGAAGCAACTACACCGGTCACATCAACTGAGAGCACAACTGTTAGTACAGCTGAAACAACTACATCAGCCACAACAACTGAGAGTACAACTGTTAGTACAGCGGAAGCAACTACACCGGTCACATCAACTGAGAGCACAGCTGTTAGTACAGCTGAAACAATTACACCAGCCACATCAACTGAGAGCCCAACTGTTACTACAGCTGAAGCAACTACACCAGCCACAACAGCTGAGAGCACAACTGTTAGTACAGCTGAAACAACTACACCGGCCACAACAACTGAGAGCACAACTGTTAGTACAGCTGAAACAACTACATCAGCCACAACAACTAAGAGCACAACTGTTAGTACAGCTGAAGCAACTACACCGGTCACATCAACTGAGAGCACAACTGTTAGTACAGCTGAAACAACTACACCAGCCACAACAACTGAGAGCACAACTGTTAGTACAACTGAAACAACTACACCAGCCACAACAACTGAGAGCACAACTGTTAGTACAGCTGAAACAACTACACCGGCCACAACTACTGAGAGCACAACTGTTAGTACAGCTGAAACAACTACATCAGCCACAACAACTGAGAGCACAACTGTTAGTACAGCTGAAGCAACTACACCGGTCACATCAACTGAGAGCCCAACTGTTACTACAGCTGAAACAACTACACCAGCCACAACAACTGAGAGCACAACTGTTAGTACAGCTGAAACAACTACACCAGCCACAACATCTGAGAGCACAACTGTTAGTACAGCTGAAACAACTACACCAGCCACAAAAAACACTACAACTGAGAGCACAACTGTTAGTACAGCTGAAACAACTACACCAGCCACAACAACTAAAAGCCCAACTGTTAATACAGCTGAAACAACTACACCAGCCACAACAGCTGAGAGCACAACTGTTAGTACAGCTGAAACAACTACACCATTCACAACAACTGAGAGCACAACTGTTCGTACAGCTGAAACAACTACACCAGTCACAACAACTGAGAGCACAACTGTTAGTACAGCTGAAACAACTACACCAGCCACA
Organism: Rhinichthys osculus; assembly: GCA_029959095.1. Taxonomy (NCBI): domain Eukaryota; kingdom Metazoa; phylum Chordata; class Actinopteri; order Cypriniformes; family Leuciscidae; genus Rhinichthys; species Rhinichthys osculus. Next base: position 46,463,001 of record JARWKJ010000005.1, read on the forward strand.
ACAACTAAGAGCACAACTGTTAGTACAGCTGAAACAACTACACGGGTCACATCAACTGAGAGCACAACTGCTAGTACAGCTGAAACAACTACATCAGCCACAACAACTGAGAGCACAACTGTTAGTACAGCTGAAACAACTACACCAGCCACAACAACTGAGAGCACAACTGTTAGTACAGCTGAAACAACTACACCAGCCACGACAACTAAGAGCACAACTGTTAGTACAGCTGAAACAACTACACCAGCCACAACAACTGAGAGCACAACTGTTACTACAGCTGAAACAACTACACCAGCCACAACAGCTGAGAGCACAACTGTTAGTACAGCTGAAGCAACTACACCGGTCACATCAACTGAGAGCACAACTGTTAGTACAGCTGAAACAACTACATCAGCCACAACAACTGAGAGTACAACTGTTAGTACAGCTGAAGCAACTACACCGGTCACATCAACTGAGAGCACAACTGTTAGTACAGCTGAAACAATTACACCAGCCACATCAACTGAGAGCCCAACTGTTACTACAGCTGAAGCAACTACACCAGCCACAACAGCTGAGAGCACAACTGTTAGTACAGCTGAAACAACTACACCGGCCACAACAACTGAGAGCACAACTGTTAGTACAGCTGAAACAACTACATCAGCCACAACAACTGAGAGCACAACTGTTAGTACAGCTGAAGCAACTACACCGGTCACATCAACTGAGAGCACAACTGTTAGTACAGCTGAAACAACTACACCAGCCACATCAACTGAGAGCACAACTGTTAGTACAGCTGAAACAACTACACCAGCCACAACAACTGAGAGCACAACTGTTAGTACAGCTGAAACAACTACACCGGCCACAACAACTGAGAGCACAACTGTTAGTACAGCTGAAACAACTACATCAGCCACAACAACTGAGAGCACAACTGTTAGTACAGCTGAAGCAACTACACCGGTCACATCAACTGAGAGCCCAACTGTTACTACAGCTGAAACAACTACACCAGCCACAACAACTGAGAGCACAACTGTTAGTACAGCTGAAAAAACTACACCAGCCACAACAACTGAGAGCACAACTGTTAGTACAACTGAAACAACTACACCAGCTACAACAACTGAGAGCACAACTGTTAGTAAAGCTGAAACAACTACATCAGCTACAACAACTGAGAGCACAACTGTTAGTAAAGCTGAAACAACTACACCATTCACAACAACTGAGAGCACAACTGTTAGTACAGCTGAAACAACTGCACCAGCTACAACAACTGAGAGCACAACTGTTAGTAAAGCTGAAACAACTACACCATTCACAACAACGGAGAGCACAACTGTTAGTAAAGCTGAAACAACTACACCAGCCACAACAACCACTACAACTGAGAGCACAACTGTTAGTACAGCTGACATAACTACACCAGCCACTACAACTGAGAGCACAACTGTTAGTACAGCTGAAACAACTACACCAGCCACAACAACTAAAAGCCCAACTGTTAATACAGCTGAAACAACTACACCAGCCACAACAACCACTACAACTGAGAGCACAACTGTTAGTACAGCTGAAACAACTACACCAGCCACAGCAACTGAGAGCACAACTGTTAGTACAGCTGAAACAACTACACCAGCCACTACAACTGAGAGCACAACTGTTAGTACAGCTGAAACAACTACACCAGTCACATCAACTGAGAGCACAACTGTTAGTACAACTGAAACAACTACACCAGCCACAACATCTGAGAGCACAACTGTTAGTACAGCTGAAAAAACTAAACCAGTCACAACAACTGAGAGCACAACTGTTAGTACAGCTGAAACAACTACACCATTCACAACAGCTGAGAGCACAACGGTTAGTACAGCTGAAACAACTACACCATTCACAACAACTGAGAGCACAACTGTTAGTACAGCTAAAACAACTACACCATTCACAACAGCTGAGAGCACAACGGTTAGTACAGCTGAAACAACTACACCATTCACAACAACTGAGAGCACAACTGTTACTACAGCTGAAACAACCACACCAGCCACAACAACTGAGAGCACAACTGTTAGTACAGCTGAAACAACTACATCAGCCACAACAACTGAGAGCACAACTGTTAGTACAGCTGAAACAACTACACCAGCCACAACAACCACTACAACTGAGAGCACAACTGTTAGTACAGCTGAAACAACTACACCAGCCACAACAACTGAGAGCACAACTGTTAGTACAGCTGAAACAACTACACCAGCCACTACAACTGAGAGCACAACTGTTAGTACAGCTGAAACAACTACACCAGCCACAACAACTAAAAGCCCAACTGTTAATACAGCTGAAATAACTACACCAGCCACAACAACTGAGAGCACAACTGTTAGTACAGCTGAAACAACTACACCAGCCACAACAACTGTTAGTACAGCTGAAACAACTACACCAGCCACATCAACTGAGAGAACAACTGTTAGTACAGCTGAAACAACTACACCAGCCACAACAACTGAGAGCACAACTGTTAGTACAGCTGAAACAACTACACCAGCCACAACAACTGAGAGAACAACTGTTAGTACAGCTGAAACAACTACACCAGCCACAACAACTGAGAGAACAACTGTTACTACAGCTGAAACAACTACACCAGTCACAACAACTGAGAGCACAACTGTTAGTACAGCTGAAACAACTACACCAGCCACTACAACTGAGAGCACAACTTTTAGTACAGCTGAAACAACTACACCAGCCACAACAACTGAGAGCACAACTGTTAGTACAGCTGAAACAACTACACCAGCCACAACAACTGAGAGCACAACTGTTAGTACAGCTGAAACAACTACACCAGCCACATCAACTGAGAGAACAACTGTTAGTACAGCTGAAACAACTACACCAGCTACTACAACTGAGAGCACAACTGTTAGTACAGCTGAAACAACTACAACAACCACTACAATTGAGAGCACAACTGTTAGTACAGCTGAAACAACTACACCAGCCACAACAACTGAGAGCACAACTGTTAGTACAGCTGAAACAACTACACCAGCCACTACAACTGAGAGCACAACTGTTAGTACAGCTGAAACAACTACACCAGCCACAACAACTAAAAGCCCAACTGTTAATACAGCTGAAACAACTACACCAGCCACAACAACTGAGAGCACAACTGTTAGTACAGCTGAAACAACTACACCAGTCACATCAACTGAGAGCACAACTGTTAGTACAGGTGAAACAACTACACCAGCCACAACATCTGAGGGCACAACTGCTAGTACAGCTGAGACAACTACACCAGCCACATCAACTGAGAACACAACTGTTACTACAGCTGAAACAACTACACCAGCCACAACAACTGAGAGCACAACTGTTAGTACAGCTGAAACAACTACACCAGTCACATCAACTGAGAGCACAACTGTTACTACAGCTGAAACAACTACACCAGCCACAACAACTGAGAGCACAACTGTTACTACAGCTCAAACAACTACATCAGCCACAACAACTGAGAGCACAACTGTTAGTACAGCTGAAAAAACTACACCAGCACCAATAATAACAGAATTGTCCTCAGCCACAACATCTGAGAGCACAACTGTTACTACAGCTGAAACAACTACACCAGCCACAACAACTGAAAGCACAACTGTTAGTACAGCTGAAAAAACTACACCAGCACCAATAATAACAGAATTGTCCTCAGCCACAACAACTGAGAGCACAACTGTAACTACAACTGAAACAACTACACCAGTCACATCAACTGAGAGCACAACTGTTAGTACAGGTGAAACAACTACTCCAGCCACAACAACTGAGAGCACAACTGCTAGTACAGCTGAAACAACTACACCAGTCACATCAACTAAGAGCACAACTGTTAGTACAGCTGAAACAACTACACCAGCCACAGCAACTGAGAGCACAACTGTTAGTACAACTGAAACAACTACACCAGTCACATCAACTGAGAGCACAACTGTTACTACAGCTGAAACAACTACACCAGCCACAACAACTGAGAGCACAACTGTTACTACAGCTCAAACAACTACATCAGCCACAACAACTGAGAGCACAACTGTTAGTACAGCTGAAAAAACTACACCAGCACCAATAATAACAGAATTGTCCTCAGCCACAACAACTGAGAGCACAACTGTTACTACAGCTGAAACAACTACACCAGCCACAACAACTGAAAGCACAACTGTTAGTACAGCTGAAAAAACTACACCAGCACCAATAATAACAGAATTGTCCTCAGCCACAACAACTGAGAGCACAACTGTAACTACAACTGAAACAACTACACCAGTCACATCAACTGAGAGCACAACTGTTAGTACAGGTGAAACAACTACTCCAGCCACAACAACTGAGAGCACAACTGCTTGTACAGCTGAAACAACTACACCAGTCACATCAACTAAGAGCACAACTGTTAGTACAGCTGAAACAACTACACCAGCCACAACAACTGAGAGCACAACTGTTAGTACAGCTGAAACAACTACACCAGCCACAACAACTGAGAGCACAACTCTTACTACAACTGAAACAACTACACCAGCCACAGCAACTGAGAGCACAACTGTTAGTACAACTGAAACAACTACACCAGTCACATCAACTGAGAGCACAACTGTTAGTACAACTGAAACAACTACACCAGCCACAACATCTGAGAGCACAACTGTTAGTACAGCTGAAAAAACTAAACCAGTCACAACAACTGAGAGCACAACTGTTAGTACAGCTGAAACAACTACACCATTCACAACAGCTGAGAGCACAACTGTTAGTACAGCTGAAACAACTATACCATTCACAACAACTGAGAGCACAACTGTTCGTACAGCTGAAACAACTACACCAGTCACAACAACTGAGAGCACAACTGTTAGTACAGCTGAAACAACTACACCAGCCACAACAACTAAGAGCACAACTGTTAGTACAGCTGAAACAACTACACCGGTCACATCAACTGAGAGCACAACTGTTAGTACAGCTGAAACAACTACATCAGCCACAACATCTGAGAGCACAACTGTTAGTACAGCTGAAAAAACTAAACCAGTCACAACAACTGAGAGCACAACTGTTAGTACAGCTGAAACAACTACACCATTCACAACAGCTGAGAGCACAACTGTTACTACAGCTGAAACAACTACACCGGTCACATCAACTGAGAGCACAACTGTTAGTACAGCTGAAACAACTACATCAGCCACAACAACTGAGAGCACAACTGTTAGTACAGCTGAAACAACTACACCAGCCACAACAACTGAGAGCACAACTGTTAGTACAGCTGAAACAACTACACCGGTCACATCAACTGAGAGCACAACTGTTAGTACAGCTAAAACAACTACATCAGCCACAACAACTGAGAGCACAACTGTTAGTACAGCTGAAACAACTACACCAGCCACATCAACTGAGAGCACAACTGTTAGTACAGCTGAAACAACTACACCAGCCACAACAACTGAGAGCACAACTGTTAGTACAGCTGAATCAACTACACCAGCCACAGCAACTGAGAGCACAACTGTTAGTACAACTGAAACAACTACACCAGCCACAACATCTGAGAGCACAACGGTTACTACAGCTGAAACAACTACACCAGTCACATCAACTGAGAGCACAACTGTTAGTACAACTGAAACAACTACACCAGCCACAACATCTGAGAGCACAACTGTTAGTACAGCTGAAAAAACTAAACCAGTCACAACAACTGAGAGCACAACTGTTAGTACAGCTGAAACAACTACACCATTCACAACAGCTGAGAGCACAACTGTTAGTACAGCTGAAACAACTACACCATTCACAACAACTGAGAGCACAACTGTTCGTACAGCTGAAACAACTACACCAGCCACAACAACTGAAAGCACAACTGTTAGTACAGCTGAAACAACTACACCAGCCACAACAACTAAGAGCACAACTGTTAGTACAGCTGAAACAACTACACCGGTCACATCAACTGAGAGCACAACTGTTAGTACAGCTGAAACAGCTACACCAGCCACAACAACTGAGAGCACAACTGTTACTACAGCTGAAACAGCTACACCAGCCACAACAACTGAGAGCACAACTGTTCGTACAGCTGAAACAACTACACCAGTCACAACAACTGAGAGCACAACTGTTAGTACAGCTGAAACAACTACACCAGCCACAACAACTAAGAGCACAACTGTTAGTACAGCTGAAACAACTACACCGGTCACATCAACTGAGAGCACAACTGTTAGTACAGCTGAAACAGCTACACCAGCCACAACAACTGAGAGCACAACTGTTAGTACAGCTGAAACAACTACACCAGCCACAACAACTGAGAGCACAACTGTTAGTACAGCTGAAGCAACTACACCAGCCACAACAACTGAGAGCACAACTGTTACTACAGCTAAAACAACTACACCAGTCACAACAACTGAGAGCACAACTGTTAGTACAGCTGAAGCAACTACACCAGTCACATCAACTGAGAGCCCAACTGTTACTACAGCTGAAACAACTACACCAGCCACAACAACTGAGAGCACAACTGTTAGTACAGCTGAAGCAACTACACCAGCCACAACAACTGAGAGCACAACTGTTACTACAGCTAAAACAACTACACCAGTCACAACAACTGAGAGCACAACTGTTAGTACAGCTGAAGCAACTACACCAGTCACATCAACTGAGAGCCCAACTGTTACTACAGCTGAAACAACTACACCAGCCACAACAACTGAGAGCACAACTGTTACTACAGCTGAAACAACTACACCAGCCACAACAGCTGAGAGCACAACTGTTAGTACAACTGAAGCAACTACACCGGTCACATCAACTGAGAGCCCAACTGTTACTACAGCTGAAACAACTACACCAGCCACAACAGCTGAGAGCACAACTGTTAGTACAGCTGAAACAACTACACCAGCCACAACAACTGAGAGAACAACTGTTAGTACAGCTGAAACAACTACACCATTCACAACAACTGAGAGCACAACTGTTAGTAAAGCTGAAACAACTACACCATTCACAACAACTGAGAGCACAACTGTTAGTACAGCTGAAACAACTGCACCAGCTACAACAACTGAGAGCACAACTGTTAGTAAAGCTGAAACAACTACACCATTCACAACAACTGAGAGCACAACTGTTAGTACAGCTGAAACAACTACACCAGCCACAACAACTGTCAGTACAGCCAAAATGTCTACAAGACCAACAACAACATTCTCAGCATTCATAACAAATATCACAAGTACAGCAAATAACATAAGACCAAAACCAACAACTTCTGTTTTTACTTTATTGACTCCCTCTTCAACTACCTTTAACCCTACGACTGGTAGTACAACTAGAACATCAACAAACTCATTTGCCTCAACCACTAATACAACCAATGCCCCAACCGCTTACACAACTGCCTCAACCACTGACAAAACAGCAACAACAAGACCCTTGACATTTTCCGCAACTAAAGTGGTTACAATTATAACTACAAAATTCGTACCCGTGTATATAACAGATCTGGTTTTCCGCTCTTTGGAACCATTTATTCTTGGACTCAACGATTCAAACTCTGAGGTCTTCAAGATCAGGGCTAAGCTTGTCATTAAAGAGGTGAGTGAAAATTAACATGAAAACTAGATAATATCTTGACTGTACTTAAGAGAACAGACAACAGATATTTTAGACCAAATCCAAGAGTTTGTTAGGGTATTGTTATTGTTTAAATTGATTAGTTTACCATAAATAAATGACACACTTTTTAATTTATAATATGTCTCTGGAAATCAACAGTTATCATAAACTTTTGTTTCACAAACAAACAAACAAACAAAAAGTTAATTCTGATTGTGGTTGTGACTGCCTGTATGTTACAGCTTGAACCAATCTACAAACAAAAATATCCAAGTTCCTTCATCAGAGTGATTGTCATAAGATTCAGGTAAAAATGAAATATTGCAACGCTGCTTTTTATGTGCGCTGTGTGTGGTGGTGTTCTTGAAAAAACAAAACAAGAGAATGCAGTATACAGTACTTACTATATATTGGTAATATACTCATATTAAGGAATCCTACCGTATATGATATTCTTATATATACTGTATATTCCAGCCAAGGGTCAATCATCACAACAACACAACTGCTTTTCAACTCCACGGTAACGGTCCCATCAGTTCAAGAGATTTCAGACACCCTTCTGACAGCAGTGGGAGAAGGAAGTGTCGATCCACTGAAGATACTTCCTGGATCAGTTTCAGTCAATGGTTCAGGTAAGTTGCATTTTAAAACATATCTTGCACATTTGGAAGGCCTCAGAGGCCTCTTGCTCTTTTGCTCCATAGAATAGTCTTACGGATATAAGAATATGACACACAAAACATACAGTACATTTGGACTGGAATGAAATAAAAAAAAAGGTCCTAGGACCTTATATTCTGTTTATCTAATTTGTTCATCTTTTTCTTACAGTTATTGCTACTACGACTGTAGCTGCTTCAACTACGACTGTAGCTGCTTCAACTACAGCTTCAAGTGGATTAAAGATTGAATCCAGTCTGCTCCAAATAACATGGCTCTTTATTATGGCAAAAATATTAAGGCTTTGTCTTTAGATCCTTTAACAATGAATCAACTAAGGATGTGATTTCAGCAAAGCATGCTCTAACGAATTTGTTAGAGCATGCTTTGTATGTTTATAATGCATTATATTTACTGTTGTAGCTCACTCTTAAAATATATATTAGATGGCAATAAAAATAGATGGCATATGATTGATATAAATTGCATTGATTTTCAAGGGCACAATTTGTAAAGAGAAAAATTATTATATATTAATCAGAGGCTGTTGAAATCAATCCTATTTTGATCTTTTTCCTTACAGTATCTCATGCTTTTGTTCAGCTCACTGCAGGTTTAAGACTATTTATAGTTCTCTTTTGTCTAGTATATGACATTGCGAGATCTTTTTATTTCTTTTAATAATCAAACAAACATATTTATTGAGTTCATATAATCCAAAATTGTTTGATATGAAATGAGAAAGAGACGAAAATCAAGAGATCAGAAAAAATATGAAACATTTTTTTTCATCTAAATAAATGCATGTGTATATGTCCACAATGAACTTATAATATATGTTTATTTAAAAAATTTATGTATATTTATTTAAAATGTACAAGGTTTAATGTTAATTTAAATAAAGTCTTGATGCAACTTTAACCTGTGCACAATTTCTTCCATTTCAAACGGAATCTCTCAGGGCTCCTTATAGCTCGATTGAAAAGAATTAAAAACTGCAAATTAAGGACTATGAGAAGATTTTATGCATTAATGAGGCCTGTTTTTTTCTTTATAGTAACATGACTATATAAGTATATAAGTACTTAAGACATATTTGGTATTAATGAGTTTAATCGATTAAAGGATTTTTTTTACGTAAGACACCTCTGACAGCTGAGTGGTCCACATAATATTATGTTCCTTTTATTATGTAGCCACTTAAAACCACCTTACTAGCAATTTTATTGATTTATATTTTATAGAAATTGTATAGCCAGAGTGGGTAAATGACTGGGAAAAGTAATGAAAGTGTCTTTAAACAAAAAAAAATTCTTTAAAAAGTGTTTTTGCATATATATTTTTTTTTATATCACTCACTTTATTCAGGTAGCTATGTACCACTTGCAAACAATGAAAAGCATTAAAGAAAGAAAATATGGTGTACACTCACATATACTCTATGATCCATTTACATCATCATCATCAACAACAAAATAATTATGGTCCACATCCTGCCAAATTTAAAGCAGCACTCAGTAAAATTTAATTCCAGTAGCTTTTTTTTATTTTATTTTTTTCTTAAAATCTCAGGTCTACATTCGTACATGCCATATTATACTTAATAGATGTTGGGGTGTTTATGTACAGTACTATCAAGCTTAACATCAAACACTGTATTGTAGTGACTTACTTTTGTATACTTCCTCTACTAGGTATTATCATACTGTGACTTGCCCTTATCCTAGGCAGGACTTGGCTTGGTTGCATTGAACCACTGACTTGACCACTGACCACTGGCTTGCTTGTTTGCATTACAGACTTGGCACCTAAGGATTTGTGACTTGTTTGTTATTAGTGATATGCAAATTACTCTCAGCTGTGGTAAATAAGTGCTAAAGTAGTTATGTGACAAAATTTGCAATCTTATAAGTTTGTAATCTGAAGATTGCCAGTAAGCTTGTTTCTCAACAGAGAGAATAAGATTAGCACGTATTTTACTGTATTTATTATTTATCCATGTTACATTTGCAGTACTATAACCTGTCACCTGCTCTTATAGAGAAGGTGATGTTTTTATAAGTAGATATTAACAATTCATAGACCCACTTTATGCGTGCATTCTGAGATGACTGGATATTTTATGTTCTCTATGTCTCTTTGTTGTTTGTTTTCATTTATTAATTTAAATGCAGACAGAAGACTCATCTTACATAACAGCTTTTTTAAAACTATGTTCGTCATACTATTGTATTACATAATATTGTTTTGGAAGAGACTGAAATGAAGACTACGTATAACATTAAATAGGCTTACATTAATCTTTAAGGCTTTAAGAGGTCTTTCAACATGTTCAAATTACAAAGCATTTCGTTCATTATCAGTCTTATTTTTTAAACGAGCAAGTTTTGGGTCACTGCCTGAGGAGGAATTTTTCTTTCACCTTCACACCTTTCCTTGTTACTGACGTCCATTTTCAGAATGTCAGCATGAGAGGAATGTCACATGGTCACATTCTTTGCTTTTGAATAACATTGCACAACCTACAACGTTCACACCATATAATTGTAGGATGCTTTTATCTCTATGTGAAGACAGGTTCCTTTTAAATGGGGCTTCAAAGTGATAATCTTTGAACAATAGTCCTGTAATGTGGTACCTTCATGTCTTTTCCAAAGGTGTTTTTATTATATTTTTTGTAAATTATGCTATGATGATGAACTGACAAATGTAATGGCAGTTATGGCACTGAATTCTGATCAGCATGAGCAGTTAAATCGCAACGATAGATTAAAATGTGTACGTTTTTATTACAAGGTTTATTTTCTATGTATACCAGCCTGCAGTACAAAACTTAAAATGATAGTTCACCCCAAAATTGAAATATTATTACAGATGCCTAATAAGGCAATAAGTCCTTAAAGAGTTTGTCCACCAACAGTATGAAGTCAAGTCTGCTCTCTGCTGGCCAAATACAAGCTCATCTCTAAAAATCGGTTTTCTCAGACTCAAAGAGTCTAGTCAATCACCTTAATTTATAGGGCTTTATACAATACAGATGGTTTCAAATCAGCTTTACAGTGATAACAGGAAAATGATACATTTCGTCTATTGTTCAGTTGAAGTCAGTCGGTGTTGATTCAGTTCCTTTGTAAAGATGATCAATTATCAAATTAGTTCATTTCATCTATAAAACAGTTCTGCAAAAACTGACGTCATGGTCTAGCTCAGTTCAGTTCTCATACAACAGTGTCAGTACAGTTACAACTAAATAAACCCCTATAATTGTTTTTTTATATATATATATAAAATACAATGGTCTTATCTAACTCCCTGGCTATCCCAAACACAGGAGAAAAGATACAAAAAAGAAAATGGCACCCCACCCGTCTTCGGATCCAACACCACCACCAATCAAAACAGGTTTTTTTTTTTCTTTCTTGTTGTTGTTGACACACTTTACACAAATCAATTAACTGTGATAGACACGGTAAAAAGCATCTGTCAACACATTCTCGCTACCCTTCTTGTGGAGTATTTCAAGGTTGAAATTTTGAACCATTAATGTCCACCTCATCAGCCTTTGATTTGAGTTGGACATTCGCAAAAGGAAGACTATGGGGTTATGGTCAGTATATACTACCACTGGTAAAGAACTTCCACCAACATAAACTTCAAAATGTTGAAGTGCTAGGAGTAATGCAAGGGCTTCTTTCCTAATTGTACTGTAGTTACGTTGTGCTCCAGAAAAATTCTTAAATAACTCATTGGATGATCAATTCCTGTTTCGCCCTCCTGAATCAACACAGCACCTGCTCCTAAAGCACTTGCGTCCACCTCCAATCTGAATGGACGGGTGAAATTAGGGTTACAGAGAACAGGAGCATTGAATTGAAGATCTTTGGCAGCCTTAAACACAACCTCACAAACTGCAGTCCAGCAAAAAAAAAACTCTGTAAAGAGAGACAAAACAGTAGCAACATTTTTATGGAGTCCCCTATAATAGCCAACCATTCCCAGAAATCCACGCAGTTCTCCCGAGCGGGCCAACCGCTGCGGAGTATCCCAGTACCTTGCGTGTCCCATACATAAACAAAGAGAAGTAATTCCGGCTACAGTGTTCTTCCGAAAGACGCATGAAGTTTTATTTATTAAAGGCTATGAGCGCCAAAAGTTATATAGTGTACCTTTAGGGAGGGATGCAATAATATATAGAGGCCAGGATATCAAAGGTTTGGAGGGTGGGCTTGTCACGTGACACACACGGGAAGCAAAAGATCCAATTGCAGTATGTTTAATAATGAGGGTAATCCAAAATCATAGTCATCCAGGCAGGGGTCAAAACTCAAGAACCAATCAAAAACATAAGAATAAAACAAGACCAAGCAGGAACACAGACCATAGAAGTGGCAACATATGACAAGGACTCCGTAATGAACACTGACACAGACAGGGAATATATACACACAGATCTAACAATGTGATGGGAAACAGCTGAGTGCAATGAACTGATGAGTGACAGACAGAATGCTGGGAAATGAAGTCAAATGTGAAAGACACCGTGAAAATGAGGACCTCTAGTGACAACCCAGGGAAACACAACCAGACACTGTGACAGGGCTCTTCTGATTCAGACCAGTATGTAACAACCAACAACATCATTAACTAGCCAACATAGCAATCCACTAAAAACAACTGAGAAGCAACTGCATAGCAATGCTCTGACAATGCTGTTTTTCATGATTCCAAGTCCAACTGCATTGTGCCAGTTGTCCAGCAGATGGCGCTTTTCTTCCCTGAATCTCTCCGTGTACAGTATGTCATTTAAAATCTTATCTGCAGTCGTCCTGTTTGGTTGGTCAAGGTGTGGAATGAAACAAGGAAGTTGAAGTTGATCGAGACGTATCATGATCATCTGTTTGATATTATTCTTATTGTACTCATTTTAATTTCCTGAAGGGAATACCGGTTTTGCTATGAAAACCAATGGTGTTCAAATGTTTGAATCGAGGAATGGGGAAGAAAGTCAGAAAGCAGAAATTTAATCTGATTTTCTTTATTGAGGGATTACAATAAAGCTCTGCATTGCTACTGTAATGAATATTCATGAATTACTGCGAGACTGAGAAAGAGAAAAATTCTGTCTATGTTCGAAGCCTATTGGAAATCGGCTGCTATAGATGAAAGAAAATTACATTATAGCCTAACTTTGCTGGTGAACGATCAATTCATCTGCTGTCATTCAAAATCCACGGATTATTAGAAATCTGGATTTTATACAATTTCACTATATCTAGACTGGATCATCATCCATTCAGGCTATCAAGACAATACTGTAGGTGGCACCATGTCCTTTTAAATGCACATCTGCGCTCTAAAAATGCTGGGTTGGGTCAAATATAGGACAAACTCAACAGCTGGTTTATTTATTTTTTTAATTAAAAATTTGAACCCAACGGTTGGATTTATCCATATTTGACCCCAACATGGGTTGAAACAACCCAGCATTTTTAGAGTGCAATTATTATTATTATTATTTTCTCACGTACGTAGATTTGTTTATGAAGAGTTAATAACACTTTTGTCTTCCAAGTGTTGCAGGAAGTTATGGGTGTTCACCTTTTCCCACCACACCTAAAAAACATGCCATAGTCTTGATTGTAAGGAGAAGAATGACAACTACCTCACTTGACTTGATCATAAAAGACGGCACTTCAATTCAAGTGACTGTACTTATGCTTTTATTATAACCCACTTACAGCTACTTACGAAAATGTCTCTTCTCTTCAATTCAACACATTTTTTTTTTTTTTTTTTAAACTATAAATAGGCCTAAATTGTTGGACAACACATTTCGAGAAGATTCTTTCAAAAGGAAAATTGTGATCTCTTCGATAAAGTATAAATCTAATCTTGAGAAACTGTAAGCTCACCGAATTTTTCAGGAACGTCTAATAGCCCTAGTGATTTTAATTGTAGCCATATACCATATAAAACCATATAGGCTGTAGTCATAATTTCAAACAAAGTAGGTAAACATGAGGCCAACTGATTAAGAAAAAGGACAAATTAAACAATAGTGAGTTCATATCAGAAGCTCCACAGATTTGATTTTCAGGTGTATTTTTACATTTGACATTTTTCTCTAAAAGACATTGTGCGTCATTATCCTTTTATGTAAACATTCCTTTAAAGCAGTTAATTAAAATACATTGTCTGTCTGAATAATTGTTATTATAAGTCTATATTAGATTTTTTGATTTTTAATAGAATAGAAACAATCAATTGTTTAAAAAAAAAAAGAGTCATTTGTTTTTTTACCACAACATTTATAATGTCCGCTTTTTGCCAACAAAAACACCACGAGGACAACTATGTAAGGAAAAGGTGTAGAGTATATTTAGAAACCTGGATTAGGAAATACACATGTCTCTACACTACAAGTTTATCTGTTGAGTGTGGGGGCCAGTGACGCTTTCTTTGAGAATGACTGAGGTAAAAAGCTCTTAGAAACGTCAAGGAAGCCGGTGAAACTAAGTGTCGGAATGTAAGGAATGCTTAGGTAAACCTGGTGTCTTGTTTTGTCATCTCACATGTGTAGTAATCATGATTAGCTTACGTAGAATCCTTAAAATAGTATGTGCTCCACGATCATCAGAATATATATTCGCAATATTCCTGTATAAATAATGGGAAACTGTTTTTGATGTTATTGTTGTTTTTGAATCGTGTAAACTTTTTGTGTAATTTTCTATTTTCTTTCCACTAAAAGGCTATTCATGCAGTAATAATGACAAATTCAGAGATTTATTCATAAACCAAATTGTTTGCAAGTGTTAGGAATTGCTCTGTCCAGCGAATAATTCTTGATTGAAATAAAATGAAAACAGTGAGATAGCCATGATATGTGAATGACATAAATATATCAATTAAAAATGTGAAACAATATGCCTGTCAAGTTATTTAACAGTTTCTATAAAGAAGCCTGGCTTGTTGCACAGACCACACCTTTCAGACACCCACAATACAAAAGATAAAAATAAAAAAACATCACAATGTCTGGCAAGGGACATTCCATATAGCTTATCTGTGCATATCAGTGAAGTAAAAAAGCGCAATCAGGACGTCACTGAGTACTATTTAAGAAGAAGCGGCACAGGTTATTCAGGAGAAGTGAAAGACTGGAGTACTAGTATTTAAGTAGGCTACTTACCAGTGCTTAAACCCACTTAGACGACAGCGGATTACAAAATCAACATAAAAATAATCTAACCAAGAATCGGTAAGGATATTTTATTTCCCTAAAATATATTTGTGTTAATTATATTCATATTATAAAGTACTTTTTATTGCTGGAAATAGCATAAAGACGCATAATAAAAATTAAAGCATTTCTATGTTATTGATGTATAGAATTTAATATGATAAAATGTACCAGTTTTTTTGTCTTAGACAGAGATTGCAGTAGTCTATTTTGTATGAAATGTGTCTGATCAGAATATTTAAGCAGTCACAGGAAATTGCAGTTACAGTTTTATATTCTGTTCACAAAGTAATTCATTTATCTTGATATTGATTAGAAAATGTATTCTCTATTGGACATGCCCATTATCAGGCATTCATTTGTTTACTGAACCATTTGTGTTTAATATTAAGGAGTTATAATAAGAGAATATTGTAGTTTGGATAATGATTATCAGTTGGAATTTTTTAAAACTAATCATGATGTCAAGATGTATGGTGTCCAAATTTCTTCAGTTGGAGTAGAACAAGGACATGAATAGATAACTGTTAATTCTAGTCGGTGTAAACTTTTGCATGGTAATTTACTATCATTTCTGATGTTGGGTAGAGGGTGGAGAATTGTCAAAACATGAAAATAATTTAATAGTTTGTAGGTTATGTTTATTCTAACCGATGTTGTTTCGTAACCACATCTGATGTGTTGGTGTCTGGCGTTGTCTGACATTTGTTATATGCAGTGATGCGTGTTATATGGAGTGATATATATATATACATACAGTATATATATATATATATATATGCTAATGAATGTATGTAGATTGCTACAAAGTCTGTTACAGAATACAAATTACATTTTGAAAATTGTAGTTAGTAATCTAATGTATTACATTACACATTTTAGGTAATATACTTTACTTTTTGATAACTTTTTTACTTTTGACCTACCTCATTTATCTATTGAAGCTTGCTTCTACCCTGTAAGATTAAAAAATATTTATATATATATATATATATATATATATATAATTCTGAGATTATATCTGAATTTGAGAAATAAAGTCATGATAAGTCATGTGATAAGATTTCCGTGAGACGTTCCTATTGATGATCAAATATGCAACCTATTTGATTTCAATTGAAAATGTACCACTTTAAAACACTATGGAGAAAGTCAAACATGATCTAAAACAGCCGCATAAACTAAAAAGACTTATAAAAAGAGGTGAAATCATCATCCTGCACCAACATAAATTCAAAAGCTTTAGAAAACTATGGCCACCTTTACTAGAATTTATCATGTTCTATTGTATTTATTGTGGTAAATTTTGACTAACTTGTAGAATTTATAATAGATAATCCCCTGGGACCTTCTTAAATGATTCACACATCAACACCCCTCAATGTTCAAACTAAAACAACTTGGAACTGAGGGAGACACCCATATTTGGGAGTGCCGGCACTATTTTCCCACTTCAAGCACTGACTGTATGTATACATGTACTGTGTGTGTATATAAACGTTGGGCATATTGCTTGCTTTGCAGACTGTTATCGTCACCACTGGACTTTTCCCAGAATGAAGAGGAAATCTTTTATTATCATATGCATTTTTATTGGTAGGTGAATCAAATCATACTCAGAAAAAAACAATAATATTGCTTCAATGCACCTGTATGTAAAATATACATGTGCAAAATATAAAATAAAAACACTTTAAAAGCACACTAACTTTTTGTTTTCTCTAGCAACAGTCCAAAATGCAACAACCCAGACCACAACATATTCAACATCATCTGTTAGCACAACAGACACAACAACTCCCCCAGCTACAACATTGTCATCAGCAGTCACAGCAAATCATGCTGAAACACCCATCAGTACTGTAGTTACCACAACACCACCACAAACAACAGCTGAATCCTCCACAACACCTACAGCAACAACAGTGTCTTCAACAACCGCTACAGTTCCTGTTGAAACATCCACCACTACAGCAGGAGACACCAAAACAACACCACAAACTACTGTTACAACAGCTGAATCCTCCACAACACCTACAACAACAACAGTGTCCTCAACAACCACTACAATTCCTGTTGAAACATCCACCACTACAGCAGGAGACACCACAACACCACAAACTACTGTTACAACAGCTGAATCCTCCACAACACCTACAACAACAACAGTGTCCTCAGAAACCACTACAGTTCCTGTTGAAACATCCACCACTACAGCAGGAGAAACTACAACAACACCACAAACTACTGTTACAATAGCTGAATCCTCCACAACACCTACAACAACCGCAGTGTCCTCAGAAACCACTACAGTTCCTACTGGAACATCCACCACTACAGCAAGAGAAACTACAACACCACCACAAACTACTGTTACAACAGCTGAATCCTCCACAACACCTACAAAAACAGTGTCCTCAGAAACCACTACAGTTCCTGTTGAAACATCCACCACTACAGCAGGAGAAACCACCACTACAACAGCTGAATCCTCCACAACACCTACAACAACAACAGTGTCCTCAGCAACCACTACAGTTCCTGTTGAAACATCCACCACTACAGCAAGAGAAACCACAACACCACAAACTACAACAGCTGAATCCTCCGCAACACCTACAACAACCGCAGTGTCCTCAGAAACCACTACAGTTCCTACTGGAACATCCACCACTACAGCAGGAGAAACTACAACAACACCACAAACTACTGTTACAACTGCTGAATCCTCCACAACACCTACAACAACAACAGTGTCCTCAGCAACCACTACAGTTCCTGTTGAAACATCCACCACTACAGCAAGAGAAACCACAACACCGCAAACTACAACAGCTGAATCCTCCACAACACCTACAACAACCGCAGTGTCCTCAGAAACCACTACAGTTCCTACTGGAACATCCACCACTACAGCAGGAGAAACTACAACACCACCACAAACTACTGTTACAACAGCTGAATCATCCACAACACATACAACAACAACAGTGTCCTCAGAAACCACTACAGTTCCTGTTGAAACATCCACCACTACAGCAGGAGAAACTACAACAACACCACAAACTACTGTTACAACAGCTGAATCCTCCACAACACCTACAACAACCGCAGTGTCCTCAGAAACCACTACAGTTCCTACTGGAACATCCACCACTACAGCAGGAGAAACCACAACAACACCACAAACTACTGTTACAACTGCTGAATCCTCCACAACACCTACAACAACAGTGTCCTCAGAAACCACTACAGTTCCTGTTGAAACATCCACCACTACAGCAGGAGAAACCACAACAACACCACAAACTACTGTTACAACTGCTGAATCCTCCACAACACCTACAACAACCGCAGTGTCCTCAGAAACCACTACAGTTCCTACTGGAACATCCACCACTATAGCAGGAGAAACCACAACAACACCACAAACTACTCTTACAAGTGCTGAATCCTCCACAACACCTACAACAACAACAGTGTCCTCAGCAACCACTACAGTTCCTGTTGAAACATCCACCACTACAGCAAGAGAAACCACAACTTCAACAGCTGAATTCTCCTCAACACCTACAACAACCGCAGTGTCCTCAGAAACCACTACAGTTCCTACTGGAACATCCACCACTACAGCAGGTGAAACTACAACAACACCACCAGAAACTACTGTTACAACAGCTGAATCCTCCACAACACATACAACAACAACAGTGTCCTCAGAAACCACTACAGTTCCTGTTGAAACATCCACCACTACAGCAAGAGAAACCACAACACCACAAACTACAACAGCTGAATCCTCCACAACACCTAAAACAACCGCAGTGTCCTCAGAAACCACTACAGTTCCTACTGGAACATCCACCACTACAGTAGGAGAAACCACAACAACACCACAAACTACTCTTACAACTGCTGAATCCTCCACAACACCTACAACAACAACAGTGTCCTCAGCAACCACTACAGTTCCTGTTGAAACATCCACCACTACAGCAAGAGAAACCACAACACCACAAACTACAACAGCTGAATCCTCCGCAACACCTACAACAACCGCAGTGTCCTCAGAAACCACTACAGTTCCTACTGGAACATCCACCACTACAGCAGGAGAAACTACAACAACACCACAAACTACTGTTACAACTGCTGAATCCTCCAGAACACCTACAACAACAACAGTGTCCTCAGCAACCACTACAGTTCCTGTTGAAACATCCACCACTACAGCAAGAGAAACCACAACACCGCAAACTACAACAGCTGAATCCTCCACAACACCTACAACAACCGCAGTGTCCTCAGAAACCACTACAGTTCCTACTGGAACATCCACCACTACAGCAGGAGAAACTACAACACCACCACAAACTACTGTTACAACAGCTGAATCATCCACAACACATACAACAACAACAGTGTCCTCAGAAACCACTACAGTTCCTGTTGAAACATCCACCACTACAGCAGGAGAAACTACAACAACACCACAAACTACTGTTACAACAGCTGAATCCTCCACAACAACTACAACAACCGCAGTGTCCTCAGAAACCACTACAGTTCCTACTGGAACATCCACCACTACAGCAGGAGAAACCACAACAACACCACAAACTACTGTTACAACTGCTGAATCCTCCACAACACCTACAACAACAGTGTCCTCAGAAACCACTACAGTTCCTGTTGAAACATCCACCACTACAGCAGGAGAAACCACAACAACACCACAAACTACTGTTACAACTGCTGAATCCTCCACAACACCTACAACAACCGCAGTGTCCTCAGAAACCACTACAGTTCCTACTGGAACATCCACCACTATAGCAGGAGAAACCACAACAACACCACAAACTACTCTTACAAGTGCTGAATCCTCCACAACACCTACAACAACAACAGTGTCCTCAGCAACCACTACAGTTCCTGTTGAAACATCCACCACTACAGCAAGAGAAACCACAACTTCAACAGCTGAATTCTCCTCAACACCTACAACAACCGCAGTGTCCTCAGAAACCACTACAGTTCCTACTGGAACATCCACCACTACAGCAGGTGAAACTACAACAACACCACCAGAAACTACTGTTACAACAGCTGAATCCTCCACAACACATACAACAACAACAGTGTCCTCAGAAACCACTACAGTTCCTGTTGAAACATCCACCACTACAGCAAGAGAAACCACAACACCACAAACTACAACAGCTGAATCCTCCACAACACCTAAAACAACCGCAGTGTCCTCAGAAACCACTACAGTTCCTACTGGAACATCCACCACTACAGTAGGAGAAACCACAACAACACCACAAACTACTCTTACAACTGCTGAATCCTCCACAACACCTACAACAACAACAGTGTCCTCAGCAACCACTACAGTTCCTGTTGAAACATCCACCACTACAGCAAGAGAAACCACAACTACAACAGCTGAATCCTCCTCAACACCTACAACAACCGCAGTGTCCTCAGAAACCACTACAGTTCCTACTGGAACATCCACCACTACAGCAGGAGAAACTACAACAACAACACCACAAACTACTGTTACAACAGCTGAATCCTCCACAATACATACAACAACAACAGTGTCCTCAGAAACCACTACAGTTCCTGTTGAAACATCCACCACTACAGCAAGAGAAACCACAACTACAACAGCTGAATCCTCCACAACACCTACAACAACCGCAGTGTCCTTAGAAACCACTACAGTTCCTACTGGAACATCCACCACTACAGCAGGAGAAACCACAACAACACCACAAACTACTGTTACAACTGCTGAATCCTCCACAACACCTAAAACAACAACAGTGTCCTCAGCAACCACTACAGTTCCTGTTGAAACATCCACCACTACAGCAAGAGAAACCACAACTACAACAGCTGAATCCTCCTCAACACCTACAACAACCGCAGTGTCCTCAGAAACCACTCCAGTTCCTACTGGAACATCCACCACTACAGCAGGAGAAACTACAACAACACCACCACCACCACAAACTACTGTTACAACAGCTGAATCCTCCACAACACATACAACAACAACAGTGTCCTCAGAAACTACTACAGTTCCTGTTGAAACACCCACCACTACAGCAAGAGAAACCACAACTACAACATCTGAATCCTCCACAACACCTACAACAACCGCAGTGTCCTCAGAAACCACTACAGTTCCTACTGGAACATCCACCACTACAGCAGGAGAAACCACAACAACACCACAAACTACTCTTACAAGTGCTGAATCCTCCACAACACCTACAACAACAACAGTGTCCTCACCAACCACTACAGTTCCTGTTGAAACATCCACCACTACAGCAAGAGAAACCACAACTACAACAGCTGAATCCTCCTCAACACCTACAACAACCGCAGTGTCCTCAGAAACCACTACACTTCCTACTGGAACATCCGCCACTACAGCAGGAGAAACTACAACAACACCACCACAAACTACTGTTACAACAGCTGAATCCTCCACAACACATTCAACAACAACCGCAGTGTCCTCAGAAATCACTACAGTTCCTACTGGAACATCCACCAATACAGCAGGAGAAACTACTACAACAACAACACCACAAACTACTGTTACAACAGCTGAATCCTCCACAACACCTACAACAACAACAACAACAGTGTCCTCAGCAACCACTACAGTCCCTGTTGAAACATCCACCACTACAGCAAGAGAAACCACAACTACAGCTGAATCCTCCACAACACCTACAACAACCGCAGTGTCCTCAGAAACCACTACAGTTCCTACTGAAACATCCACCACTACAGCAGGAGAAACCACAACAACACCACAAACTACTGTTACAACAGCTGAATCCTCCACAACACCTACAACAACAACAGTGTCCTCAACAACCACTACAGTTCCTGTTGAAACATCCACCACTACAGCAGGAGAAACCACCACAACACCACAAACTACTGTTACAACAGCTGAATCCTCCACAACACCTACAACAACAACAGTGTCCTCAGCAACCACTACAGTACCTGTTGAAACATCCACCACTACAGCAAGAGAAACCACAACACCACAAACTACAACAGCTGAATCCTCCACAACACCTACAACAACTGCAGTGTCCTCAGAAACCACTACAGTTCCTGTTAAAACATCCACCACTACAGCAGGAGAAACCACAACAACACCACAAACTACTATTACAACAGCTGAATCCTCCACAACACCTACAACAACCGCAGTGTCCTCAGAAACCACTACAGTTCCTACTGGAACATCCACCACTACAGCAAGAGAAACCACAACTACAACATCTGAATCCTCCACAACACCTACAACAACCGCAGTGTCCTCAGAAACCACTACAGTTCCTACTGAAACATCCACCACTACAGCAGGAGAAACCACAACAACACCACAAACTACTGCTACAACAGCTGAATCCTCCACAAAACCTACAACAACAACAGTGTCCTCAACAACCACTACAGTTCCTGTTGAAACATCCACCACTACAGCAGGAGAAACCACCACAACACCACAAACTACTGTTACAACAGCTGAATCCTCCACAACACCTACAACAACCGCAGTGTCCTCAGCAACCACTACAGTACCTGTTGAAACATCCACCACTACAGCAAGAGAAACCACAACACCACAAACTACAACAGCTGAATCCTCCACAACACCTACAACAACTGCAGTGTCCTCAGAAACCACTACAGTTCCTGTTGAAACATCCACCACTACAGCAGGAGAAACCACAACAACCCCACAAACTGTTACAACAGCTGAATCCTCCACAACACCTACAACAACCGCAGTGTCCTCAGAAACCACTACAGGTCCGGTTGAAACATCCACCACTACAGCAAGAGAAACCACAACAACACCACAAACTACTTTTACAACAGCTGAATCCTCCACAACACCTACAACAACCGCAGTGTCCTCAGAAACCACTACAGTTCCTACTGGAACATCCACCACTACAGCAGGAGAAACCACCACAACACCACAAACTACTATTACAACAGCTGAATCCTCCACAACACCTACAACAACAACAACAGTGTCCTCAGTAACCACTACAGTCCCTGTTGAAACATCCACCACTACAGCAAGAGAAACCACAACTACAACAGCTGAATCCTCCACAACACCTACAACAACTGCAGTGTCCTCAGAAACCACTACAGTTCCTACTGGAACATCCACCACTACAGCAGGAGAAACCACAACAACACCACAAACTACTTT
Organism: Rhinichthys osculus; assembly: GCA_029959095.1. NCBI lineage: Eukaryota > Metazoa > Chordata > Actinopteri > Cypriniformes > Leuciscidae > Rhinichthys > Rhinichthys osculus. Next base: position 46,486,904 of record JARWKJ010000005.1, read on the forward strand.
TACAACAGCTGAATCCTCCACAACACGTACAACAACAACAGTGTCCTCAGCAACCACTACAGTTCCTACTGGAACATCCACCACTACAGCAGGAGAAACCACAACAACACCACAAACTACTTTTACAACAGCTGAATCCTCCACAACACCTACAACAACAACAGTGTCCTCAACAACCACTACAGTTCCTGTTGAAACATCCACCACTACAGCAGGAGAAACCACAACAACACAACAAACTACTCTTACAACAGTGGAATCCTCCACAACACCTATAACAACAGTGTCCTCAGAAACCGCTACAGTTCCTGTTGAAACATCCACCACTACAGCAGGAGAAACCACCACAACACCACAAACTACTGTTACAACAGCTGAATCCTCCACAACACCTACAACAACAACAGTGTCCTCAGCAACCACTACAGTACCTGTTGAAACATCCACTACTACAGCAAGAGAAACCACAACACCACAAACTACAACAGCTGAATCCTCCACAACACCTACAACAACCGCAGTGTCCTCAGAAACCACTACAGTTCCTACTGGAACATCCACCACTACAGCAGGAGAAACTAAAACAACACCACAAACTACTGTTACAACAGCGGAATCCTCCACAACACCAACAACAACAACAGTGTCCTCAGCAACCACTACAGTTCCTGATGAAACATCCCCCAGTATAGCTGGAGAAACCACCACAACACCACAAACTACTGTTAAAACAGCTGAATCCTCCACAACAGCCACAGTGTCCTCAACAACCACTACAGTTCCTATTGAAACATCCACCAGTATAGCAGGAGAAACCACAACAACACCACAAACTACTGTTACAACAGCTGAATCCTCCACAACACCTACAACAACCGCAACAACCACTACAGTTCCATTTGAAACATCCACCACTACAGCAAGAGAAACCACAACAACAGCATCTACAGCTTCAACAGCTTCTACAGCTTCAACAGCATCTACAGCTTCAACAGCATCTACAACTTCTACAACCACTACATCTTTCACAACAACTACAACAAAAATACCTGAGGTGGTAACTGATCTGGTGTTTCGGTCTTCGGACACATTTATAGAAGCGCTCAGGAACCAAAACACTGAGGAGTTCAAGAATAGGTCTAAGCTTGTCATAACTCAGGTGAGTTCAAATCTATTTACTTAATTTACTGGAACACACTAAATGATACTTGACTTTTAACATTAGAGTTAAAAGAAGAGACAACAATTATATAACCAACACTCATATATTACAATACTCTAATGTAAGGGATGTCTGTAATTGTTTGTTATCTGTTCCAGCTTGAAGGAATTTACAGACCCAAGTATGTTAACTTCCTCAGAGTGAACGTCATAGGATTCAGGTAAATACACCATGCTGCAATGTTGCTTATTTTGTGCGTGTGTGTGTGTGTGTGTGTGTGTGTGTGTGTGTGTGTGTGTGTGTGTGTGTGTGTGTGTGTGTGCGAGCGAGCAAAAAAGAAAGAGAATTTAGGCTAACAATTATTTCAACATTTATATATTCCAGCCCAGGGTCAATCATCACAACAACTAAAATAGTCTTCAGCTTCGACCAACCAGTCCCCTCCGTTCAAGAGATTTCAAACACCCTCTCGACAGCAGCGGAAGGAGGAGGAAGTGTCAATCTACTGAACATAATTCCTGGATCAGTTTCAGTCAATGGTTCAGGTAAGCTCTATTACTCCATAGATTTATAGTCTTCAATAGCTTTAGTATAATGAAAATCGGACACCCAAAACCTATTTTGTTTTCTTTGTTTCTATCTATATTTGTTCTTGTTTTTTCCTCATTTTCACTGTAGTTACATTGTACTTACTCAAATAAGTACTGAGTGATATTAATTAACTACATGTACTTACTATAGAGTTACGGTTAGGGTACACAGTACCCTATGTACTTCATGTACTATAGTAAGTACATGTAGTAAACATGTAACTACTTCACCTTAAGATAAAGTATAACCAAAAAAAGCTTTCTATAGGGAGATTAAACTAATTTGCATATCTTTTATTACAGCTTCAACTACAACTATCGCTCCTACAACAACTGCTTCTTCAAGTGGATTAAAGATTGAGTCCAGTCTGCTCCAAGCAACATGCCTCATTATTATGTCTAAAATATTTAGGCTTTTCCTATAGATCCCTTAACCATATACCCAACCAACAGAATACAACTAGACACACTGTAACAAATTAAACAAAGATTGAAAGTATTTTTTATTACGTGGTATATAGTATCTCTTAAATAATGGTATAGAGCAATATTAAAATAAGCTTGATGCATTGTTCCTTAAGAATACAATTTCAGATACTTGTTAAACAGCAGGCTGTTTACTAGAGGAAGTGGATCTTTTTCCTCGTGCATAATGTATGTTTTCAAAAGTGAATATTATAAAATTTGTTTGTTTAGTTGTTTTTTAGGATAACTACTGGTTATACTATTTGTAAATGTTGTAATATTGCCATATTTTATTTAAATCAAATAAAAATATTTATTAAGTTTATATGGTTCAAAATATTTTGCTTTAAGTTTCATTGCTAAACATGTCTTCTTAATGTACACAGTTAAATGTTCAAATGCAACTACTCACATTTTTGTCATTCTGCATAATGGTTAAACCGATAATAATAATTATTTTGCAAAAAAATTATTGTTGTCATTTTAAACATTTATTAAGTCGCACCAAACAGCGCAAGCAACTTGTGACAGAAAACAGACTGGCCAAAGGACACTTTCATTTAAGCAGAAATATTTCAAATGCAGCTCCAGCTAAAGGCTGATCTACACTAAAAGATATTTAAAATCTTATCAGATTTTCAAAATGTGAGTGACAACAAACATGATGATAAAAAAAAATCATAGATTTAACAGTTCCTCTAGTATGAGGAGTGCCGCGATGTGACCAAGGGGCTGTTTACACCTGGCCACTTCATGCGTTTTCTCAGATCGGATAGCTATCTGATTTATCAAAACAATTCCATTTACACCTGGTCATATAAATCTGTTTACGAAAAATGGATTGTTACGACCCGTGTGATAAGGACAGGCTAGACGTGAACTTTTGTTGTTGGTAAAAAGGAACCCAGCCCCAGCCGACAGATCACCAAAGACACAACTCTAAATTCCACTAAAGTATAATTTATTTAAGGTGGAAAAAGTAATTGAATTAAGGAGCAATGGCTTCAGGGTGCCCCAAGGCCAAAATAACCTAAACCAAAACCTAATCGGGGAATAAACAAAACTACAAAGAAACTTCCCTAACTCCTTATAAATAAACAAGTCACAAACAAAGTAAAAAATAAAGGGCAGGACACCCCTACGCTCCTAAAACATAAAACAGAACTAAATTAAATCATCACAAACAAACATAATCAACTGAAGGGTTTGGGATCTGCCGACGGGGGGAGGAATCCGGAGCTCTTCACGCCACCAGGCCAACGCCAGAATGAGCTCGACGTCTTCGATTAGCGCCGCCCTTTTAAAGCGGCCCATCAGTAGAACTACCAATCAGGCTCCTCCAACGGCAGCCAATCCCTGCACACATATACAAAACAACAACCCACACAAAACAAATACCGAGGATCGTAACACGGATATATAAATCTGATCTTCAATTCCCGTGCTATATGCAGATTTAATGGAGTTCACGTTGCTGAAAGCAACAGATATGAGTTGTATTTTATTGATCATCAGCTAATTTCAAAATCAAAGACCGCAAAAACAGAGCGGCAACAGCACTGGTAAGATTAGTTTGTTGCTTTAATTTAAATGAAGATGATTGTGTGTTAAGCGTCTGCGACTTACTTTCACTTTGATTTGAGATAGCTTGCACGTTGGCTTGATGAATAGATGCTCATCTGCGGTGATGCGTTCTGCAGTAGCGCCATCATATTTGGCTATAACATGACATAGCCTTGAGCCTATAACACGCTCTCACACGTTTATTTTTTTAGCATTGTTGGAAGGAGTAAAATGTGGTTTCAAAAACCAGATGCATTTACACTTGTCCAGTTTTGTCTGTTTCCTCCTGAAGTGGTTTGAGCGATCGGATTCAAATCCATCTCGAATGCGTTTCGGAGGGCATTTACACCTGGTCTTTTCACGATCGGATAGCTATCCGATAACAGAAGTGTAACGCATGAAGTGGCCAGGTGTAAACAGCCCCGAACAGCACACCACACACTAACAGATTTATTCACAAACAACCAGATTCTAGACTCGAGTGTGAATACGGGAATTTGCACAAAATCTCGCGTGGTCAAACGTGACTTTAGAGTAAACAAACATGGCAGAAATTGTGATGATCGTGTTTGGACTGCTTTTTACAGAAAAAGGTTTGGACGATGTCATGTTTTGCTTTCATCAGCCCGCTTTCTGATTTGGTATCGTTTCGTTCCACGCGACAATCTACAGAGTGCATACCTGTTTGTTCTCGGCGTTCCCAGCAAACAACAGGATTTCTGATAGCAAATATTCAACATGTTGGATGGATATTTACGATTTGAGATCAGTGCGGCCCCAACATTCTTCCGAGCAGATTCAATCACTATTAACACACATCACACCGTGGGAAAATCTGATAAGATCACCTGTAGAACCATCAAGCGTATCTAAAGAAACTCCAAGATGACTCTTTCCATCTGATGAAATGAAAAAATTAATAATACTTTAACAAGGATGTCCCTGATTAAAAATGATAAATATGTAATGTAGCCTATGTGAGAGAGGTATATATATGAAGCTGCTTTTCCACCGTCGGGCCGAACAGTTTTAAGAACAGTAAGAAACGGGTCCAGTTGTATTTCCACTTGAGCCTGGTACGGTACGGCACAATTACAAACCGCTCTGGGCCCTGAATTCTCAGCACGGTTGACTAGAATGTGTGTAGTGATGTCGCCACTCAGGATTGGTCACTTGTTTGTTGCTTGGCTTCCAGTTTCTCTGTAGCTGCATGGCTAAGCAAGCTATTTGAGCGACATAAACACAAATGAATAATAAAATAGGGGTGGTGATGCCGCAGTGGATAAGACACATTCCTTTGGTGTGAGAGACCCGGGTTCGAATCCACTGTGAGACACCAATGTGTCCCTGAGCAAGACACTTAACCCCTAGTTGCTCCAGAGGCGTGCGACCTCTGACATATCAATTGTAAGTCGCTTTGGATAAAAGCGTCAGCTAAATGAATAAATGTAAAACGAAAAGAAAATTCTGATCATCCTCCATAACGGTTGCTATTTACATATCATATCGTCTGAAAACTCTTGCGTTACCAAGGCAACGACTGACGCATTTCTAATACATTCCAAAGAGCTCCGTTATCAGTCCAACGGTGGAAAACTAAACATATCCTTAACGGCTGAGCCGGATCAGCACGGAATGTGGAAGCGGAAAAGCGGCTTATGTGTGTGAATATATGCCTATCTATCATTTACAGACAAACAATACAAAAATTTTATAAATCAAGCATCAATCAATCAAGCTTACAAGCAAGACCACTTAGGCCCCATTTACACTGCATGGTTCAAGTGACCCAAATCCGATTTTTTCCTCTCATGTGGCACAGATCAGATATGACCCATGAACATGTAAGCAGGAAAAAAACGCATGGATTCCGATTTTCTCAGATCGGATTCAGGCCTCACTCATATGTGGTAATAAATCGGATATGAATCGGATATGTGCATTTGCGTGTGCCATGTAAGCAGACAAATTGGATATTCCCCAGTAAATTCGAGTCGTACACGTCATTAAAAAAGTGACGTCAACTCAGGTGGACACCACAATGAGATCACATGACTTATTAGAGGCGCGATGGAGGACGAAGGATACACACAGTGGAGCAATGCGGAGGTTTCGTGTCTTTTGAGTGTTTGGGGCGAAACACTCCGAGATCACCACAACGAGATCACATGACTTATTATAGGCGCGATGGAGGACGAAGGATACACACAGTGGAGCAATGCGGAGGTTTCGTGTCTTTTGAGTGTTTGGGGCGAAGAGACAGTGCAGGCAAAATGCAGGGTTGTTACAGAAATAAATCCGTGTTTGAAGACATTTCACGAGATATGGGGAGGCACGGTTTTAAGCGCTCGTAGCTACAGACCCACCGTAAGATAAAAAGCTTAATGACTTTTAAAAATATTGTGGAAAGCAAAACACTGGATAATTTTATTCGCATCGGCATCCATTGTATTTCGTGCTGTTTTACTTCCTTTTCCGGATCAGAACGTCTACATTTGGTAGTTTCAGCAGTGTATAGTAAATGCACAAATCGGATACGGGTCACTTTTAAAAGATGATGTAAGCGGGTCGTCAAAAAAATCGGATATAGTCAGAAAATCGGATTTGGGCATCAAGACCTGCAGTGTAAATGCAGCCTTAAAGTAGTTGTTCCTGACTGTCCAGACCCGATAACAATACTATAAATGTAACACTACAGAGATAAGTGAAAGCCGGCTGGACACTGTCACTGCTGTCTAAATTTGATGCCGATCTGCACATAAATGATGAAGATTTTATCCTCAAGATAAAAAGATTGGCATCTTAAATTCAGCAGATTGAATGACTACCACAACACCACACTATGACTGAAATTTAGGATGGGTTTGCATGGAGAAATTAAATCACAGTCAACCTCCAAAGGCAACAGGACTTACTTCTGCAAATTGGTATGTAACTTGAAGCACATCAGATTTGGTGGCTGATCTGACACAAAACAAATTCCTAAATCTGAGGAGTAAATGGAAGTCCAAAAACTTTGCAATGTGTCTATACTTTGCAGACAATGTATTCCTCGCCTTCAAAGACGATTATATTCTGAATCAATATTATCTCAGTTCATCTTGATACATCTGTCCCTCTCTGATGTGTTGATGAGAAACTCGTCTTTCGGAGATGAGAGACCGCTCTCGTGAATCCTAATGGAACAGGTCCACCTGATTGCGTAATATATATATACCTTGTTTGGTCAGGATTTTCTGACTTTTCAGTTTGATCCGAATCAAAATTACAGGTGTGAAACCTCCGGTCCAGACCAAACAGACTAAATTTGGTCAGATGAAAAGAGGTAGTCTCGGTCCGGATCAACGGTTCTAGTGGTTTCTAGTGTGAAAGCATTTTCTGTATGGTTTGGACTTTCAGACCATTTACAGGACGTTCCGGTGGTTCCCGCTTAGATGAAAAAGACAGAAGATAACAGGAAAAATGAGCCGTTGTAGCACATGAGGAGAGGAGGAGACAAGGTTTTTAATTGAAATATGGTCTGACGACATAAGAAGTCCACTGGAAAAAACGCACAAAGATACAGACACTTTCCAAGTATTTTCGGAGAGGATGAGAGAGAGAGTGTATGAGAGGACGGGAAGGCTGAAGATAAAGAAACTGCGGCAGAAATATACAAAGGTGCGTGATGCCATGAGAAAAAGTGGTGGATTGCTTGCAGTCTTCTCCTCCTTTCCTGCCGGCGACGATAAAATGTTCGCACGATGAGGACGTTCATTTGGCGAATTTGAACTAGCCTCGCATATAGTTGGTGCTACAGGTAGTAATAATAACAATATAGTTGCAACGATATGCGTTCATTCATTGTTGTCAAAGTTACCCGCCGAATTGACAACACGCTGACGTCAGACACACGTCCGTTTTACAAACCAATCAATGTCAAGATGCAGCCCACATAGATGATGACGACAGGACGCAAGTATGTCATGTAAAGTTCTTTAGTGCGCTCGCATAATTGCAGTGTGAAACCAAACCAAAACCAATCGAATGTATAAAATGTATCAAAACATGAACTTTGGTTCGGACCTTGGTGCGAACTTCCAGGTGTGAAAACACCCTTAAACTTGTTGAATCAAGTTCAGAAATTCTGTGTATAACTTGCTGCAGTGCTGAGCTAGGCTTTCTAACCATTCCTTTAATTTTTTTAAGCAGTTTTCAAAAAGAAACACAGATATCAAATCTAAGTTCTTCTGTTGCTTTCCATTGTAACCTCTCATCAACGGCTCTTGGCCTTCTAGCAAATTCTGAGGGTATGCAACTTTTGAGAGCAAGCAGTTTGCCTGAAATGAAAGACACTTGGATGAAATACGGTAATTCAACTTGCCACAAGTTCCCATCCACATATCAAGCAGACGACGCACCACAGCTAAGCACACTAAATGCATATAATCATGTGGCGATCCACTAACCATAGGAACCGATGTTTCACAAAATGGGAAATGTTGTACATGGTGGTCTTCATCCCCAGTATAGATAAAACGGTTCTTACTCTAGCATTACGTTTTGGCAATGTCAATGAATTTCAATATAAATGACTGTACACATTTATCACAGCCACTGTGTCCATGGTGTGACTTAATACACTTAATAAAGGCCCTCGCAGGAGCATCACAGATTACTGGGCGCACAGTCAAGAAGGTCTTTCCATTAACAACAAAACCAGTGATCAAGGATTTCAACTCTCAGACCAGATCCTTCAGGTATTTTTGAGAATGACTGAGGCTTTGAGTTCCACAGTAAAGAGCACTCAGCACAGGTTTCCTACTATAATCCTAGAGCATTTCTAAAATTCCTAGGGTATAATAAAAATTCTCATTTAAATACATAGAGGAATACAGCCTGAACCAACTTTCTACAAATAAAACATACTTTGTAATCATCTCATAAAAGCTTTTAATTGTTAGAGGAAAGCATGTTGCAATTTTTGCATTATTGTTAGTGTTAATGAAACACTGCTGTCACAAAGTAATAAAACTAGTGCAGTATTATGTCCTAATGTATATAAACATGAATGTCAAATTACATTATATTATATACTGGTAATCTGTTTTTTTCTGATGGGAAGACTAGACCATTTTACTGACTTGGATCTTGAGATCTCGTTCAGCAATTTTTATAATTACCTATGAATCTGTTGTTTTTTATGTTAAATACTAAAATTTTACATATATAGCTAACAAAAGCCATCTTTATACTGTAAAGGTGAAACAGAAGCTGCATCCGACATGGCTATTTTATGTTCATGGCTTATTTATTTACACAGATTAATGCTACTCATGTATTACACAAAATAGTTCAGATAAAAAATTGTTTAAAAAAACTCACAAGGCTGAAGATGTAATATGACAAAATCAATTTTGTTGATTATTGCTCTTGATATTATAATGACTATTAATTTTGATTATTAGAACGTCATTTTTCAATTATCATTTTTGGGTGAACTACCCCTTTAAATGTATTTATAATTTAAATATAACATAAGGGATTCGTATTGATTTATATATCCTGTAACTGAAAGGTATACCAAGCTTTGCATATGGAAAATAAATTATACATTTAAAAATTGCAGTTTGTACATAATTTAAAAGGAAGATCTAAAATGTTGTAACATTTACGTGAGATGAATAGTTTTTACTTTAGATTAGGGGATGCAGAAAGCTTTGTAAATTATTTATTCATGCGTTTACACATCTATAACAGGCGTTGAACACTTTGCAATTTGTACTGCAATGCTGACTGCGGATGGAACAGACAGCCGTCTTCTTCTCTGACACACACGTGAGCTTCAGTGGAAGGTAAAACCGGTTCTGAGGTTCACATTATCGCTAGATCCCACACACTCCATACAGATCACAAGTCTGTGTTGAGTGAAAGGACTGAACATAACTCACAGAATCCCCTGACTGGAAGACAATTATAAATGTTTATCCACTTACAAATAACTTACTCTTCTTAAAAATACTACTCTAGCATACCCGCATGTTTGTGCTTTTGAACACAGACCAGTGTAAGACTGGAAAACTGGTTATAGGGAACGACCACTTCTTGAGAAGACAAAGAACCCACTGCATAGTGGCATTTGGGCTCACTCTTGTGAAGGCCCCATCCGAGACTAGAGGTCTCACCTCTGAATCATCCTAATCTACATTTCTTCCCCTCATCCCCCACTCCTTCCCCTTCATGCAGATCACCTGAAACTCACATAAGAATATATGTATGGTTTGATGTGAATGATTATCATTGAGTATTATGTTTGGTATCATTTGAAATGTCTCAGGAATGAGTGGTACAAATGTCTCATTCCCAAAGTATAAAACAAAAGGTAATAAGGTTTTTTAGAAGTTTAGAGAAACTGGCACACAAAGAAAGGTGGACAAATGGTCTCCACGCCCCCACCCAAGAGGTGTAACCTCTGAATGGAAATTACCATTGTTAAGAAGTTCTGGCTATTTAAAGCTGCTGTCCGTAACTTTTTTCAAGTTAAAAATAATCCAAAATAATTATTTTTAAAAAAAAACATATTCCGCCAGTGTTCAAAACTACCTGCTTGCCTTAGCTCGATTCAAAACGGTTAGCTTGTAATAATGATTTTATTTCCAGTGGTACTGGTGGATTTCCGCGGGAAATTCGAGCATGTCTTTGCGTCATTACGTCACATCCGTACACATAAAGAAGGAGTTTCGGCATATATACTGCGTGTGAGGATGTTGACGTTGGGGAGAGTAGAGATGCCTTTTCTCGCAGCACTTTACATAATTGAACTTATGGCGGATCCAGAAAGATCCAAACGACAATCATCAGTGTCAACTGGAGATTCACCAGTTATAAAACCCAAAAGACTTCGTACTTCGGATTTAAAGTGGCTAGAGAAAGACAGCAACCGTCTCATGTGAACACAAGGAACATAGGCAGGGCGTTTGGTGCGTGAACTCCGTGTTTTGAAGGGGTTCAAAACGGAAGAAGAGACGCTTTTTTCTGCTGGACAAGTAAGACATTTCAATAGTTCAATCGTCTAACAGCACCACAATTGTTTGCTTAATTCACACAGTTATGGAGTTTCCTTTGTTGTGCTTTTCTCGTTTAGCTATTATGGAGAATATGAATTCTGAACTACAGGTAACCATAAAACACATTAAATGTAGTCACGCAAAGCTGATGTTGTTAACATTAACAATTTGAGAACAAAGTATAATTTGCACGGTTCGACATGATAAGCAATCGTTAGATTTAATCAGCGCGATTTACTGCAGTGCAATCAATGCATTTTCCCCGTAGTTGATCTGAACAAAAGTGAATGTTACTTACTTGTTCAGATGACATTTTCCGGTGAAAATTCTTATGTTGGTCATCCTGTACTTCCAAAAAGTAGAATGTGTGATTCTGAATGCCAGTATCCACACCGGCGCTGTGACCGACAGCCGCGACGCGCACTCTCCTCACAACATTGTGTTCATCCGCGCTGTTTCATGCCGATGTACAACTCACGTAAAATGAATAATTCCGCGAATGACTGCAATTGCAGACTTCAAACAGAGATGGCGACAAAGAGGAAAAGCTACGGACTGCAGCTTTAATGGAAGGCAGCAAGGGGTTCGGGGCTCTCATCTGTATCTCAGATCAGCCCGTCGCCGAGACTCAGCATTCATGTATTTTATGTCGGGTAAAAGATTTTCCTCTTTGTTCTAGAACATTTGATGATTTGCATTGATTATCTTTCAATTGATTATGGAATTGTTATAATACATTTACCTGACATAATAAATTGTTATATTTGATTATTCTAACAGACTTTGACTTTATTTTCATTGGAGTTAAAAGGAATAGTCAAACATTAACGTATACTTAATGATGCACAGATATCATTGAAAAACACTTTCATTTTATGGAGTCAGATGAAACGAGTTAATGCATAAGATAAAATTTATTGTATTTAATTAAAAATCTCCTTGCCATGGGAAAAGACGGAACACGCGTTGAGACCTTCACCGCTAATTTGAATGCCGCCATTGGATCAAATTAGACGGACTTACACCAGCTTATAACTTAATATCAATAAATTATATACTGATCATTTAGGAATGGTTTGTTCATTGTTAGTTCATGATTAACCATTGGGATAATGATAAAACAATTTCGACATAAATACCTCAGTGACTTACAAGTGATTAATATTATATATCCACTAATAACGGTCTACTAATGATATATAGATTGATTATTTCATGATTTACAATTTGTTTTAAATAACTTAAAGTAATCATTAGCATACGACTTTTTAACTACTTATGGATGTATATTCACACTTGATAAATGATTAGTTCATCATTAAATTATAAATTATAAATGACTTATAACTGAACATTATTAGTTACATCCATTATGCATTGTTGGGAATAAAAACAGAAAACGGGAGCATTTCTTTATCATGACATTTATCTGTGCCATTTTTGCCCTGAAATTATTTAATTTCTGGTGAAATTCCTTATGCATTATAAGCCAGCTATTTATCAACAGGAAGTCAAATATGCCTATAAATAGCAATTTTATATTATACTAAACATGTTTCAGCACAGCAAGTTTAACTGTTGAGTATTGGTAAATTGATGCTATACACTAATCGGCTGTGGTTACAAGGGAAACATTTATAAAAGCAGAGAAAGACATTCAAGGAAACCAGTGAGACCAGGTGTCAGAATGTAAGGTATGCTCTGGTAACCTTATATCTTTATGTTTACATATTGTGAGTGTGAAGGAATGTGTAGAAATCATGATCAGTTGATCATTGATGCATAAGTGCACACCAGCCATAAATCCTAATTTTTCAGGTCTTCTAGTCTGGGATATATATTCTTAAGTCGCAAATTAACTATTTATTTCATGTAAAAGTTTTATTTTAATGAATGAATTAAAATATTTTAGTTGTGTCATGTAAATTCATTGTTTTGTAATATCCATAAAATAATATTGACAATTTAGAGATGTATTCATAAACTAAACTATAAACTGTTTGCAAATATTACATGAAATTACAGTCCCTCGGAATTTTGACAGATTTTTAAATAAAATAATAAAAAACATTTTATGTCTCTAAAGATATTTGTGAGAATTGTTTTATATTATAAAGTAGCTGCGAGAAATATCTGAACATGTAATTATCAAAACATTACTATATTTAATGGGACGCCTGGATAATATGGTAAAATGCAACAGTTTTGTCTGTCAGAAATGACAGTATCGTGTTGTTAAATAAAATTACATTAGTATAAGGTAAATTAACTAAATAAATGTATAAATGTTGTATTAAATATATTTTTAGTAAGGAAAATTGCAGTTACCTTGTTAAACTTTATAGTGTATGTTCGTGTGTGTGTTATATATACTATATATTGTAAAGCAGTGATGTGAAAACTGTCTAGAACCGAGTTTTTACGCACACACACACACCCATGAACCCTTCAGTGATATATTGCTTACTTTACAGACTTTTTCCAAGATGAACAGAAAAGCTTTGATTTTATACATTTTGTTCGGTAGGTGAATCAACTTTTCAACAACTTTTACCATAAATAACATGTATGAAAAAAACAAAATAATTCTTTGATTCCCCTAAATGTAAAATAAATAGGCCTAACTGTTTCAGCAACCACAGAAATTGCAGCAACTCAATCCACAACAGGCTCAACATCATCCCAATCATGTGTTAGCACAGCCGAAACAACCACAAGTTTAATGTCTTCTTTACCAACCATTGCATGTACAGTACCTGCCAAATGCATCCCTATCAGTGATTGAGTTCCGCTCTTGCAACATGACATCATGGCTTTTGCGTAAACATACACGCCACTTTCAAGTCAAGTGGCGTGTTATCTATACGCATTTTGAGCTATCCGCGTGAACCGTCTTTTGCGTGTATGTCTACGCCGTTAAATGTCCGAGTGATTCCACGTGTATGTACACGCCATTAAATATATAGGCCAACAGTAATGTAGCCTACGTTAAGTCAAAGGCGTTGATAAACACGCTGAAAAGCGATTACGCGTGTTGATAGCACGCCAAAAATGGAAATACGAATTGGCGTGTCATACATACGCCATTTCATGAGATCAGTCTGGCTCTTTAGAAAAATGTATACCTGATTACAGCGATTCAAATTCCCAGGCTTTTCAGGACAGGGCTGATTATGTTAAGGAGAAGGTGAGTTAGGCTAAAACCCAGTTAATTGATTTACTAAATGACATCTTACATTAGAAAACAAACTTTACATTCAATGATAAAATGTATCACCAAATTATATGTGTTTATTGTAACTGTCGTTCGTTCGTTTATTCATTTATATAGCACCTTACAGACTACCACTGTAGTTCCAAAGTGCTGTACATCACAATAAGAAGAAACCAGCAAACATGTAGACATACAAAACATACAGAAAACATCCAAGTACACTGTACTAAGAAGCCATAGAATACAGATGCGATTTTAGGCGGCCCTTAAAAACATTTAAATTTATGGAGGATCTAACATCCAACGGTAACTTATTCCACAATCTAGGACCCGCGACAGAGAAAGCACGTTCACCTTTCATTTTAAGACGTACACGGGGAACAGTTAATAAAAACTTCTTTGCTGATCTTAATCTTGCACCAGCATTGTAGGGCTTAATAAGCTCAGCTAAATATTCTAGCGCCATTCCATGTAGTGCTTTAAAAACATATAGCAGAATTTTATACTGTATCCTATAATGTACTGGTAACCAGCCTAAGGAAGATAAGAAGGGAGTAACATGGTCCGTTTTCCTACCATTCATCAACAACCTTGCGGCTGCATTTTGTACAAGCTGTAAGCGGGCAATATGCGTTTGACAGGTCCCAACGTAAAGTGCACTGCAATAGTCAAGACGGGAAAAAATATAAGCATGGACAACTTTTTTCAGGTTGCTTGCTGAAAGTATTGGTTTCAACTTTGCTATTGCTCTTAAATAAAAGAAGCAATTTCGAGCCATTGTCCATATTTGTCGATCAAAAATGATGGATGAGTCAAAAATGACTCCCAAGTTCTTTACCTGTTCCCTTAGGTACCCCTTCCATGGGCCTAAGTGGACGACTAGCGTTTGGCTACTCGCTGTGCGACCAAAGATAATAATCTCAGTTTTATTTTCATTTAATTGAACGAGATTCTCAGCCATCCACAGCTTTACTTCCTCTAGACATTTAAGGAGAGTGGCGTTGCAATCCTTACTACCAAATCTCAATGGCAAATAAACTTGAGTGTCATCTGCATACAGATGGTAAGAAACACCATATTTCTTAAAAATCATTCCCAATGGGAGCATATACAATGAAAAGAGGATGGGACCCAAGATGGACCCTTGTGGGACCCCACATGGAATGGGTAACGAAGCAGAGTAATTATTCCCAATCTTCACTAAAAAGGATCTACATTCCAGATAAGAAGCAAACCAATTTAGGGCCGTCCCCTGGATACCAACAAACTGCCTTCTGGTGGTCAATGGTATCGAAGGCTGCTGACAAATCTAATAAAATTAGTGCTGCATGATTACCTGAATCTGTGATTAAAAAAAAGATCATTAACAACCCTTAACAGGGCTGATTCTGTACTGTGCCCACAAATGTTGTTTTCGTCAACGATGACGATAACGAAATGATTTCGTTGACGCACTCAAGTCCGCTGGTCCGGGAGGACCCAACTTCAGGGGTCTCAAGTCCTGTGGTCCTGGAGAACCCGACTTGGGGGGTCTCAAGTCCGTTGGTCCGGGAGGACCCAACTTCGGGGGTCTCAAGTCCGGTGGTCCGGGAGAACCCGACTTCAGGGGTCTCAAGTCCGGTGGTCCAGGAGGACCCAACTTCGGGGGTCTCAAGTCCGGTGGTCCGGGAGGACCCAACTTCGGGGGTCTCAAGTCCGTTGGTCCGGGAGGACCCAACTTCGGGGGTCTCAAGTTCGGTGGTCTGGGAGAACCCGACTTCAGGGGTCTCAAGTCCGGTGGTCCGGGAGGGTCCGACTTCGGTTGTCCAAGAGCTGTCCACTCTCCCCCAGTGGTGGCTGAAGAGGCTGCAGCACCATCGCGCTCTCGTAAACGGAGGAGGAGGAGAAAGGCTTCCTTCGTCCCACAAGGCCTGGAGGCCATGCCCAAGCTCCTTGCCCTGTCTGCGCAGCCCAAGCTCCTTGCCCTGCCGACTCCGCTCATGCTCCTGGAGGCCGCCCTTCCGGAGTTTCGTCTCGTCATGGCCACTCATCCAGAGCCTCTTCACGTCATGCCTGGGTATCTTCACGTCAGGCCTGTCGAGTGCTCACACCAGACAGGACTACAAGCACATGACAAACCGGGAGCGTCAGAGCTCTATCACCAAACCAAGATATAAACTAGACAGAAGTGACAGAACCCTGACAGCTATCCTAAATATGTATGATTATAATTGGTTAATTGCATTTTATTTTAGTTCACTGTTTTTGTTTTCTTTTTGGCTTAATCTAGGTTTGTACAAGGTTGATGAGATCATAGACAGCTGGACCAACTGGGAATATTTTGCACATCCTGCTCTGATATATTAAACCATCTTGCAATAGAGAGCAGCAGCGATGATGTATTTTTGTTGGCCAACCCAGAAGTTTGCATCATTCTGGTTCCCTCGACAAATGCCCAATAGGATTTTTCCATTGGCTTTTGGATTATTGCAGAAAATAAGTTATGTGGCCAACAAAAGTGTCATATTCTTCTAACACATTTTGTTCATCATGATAATCTTCACAAGTGAACACAACTTCTATGAATTTTGAAGTCTAAATATGATTGGCAAAGTCAAAAGCTAAACGTATACGCTATAAACAAACACCAAGGTCACATGACTTCAAACTTCACCTGAAAGTTTGAGTTAGAAGAGTTTGCAAAAGTGAAATTATAAACGCAATGCAAATCTACCTCAAAGTTTGCGTTCTCAGGCCACTAAAACGCCGTTGTTGTGTGAATGAACAACCTTTAAACGTTTTCTGTTTTCAGTTGAAAAGGGTGTCGTGTAAGCGGCCCCTAAGTTAATAACTAATGATTTTTACAATGGAAATGAATCAATTAAAAACTTCTAGAGCTGCTGTACAGCCAAAACAATCGTTGTTGCATTCATTTCCTGTTATCACTGTAAAGCTGCTTTGAAACTATCTGTATTACAAAAAGTGCTATAATTGAAGGTTAAAAAAATGAGGCTGTGATCACAACTAGTGAGTATAAGTTTACCTGGTGAACCTGATGATGTTTAATGTTCCTGACAACCTCTGTAGTCCCATTTAAACACTTGTTAGCAACCACCAAAGATATAATAAATTCACAAGGGAGTATTACTGATGTATTTTATGCTGTGGAATAAAACATGAAAATATCTTGAGCTTGTGTTCACCACAGACCTCATTTCAGGCATTTAACCAAAAACCCATTGGCTTCATGGAACCAGAAGTGCTAAAATGCTAACTCGTATCCGGGTTTTGGCCAACAAAATTACGTCTATTCCAACGCATTGACAACAACAGTTGTTTGAGGTACATAAATTAATCAGGAGACATAATGGGTTGGTTTAAGAAAAAATATATATATAAAAAAAATTAACAGTATAGCAAGCAATTTTTATCATTATTGCTTTATTTTTTGATGCAGCAAATGCTTTATCTGTAACCTAACTATTTTTTCAAACCATTGATCTCAGCAGTGAGTCAATTTACCCATGAGCCTCAGCATATTTACCCACATTTACCAGAGAGGAAAAGCTGCTGTACTGTCGGATGTGGATTTGATTCATATTTTGTTTTGGACTTCACATGCATTCTCAAAGCAAAATGTAAGCAAACTGATGTTTCTCACATCAAACCTAAAGACAATTAATTTATTGACACTGTCATAGTACTGGGGTGGTATTGGGTTAAAAAACATAGCAGTGGTTTGAAAGATTTTAAATATTATTAATTGTGATTTAATTTCTTTTGACGTTTTAGACTGTTGTGTGTTTATTTTTCTCTTTTTTTGTCTATTTGTTTTTCTTTTTGTCACTTGATTTAAAAGTCTTTATGCACTGATTTGATGTGTGATTTTGGTCTCTTCTGTTAATGTTGGATATATTATGGTGTTTATATTTATATATTATAGTGTCTATATGGGTATTTAATAGGTAAACTGTCATTGGTTTTGGTTTTTTAGAAAGCTTTAAGTGGAATAAAGATTATTTTTGAGAAATAAATTTGTATTGTCTTTAAGTCACGTCTATGCCTTTAAATTCAATTCGAACCAGCAGGTCCTTCATGTTATTGTAACCACCTTTGGTTTTCTTTGGGGTATTTTTCCTTTATTTTCCTGGGTGGTAAAAAACCTAGGTGGTGAAGTCTGGCTTTCTTAAATACTTTTAACCAGAGGTTACACATGGTTAAATAATGTCACTCGCGTGGACTCTTAAACAAGAATACCAAAAGCCGTGTGAAAGTGGAGAAAAAAGATAGGCTATAGGTCTCTTTTGACATTTTAAAGTCAAGTTTGTTCAACTATCAAATGGCAGTAAAGGAGGCAAAAAAAAAATCTAATTTCTTTTTCCAATTAATTGCTGACAATGCGAAGAGACCAAAAGTCTTGTTTGACACAATTGATTCTCTTCTATGAACATACACGAGCCCTCTTCAGAGGTTTGTGAAGTTTTTTTTAAATATATTTCTCAAATGAATGATAACGGAAACTCCTTTGTCTCTTCTGAACTGTTTCACTTTCAACAACCTGCTCCTATTAGTTGTCTGTCTAACTTTCAACCTGTTTCTTCACTTCAGTTAGCTGATATAATCTCTACAATGAAGTGTTCTGGTTCTAATTTGGATATTTTTCCGGCTCGCCTTTTTAAGAGTAAATACAATTAGCAGACAAACAATGGCACTCAAAACCAGTGTTACTGGAATCAAAGCAAGCAACCTCAGTGTCTGTTTTCAGGCCTTCCCTCTTTGCTCTCTCCAGTGCTGGAAAGCATTTTTAATATTAACGCGGGTCCTAAAGCTCTTTCCTGATGATAACCCTTCATTTTCCAGTGATATTCTTATGAACTTTTCTTTTTTGTATTGTCTCTCAGCCACCTCTCTTTCTATACAGTCTTTCTTCAAAGCTCCCTCTTACTCGTTCTCTCTCCTCCATGGTCATACGCCCCCTAATGCTGATTGGCTACACGTTTGTTGTTGGACCGACCAACTTTCAAAAAGCGTTTTTCAAATATTCCTCATCATCTGCTACATTTCTGTGTGGTGTGCCCCAGGGATCCATTTTGGGACCTTTATTGTTTTCCCTTTATATGCATCCATTGGCCCACATTTTTCATATCACTGCTATGTTAGACTAACTTCTGCTATCTTTTGAGATTATTGCTTTCTCAAGCAAAGACTTGGAAGTTGTGATTGATTATTGTAATTCTCTTTTTTTCTGGTCTCCTTCAATCTTCATTATCTCGATTGCAAGTTGTACAAAATGAGGCTGCAATACTTTCGACTGGGTCTAAAAAGAGGGAACATTTCTCCTCTATTTTCTCATTTCCCACCGGCTTTCCATTAAATTCTTATGTTTGTATATAAGGTGTTGTCTGGTCATGCATCGTGTATATTAGTGACCTTCTTCAGCCACACACTGTCCTATAGGGCACTCAGATCTTCAGGCCTTTTCTGTGGCTTGGAATGGTATCGCACATCATGTGAGGACATTTTTTAATCTACTATTAAATCTTATTTTTATTCTTTAGCTTTTAACCTGTAATTGTTGTTCTTATTGTGTAGACATGCGTTGGCACACTGTACAGCACTTTGGATCAATTTATATTAAATGTGATTCTTAAATAAATTGTTGTTATTGGTGAATTTAGGATGAGGAAGCTCTGTCCTTAAAAAAAAAAACATTAAATATCTGAAATTCCTGATGATTGCTTTTATCAGTTGCTGGTTCTTGTTTACAGATATGGTTTTATCTTATATAAAAATCAGTCGTCGCAGAGGCTGTAGTGAAGCGCACGAATGAAGGAGTAGATAACAACATAGTCTTTATTAATCAACCAACAGAAAGCTCAGGATATTGCAGAAGAATAACAAAACAACAGCTTAACATTAACGATACCAGACAAAGAAACACACGTAACTCTGGTAACTAATAACTATAGTGTGTTTAATGGGTCACTATTGCTTGTTGGTATATGCTCAAACAAACAAAGCAGCAGCAGATAATTCTACCGCAAAGTGCGGACTTGCGTTCTCGTGGAGACAAGTTTTGTCAGGCTACCTTGAAAGAACGAATTTGGAAGGACAAAAAGGACAGGTTTGATTCTCTCAGGTAAGGATCCGGGTACTTTCATGCGTCCTCTGTACTTGTGTAACAGGTATTAATTATAACTTGTGTTTTATTTTTAAATTCACACAAAATCCTTATGGTTTCTGTTAGAAATTAATATCCATACTTGAGAAAAGGAAAATAATTATTTTTTAAATATATCTTTCTGAGTTTTGCGTTCGTCGCAGTTGTGACGTCATTGGCGCGTTGTGCGCGCTCTCGCTTCAGTCCGCGGGAGATCTGAGTAGAGCGAGGAGCTGGCTTGATTACACAACCTGATTATATACAACAATTTAACGGCATTTTCCCAACTTGGTATTTCGCAAAAAGGAATCACTGAACCAGCAATTTCGACTCCAGTCTTTTCTCCAGTAGCACTTCAATGCAGTACATAAGATCCACAGGGAGGAGTCGGATCAAGATCCGAGGGGTGGAGATCGGTAGGATTAGGGGTGGGTTTAGGGATTAGGGGTGTGTTTAGGGATCAGGGGGCGGAGATGGGTAGGTTTAGGTATATGTAAGGTGGGAGGAGTTGGATCTGGATCCGACTCCTCCCCGTGGATCTCATGTACTGCAGTGAGGACCATCTCCTTTATTCACCACCACCACACACAACACAACGCAGAGGGGTAGCCGAACCGGCTACAGTTGCATTCTGGGCTTTGACGCCATCTCTGCAACACTCTATACTCTTCTAAATTCTCTTGAGTATACAGTGGTGCAGGGATGATGTCTAAACCCGGAAGACTAATTCGCCAGTGTTACCCTCGAGATTTTTCTATGGATTTTTATAATAGGGTTTTTAAATTTATGAGTAAAACAAGGTCTGTGGTAAACATAACTTGACAATACTTGGACCTTTTGCTCTACAAAGCCTAAATTACACACACGCACCCAAACCGAAAAAAACTCATTTTGAAGCTATATAACATAAGCTTTATGTTTATCTTAACTGTTTTTAATAAGTAACTAGATAACAATGTTTGAGGCGTGAGTGCATGTGCATTCCTTCTTTACACTATTTGCGAATGACGTATAGCTAATCGAGTCTTAAATTCTTAAATATTTGAACATATATGCATATTTTGCAATAAACTTACACCATATTGTTTATATATATATATATTAAGACTTCAGATGCAAAAGCCTCTAAGTGCCATCTGAAATTTTCTTCTGTAGTGATCATTTTTATCAAGCTTGTATGTTTATGTTCAGTTATTTCACTTTAATGGCAATGAAAATTACCTATTGATTGTCATTAAAGTGAAATTACTGAACCTAAATATACGAGCTTGATAAAAATGCTAATTTTAGAAGGAAAT
Source organism: Rhinichthys osculus (assembly GCA_029959095.1). Taxonomy (NCBI): domain Eukaryota; kingdom Metazoa; phylum Chordata; class Actinopteri; order Cypriniformes; family Leuciscidae; genus Rhinichthys; species Rhinichthys osculus. The sequence continues at coordinate 46,508,381 of JARWKJ010000005.1, forward strand.
TTCAGATGGCACTTAGAGGCTTTTGCATGAAGTCTTCATATATGTATATAAATCAACATTTTTAAATGAGTAGTTTCATTTTTGTCCATCGTTTTTTTTTATTTGATTGCTGTTCGTAACGCTTTAGGATTGTGGTCTTGTAGTTGTAACTGTATTTTTGTCTGATTTTCAAATACTTTTTTTGCTTCAAATCAAAGTTTGTAATGTTATGATTCACCTCATAGCTGATGGTTGGCTTGGTTCATGGCTTATAACGCTTTAAAGAAGACTTTATATAAAAAGAATTGGGTAATAAAGGGGTACAACCAGATTTTTTTTTTTTTGGCTTAACGTTAAGTAGTTTAGTAAGAAAAGCCAAATTCATTTTTATCATACTGTGCACATACAGCCATATATATATATATATATATATATATATATAGCCAATATGTTTCATTTACAACCCACAGATGTCAAAATTACCCTGTAACTACATTGCACAAGAACATATTTTGCCAGAAATGTGATAATAACTTTTATACGTACAATTTTTGCCTGGAATATATTATCAGAATAGGTACCTGTTAGTTTTAAAATAATTAGGCCTACATTATAAATAATTTGCTTGTATATATCTGGTTGTACCCCTTTATTACCCAAAACTTAATATATTGTTCCCTTATTATACCTACACGGAAGTAGGCTACACTATAATTACAGAGACGTAGGCCTACACCGTAATTTCGGTTTACTTACGCAGTTGTTTGCGGGTCGTAATATAAAGTGTTACCAACAAATCCATACGTAAGAAATTAATGGGGAAAAAATACTGGTTTAAAATGTCCTGTTTTATAAAACATTTTAAAATGTCCTGTTTATCATTTTTAGTTTTCAATGATTTAAATAGGCCTACAGATGAAAAACAAATATGTTAAAGAATACTCTAATCGGCGCAATGAGGCGCACCTTTCTGCACGAGTTTGTGTTCGGAACTAATTTGCATATTCATAGAACCGCCTATAGCTAAAGAGTGTAGGCTATAATCAAGCTATTTTAAGGCATGAATACATTTTTTATCAAGGAAAAAACGTTTAAATATGTCATTTTGATGATCAAACATGAGTTTTAGTGGATGAAATTCTTGACAGGGGGACTTAGTATTTTAGAAGTCGCGTCGTGCCTTTAAATAGCCTATAGGCTGTTTTTGGATTCTGTTAATTCAAAGCAATTACAGGGGACAAAACACCTTCTGACCAAGTAGCCTACAGTCAGAATGACGACAAAGAAATGCTGTTGTCACGTTTGTTACCATCACAGCAACAGAATATGCGCCACTACTCGACAAGTTGATGAACTGGTAATTCCCATCATGGGTACAGCACACCGCGTCACGTATGCGCTGCGTAAATGAATGCATCAATTTGCAATGAAAAACTTCAGCGTCATTTTATTTGCTCGTGTAGATTTGACAGAAAAGTGGACGAATGGGTTCTGAACACGACGTACTATTCAATTAAAAGAACATTACATTTATAGCAATTCAGCAAAACCCATCCTATAGGCATAGTAAACACCAATAATTAAATGTTAATTGACTGTTAATTCAATTATTGCACACCTGTATCTTAAAGTACACCTTTTATGACAAACGTGTATCAAAAGATACAAATAAATTGCTGGTATTTATACCCTATATCTGATGTGGTGGCCCATAATGACAGTTATTGACATCTTCTGAATGCAATGACTAACTCCACAAAGTATGTGGGGAGTTTTTTTAAGGGGTGTAATGGGATGTTATGTTAGAAGAAGTTGGAATTTACACAGGATATTCTTTCTTTCTTTTTTATATTGTCTATTTTCTAGACTACTTGAAGACTATTTATTGCTGTATATTAAGCTACTAAGATTACAACTGCGCAAACAATACTAATGGATACAATGCATGCATATCTGTGCTGCGCGTTCACAGTGCAGTCTATAGATCGGCCAAAACTATGCAAAGGCTGAGTGGCAATCGGTGAGAATTACTGGGTGGAGGTGGACTGTCAATCTGTAGAAATGAGCCTCAGAGCTTGAGGTAACATATCATGTATGTCTGGTAGTTTGGGCCTGAAGCGTAAATGGGAAGGGTGTGAACATATAGTAGATATGCTTCTTCATGCTTCCTGGAACCTTTTTTTATTTTTTATTTTTAAGTTTAGAATATATGAAGAAACTTCTGGAGAGCCCCAGTTCCTGCTACTGCGTTGTTGTTGTTGTTTGCAGCAGTATCACAATTTTGAGCATGTTTCTGCAGTCATATACAGGCATCATTACTTTGTTGTTTACACTCATGGTGCGGTAACAAGGTGTAAACCACACTCGATCGAGTTGGACTGTTTCGCTTCCAGAATGTCCTCATAGTTCGCTCTGAAATCTCACTTCGGTATGCTTAAAAAAATTGTATTAGGCAACTGATAAATGTTGAGCCTTCATCTTAAATGTCCTAAAGGCTTTAAAGGCTGCTGTCCGGCTGTTTATTTTTAAAACGGTGTGAAAAGTAAAAATTATCATCAAATATTCATCTTTGACTTGTCAAAGCACACCTTTACTTATAGCTACTGAAACTTTCAGTTATTCTTGTTCAGCTGACTGACCGTACAAATATTCATATGGTAGTTAGCATTTTTTTTAAAGGGAAATTACTTTATAACACATGAAAATGCACCTTTTGTTAAAAAAAAACTGAGTTTGCACATGCGCATAACCAGTAAGTAAATCTCGATGGGTATAGCATGAATCGCCAGAAGCTCAGAGTTATATAAATATAGATTATATAGCCTACAGGCTAGAGTAAATAGGAACCCGTCCAGGGTGTTTGTCCAGATGGATGGATGGATGAGCATATTTATCATGATATTTATAGTTTATCTGTTCAGTTCACCACACAACAGGTGTTGTGCCGAAATTTGACGGATTTTGATTTGATGCATTCCGCGTGCACGGGCATGACGTAATTTGATGACATCCGTGCGGCCAAATGAATTTAATAAATGTTTGTGTGTTACTCTTTCATGTGCTTCCTGCTGGACAAGTGTTGTTCAGTAAACAAAATTAGTCATGTCTTACAAAGACACTATTAAAATGTCGATGCCCTGATAAGCTGCATGCATGCTTTCAAAAGCAGAGAAATGAAACAAAACAACAATTCATGACACACCCGAAGTCTCTGTTCTCATCACGTCACATGCCCGCACGCAAACTGTCCCAACGCAACAGCCACATTCTCTGAGTCTTACCCTAAGAAGATATAGTTTTCATTTGCATAACAAAGCATTCTTGTTTTTGTTGCTATGCCACTCTGCATGTGTGTCAACAGGTTTCAAAGAAGAGCAAAGTTGACTGAAAGCTGTGACAAATACAGGAGCATGTGATCTTGCTCTGCTATCATGGGTCATTCTTAAAATATACAATGACACTTCTTATGACATCATGGTTTACTCCATGAGCGGCTAAATATAAATGAACTAAATTAATAAGTTTTTTTAACCAAAAATGAAACATTTAAGCTATTTTCTTCTGGAAACAAAACTTGTTTGCATTATTTTCCTGTTATCTCTGTAAAGCTCGAAACAATCTGTATTATAAAAAGCGCTACATAAATAAATGTGACTTGACATGACGAAAAAAGGTTTCAAATAAACAATTGCAACACTATATAAATGCATCATTTTACAATGTGACAATTTATTAAATAATATGAAATTAATAATAATTCGTTACATTTATACAGCGCTTTTCGTACTCAAAGCGCTTTATATAGGAGTTACGTCGAGTTACGTCGTTGTACGAGAAACCCTGATTAGCTTCAGTGGGCAACCATGTCTTGGGCTACAGGGTGATATGGCTGCTGGCTAAATTGTTTTCCTGTACTGTTCTGAACATTTTCGTTATTGTTTAGAATTTGTCAAGTCTCTAAAAACCCTTTATGACATTTACATTTATGTATTTGAAGAGTTCAGATGCAAAAGCCTCTAAGTGCCATTTGAAATTTTCTTCTAGAATGATAATTTTTATCAACCTTGTATATTTAAGTTCAGTAATTTCACTTAAATGACAATGAAGATTACCTATTAATTGTCATTTAAGTGAAATTACTGAACTTAAATATACAAGCTTGATAAAAATTATCATTCTATACAGGGATTCCCAAAGTGTGGTGCGCGCACCCCCAGGGGTACGCGAGCTGTCACCAGGGGGTGCGCGAGAGGAAAAATGCAATGGCGGTCTGTTTTTTTAAATGGGATTTTTCCAATACAATAAAAAAAAACATGAACAGTAAACATTTCCTTTGTAATCGCTTATATTTTAAATAAAAAAACTATTATTTATTAGTTTTTAATAGAAACTTATAAGACAGCTGCTGTCTTCTTCTAAACACTGCTCTGCAGCCGCTAGGCTAGAATATGTCACGACACGTTATCAACTTCTAAATTCAAATGTGCTTTCTTTTTTTCAAAAGTACTAGCAAAACAATGATTTTATTTTGCTGATATCTATGGATAAGGAAATAATAATCCTTTTCATTATAAGATGACACGTTTTATTCATATCAGATACACACGATTGTGTTGAACGTAGCTTCACATTTTACCCTATTCTTCTCCCAGTTCACCAGCCTCTTATGTTCATGTATTTCGTGAGGGGGGGAGAAACTGACGTGTTGTAAATCCAACTGTGGCACAAACTAACATGACGCCGCCCATCGCGCATACAGCTCAACTAACGCAATCGTTATGAAGGCGTTTAAACAACACAACGCGTCCACTTACACATATTTGACAATCGAAATATCACTGTTTCATGTATAGCTAATACATTTGTTGTGAATATTTTTGATAAAAAAGGAAAAATGACATAAAAGCAGATCCTCATTCATTCAGCGTTGTGTTGTGGTTGCGTTGTGTCCCGTGACAAGCAATGACGAGTCACCATGGAAACATTAAAGTGACAAATTCTAAATAACGGTCGCATTGGTGTGAAAGGGTTAAAGTCATGGTTAAAAGTGGAAGCTTGTGCGTAGCTTTGTTGCATTATATTGAAACTTTGTTGATGTTGTTATTGTCATGATGTGTGTTCTGGTTATTTGAGCATGATAAAACATGAGTCTTTATATGGCAATAAAACAAAGCTTTGTTGCGTTTTTTTTTTTTTTTTTTTTTTTAAGTGGGGATTGGGGGTGCGCAAACCCGGTTGGGACAAGAAAAACCCGGGGTGCGCAAGAAAAAAAGTTTGGGAACCGCTGTTCTAGAAGAACATTTCAAATGGCACTTAGAGGCTTTTGCATCTGAACTCTTCATTTATAAATGTTTAACATATTTTGTTTTCCAGAATAAAGCATTAGTGCAAAGTCCAACAATCGTGCAAAAAGCAAAAACAAAATAGGTAAATAATATTATAAATAATTTTAAAATGATAATTATTATTATCAGTCATTGGTGTTATCAATGTTAAAAACTTTAAAAACAAAAAAAAAAGTTTTAAATGTGCACATGCATGTGATTTACCCAGGCCTACCTGTTGAAAAATAAATTTACATTTAAATGTTTTTTTTTTCATATTGTTTTATTTATACATTGGTGTTATTGTTTGTGTAAAAGGTTTTCATTAAAAATAATTTTATGCAATTATTTATTCATTATCTCTGATCAACAGTAAGAATTTCCACAATATTAAAACCATATAGGAAATAATTTTTTAGGATAATTTGTATAAAAAATAAAATGAACTAAAACAATTTCAATGACAATAATGTTTGATATCTTTAAATATAAATTATAAACATATGTAACAAATTATACATATTATATATTAACATATATATATATATATAAATATATTCTTACTGTCAGCTTTTATGGTATAAAATTAGATTCGGAAAAAGTGTAAGGTTTGATTTGCCATTTCTCAGTTTACAAATATCCTGCATGAAAAACTTGAAGAATTACTGTAAGACAAATAAATAAATATTTTACATAAATAAACATGCTTTTTTTTTGGCATGAAAGAAAATGTGTATTAAATAAACAGATAAATGGAAAGAATATTTTCTGAATTTATGACACAGCTCACTGCAAGATATCAGGATGTTGTCTTGCAGGTCGACTCAACAGACAAGCACATCTGATTTACTCTCTGGGAATCTGAAGCATGTGTGGCATGTTACTTTCATTCTGTCAAGTCAACGTCTGGATTGAAGAGCTCAAGGCTGTTTCCCCCATTCTGGGGTGCGTTTCCCCAAGGCAACTATGGTCGCAAGTTCCGTCGTTACCATGTGCAATGGAAATTGCGATCATAGTTGGCCAACGATGCTTTTGGGACACGCACCCATGATCTGAAGTGAACCAGACGTCAGTTTAGAGGCCGCACAATTTTACCATCAATGCATATTTGAGTGCAGGGCTCTGATTTACTGCCAGTGAGAATTTACTGTGGATCGAATTGAATGTGTAACAAAACCATGAAGAGTCTGAAGCATCTGCCCCATTTAAAAGGGACTTCCTTCACTTGCATGTTTTGTGCATAAGATCTCCTCTTAATCATGGTAGAATCACTGTTGCACAACAAACATGACCCACATAATATTTGAGAAAGGTAACATTTTAAAACTATGTTTCATTTGTTAACATAGTTAAGTACATTAGTTATTTATACAGCATTTATAATATATTTTTTTCAATCAAAAGTATATATTTCAAATTAGTTAATGCACTGTGAACATATGAACAAACAACAATTGTATTTTAATAAAATCACTATAAGAAAGTCCAAGTAAAAATATGAAAATATATTGCTCATAGTTAGTTCATGTTAAGTAACGAGACCTTAAAGTGTTACCAAAATTATTTCAATCATTTCAAACAATAAGCATTGAAATAGTTTACATTTAGTTTGACACTTAATTCATATTCATATAATGGATTTTCAGTTTACGATCGAAAGTCTGTTCTTGGGGAAATGTCAAAACAATAAATATCCATGAAGACATTTGAAAAGTAACACATATAAATGATGATAGTAGGGTTAAAAAATAGCTTCTAAGATGGTTTTAACATAATAAGCATATCCACGAGTTTAAAACTGTTAGTTCAAATAAAAATAATAAAAGTGCCAGTAGAAACACATCACATGAAAAGTGTCTATTATTGTTACTGTTTTTTTTTTTTTTTTTTTTTTTTTTTTTGGTATTGTATTGTTAAATAAAGTATTGTTTGTAAACTGTCAATTATGTTACATGTCAACATGACGCTAACAGAATTTACAATTATTGTTACTGTGTATGTACAACCTGACTGAACCGGTTGAGTCATCATTAGTCAGATGTTTGTGTCGAGTGACACCTTGTGGTTTAATTTTGTTTTACACCCATGCGTCATTTAGATTTTTGTTGCCAAGAAACCCCAAATATGATATTTACTTGTTGGGATATATAGAGGGCTATAGGGTTGTCATCAGTCATTTTTCACAACATTTTTTAACAGGAACAAGAAGCCTACTGTGGTTAACTTCACTGGAAAACAAAACATACTTTGAAACAATTCTCACTCAGAAATAGTAAACAAAATAATCGAGAAGCATCTTAGGGTCGAGGGCGTCTTTGGTCTTTACTCACAAGTTAGGCGATGTAGCCTAGTTCATTTTTATCCAAAGTGAAATTTTAAAACATTAACTGCAGAGGTCGCCCTAAGAGCATATTTATCGTGATATTTATAGCTCACCTGTTCAGTTCAGTTCATCACCACACAAAAGGTGCCGAAATTCGGATGCCTTCCGCGTGCACGGGCATGACGTCATTTGATGACATCCGTGAGGTCAAAGGAATTTAATAAAAAAAAAAAATTCAACCTTTAACGTATTGTAGTGTTACTATTATAACGAATGTGAACTGGAAAGACTGAAATGTTGTTGTTATGTCTTAATTTTTTTTTTTTTTAATCAATAAAATGCTTTTGCAGGATTATATTTAAAGTAAAAAAAAAAGGAATTTAATAATATGTTTGTGTTGCTCTTTTATTTTCATTTCATTTGATTTATTTTAGGTAGTTATTGCATCCTTATATGGATAAACATGGTTTGTTAGAATGTTTTGAGAACAACTGAATTGTTTTGTAGCCTATTTTTGAAATTTAATAGGCAATGACGGAGTTTTTTTGTGTCCATATGGTTTAATAAAATTTAATAGGGTTAAAATTTCAAAATAAAATGGCAAATTACTTGCAGTTGCATTCATTCTCTTTTTTGAGGACCAAGTCTAAAATTTCTTGTTTTAATTCATTTTGAGTGAATATTTGGGGGATGATTGCAAAAATGTCTATGTGGTGTAACCGTCAAAACTTTTTACCAAATAATTGATCTTGTTTAAAAAAGGTGAAATTCTCAATAAAACACCATATCAGCTAGTTTGGCATAATCTTACATTAGAACTATTTAACAGTAAATAAAAGTAAATGGAACACCATTGTTCTGAATATTATAATTATTTTTTGGAATCATGTGAGTCAAGTCAAATTCCTGAAGTGTCAAAGTGTCAAGGAAATTATATCACAGAGACAGACTCCCGGTGAAACTAACTGCTGCATGCAAAAGTTATTTTTTGACAATTTTAGGGTATGGTCAGGTATTCTGAAGTATATGTCAAATGGTATGACCCCGGGAATACATTGATAATTCATCCTTATTCTAAAAATAATGATTAACTTTAAAAATTACATTTTAAATATTACCACCAAGGCCACATGTTTAAATAGGTGTCCATGATAATGCCTGTCAAATTAGATTTTAAAGGTACAATATGTAGGAATTTTGTAATAAAATATCCAAAAACCACTTGCACAGTGAGATATATTTCCTGCAGTTGTGTACTTACAATATCCCAAAAGTCTCCAAAGATTTTAAATTTAAGAGAAATTCCTATTTTAAATAAGTGGTCGTCCCGGAAAAAAAAATATCGCCTGTCAATGACGCAATATCCGCGCTTTCCTCGGTTTCCGCTTGTACTGCCATAGCCATGACGTAACCATGGCGACAGACTTGGACAACTAGTGCGTAACGTTTAGCTGCACGCAGTTGTTGTTTCGTTCAAACATTATGGACCATGGGCAAGCAGACTTTGGGACAAAAAAGGAGAACTAAAATGAGGATCAATATCGGCGTGGCGTTTTCCAGATGCCGAGAGCTCCACGTCCGCGACTAACTTGGAGCAACACCGCTCTTGCATATACTTTATTAGACAGGTGAGCAACTGTAAAACAAAAGGATGTGTCTGTGTTACCTTGCAACACATGCAACTGTCAATATAATATCACTTATAAACAATGCGAGATACATAGGCCTATGACGTGACAGATCAATCATTATGCATATGTTGATTCACCTCAAAAACTATCAAGTGATCGTTTATGCTGATGAAAATTCACAGTCATATTGCTCTTTGTACTTTGGTAATGCTTTTTATCACTTGTGTTTTGACCGAGATTATGGCAGTGCAATTAAATACAATCGGATATGTGTTGTTAAACAATATTTAGCCATTACTTGCAAATGTTCGTTCAAATTTACTTTGAGTACGATTGGTTTGAACACGTAAAACAACACGGCATTAAGCATAAACATGTAAAACTGCGCAGCATTAACCCAACAAATCATTTGACAAATAGCTGTAGCAGGATAATATAGCATAACATTTCACGTTCCTTGAAGTTAATTCATTATGGTGACATAAAATATTGCGATCAGACGTACAGGTAATACAAAAACAAATAAATTACCTTATCCGTGATCATGATTAATTAATTCCATAACATCTCTGGATGGTGAAAACGACATCTCCCATCGTTCAACTCTCCCTCATAGCGTCATTAAGCTTCGCCTTTGTTATTGTTGGTAACTGCGCCCTCTTGTGGTGAAAAATTCCTACATATTGTACCTTTAAACTGAAATGTCAAATGGTGTAACCGGTTACTCCTATTGACTCCTATTACAAGCCTTTCTGTTAGGGGCCAATTTAGTTAATATCACTAGTTTATGATGCTGATTAAAAATTGAATATAAACTAACCTACTATTGGGAACTCTTTTCAAGTGTTCAATGTAACCTCATTGGTTCTCGCTGAAGCTCAAACGTGCTGCGTAACATGAGAATGAACCTCATTAGCTCTTTTCAGTGTTTTTTGATTTGCTTTGAGAAAAATAAAACCACTTCTGCTGAACTTGTTGACTGGTGAAAAAATTGTGTTTTTTAATGAAATTAAATCAACATAAATACATATGATTTTCTAATTTCTCATCTTGACAAACCTTATTTGTCTACAATCCGGAAATCTGATATTGTTTGTTGATACTACCTGCAATTAAAGATCGAAAGAGAAACTTTGTTTGGGAAAGAACCTGTGTTTCAAAGCATCGTCTCTAGTAAACACGTCTGATTCTCACCAAACACATGACTTACAAGAACCAAGAGCTCGGCACTGCCACCAAACTAACCAAACGGTGTGTTCACATGACTGCTAAGAGATACACTTGTGGAAGATTACTGGTAATCACCGTCTTGGTTTGTTTGCTTTTACTTTCGATTGCATGGACTGGGCTGGTTGTATTGTTGTTGTTTTTTTTAGATTTAGAAACCACGTGGTAGCTATTTAGTGTGGATTTATACTGTACATAGACTACATTTTTCTTTCTTCACTTTTGCTATTTTTTACATTTATAATATGATTAATTGATCAATAAAGTTACAAATTAAAAAAAACAACTTGTGAATGAATGAATGAAACCTTTATTGCACCGAGGGGAATTTGTTTTGCACTCAAATTCTATTTTTATGTATATGTATATGTAAATGTATCCAAACCTTTGAATGAAATATGACACATGGCACATTAGGCCTATAATATTTGGATAATATAATCAAGGCACATTCACAGTCAGTCACACAAAGTAAGTCTGCTCATGCATTATCACAACTCAAAACACATGATTTCTTTGTTTTATTAGTTTGTTTGTTTTTCTCGCTTGCATGGACGGCTGGTTGTATTGTTGTTTAGAATTGAAAGCGTTACAAAATACAGTATCAATTTAGCATGGATTTATAATGTACATTTCTCATTCTTTATTTGTGCTATTTACCACATTTGTAATAAGAGTAAATTGATCAAAACAATGAAATTACACTGTCCAAACTGGTAAACTTTTATTAAAATATACATGTTCATAGAAATTTATTAAACATAAAATATATTGGTCTACTTAAACAATCATTTAGGCATAGAGGTCATGCAGGTCAATTATTAAGATCATTAGATACAAATTCAGTAAGATGGTGATATGTTCAATATCTGATATATGACACATGGCACATAAATATAATCAAGGTAGAGTCCCGCAATATGATTTATCCGATGGCAAAAGTAAACCGAAAAACCGAATAGTAAACCGTTAAAAAAATGTTAACCCCCGTGACATTTCTGGTAGGTGATGAACGTGGCTCCAGGCTTCACTTGGAGCTCAGACAGCGTCTGCTGTGGCTGAACCGGTTTGCCATTGTAGACCAGATTCCCACAGCTTCTGAGGTCTGGTCTCAGCTTCAGGACCTTCTTCTGCAGTTTCCCGATGGTATCGATGCTCCTCACAGTCACGGGAACCTTGACCACTTTAGAGCCATCAAAGATATTCACCAAAAAGCGTTTAGGACCTGAAGAAACCGGCTTTTGAGCCCGGAGAACGGTGTGGGTGGCCTTTCCAAGCGGCTCAGGAAGGGGATCGGTGTCTCCTTTCACACACTGCCTGAGTCCACATGCTTCCGGCTGAAAAAGGTTTGGAGCCTGAGAGAGGATCAGGATATTCAGTGAATGCATGCAAGACACCTCATGACAACAAGACTAAATATAAAGGGAGAATTTTCATAAGAATTCATCTTTAAAATCTACCAATCAAAACTTTGGGTCAGTAAGATTTATTTTTTATAAATTAATACTTTTATTCAACAAGGACACATTAAATTGATCAAAAGTGACAGTAAATACATTCATAATGTGACAAATGATTTCTATTTCAAATAAATTTCTATTCATCAAAGAATCCTGAAAAATTCCATAAAAATATGTAGCATCATTCACAAACACTGATAATATTCAACGCTGTATTATCAGTTTTCAACACTGATAATATTCATAAATGTTTCTTGATCAAATCATCATATTGCAGTGATTTCTGAAGGATCATGTGACATTGAAGACTGGAGGAATCATGCTGAAAATTCAGCCTCGATCACAGGAATAAATGACTTTTTACAATATTTTCACAGAGAAAGAAAAGTTTAAAAAAAATCACAATATTACTGTTTTTCCTTTATTTTTGATCAAATATAATTGGTAAGCAAGAGACTTTTGGTAACTTAAAGCCTTAATGCATTACAAAGGTAGGTCTATTCATACTGTACATTACAATGCACTGTGTCTTTTCACAAATAACCAAAGTTATTTAAATATTATAATGTCTTATAAACGTGGTTAGAAATTATTACAAGTAATCATGAGACCATACAAAGCATTATAAGGTATAATTAATTGATTAAAAACACTTAAAAATGCATTATATAAAGGCTTTAAGTGAAGTGTTCTTTCAAAAACATTTTAAACATTTCCAAATTTTTGAACAGTAATACATATACATATATTTTACATTTTATCTTAACAAAATGTATTTTAAATCATCTTACCAGTGCTGGGTAAATGACTGTAGTCATGTTGCCTTGAGTTGCTTCTATTCACAATGCAGAGATTGCATGAATTTTATAGTCAAGAGAGAGAGTTTTGGGAATCCACCTATCTTCCCTGTTGCGTGCCCAACCCCGTATGTTCATTCTCACCAACACACGATTTACAGGAAGGAACTGCTGCCATGCATTTGTTCACAAAATTCAGACATGGGATAATGGAGAAAATGGGAATCACCCGATTTATAGTATATTCCCCTTGTGTATTTTTTGTGTTTGTTACATAGTGTATGTGTTACAGTATATCTGGCGATAGCACTGCGATTAAGATCTACATTACAGCTGATACATGAATTTCAGTTTCACTGAGATTATAATATCACTATTGTGAATGACAACCCATGATACAGGAAAAAGGGTCTCTTGTTGACCATTGAGTTTTGGGGAGACTGAGGGCAAATGTCTTTTCTTTTATTTTTACTTTCTTCATAACTCTCAGAATACTCCAAGTCTTCCATCTTTTAGTATAAAAATCATGTAAATGTCCTGCGACCCTACATACGGCCAGCGGTTTGGAAAATGGATGGATGGACATTTACAGCATATGTGCCAAAAATGACTGTTTAATAACTGTACCATTAATAAACTCATAAAACTATACATAATGGCATTAAAACAAAGAAATAGTTAAGATTCTGCTTTATTTCTTGGCGATACTGATCATGTGACTCATCGGTCAGATGTTCTTGCTTCCATTGAAGCTCATGAGGCTCTTAATAAAATAGTTAAAGAAGAAAAAAAATGCATAATACAATTTGTGGTCCAAAGACTATTTTATTTTTTATTAAAATAGAAGAATCAGATTTACATATAGAACAGTGCAAATCACAATTACAGATCAATAAATGCCATTTTTTTTTAATATGAAGGGTTTGCTTGCTTCCATTAACGAACTGAATTAGGAATTTTCTTTTAAATCATGTTAGACATATATGAGGTTGCATATGAAAAAGGTCTGTTTCACAAAATATAAGACAGAATAAGAAAGTACGTAGATAGAATTATCTTTTCTACTAGCTCCGTTTATTCCCCCAGTGAACTGAAAGTGAAACTGTTTTGTTGATTAAACCCTGAAAATACCTTCAAAATACAAAAACAAACGGCCAAACAAAGTACATCTTTGTCCCATCATGTTGAACAAAACACAAGTTCTATTCATGTCGTCTTGCAGCTCGAATCACACATTCAACTCAACATTTTTTGCACTTTATGTTTGCATCAACAGTCAGGGCTTATTGCATTAATGATTAAACTGAATCAAGTCATTTTAAACCGTTGATGGATTTATGACACATATCAGCTAACAGCAATAAAATATTTGACAAGGAAAAGTTTGTGAGAAACAACATTTACAGTGTGAATTACCTCTCAGTATCAAGCTACAGATAAACAGAGATGAAGACAGAAAGAAAAGTGGTGTTCACATCTTTAACCCCCGTGACATTTCTGGTAGGTGATGAACGTGGCTCCAGGCTTCACTTTGAGCTCAGACAGCGTCTGCTGTGGCTGAACCGGTTTCCCGTTGTAGACCAGATTCAGGTTTTCTCCGAAGTCTGGATTCTGCTTCAGGACCATCTGCTGCAGTTTCCCGATGGTATCGGTGCTCTTCATCGACACCGAAACCCTGACTCCATTAGAGCCATTCCAGAAATTCACAGGAAAGAATTTGGAATGTGTTGAAATCGGCTCTTGAACCCGGAGAACGGTGTGGGTGGCATTTCCACACGGCTCATGGTAGGGAACAGGAACCGTGTCTTTGGGGTCTCCTTTCACACACTGCCAGGGTCCACATTCAGCACGCTGAAGCTTAAGGTACTGAGACTGAAAGAGAGTTGAGACATTCATGAGTGGGACAATTACAACACTTTCATGTTAAAAATACTACTCAAACGGCAGCATATCATGTTAAATGGCTATATTTTAAAATGTATTCAAAATATTCTTACCAAGACTGCATGAGCTTTTATATCCATGGTTCCTGTAGTGTTTCTTGAGGTTCGTGCTCTGCTCTCCCTTCTTAGTTCTGGTTGTGCTCTCTGTGCAGCAACAGCGTTTCTTTAAGGCAAACATGGCTATAGCCTAAACTCCACCCCGTTCAAAGTCAGCACGTTTAAAGGAAATGGTCAAGTATTCAAAAAAAATTCCGATCTCACCATGTCAAAAGCACCTGAGATACCAAAAGCACAAGCATCTCGGCTAGATAAACATTGCATTAACAAACGATATCGAACCATAAAAGTGGAAAGTCCCAAGTTAAGTTTAAAAATGAAACCAATTCTACCCTATAAAACAACAATTGAAAAAAGAATTTAACATGCATGCCAGGAAGATATTTATTGGGTTGTTTTTTTTTATTTTATGTGACAATCACATAAACTTATGTTCACATAAAACAGTAATGGGAAACTGGTGTCCATGAAATCAACACATTTATTTGCATTTTTGAAGTTGCTGTACAAATATTACATCAGACCCAGAGATTTGAAGCAGATACACAACTCAAACCTCTCAGTGATCTACTTAAGAGTAACAGATACAAAATCATTTCATTTCCATAGTTAAAAAAAAATATTATATTGAGGTCCGCATGCCAGTTCATCCGAGATTGCTGATGGTTTTCCCTCTGCCTTTCTTGACACTAGGTGGTGTTTTCTGCACCATTGACAGCGTGTCTCTTTTCTCCACCTTCCTCAGCTGCTTCTTCTTCATTCTCTTGATCTTTGCTGTATTCTTAATCTGAAAGGGGCAAAGCAGTAATGAGTTAAACAAGACGACAAACAAAGAATGTGACAGAAAAACGGTGAGAAACATGAATTCTGGTGCAAAATGATATTCTGTATTTACCACTTGCACGATCTCCGCTTTTCTCTCATTTTCTGCTCGTCTTTTTAGATGTTCTGCTCTCCTTTTCTTCTTGTCCTGCAGGAAAAATAAATGAATACAGAAGAAGCACATATGACCAATGTTTACTATGATATTTCAGTTTTTAACATCAAAACTTGTACCAGCCTGAATCTTCATGACATTTTCCACAGGTCACAAAATGTCACCGTGTTTCTCAGAAAGTAATACTTTTATTCAGCAAGGCTGCGCTAAATTGATCAAAAGTGACAGTAAAGACATTTATAAATGTTAAGAATTTAAAATTATATTTCAAATAAATGCTGTTCTTTTGAACTTTCTGTTTATCAAAGAATCCTGAAAAAAAAAGATCAGTTTCCACTAAAGTATTAATCATTATAAAAATGTAATTATTATTAATAATAATGTTTCTTGAGCAGCAAATCAGCATATTAGAATGATTTCTGAAGGATCACGTGACAAGACTGGAGTAAACTGTAAGAATATTTCAGAATATTACTGTTTTTACTGTATTTTTGATCAAATAAAAGCAATTGAGTAAAATGTGGCATATAGAAAACTAAACACACCTGTTTTAGAACGAATGAGAGCTCTTTGAACTGTCCTTTACTATTTGTATACTATTTCTAGAGTTTCACAAAGATCGCTATAATGTATCCGGCTCTGCACTGATTTCATTTTAATCTTGGCTGCATAGAAATGATTGACAGCTGGATTTTGACCTGCGTATATGTCAGATTTACAGTAGGTTTTATATTTAAAAAGTGACCCTAAGAAACTTGTCAAAAAGATATATGACATGAGTCAGTATGAAACATCTACCTATTAAAACTGAAAATCTAAGTAATGTAAAAGAAAACGATGACATTTCAAAACATTAAAAAAAATCTTACTCACCCCAAAATGTTACACTCTAGGGCAGGGGTGCCCAATCCTGCTCCTGCCATCGACTGTCCTGCACAGTTCATCTCCAACCCTAATCAAACACATCTGCCTTTCATTTTGAAGTGATCCTGAAGACCTTAATTGGTTGCTTCAGGTGTGTTTGATTCGGGTTGGAGATGAACTGTGCAGGACAGTCGATGGCAGGAGCAGGATTGGGCACCCCTGCCCTAGAGTAACTACTAAGTAAATAGTTTATTAATAAGTGAGAGTTTACTTAAGTTGTGTCCCAATTAAATCACACACTACAGACTCACCATGTACTCATCTGTGTAGTGTATGAATTTTATAAGGCGATTTTGTCATTCATCAAAGTTTGATAGCCCCTCCCCCACATAACTAAAGCTGAGACAGTTGAGTGCAAGAAATGTCCAATATTTCACACTATGGCTTTGTCCGAAATCGCATACTCTCTTGCGTAGGTACTTATTTTGAATAAGCAAAAAAGTATGTTCCATATAGTATGAGTGTGTGTAGAATGAATGTAATCCGGACGTACTACATTCGCCATGTTGTCATTATCATGTGACCTACCAGCGTCAGTTACGTAGCTTCACTTCCATTCATAAATCCTCTCCTGTGGCCTCAAAAAGTGTTCATCGTACGCTCGCTTCAGAATCTCACTGGAAGTTTGTCATCCAGGCTACCGTTTACCTATTCTTATATGAGTACTGTGAATTCAGACTAGGACTGTCACTTTTGTGGAAAAAAAAAAAAAAAAGAGTTCGATTTTTGAGACATAAGTGTTCATTGAATCGATTTTCGATGTCTAAAGACATTTCCATTTTCATCACCAAATATAGGCAAATCCACGGACAACTAACAGGCATTAGGACGAGCGTAAAGAGGGCGGTTGAGACGCGCACAAGTCAACAATATTTCTGACGATTTATTGGCGTGAAGTTTCGTGCACAATGACAAACAGGAGCGCAACATTCAGGGATTGAAATTAAATGGTAAATGGTAAATGGACTGGATTTATATAGCGCTTTCACAGACCCAATGGCCACCAAAGCACTTTACAATTTGCCTCACATTCACCCATTTACTCACTCATTCACACACCGACGGGCGACGGCAGCCATGCAAGGCGCCATCCAGCTCGTCGGGGTTAGGTGTCTTGCTCATGGACACCTCGACACTTGGTCAGGTGGAACCAATGATTGAACCACCAACCTTCCGGTTTGTAGACAACCCACATGAACCACTGAGCCACTGCCGCCCCAATTAACTTAATTTAATTTAACTTAAATTAACACCCTCCAACCCGCCAAATGCGGGTAAAAATGAACTTTGGCGGGTAACGCTGTCAAATCACGAGCCAATTTGGCGTGTTTCTGTGTTTACTCACTTTCTTTGCTGTGGAAGTTAGTGTAAGCCAAATCTGCGCGGATTTTGCGCAGATACGCAACTCGTGAGTCCTCATGATATATTAAATACAGCGTATTGTGCACAATCTGCGCATTTATGGCTTACTTGAACACACACGTCACTACGCAACAAATAACGGCGCGCTTGTTCACTTGCATTGAAGTAATAGCGAATATTAAAAAGCATTTGGTTAACAGAAAAGACATTGTTATTTTCCAACATCCTACATGTTCTTGATCTGTCCACCTAAAACACATTTTTGGTAAAAAAATAAATAAATAAAAAAAGCCGTTAAAATCGATTCCCTATTTTCGTTTTCGATACTTGTGTTGGTTGGTCTGATCGATTGTGCAATCGATTTTCGAACGTAAAGTGACAGCCCTAATTCAGACACACTTGTTTGTGACATACTGTTTTTCGCCTACTATAATAGTATTCAACTATAATTGAAGTATTCAATTTCAGATGCAGCCTTTGTTTTTTCGGTTAATTAAATGGATCATCCAGGAATTTAAAGTGCACTTTTACTATTTGGACATTTCAGTGAACACACTACTAGCAATATCTATACTACAAAACGGCATAGAATAGTGCAGAAGTGCACAAATTGGGACGCACTTCCAGCATGGGAAAACCCAGACAACTTCCAGCAAATTTAGATTTGCTCTGAAAGTTAGTCTGGCAAAGAGCTCATACAAGCCCATTTCCAATCCGTCGAAATCGAGGCACCAATCAGAAACGTTGGGGCGGGCTTTACACGATGACGACAGCGCTGGGATTTTGAAGCAGATTTTGTAGCCTACATTACAAAGATGGATGCCGCCGTCGAACATCACTCGTTCGAATCAGCTATCGCGTCTGTTTTAAGCGATTTGAACGTTTCCTTTTTGTTAAAAACCGAGCAAAGAACAACACTCGGAGATGTTTCTCCGCCGCTCTGCATACGTCATCTCCTTCATCGCTCTGATTGGTTTTAGGTCTATCCACGACGTCCGTTGGTGACGCCCCTCTGGAAATGATTTGTCTATGACGCTTTGCCAGAGCATAACTCAGTTACAACCAGTGGTGGACAGTAACGAAGTAAATGTAATTCGTTACTGTACTTAAGTAGCGTTTTTGCGTATCTGTACTTTACTCAAGTATTTAAATTTTGGGAGACTTTTACTTTAACTCCACTACATTTCAAAGTCAAATATCTTACTTTTTACTCTACTACATTTTCAAAATCAGTCGTTCCTTTTTATTTATGAGTGGATAAAAACGTAACTGGTCAAACAAGCCACCAATCACAGTACAGCGCGCGCGCTTTGTTTTGAACTGTCCTTGGCGTATCTACTAAGCACGAACCAGAGCCGTTAAATATGAGAGTTGTGAACATAGATGGTTTTGACAGTGATCTCGCCGCCGCGCGGTCACGTTATTCGTGTAGCTCTCAATAGTTCCAAACAAATCGCGTTGACAATGATTTTAAGCGGGACAGAGAGCAGCAGCTATTATTGCAGCAATTATTGGTAAGTATTGACGCATAATGACTGTACATTGCTTACGTTGCCACTAAAATGACTTGCATATTATAGCTTTTTTTTCTGGGGAGTAGCCTAGCAGAAACACTGCATTAATACGTTTTTGTGTTTAATTTTGGAGGGAAATTGGCTGCTCCCATAACATAGAATATATATATATATATATATATATATATATATATATGTGTGTGTGTGTGTGTGTGTGTATATATATATATTTAATGGCGTTGTGCAGGTTTATGTGAATGTATCATAACATTAAGATGTTAATAATTATGACCATAGGTGCTGGAGATTAATAGATTGGTGTGCCAAGAGTGACATTAGTCTTCACTTAGACTGAGTTAAGCAAGAGTCTTGTGACAAATTATAATAGGACATTATAGCCATAAAAAAATCAAAGTACTTGGATACTTAAGTACATTTGAAGGCAAATACTTTTGTACTTTTACTCAAGTGAATGTTTAAAGGCAGCACTTCTACTTTTACTTGAGTAATATTTTACCTTGAGTATCTTTACTTTTACTCAAGTACATGGTATGTGTACTTCGTCCACCACTGGTTACAACTGAGAATGGTCTGCTTTTAACCAGGCTAACGTACTTCTAGATTGTTTCAAAAACAAACAACGACAACATTCAATTCATACATAATGAGATAAAAGCACAGTTTTGGTGCAGAAACTCACCTCTTTTTCTCTGGCCTGCTCATCCTTCAGCTGCTGGTGGTACTGCTTCACCAGCTGCTTCTCTCTCTTGGCCTCCATCTTCTTTTCCCATGAAGTACGCAGAGGTTTGTCTCTCAACAGAGCAGAGAACCTACAAAACAAAGTCAGCACGTCTGAGCAGAAGAAACAAATCCACTAGCAAACAAACAAACAAGTACAATGAGGAAATGTTTATGTACCAAATTATTTTTGGATTTAACAGACATGCAAGTACATTAATGCACACATAGATACACAAACTCATGTGATATCATCAGGCCAGATATCTGATGAGAGTAATATGAAGCAGAGTGTTTATATAGAGTTATGCACCTTTGCTTCTTTCGGTCTTTCCATACTCTTCCAGACTTGGGTTTCCCAAGAGGCATAGGCTTACTTTTCTTCTCACTGGATTCAGAGTGAGTCCTTTTTTTGGCCCCTTTCTTGGGGTCTGTAGGACCGGTGGACACTGTCTCTGTGTTATTTACCACGTTTTCCTTCTCGCTGGTCTGATCTACCGTGTCCGGAACTGACTCTTGACTGACATCTACTGATGATGATGACGCAGTTACAACTGGACATACTGTTACTGAGCTGCACTGATCGCCTTTAGTATCTGCTGTACATTCATCTGGTGGCGATTCCTGTCGAGAATCGATGCTTTCTGTCGGATCTTCTCGGACAACCGACTTTCTGGTCCGGCGAACGGGAGTTTTGGCCGCGGGCGTCCGGAGTCTGCGACCACTCCGTGTGCGGCTCACAACGGGAGAATCCGCGTCGTTATCGGGACCTTCAGACATCATAACATCACCTCCACCGTCTACTGCCATGTTTATAGACGCTGACATAATTAGCGTTAAATCGATTGATAAAATATAACGCTATTTAAACTGTACTAGAAAACACACATGGGCGGAAACACACGTGTATTCCTCCTGTATTCTCTAAGAGACGAAGAAGAGGAGTGTCAAAAATCATGTGGAAGTAATCAATAGCGCTCCCTAGTGGTTGGGAGGGCAACTATGTGAAGTCCGAGTCATTTAAGCAAGTCGGTTCTCGAACCTGTTCAAAGATGCGATTCATTGATTCTTTTGCGTCATCAATTGACAACTGCAAAACGTTGCAGTAAAGATGTTGAACGGCAAATTCTTTATTCATAAAAGTCGATTATCTAAATCTCCTCATTTATACAAGGTTTTCTGTAACGAACTTGCTCTTTTAATGAAGTCTCTCTTAAGGTAGAGAAAAATGTAAACGGTGCATATGAGTCTTGGCGTCTTGTGAATGTCTTTGGAGCTTCTGACTTTGGTGCTAATGTTTGTTACAAGTTCTATAATAAAAAAAAAACCAGTAAGATTGCTGTTTTTTATGGTACGGGTTTCGGTTAATAATGTAGCCTATATTTTATATTTTCTAATGTTTCCAGTTCAGTTTGTCACAATATTAAAAATAAATTTGTTATGGCTAGAATTTTTATATTTTTATTTTAATCTACTGGAATACTTACTACTAATAAAAAAATAGCTACGGACATTAAATAAATGCTAATTATGTTTTAAATATTGAATTAAAACGTTGGGCATGTCTAAAAGAGACGGTTCTCGAGAAATGAGTATTTGACTCGAGAACTTTACTGATTCAGGGGCCGTTTACACAACACCGAAAATAGAAAAAAATGTATTCGATTTGGCTGTCCGTTCATATACACAACGAGGGTTTTGGGGGCCTGAAAATGCCATCTTTTATTTTCAAAGGGTACGTTTACACGACAACAATATACTAAAAACAGAAACGTTTTTCCGCTGTCTTTATCGCTTACAGACAACAACATTGTCAAAACGATCCTCGTTCACACAGATCCGCGAAACCGACTAAAAAACGCTGTATTATTTATGCCAGGCCAGTAGTTGGCGATGTCACTTTGTAATGATACACTGACTGAACACGTAATATGTATGTGCATGATGTCACCATTTTCACAAATTCGTTAATGGTGTCGTTTTCTAAAACTTGCACTTTGAAACCTGATTTCAAAAGCTTGCGTTTTCAGGCCCCCAAAATGCCATTGTCGTGTAAATTAACGGCCAAAACGCATTAACAGTTTCCCATTTTTAGTTGAAAACAGTGTTGTGAATGACCCCAAAGTACAAGTTTTTGAAAACGGTGACGTTTGTGTATTACATGTTCAGTAGACCTATAGACGCATAGTGTTTCTTTACCAAGTGACATCGCCATCATAAATAATACCGTGTTTTTTGTCGTTTTCACGAATCCATGTGAACTGGGATTGTTTTGAGAATGTTGTCGTCCGTACACTTAAAACACTGTTGAAAAACATTTCTGTTTTTAGTACATCGTTCTCAAACAGCAACATAATGTCGGCTCAGATCTGGCCCACATCTGGTACATGTGGATTCCCAGATCAGGGGCTCGTTCTTCGTACGTCGCTAACTCAGTTAGCTGGATTTGATTGTTGACGATTTGGCATGATCTTGGATCGTTTGGTTCTTCGAAGCTCATCCTAGACTTGCTGTCATAGCAACAGGTGCGCTAGCTTGAACCTGCTCGCGAGCAGGCTTATTTCATGTAAACAGGATTAGATCGCGCCTTTATAAGCGGAGGTGAAACGAGAAGTCTTTTAACGCAGCGCGATAGTGTACTTTTTGAGAGATATAATTTTTCTCATGACTCGTGAGGATGTCATTTACATCAATTATTTTTTGGAAACGCACATTAAATGTTCGACTCGTCGGAGTCGGCCTTTAATAACAGCACAAATTGTGTGCATTGTCCTGATATTATTTGCGAGTGGCTCTTTCCTTTAAACTATTGGAGATGCGGAGAACTTGATAAGTGCTGTCTGTCGTGTCATTCACAAAGTTTACCCTGGCGCTCAAGCAGTTTTTAGGGTGTTTTTTTTATGGCATTTCCAAGCCAGTTTAGACCCAAGGTTGTAGGCTATAGCAGGTTTTTTTTAATTTTTTTTTTTTTTTTTTAGCCAACGCAGGTATTATAATTTTTAATGAAGATCATGCAATCATGAACATGCCGATTAATATGACACAGATATGTCCCTCAGGCTTCACTAATGTGATTGGTCAATAGACTGCACACATGTTCCCATCAAGGCCTCTATGAAGGGGATTTTCTGAACAGAAAGGGGGATCACAATGTAAATGTGCAGCCAAGTTACTATTACAATTCTTAATATTCCAGATTAGTAATATTATATCAAATTTAAAAAAAGGCAGTTGACAGACTAAAATCTCTAGATGGTGTGTGACTGTTCCATATCACACATGTGGAAGCACAGAGATTCACATTTATCCACATTACTTGAACATGGTAAGGAAAAGTATAAATATCAAGCTCACTGTATTACATACACAGTTACAATGCAGCTCTAGCCAGGACAAGGTCACACAATGAAATGAACTTTGGCCAACTAAAGGGAAGATTTCAGTGTCTGAAAAGCCTGAGGGTTGCACTTGACAGGGCCTGTGACATTACATGTGCCATATTACACAACATTTCCACCATCAGCAAAAATATAAAACATTTAATTAAATGTTTAATAAAAGACAAGACAAATATGCTTAGTTCTTTGATTTTTTATTTAAATTGTTCTTTGTAAAGAAAAGCCAGTGATCAAGTCATATTTTGCCTGCAATAAGAGATACTATGCAAGGTCAGCAATAGTACTCTGTGTGAAATAATATATTAGCACTTACTCTGAAGTTCCTTTGAAGCAACTCTATCTCTAACTCTATAGTGCCAGTTTTTTTTTCTTTAAGTTGTCCCCCCCAAAATACTCTATTTTCTAGGGGCAGGGGGGCTTGGGTTAAACCTGTCAACACAAGCCTTATGCAACCAAAAATAAAAGGAAAAGTATACACTGCCCACCTCTGTATCACTGCTTTGTGCAGACTCTTCTGTAGGCCTTTCTGTAGATGTGGACTCCTGCAACACATGTTGCATTCAGAAATAATAGGTACTCAAGTGTAAATTAAGTTAAGTTATTTAAAGATACTTTCTCCAAAAGACAGTCATCTGAGAGAGTTTCTTCACTGTCCTGTGCATTGGTGGGGAAATGGGCATTACAAAGTGTTGTACTTTCTTCCCTTTTGATGTAAAGTTTGGAAAAGTCCACTTACTGCACATGCTTCAGCCACTTGGAACAGATAAATGTGTTGGTGTTTAAAACTGCACAAAAGAGGAAAACACAATTTCATTACAATGAAGTACACTGGGGGAAATGTGATCAATAACTCATGGCAACATTTTTTTATTTTTATTAACTAGGCTACATGTAGTTTCACACATGCACACTTTCACAAGTAAGCAATTCATCACTAGGCCTACTCAAGGTTTAACAGTTGATATGACTGGACCAGCCATTGGGATTATAGGCCTATAGTGGAGCAAAAAAATATTTTACAGTGTAAGATCATTTAAAGTTCATTTACCAGTAATGAAGGAGTTGCTGCTACTGGTCCCTGCTGTGTGTCTGAGGAAGAGCTGAACCCCAGACGGGTCGGTTCACATTCTACCCAAAGGTCAGCTCTTCTGCCGGGGTATAATGTGGGTTTGCACGACACCACCTGTTTGTTTTTCTTTTCTTTTTTTCTCAGCCTTTTTCTTGGTTGCTTTTACAAGCAAACATTTATTAACAGTGCCTTTTTAAAAGAGACTATAGCATAGTACAAATTACCATTATGTAGAATATTCTAGTACTTCACTTTTACTTGTTCCCATGTTCTAGTAGTGGGTGGTGACTGACATTACAATTAACAAAGTTATTAATTATTTAGAAATTATTAAAATAAAATATATATATACTGTAATAAGTGATAAAAACATCTAAACTACAAACTTAATTGGCTACTTTTTGCCAGCCCTCTCTCCTGGCTTTGCACATTTTAGGTGAAAACTTGTAATTAAGTTTTCAAATTCAGCATAACCTTCTAGCAATAGCTCTTGCTCTGCTGCAGAGTAAAACTGAGCGCGCTCTTTGGCCACGGTGAGCAGGCAATAGCAGCGTTGCTGATCAATGTTTCTACTATCGATACATATCCCCTTTTAACCCAGCGCATGAACGCGCAATTATCTCAGATAACTCAATCCAGCGATACTAATCATAAACAACAGGTGTGTTCGAAGAACCCAATTAGCCGGATCATGATTAGCACGATGATATCATCTTAGATGTCTCATTTGATCTCGGATGTTTTAAGCGACGTACGAAGAACGAGCCCCTGGGCCAGATCTGAGCCGACATTATGTTGCTGTCTGTCATGTAAACATACCCTCAGTTCGATTTGCAACTATAGTGATGGGAAATCTGCGACCGTGAGTCGGTTCTCAAACCTGTTCAAAATCAAAACATGAATATCCTTTAGCGTCACCACATGGTCCATGCTTTACATTAAAATATTCCAGTAAACAGCTTGTTCTGTTAATAAAGGTGTTTGCTGTAATCTAATTTGTCCAGTTCAGTGTGTCACAATAGCCTACTAAAACCCGTTTGTGACCACCACGATTTATTATCTCACTAAGTGCATTAGCATTTCATTTTATTCTATTGGAATACTTACTAATAATGAAAAATAATTCATAAATGCTAGGTCGATTTTAACTTAACCGGTTTACCGATTCAGTTCGATTTGTGAACGAATCTTTCAGACCTGGGGCTCGTTCTTCGTACGTTGCTTAAAACATCCGAGATCAAATGAGACATCTAAGATGATATCATCGTGCTAATCATGATCCGGCTAATTGGGTTCTTCGAACACACCTGTTGTTTATGATTAGTATCGCTGGATTGAGTTATCTGAGATAATTGCGCGTTCATGCGCTGGTTTAAAAGGGGATATGTATCGATAGTAGAAACATTGATCAGCAACGCTGCTATTGGCTGCTCACCGTGGCCAAAGAGCGCGCTCAGTTTTACTCTATGGTTTTACTCTGCAGCAGAGCAAGAGCTATTGCTAGAAGGTTATGCTGAATTTGAAAACTTAATTACGTTAAGTTTTCACCTAAAATGTGCAAAGCCAGGAGAGAGGGCTGGCAAAAAGTAGCAAATTAAGTTTGTAGTGACCATTTAGATGTTTTTATCACTTATTACAGTATATATATTTTTTATTTGAATAATTTCTAAATAATTTATAACTTTGTTCATTGTAATCTCAGTCACCACCCACTACTAGAACATGGGAACAAGTAAAAGTGAAGTACTAGAATATTCTACATAATGGTAATTTGTAGCCTACTATAGGCTACTATAGTCTCTTTTAAAAAGGCACTGTTAATAAATGTTTGCTTGTTTATAACAGCAACCAAGAAAAAGGCTGAGAAAAAAAAGAAAAGAAAAACAAACAGGTGGTGTTGTGCAAACCCACATTATACCCCGGCAGAAGAGCTGACCTTTGGGTAGAATGTGAACCGACCCGTCTGGGGTTCAGCTCTTCCTCAGACACACAGCAGGGACCAGTAGCAGCAACTCCTTCATTACTGGTAAATGAACTTTAAATGATCTTACACTGTAAAATATTTTTTTTGCTGCACTATAAGCCTATAATCCCAATGGCTGGTCCAGTCATATCAACTGTTAAACCTTGAGTAGGCCTAGTGATGAATTGCTTACTTGTGAAAGTGTGCATGTGTGAAACTACATGTAGCCTAGTTAATGAAAAAAAAATATGTTGCCATGAGTTATTGATCACATTTCCCCCAGTGTACTTCATTGTAATGAAATTGTGTTTTCCTCTTTTGTGCAGTTTTAAACACAAACACATTTATCTGTTCCTGGCTGATCCATGTGCAGTAAGTGGACTTTTCCAAACTTTACATCAAAAGGGAAGAAAGTACAACACTTTGTAATGCCCATTTCCCCACCAATGCACAGGACAGTGAAGAAACTCTCTCAGATGACTGTCTTTTGGAGAAAGTATCTTTAAATAACTTTACTTAATTTACACTTGAGTACCTATTATTTCTGAATGCAACATGTGTTGCAGGAGTCCACATCTACAGAAAGGCCTACAGAAGAGTCTGCACAAAGCAGTTATACAGAGGTGGGCAGTGTATACTTTTCCTTTTATTTTTTGTTGCATAAGGCTTGTGTTGACAGGTTTAACCCAAGTCCCCCTGCCCCTAGAAAATAGAGTATTTTGGGGGGGAAAACTTGACAACTTAAAGAAAAAAAATCTGGCACTACAGAGTAAGAGATAGAGTTGCTTCAAAGGAACTTCACAGTAAGTGCTAATATATTATTTCACACACAGTACTTTTGCTGACCTTGCATAGTATCTCTTATTGCAGGCAAAATATGACTTGATCACTGGCTTTTCTTTACAAAGAACAATTTAAATAAAAAATCAAAGAACTAAGCATATTTGTCTTGTCTTTTATTAAACATTTAATGAAATGTTTTATATTTTTGCTGATGGTGGAAATGTTGTGTAAATGGCACATGTAATGTCACAGGCCCTGTCAAGTGCAACCCTCAGGCTTTTCAGACACTGAAATCTTCCCTTTAGTTGGCCAAAGTTCATTTCATTGTGTGACCTTGTCCTGGCTAGAGCTGCATTGTAACTGTAATACAGTGAGCTTGATATTGATACCATGTTCAAGTAATGTGCATAAATGTGAATCTCTGTGCTTCCACATTTGTGATACGGAACAGTCACACACCATCTAGAGATTTTAGTCTGTCAACTGCCTTTTTTTTTATTTGATATAATATTACTAATCTTGAATATTAAGAATTGTAATAGTAACTTGGCTGCACATTTACATTGTGATCCCCCTTTCTGTTCACAAAATCCCCTTCATAGAGGCCTTGATGGGAACATTTGTGCAGTCTATTGACCAATCACATTAGTGAAGCCTGAGGGACATATCTGTGTCATATTAATCGGCATGTTCATGATTGCATGATCTTCATTAAAAATTATAATACCTGCGTTGGCTAAAAATTAAAAAAAAAAAAACCTGCTATAGCCTACAACCTTGGGTCTAAACTGGCTTGGAAATGCCACAAAAAAAAACACCCTAAAAACTGCTTGAGCGCCAGGGTAAACTTTGTGAATGACAGGACAGACAGCACTTATCAAGTTCTCCGCATCTCCAATAGTTTAAAGGAAAGAGCCACTCGCAAATAATATCAGGACAATGCACACAATTTGTGCTGTTATTAAAGGCCGACTCCGACGAGTCGAACATTTAATGTGCGTTTCCAAAAAATAATTGATGTAAATGACATCCTCACGAGTCATGAGAAAAATGATATCTCTCAAAAAGTACACTATCGCGCTGCGTTAAAAGACTTCTCGTTTCACCTCCGCTTATAAAGGCGCGATCTAATCCTGTTTACATTAAATAAGCCTGCTCACGAGCAGGTTCAAGCTAGCGCACCTGTTGCTATGACAGCAAGTCTAGGATGAGCTTCGAAGAACCAAACGATCCAAGATCATGCCAAATCGTCAACAATCAAATCCAGCTAACTGAGTTAGCGACGTACGAAGAACGAGCCCCTGCTCTGTGAACCGGTTCAACTAGTTCATTAAAAAGATCCGATTCCAGACAACGATTCATTCACGAGTCGGTCATCGCTAGTGGCTGTCACTACTCGATCCGTACCGGAAACACGATCTGTACTGCGCATGTGCAAGAACGCGTCTCCTTCCTGTATGATGTCGAAACCATTTACGGCAGTTGTTGTTTGACACTACACTACACGATCCGTATGGTAACCATGATCGTAACTGAAGCCCCTTA
Source organism: Rhinichthys osculus (assembly GCA_029959095.1). Taxonomy (NCBI): domain Eukaryota; kingdom Metazoa; phylum Chordata; class Actinopteri; order Cypriniformes; family Leuciscidae; genus Rhinichthys; species Rhinichthys osculus. The sequence continues at coordinate 46,537,355 of JARWKJ010000005.1, forward strand.
ACAGACTTTTATTTATCCTTCGTCATTTTATTTATTGTTTATTTATTTTTATCTTTAATTTATTTTCTTCTCCCTAAAGTTGTGTTATTCTACGTGTTCCGTTTCCTGTTAACACTTTTATTTTTTTCAATTCTGTTTAAGCCAGTTACTGTTGTCAATTTTACAAACACATATGCATTAAGTGTGGGCAGTATGATGGTTGTAGTGTGCAATCAGCCTCCTCTACATAAGTAATATTGTAATATATTGTACTATTAACAATATTAGGGTACTACATGTAATATTTCATTTTCTAAAGGTTTGTTCTACTTATTTCAGCATACTTTAACAAATGTCTGCACTCAAGAAAACACACAGAAACACTCAGAATAACATTATTTATTTATTTATTAATAAATGAATTCATCCATACCTACCTCCAGCCATCTATCATCCATCCCTCCTTCTATATCCCTCCCTCCTTCCTTCTATATTTATCCCTCCCTCCATCCCTCCATTTATCCCTCCATCCATCCATCCATCCATCCCTATCTATCCATCCCTCCCTCCATATCCATCCCTCCCTATCCATATCTCCCTCCCTCCATATTGTCACTATCCACAATACGTATTGTTGCATTTTTGTATTACGAAATATTGTGGCACGATATATTGTTACACAACACAATTGAACTAAGGCATGATCCTGGATTAGTCTTACTTGTCATAGTTAACTTACCTTTGATGATAAAATTCGCAGACGACCGTTTCACTTTCCGATGCTCAGCGGGATTGTCAGGCATTTCTCCTTTTAAGAGAAATTCTTGAACTTTCACATAAAATGCAAAAGAATCCATGTTTTTTTCGCACATGCAGGACAGTAAAGTACAAATCTTGCCAGTAAAGTTCGGATCGAGTAGTGACAGTGAAGTTGTCGTAAAAACATTGATGATGACAGGAAGTGGCGGAAAAACTTCGTTCTCGCACATGCGCAGTACAGATCGTGTAACCGGTACGGATCGAGTAGCGACAGTGGCAACCAAAATAAATGGCATTTGACTTCCGCACCGCTGTTTGCTGATTCAAACAACATGACTGCGTGTGTCGGACTGATGTTGGTTCTGCTCCTTATCCTACCATCGGTCACGGCAAGTATTAACTTTGCCCATTTGTTTTAAAAGTATCATTTAAACCAAACGTAAAGCTTGCTACTAGTGTGCTGATGTTCTCTCCATAACTTTAAATAGTGACTTGCCTATGCAGAACTACCATCTAAGAAAGGTGTTATACTTTCTAGTGTTTGCTATTCTGACACTGTTTATAGAAGAATATTTCTGCTGTGAGATATTCGGTCGCACTTTTGGTCTGATGTTATGATAATGAACATACTAACACCTGACAAGTGCGTCCAGACTGTCATGACTCGTAAGTCTTGTGACTTGTCATGTGAGGACGTCAGTCATCAAACATCAACTGTTATCTAAAGAGATAGCTCACAAAGATCACAATTCTGTCCTCATTTACTCACCCTCATTCCTTATTAATCTTTAAAGTTTGAAGGATGTTGAAACAACTGCTCTTTTCCATACTATGAAAGTAAATGGAAACTGAAGATGTTGTGATCCAAATATGACAAAAAACATGTCTTGTCACTATGTTGTACCATTTCTGATGTCAATAATAATTGGCCACAAGACACATATGAACCATCCCAGACGTCAAAACTGGCATGACTTCTTTGAGACCACGTTTTTGTCATTTGGGACTCAAATGGCCCCATTCACTTTCATTTGTATGGGGGGAAACGGTTCAGACAAGGATTGTGTTCCATGGAAGTAGGAAAACCAAACCAGTTTTGAACATGAGACTGAGTACATTATAAAATTACACAGGTCTCTCGAATACTGTACTTGATTCAGATTGGTTAATTGTGGTATTCTGTGGTCAAGGATTATTCCTTAGTTATTCCTGTAATTTTTAGTTGGGTGAACTATTCCTTTAACTCATGAAAAATGATTTTCTTGTTTTAAAGTGCTCTGTATCCTCTTCCTTTCTGTAGTATGCTTCAACATCCAGTTTCTCCGTGGATTACCGTCAAAACTGCTTCCTTAAAGATGGAGAGCCATTTCGCTACATCTCGGGCAGCATCCACTACAGCAGGATTCCCAGAGTCTACTGGAAGGACAGGCTACTCAAGATGTACATGGCTGGTTTGAACGCCATCCAGACGTAAGACGAACTGACAATGATTATGTATTAGTCACAATGTTTTGTAAGGAAAACCTGGAAATATTGGGATTTCCAAAATAGTCTGGAAATTATTCATAAAAATCCTGGAAAATTCAACAGTGAATACTGAGCTATAAAATGTTATTGTTGAGAAATTGCTCATCGCAAGTACAATATTTATGAAATGATTTTATAATTATGTACTAATCAATGGAATTTCTTTGAACCTTTTTTTTTTCTAACTTTGTATTCCACTCATTCCAGCTCAGATTTCCCTAATGGCCGAATTCATCCACAGGTATGTGCCATGGAACTTCCACGAGCCGGTGCCGGGTCAGTACAACTTCAGCGGAGACGGGGATCTAGAGCACTTCCTGCAGCTGTGCCAAGACATCGGCCTGCTGGTCGTCATGAGGCCAGGCCCCTACATCTGTGCAGAGTGGGATATGGTGAGAAAATACACTTTACACCTGGCATTAAGATGCGTTTCGGTCCATCGGTTCACAAGTTGACGACGCCAAATACAGGTGTAAACGAGTTTTAAACGTTTTGAGCTTGTCCACTTTCCACCACTTCCAGAAGTAGTTGAAAGCACATTAGACCGGATTGCTTTCGCAGTGTAGACGCTCATGTGGTCGAACAGCCACAAAAGACCGTCTACTCTCGGTCTACTGATCTAATGCGTAAATATTATGGGGAGTGCATTAGCCAGACGGGGTTTAAACTTTTTCGGCTGAAGACCCAAGTTTGGTTTGAAGATGAAAAACTTACCAAGCTCAATGTTCTCTCTCCATTTCTAACACACACTCACAGCGTTCGGCTGGTATTCCGGCTGTCAGAGCAGAAATGAAAACTGCTGATCTTGATGTTTTCCCGTCGTCTCCGGGTGCGTTCATATGTAAAATGCGTGAGCTATATTTTGTATATTTTTAAAGATCTGAAAAAACCCACACATTACCCACCCATAGACCTTCTCCTTGAAGAAATCAGGACAGAAGTGGTTGACAGTAGACAAAAGAGACGGATTAAAACACCAGGAGTAAACGGGAATGTGTCTCCCTCGTCTACTTGTGATCCGATCGACCAAAACACATCTTAATACCAGGAGTAAACGGCCTGAGACGCATCTAATTCAGGGGTTTTCAAACTGGGGTCTGGGGGCCACAAAAGAGAGCTAGGGGGGTCTGTGGAAAGACAATGTAAAAATTCAATAATTCATTAATGCTTATGATTTAAAATTTAATTTAAATAAGTAAATAATAAACAAAAAATAATACACCTATCAGTACAGTACTATAGTGAATTGAAACAAAGATTTTGTAACTTAACAGAAATAAAATATTTTCCAAATAATATTTTATACACGTTTATGACATACATTTTAATAGTATAAATTGGGTATTTATACATGAAAATATATAGCTGTCTTTTAAATTTTAGGATCGGGGTCTCTCGCATGAGGATGATCATATACTGGTGGTTCATGGTATCAAAAAGATTGAAGACCCCTGATCTAATTTTTTGGCAGGGACACATGTCCTATAAAGTCAATAATTTCGATGTAAAAATAGTCATTTTTAAATTTAATAATACATTTTTTACTTTTCTGACCTCGGATGGTTACATTTTTCTTGTTTTAGGGGGGTTTGCCTGCCTGGCTGTTGAAAAAGAAAGACATTGTGCTGCGATCATCTGATCCAGGTAATAACATGAGTTATTGATTAACCTTAGAGTGGAAAAGATGCAGTTGAATGAGTGAAATGTACATCTTGTAAGTTCAAGAGGTGTTTTTATATTGCTCTAGATTACCTTACAGCAGTGGATAAGTGGATGGGGAAGTTGTTGCCCATCATTAAACGTTACCTGTACCAGAACGGCGGACCCATCATTACTGTGCAAGTAAGACAGTTACATAACAAAATATATATATATATATAGTATACAATATGATATACTGTACATTCAACTATACTGTATATTGATTTTTGAATATGTAATTTTCATAACATGAGAGAAATCAGATTGCCTTAGTGCTAAACTCATGACACTGAACAGGGGAATTTCCTGTTGAACGAGTATTTTCACTCAACAATAATTCAGTTATTTTCCAGCTTATTATGTAATCAGTTCATAAAATGTCTGGTCATGATCTGATGGGTGTAACTTATAAAAGGTGGGGACAATTACATTACAATGACATAAAACCCCTGTATACCGTATATAGATAACCCCATTTATAAAATGTCATATATAATTTGTTTGTATGTATATTTTCACCCTTTTTAGCTATTTAAGGACAAACAAGTATGTAAATATGTGTAATATGTATAAAAGTTTCATTTTCAAACACAAGCACATCTGACATTTATGAATGTGATTGCTTTCATATGCAGGTGGAGAATGAATACGGCAGTTACTTTGCCTGTGATTTTGATTACATGCGGCATCTCAGCCAGCTGTTCCGGGCTCATCTGGGGGACGAGGTTGTCCTGTTCACCACTGATGGAGCAGGCGTGGGTTATCTCAAGTGTGGATCCCTCCAGGGCATCTATGCCACGGTTGACTTCGGCCCAGGTCTGCACAGCCTATATATCACCTTTATATATATATCACCTATATTTATGCCTATATGTTATATACAGAGCTTGACATTAACACCTGCCAAATGCGGGTGGATTTTAGCAGTGTAACGCAGTCACTCCTACTAGCCACTTTGGCGGGTTAAATTTTATATATAATATACATAATATACATAAAAATATATATTTTTTGATACATATCAATACTGAAATAAATGAAACGCTTCCAATACTTATTTTCCACCGAATAGATACAGGTCTCTCATCTCTCACACAAACACACAAACCCGCCTCTCCTCACTCACTCGGTTCATTTGCTCCTGATGAATATTGTTGGTGTTAAAGGGCTTAAATTTCACACCCAAAGAAAACACATAAAGCCGCCTCTCAGTTATAAATTGAGTTCTTTTTCACTGCTTATTGCGCTTAAAAAGCAAATACACACAAAATTAAATGCATACAAAGTAATCTCAAAATGCAAGTCTTGGCAAGTATTCACGTAGAAACAGTCAGTTATGTTTTAAGTGAACTGTAAGGAATTCAGCTCAGATTAGGGGAATGTGTAAGCAACACTTATTAATTCATAATCAACAAATATTGGATACGGATGAACCAGATAACCATACATAAAAATCACCCAAACAGGGGATTATATTGTCCACGCGTCTGCTTCAGATGTACACAGATAATTACCGCACTTCAACCAATCAGTTCGTCCGCCGAACTGTTTTGTCTGATACTCTTTTATCAATTCTCAAGAAGGTTTCTTCTTAGTATAAGTTTACTAATAAAATTAGTTTACTTAACAATATCAGCTCGTAGCTTAAGATCACACATTAAAGAGGCTTTGTTCTATGATCAACAAACAGAGACAATCAAGCGTATAATGGAGTTTAATAAAATGAACTAGGATATACCACTACATTTAACAACGAAGATATAGATAAATGAAAGTAAAACAGGAAACAGGGAAATGGAAACATAGGAAAACACAATTGCTAGCACAGCTGAACCTTAAGAGTCAACAAGGAAAATACACCCTTTAACGCATTTAAATTTCGATGGAACAATACTTGCAAAATGGACCTTTGTGTCGCTGAACAAGAAGGTGCGTGTGTGGATGTCCTCTTTGCTCGTGAGATGGAGGCGGTCTTTTCGGTTCTTGCAGAGCGCGTTTTGCTCGCGGGAAGTTCAAAACGTCCTAAAGATACGCTGTATGGAAGAGTCCTTTCACCCGGAGGTTAGAGGACCGGTTAGAGCGTAACAAAAATACATCGTATATAAATTTCAGAATCACTCATTTCTGGATTTTAATGTCAGGATTGCATCCGTGTGTGTGTTTGTGCGTGTGTATCTTCATTTGAACATCTGGCATCCCCCCCTCGCCGGGGAGGGGTGTTGGAGATAACGGTCTTCTTTGATCGTGCCTCATGAACGGATCGGGCTGGCACGAGGACCTCTGGGGAGACTCAGTTACGCTGTAAAGGTGTCAGAAATCAATTTAAACTCCAGACTTGCTGGCGCTAGTTGATTTAGATTGGATGAGTCATGATTGTGGGCTTTTAGAAACCGTTCACAAGAATGTGTGCATGGCGTTCAGAATTAGTGAATTCATGATTCTCCATTCATACTCTACAGTACGTAAACAGTTGAGAAAGAAAACATGTGTAACAGTATAATGGATCCGTGCATCAGGTCTTAAAAGTGACAACAGCCTAATATTCTTGCTGCCAAATTATGAGATAGTTTTAAAAATAGCTATATGGCATTTTTTCCCCATGGTATCAATGTCAAAATTGTGGCCAGTGAAAATGCTGAGTGTGGCTAGTAACTTTAGAAAACCGCTAGCCACAGTTGCTGGTGAGCAAAAAAGTGAATGTCAAGGTTATATATACACTACCGTTCAAAAGTTTGGGGTCGGTACGATTTTAAATGCTTTTAAAATAATTCTCTTCTGCTAACCATGGCTGCGCTTATTTGATTAAAAATACAACAAAAATCAGTTATAGTATTAAATATTATTCCAGTGTAAATCAGCTGTTTTCTGTGTGAATATATAGTAAAGTGTAATTTATTCCTGTGATCAAAGCTGAATTTTCAGCATCACCAGTGTCAGTGTCTTCAGTGTCAAATGATCCTTCACAAATCAGTATAATATGAGGATTTGATGCTCAAGAAACATTTATTATTATTATCAATGTTGAAACAGTTGTTGGTCTGTCAGTTGTAGAGTTTTTTTTTATTATTTTTTTAGGATTCTTTGATGAATAGGAAGTTCAAAAGACTTTTGTAACATTATAAATGTCTTTACTATCACTTTCGATCAAATTAATTACTCCTTGATAAATAAAAGTATTGATTTCTTTCCTCCAAAAAATAAAAATAAAATTCTCACTGACCCCAAACTTTTGAACGGTAGTGTATATATATATATATATAGATACCTAAATATTGCCTAAAATAGCACTTACCTGAAATAAAATAAGTTTTATGGGTTTTTTAAATGTTTTATTTTTCTTCAGTTAACTTTTATTTTGTTACGTTTTTAGTTAACGATAACACTGGTTCTGACATTTCTTAGCATTGCAATTTGTGAATTTTATTGTTGTATTTTTGCGCAGGTTCAAATGTAACCGCTGCGTTTGAAGCACAGAGACATGCAGAGCCACGTGGGCCTTTGGTAAGAATCAATCATTTCTCCTTTCAGCAGTTATGAATATAAAGACTCTGGATGGCAAAGCTACACTGAATTACATGATTATAATAATACTAATGCATTTTATTTATATTGTGCTTTTCTCAAACCCAAAGTGCTAGACCGGGTAATGATAACAATAACAGCAATATAGTAAAAAACAGAAATAACAAAGTATACTCAACAACAATAAACAGCTTTAAAAAGATGAGTCTTTAGAGACTTCTTAAAATAGGCAAGTGTTGGTAGAATTTCTAATTGCAATTTCTAATTGCTTAAACTGAAGAACTGACCTCTCATAGAACCGGTTTTAAAAGAAGGCCAGAATAATCGGAGCGGAGAGAGCACGTTGGAGTATAAGGGGCGACTAAATTATAAAGATATCTAGAGGCTATCCCAATAAAGCAGCACTATGCAGGAATTCCGTTTTTGTCAAACAGCGACCCCTAGAGTCGCTGTGGAGTACTTGTACTGTCGTGAATAGCACTCACGCAGAGATGGCTCGCACTCACGGCCGGATCCCCTCCCCCTGTACACCGGTACCTGTTCAGTAGGATGGAAGCTGTAACGAGTTGAAATAAGGTGTGGCCCCTTTAAGAGCTGCGCGCCCTGTTTAACTGTCGGCAGTCTGTATTGTATGTGCGCCTCGAACACCACATGTACACGGCGCCGGGTTATTTCTGTTTGATGCTTATTTTATCAGAATTTTATCAGATCTTTTTTTGCCGTAAAGCAATTCGTTACATCGCGAGACCTGATATCACACGACACTTCCTGATGCTGCGGCCGGCGGCCCGCCGGCTCAAAGTTGCAAGTGTGTTTTTTTCCGCTCACATGCGATAGGGGGGTGCGAAACGACCACCATTCAACCCGAAAAGAGTAATATAACCATTCCAATGACTCCGAAGCTGTTCGGTTGAGGTAAAAAACCTGCATTGTTCAGCTTTAACAGCTTTATATGTTAAAAACAAGGTTTTAATATCAATACGCACCTGTATAGGAATCCAATGCGATTTATAAAGAACAGGGGAAATATGCTGGCAAGCAGTTGTGCGAGTCATGACCCGAGCGGCTGAATTCTGAATATATTGCAGTTTCTCATTAGGGAGACAAGAATAAAGTGCATTAAAATAATGAAGCCTCGACGTAATAAAGGCATGGATAAGCCTTTCCGCATCTGGCAGGGAAAGAGAATTATGTGCCACAATTCTAACATGTAGAAATGCGTTCTGGAAATTGGAGCTGAGGCCTTTTTTTTTTTTTGCAGGTGAACTCTGAGTTCTACGCAGGCTGGCTGGACCACTGGGGCCAGAAACACTCTGTCGTTCACACTGCCGCCATCGTCAAGAGCCTCAATGAAATCCTGGGAATGGGAGCCAATGTCAACCTGTGAGTTGGTCACTCATAACAAGTGAATATCGGTTTTACACTAAAAATGACTTCTGAAAGGAATGTACTGATTTATTTTATTATATTTATTTATTTTGAATAGTCAGAATTGTATGATTTAATTCTTATTTTTTTTCTTGTTTTCAAGATATATGTTCATCGGTGGAACTAACTTTGGCTATTGGAATGGTAGGTCTTGGAGATTTGTACCTCAACAGCCCAAGAATAACTTACAATGTGTCTCGATTCATGTTTTTCCTTGATTTGATCACATTATAGGCGCAAACTCTCCTTATGGTCCTCAGCCAACCAGCTACGACTATGACGCCCCGCTTACAGAAGCTGGAGACCTCACAGAGAAGTATTTCGCCATTAGAGAAGTCATCAAAATGGTAAAGATTTAGCTATTCATTGAAAGAATTATGATTTTCAAAGGAGAAATGCAATGGTCAGTAATCATGCAAATCGATCTGATTGTTTTTTTGTTGTTTCGGATACAGTACAAAGATATACCAGAAGGAATGCTGCCTCCATCAACACCTAAATTTGCATATGGACAAGTGCAAATGAAGAAGGTACATCTTTTTCTTTTCTTTTTTGCCTGTTTATTCAACTGTTGTAATATGATTTATATTTCGAGTCTCTGTTTTATTTAAAGACGACCTTTTTATGCAGTTTAGTCTTTGATTTTGTTTTTGGGCAGTTGAATTCTCTACTAGAAGGGTTTTCATGCTTAAATGTAAAAAAAGAAAGAAAAGAAAACTCGTTATTTTCCCATATTCTCCATTGTTGCAGCTCCTCTCTTCCCAGTCTGTCAGTAACGCTCTGTTTAGTTCTGGTCTCTATGAAGCCCCTCCTTCTGTGCTCTGATTGGTCGGCTTGTCCAGTGTGTTGTGATTGGTCAACCACTTCCAGCGTCTTTCAGAAATGTCACGCTCCTTAACAACGAGTTTAAATGAGGAACATTGTGACGTGTTCGTTCCCAAAAGAAAACTAAAGACTACAATGGAGGCTTTTCAGGGAGTTCAGAAACAGTACAACTGATATAGAGAATAACACCTGTTGGAGTGACTTTGTGTTTTGTAACTTTTCAGACCTTTTTCATGCCCAAACAGCAACATTACACACTAAAGAAAGATGAACATTTTAAAAAAGCATTATAGGTCCTCTTTTTTTGAATGTGTCTATATAACACTCCTCTATATAACCATCATGTCCTTCCAGCTCAAGACCGTGTCAGAGTCTTTGGATGTATTATCTTTGTCTGGCCCTGTAAAAACTCTTTACCCACCAACATTTACTGAAATGAATCAGGTATGCCCGCATCTCATCTTAATAGTTTTTCAGTAAATGTGAAGCTCTGTTCAGTAATGTTAGTGATTTAAATGCTCCCTCTGCTTTGTCTCAGTCAGTGTTTATGCAGATGCTTTTTTTATGAACTGTATTGCTTTACGTATTATCTGTTTAATGATTATGGATGTCTCATTATCCCGTCAGGCGTTTGGCTTTATGCTGTATCAAACTGTGTTACCTGTTAACTGTTTGAAGCCCACCCCGCTGTCATCCCCTCTAAATGGAGTCCATGATCGGGCATATATATCCATTGATGGCGTAAGCAGCACTGTTTTACTCTGTTGATTGTTTCATGTTTGAGTTACTCATAATCATAATAGCTGTGATGGTGAAAAGGCTCTTAAGATAAGATAAAGTTTGCACAGATGTATATCTAATTGGAAGTGTTTGCATAACACAATATTTTATACAGTAAACTGCAAGTTTGGGGTCAGTATTATTATTATTATAAAAATTTTTTAAATATAATTTAATACTTTTATTCAGCAAGGACACATTTAATTGATCAAAAGTGACAGTTATGAATGAATGACATTTCTATTTCAAATAAATGCTGTTCTTTTGAACTTTCTATTCATCAAAGAATCCTGAATAAATGCATTACTGTTTCCACAAGAATATTAAGCAGCTGTTTTCAACTGATAATGATCAGAAATGTTTCTTCACAGGATTTGAAAATTATATTCACATTGATGACAGTTATTTAAAATTGTAATAATATTTCACAATATTTTTTACTTATTTTTGACGAAATACATGAAGAGATTTCTTTCAATAGTTTTAATTGTTTCATTTCATTCTGTGCTTCTTAAATCATTTCATTTTTTTAGGTTTCTGCTGGTATTTTGGAGAGGAACAAGGCACTCACCATGAATATAACTGGAAAAGCTGGCAGTCGTGTGGACATCCTGGTGGAGAACATGGGCAGAATCAACTACGGCAGAGAAATTAATGACTTCAAGGCAACCAAAACTTTATCCACTTCCCATTTTACTCATTCTCAGCAACATCCCTCAGCCTGTTCTAACTTGAGTTGTTATATAGTTTCTAACTAATCAGAATTACAGTTTTCCTGTAGCTGACAATCCCACAGAAATATTCACTCTTTTTCATTTTCTCTCTCTGTTCCTCAGGGTCTGGTGTTTAATCTGACTCTGGGCGCTGATGTTCTGGTTAACTGGACGGTGTACTCTCTGAGTATAGATGAAGCCGTGCGTGAGGGGCTGTTGTCGGCGTCGAGCTCGTCTGTCTCCATCTCCTCGCCCTCCACCAGTTTAACCACCACACCTCCTCCTGCTCTTTCACCTCCAACCTTCTACGCTGGCAGCTTCCACATCCCGGACGGCATTCCCGACCTCCCTCAGGACACATACATACAGTTTCCCAACTGGAGGAAGGTAGGACTCTTCACCACTGCTTTTGGTTTTAATGAGATCTAGGGATGCACGATATATCGGCCACCATATCGGTATCGGGTGATATATGTTCATTTTTAACGTTATCGGCCCGATATGAAAATTTGCCCGATATATTAAAGCCGATAAATAATGTATTATTCCCTTCAGCTGAGACACTTCAGATCCACACTGTTCGCCATGATGGTTTTTAATTGTTTGAAATATGATTGGGAAAATACTAGGGATGCATCTCGGCCGCCATATCGGTATCGGCCGATATATGTTCATTTTTAATGTTATCGTTATCGGCCTGATAAGAAAATTTGGCTGATATATTAAAGCAATAAATAATGGATTATTTCCTTCAGCTGAGACACTTCATATGCGCACTGTTCGCCATGATGGTCTTTAATTGGTTAAATTTTTTTGGGAAAAAGGGAAAATACAGTAATGTGAAACATGTCCAGCGCACGTCTGTCATATAGGCTACATAAAATTATCATGAAAACATTATAAATGTGTGCTTGGGACATGGCTTTTAATGATGAGACTTTTGTTTTTGTAATTATAAATTTAAAAATCATATAAAAATTTGGATTTAGATTTATCGACCGATATATCGGTTATCGGCTTTCAAATATAAAGAATTATCCGTTATCGGTATCGGACAAAATGTTCATATCGGTGCCTCCCATAATGAGATCCATTTACAAATGTGAAGAGATTAGCTTAGGTGAAATTTTAAAGGATTATAAAATGCTTTTTTTATTCCAGGGTCAAGTGTGGATTAATGGTTTTAACGTGGGCCGCTACTGGCCTTCCCGCGGGCCACAGGTGACCCTCTTTGTCCCAGCCCACCTGCTCAGCACCTCCGTTCAAAACAACATAACCGTTCTGGAGCTGGAGGCGGCACCGTGCTCCTCGGGGTCCTGCGTGGTGGAGTTCACTGACACTCCGGTCATAAACGCCACGGTGAAGACAACCGGCCAGCACACGAGACGGCTGTTCAAAAAACAAGACCTCTTATGATTTTACCGACCACCACAAGCAGAAGAATCTTAGAATAATTAATTTGCGTCAAACATTTTACTGATCTGAAGGGATCTGAAGGGATATGACATTTATCAGCTCTATATGGACAATATTAAAACTATAATTTATGATCACTGTGAATTTACAGTAAAATCTCGCCAATTCTCAGGTGTCAAAGCCGCACAGGGAATGAGCTGTGCGATTTTAATTTGAGTGCACTAGATCCTCTCAAGGTGTTGTTAACATTATTTCCTAATGCAGATACTACTTTTATTTTGCACTTTTCATTATTTTGAATAATACTAGAAATCTCACCTTTCATTTGGACGAACATGCTACATTGTTTAGTCAAGCGTTTTTTGCTTATGAGTGATTTTATTTTTGCACCACATTTGACATGCCTTGTAATGTATCATGATGAAATGATGTTAAATGGGTTTATGACTTTTTAATTGTATTATTGAAGCCTTACAGAAATCCATGGTTGTGTGTAAATTAAACGGCACTATTTTATTCACGCAGTCTTTATCTGAAATGTATAGTGATATATATGGTTTGTTTTAAAGGGTTAGTTCACCCAAAAAAGGCTCCTTAAGGGATCGAAACTGGCCGGCCCAAAAATTATGAAAGACATCGTTAAAATAGTCCGAATGACTACAGTGGCTCAATCTTAAGTTTATCAAGCGACGCAAAAAACATATTCAACTATTCATTTCCTTCTCTGTGGGCCTGATATTTCACGTAGTGATATTGCGCAAAGCTTCTAGGTTGCACGTCACACGTAGGCTCACTATTGGTCGACGCTGGTCATGTGTGTGATGCGTGACGTACAACCTAGAAGCTTTGCGCAGTTTCACTACGTGAAATATCACGGCCGTACAGAGAAGGAAATGAATAGTTGAATAAAGTCGTTATTTTTGTTTGTTTTTTTGCGCACAAAAAGTATTCTCGTCGCTTGATAAACTTAAGATTGAGCCACTGTAGTCACTCGGACTATTTTAACGATGTCTTTCATAACTTTCGGGCCGGTCAGTTTCGATCCCTTAAGAAGCCTATGGAGGAGTGATCCAGCTCTCAGATTTAATCAAAAATAATCTTAATTTGTGTTCCGAAGATGAACGAAAGTCTTACGGGGTTGGAACAACATGAGGGAGGGTAATTACTGACAGAATTTTCATTTTTGGGTGAACTAACCCTTTAAGGGTCTAGAAATGGGATGGTTTACCGGAATTTAGTTTTATGTGTACTGCTATTCTGCAGAAGGCAAACTTTTTTACTCTCTTCTTCCTTTTGTTGTTTATTTTTGCCTTCTCTTTTGGTTAGGATGTGTGAAAACCTAAAAAACACTTTCAACATGCATCTCATCTCATCTAATCTCATACTATGCCTGACTGAAAATTATCAAACCCTTCAAAAATAGTTGTTGTCAACACCGACACCATGCACATTTTGGAACATTTCATTTTAAGAAATTTAGGAATAGCGAGTAAAAGAATAAAAGTAGAGAGTAATAAATATAGCAGTGGCAGAAAAGTATTGGCAGTGACTTAAATTTTGTGTTTCGCAAAGTTTGCTGCTTCAGTATCTGTAGATTATTTTTTCACGTTTCTGTATGGTATAACTATTGATACGCATTTCATAAGTTTTAAAGGCTTTTATTGGCAACACATTCAATAATGGGTCAGCCGTGGCCTAAAGTTGTGGGTTCGATTCTCAATACCGGTGGGAAAATGTAGGTGAGGGAGTGAAAAAACATCATCAAAACCCACGACTGTGGTCCCCTTGAGCTTGTACCCCTAATCGCTCCCAGGGCGCCGCAGTGTGGTTCGCAGTCTGTGTGTGTTCACTGCTCATAAAGTGTGTGCACTAAATTGGACGGGTTAAATGCAAAGGACAAATTCTGAGTATGAGTTACCATACTGGACCTTCACGTCATGTCAATACACAAAGACTCAATATGTACAGTGTTCACCCATTCTTCTTTATAATAAGCAATTTGCTCTGGCATGCTGGATATGAGCTTCAGGGCCAAACGCTGACTAATGGCAATCCATTCTTGCCTTATTGATTGCAATTTATGGGTTTCTGTCCAAATGCCTTTTGAGGATTGACCACAGGCTCTCTATGGGATTCAGATCCGGGGAGATGCCTGGCCACGGACCCAAAATTTCAATGTAATGATCTGCAGCTGTTTTAGTGAGTTGGTGCCATTCTGTATTCATCATGGCACTGTTTTTGGGCAGAATTGTGAGAGAGGACCCACTCCCTTGGATGCAACCTCACTCATGGATGGTCTCAGGATCAGGATGCTTCACTGTTGGCTAAACACAGGACTTATGGCAGCGTTCACCTTTTTTTCTTCTCGGGACAAGCAATTTCCCAGCTGTCCCAAACAGTCGGAAGGAAGGTTCAGCAGAGAAAATAACGTTGCACCAATCTTCTGCTGTCCAATCCTTGTACTCAAGTCTGTCCTTGGTGTTTCTCTCAGAGAGAAGTGGCTTCATTTCTGTCCTTCTTGACACCAGTTATTGTCCAAAGGTCTTTTTCACTGCAGCTGAACCTCTCTCCTTGAAAATTCTTAATGACCCGGTAAATGGTTCTTTCAGGTGCATTATTGATTATTCTTTGCAGCAATTTCCTTGCATGTGGAGACATTTTGATGCAAAGCGATAAAGGTTGCACATTCTTCACGCAGGTTCTGTTGCTATTCTCGTGACGTGCACTAATCGTGCTCGTGCGGATTGAGGTTGTGATGTGAACGCGCATTCGTAAGCGTAACCGGAACAGAGTCGTCATCAGCGCGCTGGGTTTGTTCAATATGGTAAGTGACAATCGCAAACAGTTTTGATTGATTTAAACAAAAAAACTTTCGGGTATTGTTGTTCCAAATATTAAGTTTCATTAGTATTAGAAATACAGAACACTCAAAATTTATATACGTTATTTTTATTCGTCAAAGTCTCGAGTATGTCGCTAAAAACACACTAGCCTGTTAGCTTTTATGCTAGTCAACGTCAAGCAACTTTAATGTATGAAATACTGAGCATTAGGCTATTTTGTCGGTTAAATATTTCAAAATTGTATTGAATATCGAATGATTTGCCCTGTGGGCATTTAAACACTTATTTATTATCTCGTTTTCTGAATATTAAAGCACATCGACCAGGCAAAGAGCACTTTCTCATGAAGAGTTTGACTTTTGTTTTCCTTTATTTCTTTATTGGACATAATAACTCTCATTTTAAGGGGTTTATCAATAAATATGCTCTTTAATGCGCTCGTAAATAATATACGAGAGAACGACAAATAAAGATGACAAACAATAAAACCGTTTTTAAAATATTATAAATGTTTATTTTGCATGTACCAAGGTGTTAGAAATGTTAAGTTTTGTTATTATACTTTTTAAAAATTAGTCACTATCAAGTAGAGTGACTAACCACAGTTTAATTTGCAGTTATGAGCAGTTTAGTGGCTTTTATCCGAAACAGATTAGCCTATACTACAATAATAAGTGCAGACTATCCTAAAACTGGGATAGTCTTTATCAAACTCTCCTAAGAGAGTACTCTAGGACTCCTCCTTAATAGCTCTGTGTTTCAGCTTTGTACCTTGTAATTAAACATGTCTTTGTTTGACTTCTTTGTGATTTAATTACACTTCTCTCTGTTTCAGATGACACACTTCTTTAGATCTCAAGAAGGATTGCGTCCATGAAGATGTGATCTGACTTTCTGCAATGGATATCACAGGAAGATAAAAAAAAGAAACTTCTGTTTAAAACACCAAATGATATGATCGTTCTCCTCACACTCATCTACTAAAGAGTTCATTTTTGGCTATCTGAAAGTTGTTTTTTAATATTACATCATCAAAACAATGGTGGACAACCGCTATGCCACAGCGCTGGTCATCGGCTCTGTGCTGAGCCTTCTTGCCACCGTCTATCTCTCTGTTGCAATGGGAACGCAGCACTGGTTCCAGTACCACAGTCAGCCGGCCAGCAACGATTTCAACAACGGCTCAGACCTGCGGACCCTGTGGCAGGACTTTGAGGGAGAGGACGTGGATGAGAGGAGCTACAGTGTTGCTTTGTTCCGGTTGAATGGCACGCTGGGTCTCTGGTGGCGCTGCATTCGGGTGCCCCAAGACTCTCACTGGTTTAAAGAGCCTGGTGAGGAGAGGATGTTCAACTTTGTATTTTATGTTTATGTATTAATTATTTATTATTGGGTTAACTGATGCTAACTTCCTTTTGCTTTTTCTCTCTCCTCGCTCTCCGCATCCGTCTTTTCCAGATCCGATAATGGTGACTAAATGTCAGGCCTTTACTTTGCCCCAGCAGTGGGAATCCAAGTTCATATCTCCTGGAAATATTAATAGTGGAGAAGATCTGCTGCGTACCTGTATGTCCTCCTAACTCAAAATATTACATTTTATATATGTACTACTGTTTAAAAGTTTGGAGTCTGTAAATTTTTTTATATATAGATATAAATTAATAGTTTTATTCAGCAAGGATGCATTAAATTGAGCAATAAGAAATGTTTATTGGGCATCAAATCGAATGATTTCTGAAAGATCATGTGACACTGAAGACTGGAGTAATGATGCTGAAAACTCAGCTTTGATCACAGGAATAAATAAAAAAAATTACAATATATTCACTTTAACTTGTAATACTATTTCACAATATTACTGTTTTTACTGAAATTTTTGATCAAATAAATACAGCCTTGGAGAGCAGAAGAGACTGAATTCAAAAGCCTAAAAAAATATTACCAAAACCAAACTTTTGAATGGTTTATCTTTCTGTCTATCTTTCTATCTGTAAAAGTCTTTCATATATATATATATAGTGTGTTTGTCTCAACCAGCTGCAGCGAGTGGCAGGGCGTTTTGTTATTTGCGTTGTCATTATGTTCTGAAATCCTTCAGATGTTTGTGTTGTGTGTGTGTCTTCAGACCTGTGGAAGTGTCAGTTCCTGTTGCCGCTGGTCTCTGTTGGACTGGTGTTTCTCGCGGCATTGATCGGAGTGTGTGCCTGTCTTTGCCGCAGTGTCACTCCCACCCTGTTCGTAGGGATCCTGCATCTGCTGGCCGGTAAGACAGCTGTACATTATGGAAAAATGGGGATAACAATAACAATCTCAGCTATTTCCACAGCTCCCCGACAAAGAAAGCATTACATTTAAACATATATTTTGCTCCCAGGCCTGTGTACTGTGGCCACCGTATGCTGTTTTCTCGCGGGCGTGCATCTGCTACATAATATATCAGAGCTTCCCGAGGGTATGGACTACTCTCCGGGCTGGTCCTTGTTTTTGGCCCTGATCTCGTCTCCGCTGCAGATCATGGCTGCTGCGCTCTTCATATGGGCTGCGAGGAGTCACCGCCAACACTACACTCGAATGACAGCCTACAGGGTTGCCTAGGCAACAGAGTACTAACTGTAGAGTTGCCAAAGCGATTGTCTGCTCTCACAGAAAGCGCACAGCTTCAGCAACTGCTTTTACCACTAACCTAGTAGCTGTTATTTGCAAACGTTATGAAGGAAACAGTCTGAACACACCACCCAAAGTTAGTAGGTTAAACCAGCGCCGTCCACTCATAGCACTCTCCTGTGAATACTTGCATCTCTTGAAGGATCCTCCTACTTTATAACTGCCTTTTTAACCACTCTGTTAACATCTTTGCTGTTTGAGATGAGAAACTAAACCTCTACCACAGCAAATCAGACTCAAAAGCATCTATAATAATCAGTGACACTCCAGTAGTTCTTCAGGGCTTCATCATTTATTTAGTCGCATTTTACCTGTTGACTAAACTTATTTAGATGTGTTAGTTTCGTTTCCTTTTTGTGTTTAAAAAAAAACACCTCTGTTTTTATTCCGCCTGTTTTGTAGCTACTCTAGCGCATTTTAGCACTTTGCAATCCCAAGATGCACTAGGGTTTTTGCCTTGGACTAAAAGACTGAATGTTTGCATCTGTCATTACCACTCGAGCCTTTTGTGTTTTCCTGAACATTTGTTGTGCTTATTTATTGCTTTGTTTCTTGTGCTTTTGCATTGGTTAAACTGTTTACCATTTAGTCTCTCTTTGAGAATGTATTACATTATGAATATTACACTTGTTTGGTAACTTTGTTTAGAATCCAATTATGTTTTGTGATGGTTCAGGTAGCCATTTAAAACCATCTCAGCTGTGGTTTATATCCTTATTTATACTTTATTTGAAACGTTAATTTTCCCCATAATGTTCAACACAATTCCTAGGCAGTCCATATAAAGCCAAAAATTAGCAAACGACACTCAAATTATTGAAATTAGGTCAAAGGTAACATTTGAAGTTTTTGTATATCATGCACAATTGGATATAAAAGACTGTTGATGTCTTGCGGTCGGTTGTAAAATTTACCCAAGATTACACTAGGATCATATTGTAAAACGATACAAGCGAAAACCGATGGTAAAAATCACAGTGCACATCCAGCTCCAGTTGATTTCATTGTGCCACATGGTTTATTCTCTGTATGTAATATATTCTGTTCAAGTGAGTTTGCTGTTTGTTTTGTCTTTTTATTCCAAGCCTGTGAGAGGCTTGATTTTCTCAAAGCATTCAGGTGAGAGCAGCAGCATATGAGCAATACAGTCAAGAGGATACCTCACACTCCACAGCCCAATGTGACACAATCATCACGGTGTCCCAAATACTTCAGACGGTTTTGCCTTTTTTATACAGTTTTGTAAGCATTCCTGTTAAATGAACATTTTTGCTGGTCACAATAAATATCTTTTCATCCAAAATATTGTTGCTCATGATTTTAGCAGTAGATCAAAATGAGCCATTGATTGTCATATAAAGTTCATATTGTACAAATAAGTACCTAGTGTATACCTGAGTTATAATAAGTGACTGAAATTTTTTTAATCATTTCAGTGACATTCTGTCATTCATTTCACAGTAAAATCATCGGATTGATGTTAGATGGTTTGGTAATCATACAGAGTTTAATATATTTTCTTCAGTTTTTCTTCACTTGCACCGTTGGAATCGTCAGCGTCAACTTTTCTCCCAAGTGAAAAGCGATTCCCTTTTCATAGTAGGCGCACTCATTGATAAAGAAAGGATGAAGGGACCCTTCTTCTTCATACTTCACAGTTTCTCCAGAAAATGACAAAAACAAAGGGTCACCCCGCTTGAGGAGACAGAAGTCCCTGTCCTAGACAAAAAGATCATGAAAAAAAAACTATTCAGATTTTTGGTTGTAGCTCAAACATGTTATGTTATTTATCCTAAATCAAAAGAAAATAAATCATACTTTGCCAAAAGACAATTGTTTTTTAGCCCATTAAGAATATTTGCATTGTGACATTCTGTAATTTACAAAGCACGTTTGTATATGGACATCTTAAATTTTTCTCATTTTATATAATTCCCATAAATATATTGCAATACAATCATTTTTTTAAATTTAGATCGTAAGAAAGACAGTACAACAAATGCTACCATGATGAAAAAGTATTTTACCATTAATAATTTATCTTAATGGTAATAATGGCCCTAAAATAAGCTTAATTTTCTTATGACCTGAACATTTGTGCTGATTCTGTGTGTAAATAATAAACAGCAGAACGATCGGCACCTGCAGCTGAGGATGAATAGCAGCTGTGAGAGTCCGAGTCTCGGGATCTCTGGGATAATCGATACTTTTGATAAACTTGAAGGCTTCCATATCCCCGCCTTCAAATACTGTTCCTGAAAGCAAAATAAAACACACTCACTACTATAGTATTGCAGAAAATACATAAGTAAGCCACATTTGGTTAACTCTTACCTGAGTTGAACTTGTGGATCCAGTCTATTGTCATGTCGATGGCCTCTTTCATAACCAAATAGATGTCAGCCCTGACGACACCATGCGGCTGCGGCCCGACCTCTATTGCTACAGAAACACAGGTCATGATTCTTGTCATCCGAGCATGCATTTGTATGAGTACTCGAAGGAGATAATCACCATCACTTACAAAAGCCATGCTTGGAGACAGACTCCAAGGAATATGCATCACTAATCGGGACATCCATTACCAGAACTCTCACAGGCACTTTGGTTATCTTAGTCTTAAATGTGTACATGACAACACACAACATCAAAACACACATGCAAAGACACAAAACAAAACCTAGTCTACTCATGGAATTGTACACACATTTAAAATGGCACATAAACAAAAATCCAGGTCTGTGTTTCTTAACTGGTTTTACTTCAGGACACAGATTTTACATTTACAATTTTTATTTTATTTTTTTATTTTATGCATTATTATATTAGTTTGCATTTTTTCATTGTTCCCCCCCCCCTACTTGTCTATCTATCTGATCACACCTGTGAGTGACCCAAAATTGGGTCACAACAACAACAACCCACCAGCTGAGATCAACTGACCTGGTTTACAGAATGGAGTTTATTGAAGCACACTTGTGTTGTGATGCTCTTGCCTGTAAGTATTTGCAGATGTGCATGGTCGCCCAGTCACTGGGTGTGTAATGGATGAGTGTGAGGCCCATGTTAGATGTGGTGTTATGGAGGTCACAGATCATGTCTATTGCATCTGCAGATCCTTTCAGTCCCAGCAGATTGTTTAGTTCGTGAGCGTGTCGGACTTCATATAGGCTGCTGTCTGTCATTGGTGAACTTCAAGAAACAGATGACAGATTTACACATAGTAACATATTTGCGTCATGCAATATATAGCCTATTTACTTGCTTTGCAATAGGCCTGTAAACCTTAATGTTATCATAACATTGCGTGAAAATGTATTGAATATCATATTTTCATAACTCAAACAGGCACGTTTAATTAACTTATTTTAAAATGTAAAGGTAATAGAGCTATGTATTTAAAATTTTAGTCGTAATAATCTATCTTTAATTTAATTGGTCATGCTTGAAGTTCTGCCTGACAACCGCGCTGATTGGTAGAAAATAATTGTCTTTGAAAATTTCCCAACGGCTGCCTGTGACAAGTCTGACAACAACAAACAAACTCATCGTCGTGACCATAGACTGTAAAAAAAAAAAGGAGTGCGAGTAGCACCCTAGGGCCTAGGATAACGTTACATTGGTAGGTAAACGTGTTAAAATAAACCTAAAATAAACCTAGCCAATTTCTCCCAAAAAAGCTGTGTTAAAACTATAATATATTTTATTTAATATAGATATAACCTAATCATATTTTATTCAATATAGAATATTTTATTAAAGTTCAGCTATGAAATGTTTGGGAGCACACCGTATTAAAGCTGTTGATGTGAAGCAAGAACTTGTTTTGTTCAATATAAGTAACGTTAAATGCAACAATATAAATGGGAGAATTTGAGTTAAGTTATCCGTACTTAAGTTAATCAAGGGGGAAGACCACCACATTATATAAACTTGATAAAACAAATTAAATTGAGGAAATGAGTTTTGCTTTTTTTTTTCTATGCAGGTTCCAAAATTGACAACAATATATATATATATATATATATATATAATCCATTCTTGTGTACTAGGCTACATTCTAAATCTTCTAGTCATACATTTATGTCATGTGAGACACAGAAATATACATTATTTTTTAGTGAAAAACTCTTCTCTTCTGCCTTAGCTTAGCCATTACACAATACAGAACTTGTTTGTTTTCAAGCGACTCATAATTGCATTATAGAAATTATATTATATACGTATAATTAAAAAAAAAAAAAAAAAAAAAAAAAACGTATTTAGCTAAATATAGTTTAATTTTGTAATTATTTTCGACTCGAAAGACTGAGATGAGATTAACCTACATTTCATTAAACTGAACAGCCTGTGCTGCAGTCTCTCATCTCACCTCAGCGTGGCTGTGTTAAAGCAGCGGTTCATATCCGTGTCAATATATCTTCTGCACTCTTCCACAGCCCGTGGGTTTGACACCACAGTTGTCACGGGAATCGGCCACACACTGTCTCCCTTCTCCTTCCGCTGTCTCTCCATCTCCTGCACCAGATACACACCTGACAGCTCATTGCCATGAGTCCCACCACATACGGCCATGCGACCCAGTGCTGGCAGGAACAACGATGCCATCTACAACACAAAAGTAAAAACATTCTTATTTTTTGAGTTCTTAAATGCCATTACAAGGTGTGGCCATTACAAGTTGAGTTCTATGGCTAACACAAATACAGTAATTTGACTTCCATTGTAAGTGCATTACTTTAAACCTGTTCTTTGTTTTTACAAACGAAAGGAGACAAAACTTTCTGTGCCACAAATGCAGTCCATAGAGCTTAACCTGTACTGAACCATATAGGTATTTTGATTCAAACTGACAATATGATGTCATTATGTTGGTGATGATTTGTAGTTGTAGATCATTTGTAAAACTGCTTAGAGAGTTAATATACAAAACCATCATTAATAATCCCACAACAGAGGTCAACTGAACTCTCTTTGGGGAAGAGAAAGCATGACAAAGTCACACATTTACTATTTTGCATGGCTGGCACAACAGAATACTGAAAATTAATCAGAACAAAAAAAGTCGTAAACAATTATTAACAGAAAATTCAGAAAAACAGGGTTAATGTTAATAAACGAGTAGGGCAGTGTTATAATTGTTAACTACAACTATATCTAAAGCCATAAAGAATGTGTTACTTGAATCAAAATAAATGCTTAACTGAAATAAAATATTAAAAATACTTTTTTTATTTCAGCAATGTTGCCAAGGCGACATTTCTTATTTTGGTTTAGTTTAACTTGAAGTATTAAAATAACTCAAATTAAATGAAAATTATCCGAGACAATATATAAAAGAAATAATCAAAATGACAAAAAAAAAAAAAAAAGTGTTAATGGAAAATGTTCCCTTTTATGGATAAATCCGAAAAAAATTCCACATGGAGTTCTGGAGGAAAAAACTTTACGCATTCTAGATAAACTTATCTGATAAACGGAGACAGAAGACGTGTCACTGCTTTCTTTAGTAGAAAGCTTGTATGTCTTTGATCACATTACTTCAATCAGCAAGAATCTTTCCTAGAATTCAATTTAAACTGTAATGTTTTTTGTTCCTAATAAAGTTACTGGCCAACTATCAGTTAACTTTATTTATTACGCCAACGTTTATCCATGTGTGTATACCTTTAAGAACAGTTGGGAACGGTATTAGTTCATTAAACTCCATTGCTAGAGGGAATTTAGCTGTTTCCATTCAGAATGAAGCATTCTGTTGCTCTGTTAAACAATGTCCATTTATTGAAGCTCATTACAATCTATCTCGCACTCTACAACAACATGCAACATATCAAAGCAAAAGCTGCAGAGACGAAAGGAAAACCTCCTACCGTTATTTTTAAGACAGAGGTATGTTGTTTCACTGCTTCTTCCAAATGCTTTCCCTCTAATCGTCTTACTGAGTGAAGTTGCACAAGGCATCAGAGACCTTTGGACACTTACGGTGAGGGCAGGGCATGCGCGTTGACACACATTTAACAAGTACAGGCCTAATCTAGCTGCAGGGGATGTACCTACACACACACACACACAGTCACTACATACAGTCAGACACACACACAGTTTAAGACATTCTTCCACATTTGCTCAAACACAGTAAAGTAACATATAAAGCCATTATTTACCTCCTCCTTCTCTGCCTCGCCTTCAGTCACCAGCCTTGGATCATCTTTCACACATGATGTCCCAGCAATTCTTTACCCCTGGCCATGAATCTCCAGCATGAAGCCAGTGTTTCGCTGACTCATGCATGCGTTAAAAAGAGAGTGTGTGGAGGAAAACCAAGAGGGGGAGGAGAAACATGACAACTGAGAGGACTGAAGATCTTACAGATTATTACCTAAACATTACGACTGTGCATAATGACAGAG
Organism: Rhinichthys osculus; assembly: GCA_029959095.1. Lineage (NCBI taxonomy): Eukaryota > Metazoa > Chordata > Actinopteri > Cypriniformes > Leuciscidae > Rhinichthys > Rhinichthys osculus. Next base: position 46,561,922 of record JARWKJ010000005.1, read on the forward strand.
AAAGGCGGGGAAGCGTTTCGCAAACAAACCAGTATTTCCTGTCACAGCTTCCTCTTACTTTCCTCAGGGCATGAACAGCTGCTGTGTGTTAGAAAATGCAATGGCCAATGCCAAAACCAAAATTAACACCGTAAGATCAATAAAAATCAACAAATGCAGAAGTGTATGAAGTATAAACTCTTTAAAAAAGGTCTTGTCCAAAATCGTCTTAACTGCAATTTCAGTTTCATAGTGTTTTTTTTTTTTTTTTTTTTTTGTCACACCATCACTTTGATCAGTGGTTCTCAACAGTCTTTGCTTCAGGGAACCAAAAATATTTTTAAAATTGAAACAAACTGCAAAGACCAAACAATATGCAAAATGATTAACATGACTATGTCAGTGGGGGAATTGACAACTTTGTAAATGCAAAACATCAGAAGTGTTGAGCCTTAAATTTAATAAATCGACTTGTCATTGGGGAAGATTGATATTCGGAAAGAGCAGTCAGAACTCCTTAAGAGGGATTTATGAAGCAAGGAGAATAATTTTTGTGCGCAAAAAAACTAACAAAAATAACAACTTTATTGAAGAATTTGTTCTCTGCTGTGTCAGTCTCCTACACTGTTTACGTTGTAAGCACATGTTTTCATTTTGGGGTGAACTATCCCTTTAATACATGGCCGCAAAAAAATGTGCAACTTGAACTTCATTGACAACTTCTAACTTTTCTGAAGACATTGACAACTGTTTAAACAGGATGGCCTACACCCAAACAAAGGACAATATCTACTTTTCCCTCCATCATCCTTCAGCAGTATATGCCAATCCACTCAACCTGAATGGCACACACACACGTGTACGAATGACCACAGGACTTCACTTCAGCACCTGAATGGACATGCGGCTGACACATCCCACAAGGACAATGATAACACAACGCAGACAACATCAACCACTGCTCACGGACACACAGAGCTCACCAAAGACAGACTGTGACGTATTAACTGCTCCAAGATTCAGCACCCAAGGACGATTTTCTGGAAAACAGCCAGGACAAAATATGAGGCACGGCTTCTGAGCTTCTCAGAGAAAATTGAGGAACTGGTGTGTGCTGGAACCAAACTATCCCGCTATATTGTTGCGAACCCCCAGATATCAACCAAATCGTGGCGAGCCCCACAACCACCGAAGCCTGTGAGCCTAGCTCGCCCCTTCCTATCCTATAAGAGCTCTCCGGCCTCTGCCACAACGCGTGTCGGGTCCCCACTATGATAACAATAACTTTCTCAAGTGTTTACAGAACAAGCGGGAACCCAGTGTGCCTGTATATCTTTCTCTATTTCTGTTGTATTACATGATAGGAAGTCTATGGCCTTCTCAAGCCTTATGGCAAACCCATCTAATCTGCTGCCTTTTACACGTCAATCTAAGATTGCTGAGGGGACAAAAAGTAATACTGTTAAGTTAGCACTTTTAAACATCCGCTCACTTAAATATAAATCATAGGGATGTAACGATTCATTTAGAGCCGGTTGAAAATCGATAAAAATATGTCAAGATTCAAGTCAGTTGAGATATTAAACGAATCACGATACACATTTTAAACAGCAGGGGCGTTTACTGTATATTGTGACCTCGCTTTACAGGGACGATAGCAGAAGCTCAACTTCCTTGAATGAATTGATAACGCTCGCTCTGCTCCGCACAAGTGTGCACGCACCGTCAAACAGTTGCAAACATGGTGACGGCAAGCGCCAAGATGTTGACGTTGACTCATTCAAATCGGATGTGTGGTGGCATTTTGACTTTGACTAATAACTTTGACTTTTGACTATTAATCACCACTGTGAGAAGCTCCAGTCACCACCGTCTGCATGTAAATAGATAGGCTAAACCACACTGACCGGCGGATTTACATCCCCACTCGTAGCGACGAGTGCGAGATCCATGGAAATCACAAGGTGCATCTGTGTTTTCATGGCAAAAGATATGAGGCTGTTTTTTTTCTATCGTATAGTAAATGCATTCCAGGCTCTGCCTCATCAAGAGAAAGACCAGCACGAGGAAGTATTCTACACACTGAAGGAGAAAGCTGTGCTATTGCATAACCAGGTGTTGTATTTATTTACTATCTCTTTTTTTTTAAATAATTTGATTTATATGGCATATGTTTCTAAATGTGTTCAGTTTTTCTAACTCTTGCAAGTCTAATGATAGAAATTATAAGAAATAATTTTAAAATCTTGCCTTTATAACAATGTGAAACTCATGTCACTGTTGTACTTAAATTTTAGTTAGTCTTTTTATTTCTGCTATTCCTCTGTGCAGGATGAGGGTGAAGAAGGTACCCGTATCAAACGCCTGGTTAGACTGAGCTGAAACAACCTCCTCCCAAGAAAACAGCATTGGAAGATATCATTGGAGGGTCTTTTTTGGGGATTTGTTTTGAAATGTCAATTTAGTGTTATTATTTGACATAAAATGTATTTCAATTTTACAAAGAAATGTGCTGCATTTCAGAAATAAAAGTACTCTTTTTCATTGATAATTTGTTTTATATCTAATTTTGTTAAAAAGATTGTGAGAAAATCATATCTTGAAACCAATATCGTGAATCGTATCGCATCGTGAGTTGGGTAAATCGTTACATCCCTAATAAATCACTTTTTATTACTGACTAGAATAACACCAAGCAACCTGGATTTTATGTTTCTAAATGAAACGTGGCTTGAAGACAGCTGCAGGGCAACAGTCCTCAAGGAAACACCCCCTCCTAACTTCACTTTTATCAGTGTCTGCAGAGCTGTTAGGAGAGGTGGGGGTGTAGCCGCCCTATTGAAAGATGTCTATTAAAGCAATCTTGTGTCATTTGGTGATTATTTGTCTTTTGTATATCCGGGTATAGTGTTAAAACTTACTCCACACATTTCTACTTGTCATTATTTACAGGCCTAAGAAATACTTTCCAGCCTTTGTTGATGCTGGAAAGTATTTTCAGCAATTTACAGTCAAACCTCAGAGTTTGACTGTTTTGCTACTGCTGTGGATTTTAATATTCACAAAGATAATGCAGAAATCCGTATGGCAAAAGAAATCATAACTGTTTTAAATACTTTTGATCTGACTCAGCATGTACATGGACCCACACACAATCGTGGACACAATCTAGATACTTATCAGTAAGGGCCTAAACATTTCATTGATTGTTATTAATGACATAGCACTGTCTGACAATTTTCTTGGATTTATTGATCTCTCTTGCCATTGAAGCTAGATCTGTCTCTGTCAAAAAGAGATGCTTAAATGAGAACACTAGTGTGCTATTTATGAAGGCTATATCTTTAACACCAAGCATCTCTGCTGACTCTGTTGATTTTCTCCTTAATTCCTTTAACTCAAAAGTTCAGTGTAATTGACGATATTGCTCTTGTGAAAGTCAGGGAGAAGAGAGGCAGGCAAAAAGCACCTTGGAGAAACTCAACAGCAGTAATCTAACTCTAATCAAATAATATCAAAGTCAGTTAGAATCATCAAATGTAACAATTTATTATGTCAGGTAAATGTATTATCAGTTCAAAGATAATCAATACAAAACATCAAATGTTCAGGAATAAAGAGAAGACGAACCCGACATTAGGAAATACGTGAAGCTGAGAGTCTCACGGGCTCATCTGAAGTACAGAAAAGGCCCCGAGCCTTCTGCTGCATTTCATTATATAGGCTAACAATGGATATTTGCATTGAAAGTTTACACCTTTTGGGGGTAGGACTGTGTCTAGAGACCACATTCCTTTGTGTGCCAGTTATCCCTAAACTCGTAAAAACCGTATTACCCTTTGTTTTACTTATTTGGAAATGCGACATTTGTACCAGTCACACTGAGACATTTAGAATAATATTAAACACGTATAAAATACTCAATGATAATCATTTACATTAAACCATTTAGATTCTTGTGTGAGTTTGGGTAATCTCTGCATGGGGGAGAAGGAGTGGGGGATGAGGGAAATAAATGTATGGTTATGTGAGACTTTTGTCTCAAATGGTGAGTTCAAATGGTAATTTACAGAGTGGTCGTTCCTCAACCAGTTCTTCCCGTTTTTCCAGTCTTACACACAATGTAGAAAAGCTGAGCGCATGTGGCAGAAGACAAAACTTGAAATCCACCATAACTAGGGATGCACTATTTAACTGATACCGATAATTGAGTCCTTCTCATGGTCGATTCCGATACAGAGACCGATAACCAATAAGTTCATATTTTTATATTATAATTTTCATATAATCTGCGGTTTGTACACCCAGGAGAATAGTAAATCTAAGATGAACTGATGAAACTGATATTTAAGTAGCTCTGGCTTGTTGCAAACCTGACTTTTTGTGCAAGCCACCACGATACTTAGTAACAGAAAGGGTTTGACAGAACTATGACAGGACTATGGTTTATCTGCACTTAACAACTCATTAGCAACACATTTATATTCAAGTGTTTCATGCATAACAAAGAAATGCATCTATTCAACCTTTAGTGCATGAGGATGAGGAAGGTTTATAGACTTTAAGTCACGTGTTTTTCAAATACATAAATAAAATGCATTGACATTTGTCAACCTCGAAATAAAAACAAAAGTGCATCCTCAACATAAATAAAGTACATCCTCAACAAAAGAGCATAGGACATAGTTGAGATTGCAATTTTCAAATGCCTGCTGAATGGAAGCATACATTTTATTTATTTATTGGAGCAATAAAAATGACGTTTTTCACCCATATCACCCGATAATTTATCTGTCCGATAATTATCGTGCATCGCTAACTATAACATCTATAAAGGCAGCCTTCATGCTTTTTATGAATTAGGCAAAGCTAGACAGACCGTCTTCTCAAATATTGTAAACAGCAACTTAAACAACACCCGCACTCTTTTTACGACTGTTGAGAGACTAACAAACCTCAAGTCACATTCCCAGTGAAATGCTCCCAGACAGGAAATGCAGTGAGTTTGCTTCCTTTTTCTCTGAGAAAATCAATAATATCAGAAAGGCACATCCTTGAGTTGCGCTGAGGTCAGAGAGATCATGCCACAACCTCAAAAAATTACTACGTCTGATTTCAAAGCAATTGATGACAAAATTTTGTAAAAAACACTACAGGACCTTAAAACTTCAACCTGTGCAAATCTCAAGTGGTACATGCCTCACTTCTTTCCGGTACTTTTCCAAACTCCCTGAAAACTGCAGTTGTTAAGCCCCTCCCGAAAAAGAGCAATCTGGATAACACCATATTGAGCAACTACAGACCAATCTCAAAATCTTCCATTCTTAGGCAAGATCATTGAAAAAGTTGTTTTCAATCAGCTGAACAAATTCTTAGTACTCTGACGATTTTCAATCTGGTTTCCGACCGCATCACAGCACACAGATGCTCGTAAAGATAATAAATGATATTCGCTTAAATAGCGATACAGGAAAAACATCAATTCTGGTACTACTCGACCTCAGTGCTGCATTTGACACTGTCAATCATTCTTGACAAGCTGGAAAGCTGGGTGGGGCTTTCTGGGATAGTCCTAAAACGGTTCAGGTCATACTTAGAAGAGAGAGGTTATTATGTGAGTATAGGAGACCACAAGTCTGAGTGGAAATCCTTGACATGCGAAGTCCCTCAAGGCTCAATTCTTGCATCGCTCTTGTTCAACATCTTTATGCTCCCACTGAGCCAAATAATGAGAAAGAGACAAATTGCTTACAGCTGTGCAGATCACACCCAGATCTACTTAATCCCTATCGCCTAATAATGGTGATGTTACACAGGGCAACTATTTGAGCATAGGACATAGTTGTGCAATGTGCAATACATTTCTATCTGGATCATTTAATAATAATAATATTAATTCATTACATTTATATAGCGCTTTTCTAGGCACTCAAAGCGCTTCACATGGAAGGGGGAATCTCCTCAACCACCACCAATGTGCAGCATCCACTTGGATGATGCGACGGCAGCCATAGTGCGCCAGAACGCTCACCACACACCAGCTTACTGGTGGAGAGGAGACAGAGTGATGAAGCCAATCAGTGTATATATATATATATATGGGGATGATTAGGATCGGTCGTGGGCCCTGTGTCTCATCTGGTTGCCCGTTAACGGCAACATTGCCCAAAAAGTTGCCCTGTGTATCTTCACCTTAACGACTACAGCCACATTGATTCCCTGTGCCAATGCATTAATGAAATTAACAGTTGGATGTGCCAAAACTTTCTTCAGTTAAACAAAGACAAAACTGAAGTCATCGCGTTTGGAAACAAAGACGAAGTTCTCGAGGTGAACGCATAGGCATACCTTGAGTCTAAGGGTCAAACAACTAAAAATCAAGTCAAGAATCTTGGTGTGATTTTGGTGTCAGACCTCATTTCAGTAGTCATGTCAAAGCAATAACTAAATCAGCATACTTATCATCTCAAAAATATTGCAAGAATTAGATGCTTTGTTTCCAGGCAAGACTTTTATCACTAGCAGGGTGGACTATTGTAATGGACTCCTCATAAAAATCATAAGACAGCTTAGCTCATACAGAATCCTTATGACACCAGTCCTCGGGTCTTTACACTGGCTTCCAGTTACATTTAGGATTGATTTTAGAGTAGTATCACTTGTTTATAAATCACTTAATGCCCTAGGACCTAAATACATTGCAGATATGCTCACTGAATATAAACAGATCACTCAAGGCAGATCATTAGGACCACATCAGCTAGAAATACTAAGGGTTACCTCCAAAGCATGGTGAGTCTGCTTTTAGCTATTAAAAAGCTATTAGCTATGGCTAGCCGCAGCTGGAACCAGCTTCCAGAAGAGATCAGATGATCTTCAACTGAAGCCACATTCAAATCCAGACCTAAGGCCATCCTTAAAAATATTCTTGTTTGCCGTAACCCGACCGACCCTGTCAATTTAGGGCCGACCCAATTTTTTATTTTTTCCCCCTTTTAATCCGACCGACTTGCCGGTTGTAAACTTGCATTAAGACCGACCGATTTTTTTTTTACTCTTCAAACAACTAATACAAATGCAATAAAATATCAATTACATTATAGTAAGCATTGTGAATATAAATTGCATAGGCTACGTTCTTTCTTTTAAATAATAACCCGTGGCGCCATCTATGATGATTATGATTACACCATTGGTTTACGCATGTCACACTAAACGATAACGTTCGCTTCGTTTCATTCACAGTCAATGGTTCGCGCTCGGTGATGATGGCTGCGGCGCGGCTGCTTGTGAAATACGCCTGTATGAGCCTACAATTTAGGCGCTCATTATTCGAAATTCTTAATGGTCAAATAGGGAATAGATGTTAACGGCCTTTTCTCGGAGCGCGTCCAGCTAGTCACGATATGGCCGCCGCGAATGCGCGTCACACAGCAACTGCAGGCTCTGACAAACACACAAGTATGGGAAGCCAAACACACCGAAAGTGGGACGAAACGGCGCGGTGTTACAGAGTCCGCGCAGCGCGGACATGTAATCTGTGCGGCTCAATGGACCGAGACGCGCGAGCGCGACAGACTCTACAGCGCAGGGAGGAAGTGTTTGCTTGCGCGACCTAATCTCACCAGCGCCGCGCTGACCAATAAAACAGCACATCCCATACCGAAATGTACTAAATTACACTAAAGAAAATCGACCATTCCATAATATGTCAGGACTACTTAATATAGTTTCTACAATGCGCCTCGCCATTTGACCTCACTGATTTCCGTTAATAATTGCAGATGTTTATGGGTCCAATTTAAACGAAAAGTGCCAAATGCGCTGTTTTATTGGTCGGCGCGGCGCTGGTGAGATTAGTTATTTTAATTTATTTGTTTCCCTCTGAAAACCCACTCCTTTTCCCCAAATGAAGGCAGCTGGAATTAATGCAATAAACATGTTTTTTGACAAATATTTCAAATTGTTTGTTGTCTATAACCTGTATCAGAATGAGATTCGCAATGGTGCGCCCAAAGGCATGGGTTGAAGACACAGTCAGTGGCGTCACGATATGCAAATTTGTTTAAATTCATACCGAGGTAATCACCATGACCAAAATTGTCCTTTTTTTTTTTTCATTGAATTTTGGAAAAAAAAATATAGACCTACCTACCGACCCTTTTATATATTTTTTTTGCTGTTACTGCAAACCAAAATATTTTTAAGGATGGCCTAAAACACATTTTAGCTGTGCATTTACTGAATGAGTACTGTGCTACGTCTGAATGATGGCACTGCATTTTATTTTTGTATCCTCCTTTTTATTCTAAAAACTTTTAATTTATTTTTTATTGTTATTTTTATTTCTTTTGATTATTTTAATTCCTTCTATGTAAACCACTTTGAATTACTATTGTGTATGAAATGCCTTGTCTTAGCCATATTGTCAAGTCACAGATCAATTTGTGCCAAAATATAGTAATGTGTGACATTCTCTCTCTTTTTTCTTTAGACGCATGCATTGTTTTGTAGAAGAGAAGTGCATTAAGATTGTTCCACAGCAAAAAAAGAACAGGGCTTGAAATGAGACGATGTTGAGTAAATAGTAGCCGTATTTTTATATTGGGGTTAAACTTTCTTCAGGATACACTGCGACACAATGTTTATTTCAGCTTGAATACTCTGCTGCCCTCTTCTGGAAAGTGCATTATATTATATGAAGATCTATTATGTCCTGTCAATAATCATTATAAAGTATAAGTAACAGTCATTGCGCAACATTCTTCCGGCATCCCCATACCTCTCCTTCTCCTCCTCTATTTCTCTCAGTCTTCATCTACGTAGTACTGTTATAGGGGGGTTTAGTTTGGAGCTCAAGCCAAGTTCTTTTACCATTAACTTTTATGACTGGATGGGCAGGTGAACTCATGAAGTAATGATAATCTGAATTCTTTTACATGATTATGCTTTAAAGAATTTTGTCCTAATTCACACTCACACAGCAATCAAAGTGTGTACTTTTCGACTCGTATTGCCAATAGATTCATGTACAACTCTGTTTATATAATGATTCCCCATCCCACCCTATCATCTCCCATATGGCTCCCAGCTTGTCTCAATTATGCATGAAAGCGCAGGAGCTTCAGGTTTTTCCAACCATTTTCTCCTTCACTCTCAGCAGCAGTGCCACTCAAACTGGCCACTACACTCAGTCAATATGATTGAAAGGGGTCATTTACGTGACCTATACAGTCGATTTAAAAATACCCCAGCAATTAAACATATGAGATTGCAGAGTGCTTGAATGAAATCAGGTAGTCATTTGGGGTTTGGTTGTTCTCTTGTTGAAGCCTGAGGTCTTTAAACTAGCTGTGTGCACAAATGGATGCAATCAGTGGGAGAAGCAATCTCAGTTCTGAAGAGTTTGAAACATGTGAACCCATGCTGAGAGCTTCAAAAAAAGAGTGCTGTGAAGACAGAGACGGTACTGGTGACATGTTGTGGAGTTTCAGTCGAGACACACAGGATTCATCTCATTAAACACAGCCCTTTTGAAGCTTTTCACTTAGCACCATGTGGCAATTTTCTCTATTCATTCTCTGTCATTGTATGTTTCCAACCTGTGGATCTCAAATGAAAATTTCCTTCAGAAACCAGATTGAATGTCAGACAAAGTGGCGACCAATACATTATAAAAAATGTAATAAGAAGATGGGATTAACATTGATTTCTATTAAATCGATAGTAACAATTCCTTTCATTTAATTTGCACTCAAATGGCTTTACAGTGTGTCTGGAAATCTGTTTAATCACGACCCGTGTCCAGCAGTACGCCCTCCAAACCAACTATTAGTGCAGTGAACATGGGGCTGATTAGGACACCATGATTTAAAGAAGCCGAATTTGCAACACCCAAGAATTTTTAATGACCACACAGAGTCAGTTTAGGGAAGGACAGTGCATTTTAATAGTAGCCTATAATTTCTCGTTCACTATAGCTATTGATTCGTTAAAACTGATGCATGCCTCGGCAACACCTCTTCCAGCAGCAACCTTTGTTTTCCTCAGGAGGTCTCACTGCAGGATCATAGCTTATGGCAGAAGTGAAATTAAGATGTTTCCTTTTACATTGCAATTAAAATTCATGGTTTTTGAGTAGGAAGGGATGTCGCGCAACTTGTCCATGTTGGTATCTAGTAGTTGCCACCAAGCGGCAAATGAATTTGCACTAAAATACAGTAGCCTAGAGTTTAATTGGATGCTCATAATTGTGCTATTTTAATGAGCACAATTATCATACTTTCAATCTTACTTTTTTGGGGGGGAAATCTACTATATGTACTAACTAATATATGTGGCTGTCCACATTTCTTCATCTTAAAAAGCTTTTATTTTGGCAGCTTCTCTTTTGTGGACAACAGCAGGTTTATTAGTGCTTTTCATTAAATGTTTGGAAAGATGGTTGGCGCATATTGCGTTCCCAAATGCACATTATAAGTGACATAAATGATTTAATCAAGATGAGTTCATGTGGAGCAGCATTTTCTGCGAACCGAGTCGCTCTGAGACACTGGAAACAACAGATTGTGTGCTGCTGGAGTGGAACGCAGTGCCACTCTTCACTCTGAAACATGCGGCACATACATCTATTTAATCAAATTTCAGCCTTCGCAATTTGATAGGATTCCCCCGTCAGAGTCCATTTGCAAAAACAATCTCGCCCTAACGCACAGCCACACACTTGCATTGTGCCATTAGTCATTATTCCCCCTTGTGAAGTAGAGGAAGCAACTGTTGATCTGATTCATTAAGTGTGCTTCAATCAGAGTTTAATCCCTTTTAATTGGAAAAGCTTCTCCCCAGGCACTGACAGAGAGTGTGAAAGCTGGACTCCTCCGACAGGCGTCAGTGGAGGTTGCCAGATCTGCATAAAAGGGCAGCTTCTTCCCGGAGAGCTCAAACACCTGCGGAAGCCTCAAAGGATTAATGAAATGGTCGAAGATGAAAGGTACAAAACCACCTGAACCCTGGGTGTGTGGCGGGATGCACAACATGGCCTTTCTATGGTTAGAACACACACAGACAAATGATTGTAAACACACGTGCACAAACATCCATGCGCACCTACTGTATGGGAAACAGTGAGAGTATACGCTTATAACAAAGGATGAAGTTCATGTCCGTCAAACTCCAGAACAGACACAAAAAAATCATCATAAAAGAGCTCCATATCATGCACATATCTCAAAAAAAAAAAAAATCTTTATTCACATAGCTAATAATCCTCTCCTCCTCTTCATATTAATCTGTTCCTTGCACAAAGCTATTGTATGACTATTACTGTTTCTTTTATGGTGTTTTTTATTATTATTTTATATGTTGACAGACCTGTTCTTGGATGGAAAAGAGTTGCATGAAGATTCATAAATAATGGCAGAATATTTTTCTCTCTTTTTGACAACCAAAGAGTTTGACAATGATATTCAAATGTCGCCTTGCCTGCGCAAGATGTTCTTCTCACACTGAATTTAAATTTGCATCACACTAAGATATTTTGCGTCATCTGTCTGCTCAGAGACAAAGATGTGGATAATGTTATGGAATGTTGTGACAACTCATTCGTGGACAGTGAATATTGCTCATTTGAGAAGACTTTTTAAAAAAGTTCAAAACTACTGAATCTTCACTGCCTGCCATTTTTAGGATATGCTTCAAAGACTGAATTAATATAGGGAGGCATTACAGAGCAACTCCACTGCCAATTACGGTTTATACCAGCTAGACACCAACACACGCTTCACTTACTTCCTTCATCCTTTCCGTCAGCTTAAGATGAACATCAAAAGACTATAAATCAGTCATTATCCATACTATTTAATCATTATCTTTACAAATTAAACATTGGCTCAATAACATTTTAATAATGTCTTCAATGAATGCTTGGGTAGTATAAGACAATATGTAAGATAATATTTGGCATAACTGTATTGTAATGAGGAGGACAGGCTCCTCCAGCTGAGTAAGTGTTTTTCTCCATCAAAGGGATAGTTCACCCAAAAAGAAAAATTCTGTCATTAATTACTCACCCTCATGTTGTTCCAAACCCGTGAGATTTCAGTGCATCTTCAGAACACAAATGAAGATCTTTTTTATCAAATCTGAGAGATTTCTTCTGTCCCTCCATTGACAGCAATGGAACGACCACTTTGATGCTTCAAAAAGTTCATAAAGAGATTGTCTGGAACTTGTCTTTATGGTAACCATATTTCCACCAAAATACTGTATATTTTACTAGTATATAAAAACTAGCTTTTTTCATGTTCCCTTTCTAATGGCTGGTTTTGCATGGTTTAGTTGAACCAAGCTGGTCATTTGTGGTCCTTAGCATTGTTTTAATGATATCTACCTTATATAAAGAAAGCAGCTTTCAAATTTTGTTTTACTTAAACTGTAGTAAACACATATAAATGTATATCATATGTAGATTCGCTGCTGAGGTGAAATGCAATGCCTCATTTTGTTCAGAAGTCATATTTAAAATATTTTTGATCCATTTTGGAGAGCTGTTGCATCACAAACCTCACAGGCTGAGGCTATAAAAAGCATTTATCAGTTCCAAATCTACTAAAACTATCCCACTTTTGCATGTTCACTTGAGCAGCAACATGTGGCAGGAGCAGCAGCATCTCCAGACGTCTGTCATATGCGCGTCACCGCTATTTTGGACACTTTGGATGGAGAGCACGAGGACGCGCCAGACCTATTCTTGATTCCATAGAGGATTAAATATAATCTCAGACAAAAGTCTAACTGTTTAAGAAGGATATCGCATTAAGTTGATCATGGCTGCTCTTCAGAGTGGCTCAAACGTAACGCGTAATTTCACGAATCAGTTCGTGCAGCCGGCGTGGCGTGTCGCGGTCTGGTCGGTCGCGTACAGCTCCGTGCTCGCGGTCGCCGTGTTCGGGAACATCATCGTTATATGGATCATTCTGGCCCATAAACGGATGCGCACCGTTACCAACTATTTCTTGCTCAACCTGGCGTTCTCCGACGCCTCGATGGCCGCCTTCAACACCCTCATCAACTTCATTTACGCCACGCACGGAGAGTGGTACTTTGGAGAGGTGTACTGCAAGTTCCACAACTTCTTTCCCGTGACCGCCGTGTTTGCCAGCATTTACTCCATGACAGCGATTGCAGTCGACAGGTAATACTGTTTATGATCAATTATAACATTCTGATCAGGGTTCATCGTTCACACAAACATTAAGCTGATGTAATTGATTCAGGGTTCTCATGGAAATTGTGATTTCCAGAAGACACGGATATTATAAAATCTTTAAAATTTGATAGAAATGTCGTTGCAAATTGTCTACAGTTCCAAAAGTGGGGTTTTCCACGTAGAAGAACCATTTTTGGTTCCCTTAAGAGCATTTCAGTGAACAGTTCTTAAAATAACCTTTTTTTTCAGAACATTTCAATATTCTAAAGAACGTTTTTCCACTTTGAATCTTTTGTGGAATGGAAATTTTCTACTAATGTTAAAGGTTCTTCATGCACATTTTCCAGACTGCTCTTTATGTTTATTCAGGTCTCTTCCAGCATTCTGTTGAAAATATGAATACAAAATAATTTGAAAACTATTGAATTCAGGTCCAGTCAATCTGTACAAAACCTCTAATTGAATTTATAAAATGGAATTACAATAAAAGTGTTAAAATGCGTGTGGGGGAGAAATTGAGATGATTTTATGATTGTAACAAAAATTGGAAGGCTTGAAAATGCTCTTAAAAGTAATGAAGTGAGCTTTTTATTAGATAAAGTTATTTTGCAAATCTCAGCATTATTTATTTTAGAAATAATCGTTTATGAGGCCATTTTTTTTTTAGATGTTTGGTATTTTGTATGAATATAAAAAAGGTATAAACCAGCCTCTGCAAAATGGTTTACAAAATTGCAATCAAATCCGTTACATGTCAAGTGCTATTTTGGCAAGTATACAATGATTGGATATTTAATCTTTAGAACTAGATCTATGATAGCTCATCTGGCCCATGCATTTCACCTGACATCACCCTGCTTTTTGTAAGTATTTTCTTTAAAGGAATTCTTATCCAGTAATCATTAAAGAATAGAAAAGTCATGGGAAGAAGGTATGTGAGAACAGCACAAAGAGAGGAACAGGCTTTTAAGGACCACCAGCGCAGGCTTCATTCTTCCTCTTCCTTCCTCTTCCACCTGTTCATTTACAGAATTATGCAGAGCTCAGCTGATACAATAATGTAACCTTGTGCAATCAGCATTCATAGCATCCAGTTAGTCATGAATGCATCTAATGAGATGAGATGAGATCTTTGATACTGATCTGCATTACACAGAGCATTGGGGGGCTTTTCCTTCATTAAAAGCTTACAAGCTCAGTCTGTGGCTGTGTGAGCCAGAGAACATCGGTTCATCCTAACTCTATGTAATCTTTCATCATGCGCGAGTGTTCATGTCCATATGCCTGCTCGCTTTTTCGTTCCTATTATCAAAAGGTTATCCTTTAGATAGGGTGGAATTAAAATAGTTTTTAATAATGCATTTCATTTTTCAATATGAATTACCCCTAAATGTCATCAACATACAAGACTATATTAATTATTGGGAATGCCACCTAATTTATGTATATTCCATTATCTTTTCAAAATATTCGCTCATAGTGGAAGTGCTTTTTCATTAGAGAGAATGCTCTAATTTACTCCAGAGTTCATTACGATGAAGTCAAACAGCATGAAGCAGGCTTATTATGCGTTATATATTTTTTTGTCTATTTTAAGTTTAAAGTCAGGATGAAATGGAAGTTGCACTAGACCTTTCTTAACTTTTTGTGACCTATATCTGAGTGAAACGGATTCTTGAAAAAAAAAATCTAGGGTGGGAGATGATTTTGTCCATTGGGAATTGATTGGATGGTTGTGGTTTGCTATTGGTGGATCTCATTTGAGTGACAGGTTGCCCCGCCCTCGCGCCAGTAAACATGTCATCAGAGAAGAGAAGAGCTGCAAGAGGGAGGGGAAGTTACTTTTATTACAAATTATGAGGCACATGAATAAAAAAAAAACAATGATTTGCACAGATAGATCATTGAAAAAAAATACGGCGATATTCCATAAAAAGTAAGAATTGTTCATTTTTATTTCATGGTGACTTTAAGGCAAGAAACCACAGGTGAATAGGGTAAAAAATATTTTACTGATTTAACAGATATCACCATAATTTCCCAGTTGATTGCCTAAGAATAGCAACAATTATATTAAAAGTTTTCCTCAAATCTTATGTTTCGAAATGCAAATGATGGATTATTTAAGTAAACATGCACTCATTTGCGCAAATTTCCAGGACATAAATCTTGGTTAAATTCTTGTCTCTTTGTGTTGACATATTACATATTTGCATATCTCTTTTCATTACTAAGGTTAGACGCCATCTTGAATTTAACACAGATGAAAACGAGGCTGTGAGGGATAGACGTACAGTCTTTATAATGGCACGCACTGTACAAAGGTCCTAGATCACATCATTTTCACAACAATCAGAAAAAAAATCACCATGTTTTTAGGAATAAAATGCTATATAAATCAAACAAATGATATATGAACAAACCCCTCCCGTAAAAACCTTCGGAATATAGATAGGAATAAATCTGCTGCTCAAGTGGAGATTTCTGACTGAAGAAAAAACTCATTTTGGGAAATGTTTTGTGATTGAAATGATGCAAAAAACGTGCAATAAAATAGACCAATGCATGAAAAAAACCGATGTTTTTCTCTGTGCAGGTACATGGCCATAATTCACCCCCTGAAGCCTCGCCTGTCGGCTACCGCCACTAAAGTGGTGATTCTCTGTATTTGGACCCTGGCGGTGATTTTGGCTTTCCCGCTGTGTTTCTACTCCACCACGAGGACTATGCCTCGCAGAACCGTCTGCTACGTTGCCTGGCCGAGACCCGCTGAGGATTCGTTCATGTAAGAGATTTATTTGTTCCAAACAAAAGTTCCAAATCAGTCACTAATAAGGTTGATTTCACTCCGGATTCTCGACCGCAAGATGATATTTTGGCAATGCCTGCACTCTAAAAAATGCTGGGTTGTTTCAACCCAAATTTGGGTCAAATATGGACAAACCCAAATGTTGGGTTAAACATGTAATTAAAAAATTTACAGTTGAAAGTGAAAGTTGAAGTTGGGTTAAAATTTGAAATTACATTTTTAACCCAACATTTGGGTTTGTAGAATTTGTAGAATCACACTCTAAACAATGCTGGGTTGTTTGAACCCAAATTTGGGTAAAATATGGACAAACCCAAATGTTGGGTTAAAAATGTAATTAAAAAATTTACAGTTGAAAGTGAAAGTTGAAGTTGGGTTAAAATTTGAAATTACATTTTTAACCCAACATTTGGGTTTGTCCATATTTTACCCAAATTTGGGTTCAAACAACCCAGCATTGTTTAGAGTGTGATTGGCTTTTTTTTTTGCTTGATTGTAATTTCTGTACAGCCTGCACTTCTCAGGCTCTGCTTTCACTCCTCAAATATTGGTAATGCTCTTTCTGGCTTAACATTTCCTGCTATCTTTACACTAAGTGCCATCTGGCAGTGAGGCGAGAAACACTGAAAACCAAACACATTACCTGTTTACCAGTGGCTAAATGGTGTGTGAGAGGCGCAAACAGTCATTCCAACTCTGAATCTAAATTTATTGTGTAAATATCCAACCCTGGGCATCAGGTACTTGGTTTTATCATTTGGCGAGCTCCATAAAAGCCACTTGTTTTTCACAACGGCTTCCTCTCCTCTCACCAGGTATCATATCATAGTAACGGTGCTGGTGTACATGCTGCCCCTAGTGGTGATGGGTATCACCTACACTATAGTCGGGGTGACACTTTGGGGAGGAGAGATTCCTGGAGATTCATCGGACAATTATGTTGGACAACTGCGTGCTAAAAGGAAGGTAAGAAGGTCTGAGTTTGGAACTGCATGCATTGTGGTAGAAGATCAAAACTGTATAGTTCCTCATTTACTTATTCCATCATGCCTGTCCAAGCCTTTATTACTTTCTTTCTTCTGCAGAACATAAAAAATAAACCTATTTTGAAGAATGTCATCAAAGTGTTCGTAGACTTAATATCTGCTAACACTTTATTTTGATGCTCACCCAACAGACATTCTACTGATTATAAGTAACTTTGCAACTACATGTCAATTTATTCTACTAACCCGGACCAGTCTACTACAGTCTACTTGAACTGCAGAGGTTCGATTATAGACTACTTTTAATGGATGTGAAACGCAGCAGGCAGTCGGTCAGAACTGTATAAGTTGACGCTTAATTGAACAGATACTCCAAGCAGGGTTTAAGATTTACTTTACTGAATAGCTGGTAGATTTACATATGGGTATGTGAGTGTGGTTCTATAACAAAACAAACAAAGAGATAAACATTAGGATACATAAACATTATACATAACATAAACATTATCAGCATTCAGGCCATATCCAATCCCATAAAGAAGTATTATTGGACAGAATAATTATACTAAACATCGCCACAAGAAGGCGCTGATAGCACCTAAATGCGTTCCACTAGACATGCCATATAACCATGATAGAACGCTGATCACCGCGTGATAATAATCATCTCCAAAGTAACCGTACAACCAATAATAACATAATATCTAATACATTACATTAGTAACATATAGAAACTCTGAAATGATACTGAATAGAAAGTAATACAGCATATTCATACTAATCGGCTGGTGCTCGCGCTGATGAACATAGACTACCAGTTACTGAATATCAACGTAACAAACAGAAATATAAACGTACTTGGTATGAACGCACACAGCGACTCAATGTACATGTACACCAGCTGAATGACCGTCGAACACTACAAATTTACTATATTCAAACTGTCGAGCACTATCGATTAACATTTGCGATGCATCTTTTCTCTCCCTCACAGTTCGCCTCAGCACGAATGTCACTATAGCAACCTCGCACGCTGTGATTGGTCTAAAACGTCCAGGACATTTAAGGACGTCCGGGCCTTTTGTACAGCCGCCCCCGAATTCAAGAACTGAATTCGATCATCTCAAAGGGTCTAAATTTTGTCCTGGTCATCCTCAGGTAGAGCTGGAAGCTGGATGAGGCGAGCCGCGATCCGCGTGTAAGTCTTACCCTTGACATCTACACTGGCTGTCCGGACACGCCCATCGGAACCTGGAAACACCTGGGTGATCCTGCCTACTGGCCAGAGAGCACGAGGAAGTTGGGGATCGACGATCATGACCACGTCTCCACTTTCTAATGACTTCTTCTCGGTTCTCCACTTCTGGCGAGCTTGGAGACCAGGTAAGTAGTACTTGAGAAAATGTCTCCAAAAGTGGTCAGCCAGCAGTTGGCTGTGGCGCCAACGTCTGCGACTCAGAATCTCGGACTCTTGGTAGACTACCTGAGGTAAGGATGTGTCTCGACGGCCGATTATGAAGCAGTATGGGGTTATTGGATCAGGGTCAGCCACGTCCAAGGAGGTATACCCAAGGGGCTTTGAGTTGAGAATACCTTCGACCTCGATCAGAACTGTTCTTAGGACTTCCTCCGTGACGGTTTGAGCCCCGATGGTCACTCTGAGGGCTGTTTTGATCGAGCGGATCTCTCTCTCCCAGCAACCGCCGAAGTGAGGGGCGCCTGGCGGGTTGTAAACAAACTTTATCTGCTGGCTGGCGAGGTGACTCTGTAGCTCATCTTGGAGGGTGGCGAAAGAGTCATCTAATTCCCGTTCTCCTCCCTTAAAGTTGGTGCCTTGGTCGCTCAATAACTCGTACGGCTTCCCTCGGCGTGCAATGAACCGCCGTAGAGACATCAAGAACGAATCAGAGTCCATACTGATGAGAAGATCGAGATGGACTGCCCTGGTGGTCATACACTTGAAGATTATGCCCCACCTTTTCTCGTTACGTCGGCCGATCTTAATTATGAAAGGGCCGAAACAGTCCATGCCAGTCGAGTAAAAGGCTGGACGGAAATATCTCTGTCTGGTCAGGGGAAGGTCAGCCATGAGGGGAACTTCTGGACGACCTCTCCATTTCCTACACTCTGTACACTGACGCTGGTATCGGCGGACAGCTTCTCGACCTTTCAGAATCCAGTATGTCCTTCTGATCTCTGTGAACAGTCTCTCTATTCCGGGGTGATGCAGTCTATCATCATAATCCTTGATAATTAGCTCTGTAGTAGGATGTCGAGGGTCGAGGACCACCGGATGAGCAACATCCGCTTCTATTACCTCACAGTGTCGGAGACGGCCTCCTACACGAATCAATCCAGCAGAAGCGTCAAGCTCAGGGGAGAGTGAAACAAGTCTGCTTGCGGCTGACACTGGTTTGCCTGACTTTAGAAGCTTCAGCTCATCGGGAAAGGACTCTGATTGAGCTTGGCGAAGGACTGCTTGTTGAACGTCTCTTTGGAGATCAGCACTGGAGGAGTAGGCCGCCCCGTGAAGCTTCTGCCCATAGGCGTTCAGGCACTCCGACAGCGTGTTATAGTGCGGTGACTGAAGTGAGTGTGCAGTTGTGGTCATTAGCCCAGAGAAGGCTGACTGTCTTAACTCACTGCTTGGCTCTTCAAATGACAGAGAGGGCTGTCCGGGCCAACTATCAGGTGGCAGCTTGAGGAATGCCGGCCCATGGCTCCACCGGCTCCCTGTAGCAAGGTCACGAATACCCCTTTTCCACCAACAAGAACCGGGTGCTGGTTAAGAGCCAGAGCCAGAGCTGGTTCGGAGTTGGTTCGACTGACAAGCTTACTAAGAACCGGTTTGCCTTTCCACCGGCTAGAGAGCCACAACAGAGCCAGATCTTTCGTCACTGCATACGTCTCATGTTGCCCAGCAACGCTAGTGCGGTAGCGCCAAACACAAACACGCCAGGCTTGTTCGAGATGCATCGGCTTCTCGCAGATCGATCGCCGCATGACATCAGATCACTGCGAAAGCGACCCAAAAGCACAAGGAGTCGTATGATCTCCACACACTCCCGCAGCTCCGATCGTCCGCGCCGCTCCGATGCATCTCGAACAAGCCATCAACAATAATGGACGTTGCGTTACTATGGAGGCTCATGGGTTTGCAAAAATACATCGGAATCCAACGCGTTTGTGCAGCTCGCCGTAACTTACATAGACGGATATTATAATCAAGCTGCTATTAGCTCGACTAGCTGCTATTTTAAAAATGGCGGTCACAAGTTTCTATTCGTCTTGTTGGTCACGGTAACCCCGCCCCCAGCCCCTGACGCAAGCGGTTCTTACTTGGCTCTGTTCTAGACCAGCAATGATTTGGTGCTACTTAAGAACCACTTTTCCTGGTTCGGAGCTGGTGCTTTGCGTGTGGAAAAACAAAGAACCGAATTGAAACTAGGCTCTGGCTCCGAACCAGCACCAGCTCTGCCTTGGTGGAAAAAGGGTAGAAGAGGCTTGCCTCGCGTGATGTCATCCGCTGGGTTGTCTGCGGATCTGACATAGCACCAGGTGGACAAAGCTGTTATTTCTTGGATCTCTGCCACCCGTGTTCCTACGAACACCTTGTAACGACATGAACTGGAAGTAAGCCATGTGAGCACGGTGGTGGAGTCTGACCAGAGCGTGGTGGAGTGAATGGGAATTGTAAGCTCTGTAGTCAGGAGTTGAGAGAGTTGTGCTCCAGTAAGAGCGGCACACAGCTCTAAGCGGGGTATAGATTGCTGCTTGCGGGGCGCAACGCGGGATCTGGCGGCGATAAAGATGACTTCTACTTGACCTTCTTTGTCTTCTGTCCGCAGATAGGCCACGGAACCATATGCGTGCTCAGATGCATCACAGAAAACGTGGATGTCATATCTGCAGGACGGGTGATCCATCGGTGAGCTGACATAGCATCGGGGTAAGGATATCTTCTCTAGTCCACTCAACTCTTTCTCCCACTCGAACCATGAAGCAAGGAGTTCCTCAGGTAACTGCGGATCATCCCAGTCGCGCTTCTTATCCCATAATCGCTGTACCAATATCTTCGCCCTGGTGGTGTAAGGGACAATATAACCGAGGGGGTCATATTGGCTGGCCAGTACATGGTAGATGCTGCGCATTGTCACAATGGAGCAGCGGCTAGCTCGGTGCTTGTAACATAGAGTGTCAGACTGACAATGCCAGTGCAATCCCAGCGTAGACTCATGGACGTCTTGTTGGCCTTGACTAAGCCAGAGGTCGCAGGTATTGGATCTCGACTCAGCAGGGAGGTGAGTAATCACTGACGGGCAATTGCTGGCCCATTGTCGAAGCTCAAAGCCTCCGGTGGATAAGAGAGAACATAGTTGATCAACTAGATCTCGGGCCTCTCGGGGGGAGTGAAGACTATGTAGACAATTATCTACATAGAATGATCTCTCAATTACCTCTCTGACTGGGTCTCCAGACTGGCTGTGGTCTATGACGTGCCTCTGAAGGGCGTAAGTGGCACAGCAGGGACTGCATGTGGTACCAAAGGGGAGGACTTGCCACTGGTACACGTCAGGGGGTTTTTCTGGCTTCAAGTCACGCCACAGGAATCTGAGTAAAGGCATGTCATCAGGGAGCAGTCTCACCTGGTGAAACATACCTCGAATATCACTGCTTATGGCTACCGGATGCTCTCGGAAGCGGAGCAGAACTGCTAGCAGTGATGAACCTAGCGTGGGTCCTGGAAGAAGAAACTCATTAAGGCTGTGACCTTCATATTGGAAGGAGCAGTTATAGACGACCTGATTCTTGTTATTATGTTGCACCATATGGTGGGGAATGTACCATGACTCTGTAGAGCTCGCAACTTCTCTCGGTTCCAGCTTGGCTATGTACCCTGCCTCCTTCAGCCTAGTGATCTCAGCCTGATAGGCCGAAGCCTGATCTGGATTCTTAAGCAGTCTCCTCTCAACACTCCTAAGCTGAGGGAGAACGGCTTCTTTGGCCATGGTCAGCTGTGGCATGCTCTGCCTCCGAAGCAGTGGCGTAGCATACCGCATCGTTCCCTCCACCTCCACTCTCACTGTCTTCTCCTGCAAGAACCTAATAGCTTCTTGGTCTAGCTTGGATCTCGTCACCACCTTGTCACTGCGGTACGGAATCACATCCATCTGCCATAATCTCTCTACATGAGCAAACAGATCTGCGTTAGGGATGACAGAGGTAAAGAAGCACTGGTGCGTGTTAATCTCACGACGAATCTCATGCGTAGGACCTTGAAGAGTCCATCCCAAGCGGGTCTTGACCGCTGCGGGTCCACCTGGTGGGCCTAACCGGACTGGTTCAACAGGCGTGATGAGGTGTGGGCAATCTGACCCAATCAGCAACATCGGCTGCACTTTATCCATCTGCTGCAACGGGAGGCCAGTTAGGTGTCGATACCTCTTCTTTAAGGAAGCCACCGAGTAGGTGTGTTCAGCAAGACCTAGTCTCTCAGCTGTAAAGGCATGGTGTATGAGGTATCTCTTGTGGGGATGAGACACAGATGATACTGTGAAGGAAACGGCCGCCCCATGAAGCACCTGCTGATCCTGTCTCACTGTTCTCAGTATCAGGTCTTCTGGCTGTCCTCTGAGATTCAGCTGCTGTGCGGCTGCTTGAAGGAGGATAGTCCTCTCAGACCCGTCGTCGAGCACGGCATATGTCTCTAACGATATATCTCCATTCGTGATGATCACCTTACTCACTTTCAACATAACTCGACGGCTGAACCCAGCAGGAAACTTGTGGATCTCCCAGGAGGCTTGGGGTTGTAACGACCTTCTCGCCTCTTAATAGTTAAGGGTGGAGCATAAGTAGCTGTCTTGGCAGTGTCGTCTTGGACCTGGAGCTCATACTCTAACCAGTCTGCAAAGTCGATGAGAGTGGGGACTGTGATCCTAGATGGGTGGACATATCTCTTAAAGCTGATCTGGAGCTCGTGGGGAAGCTTGCCTTGGAGTCTGGACACGTGTGAGCCGCATTCTAATTCAGATGCTCCCTCAGACCCCAATTGCTCCAACATACTCACTAATGAGCGTACACGGAGGGCGAAGAACTTGAATGCTTTAACGTCACCTGGCTTGAGATTGGGACCTTCTAATACTTCAGCAATATTTCGCAGCACCAGTTTGTGGGGTTGACCATACATTTTCACAAGAGCTCGCATAGTGTCTGTATAGGGTCTCACAGAGTTACAGTAGGAATCTGCTACTAGTAGGGCCTCTTCCAGCTCTAAATGATCAGTCAAGATCTGATACTTAAAGCGTTCACTCGCATTCGTTGGCAGAAGGTTCTCTAGCGCCATCCGTAATCTCGAAAACTGTCTGGGATCTGCGGCTGTTAGACTGGGGATGGTAGGCTTAGGGCCTCGGTATATCTGCTCATGAACGTGCTGCATTTCTGCTCTAGGCGTCAGCTCTGGACATGGAGTCTGGCAGAAGTCTCTATCACTTTGGTGACGGCTGCGTCTGGCACTAGGCGACTCATCATCAAACTGTACAGCTGTTACCGGCTGGGCTGAGTAGGTGTAGGACCTCTGAGAGGGGGCACGGCGACTCTTTTCAGCATATGGGTGCTCTGGCCTGGGTGAAAACGTGAAGTCTCCCATCTGCTTTGTCAGCTGCTCACACTGGGCAGATCGGTCTAGAGGAGCCTCACTAGCATACACTGCAGAATCTCTCTGTCTATGGGCGGACGGTGGCACATGGGTGCGAGGGGCTGGAACTGGCGTTACTGGTCGACCAGGGTTCCCTCTTCCTGTAGCTATCTGCTGTATCTCCTGCTTTAACGTGACATTCTCCGCTTGGAGCCCTCGCAGTGTGGACAATATCTCAGGTAGGATCTGACTGCGAAGCTCATTGCTATCTCTTTTCATCTCAGACCACATAGATTTAATATCGTATAGCTGCTGGTCTTGGAGGCGGAGCTCATTATACTCTGGTGCCACGTCTTCTGCTGGATCTGGCCATTCATCACATAGTAGTAGATCATCTGCATACGGTGACTGGCTCTCTGGAGGAGAAGAGGATCGTGACACGCTCTCAGCCGTAGATGGAAACAGAGGTAATGCTCTCTTCATATTCGCTGAATCAGTAACTTGATAATCTGCTAGATGTGCAGGTAGCCTTATCTGTCGTCTAGGTCGAACAACAGGAGTATCTAGCTCAAAGTGGGATGTCATCTCTCTGCTGTGATTCACGATCCGTCTCGAAGGACCATTTGAACTGAAGAGGTTCGCTTATAGACTACTTTTAATGGATGTGAAACGCAGCAGGCAGTCGGTCAGAACTGTATAAGTTGACGCTTAATTGAACAGATACTCCAAGCAGGGTTTAAGATTTACTTTACTGAATAGCTGGTAGATTTACATATGGGTATGTGAGTGTGGTTCTATAACAAAACAAACAAAGAGATAAACATTAGGATACATAAACATTATACATAACATAAACATTATCAGCATTCAGGCCATATCCAATCCCATAAAGAAGTATTATTGGACAGAATAATTATACTTAACATCGCCACAAGAAGGCGCTGATAGCACCTAAATGCGTTCCACTAGACATGCCATATAACCATGATAGAACGCTGATCACCGCGTGATAATAATCATCTCCAAAGTAACCGTACAACCAATAATAACATAATATCTAATACATTTCATTAGTAACATATAGAAACTCTGAAATGATACTGAATAGAAAGTAATACAGCATATTCATACTAATCGGCTGGTGCTCGCGCTGATGAACATAGACTACCAGTTACTGAATATCAACGGAACAAACAGAAATATAAACGTACTTGGTATGAACGCACACAGCGACTCAATGTACATGTACACCAGCTGAATGACCGTCGAACACTACAAATTTACTATATTCAAACTGTCGAGCACTATCGATTAACATTTGCGATGCATCTTTTCTCTCCCTCACAGTTCGCCTCAGCACGAATGTCACTATAGCAACCTCGCACGCTGTGATTGGTCTAAAACGTCCAGGACATTTAAGGACGTCCGGGCCTTTTGTACACTACTTATACTCTAAAGACAGTTAGTTGCAAAGTTACTTACACTGTAAAAAATGATCGTGATTTTAATGGTAAAAGACGTTGCGGTAAAAATGCTACGGTGAAAAACTGTTAATTGGTTTACAGAAAGTTCCCGTACTACATACAGTAAACAGTGATAGATCTTAACCGTACATTTAATGCAATTTTACAGCAAAATACCGTTTTTGGGAGTGAAAAAGAACAAGTCATCGTATGATTTACAGTGAAAACCATAAATTAACATTCCCACAATTCCCTGCGTGACACTTCTCATTTGATGTATTTTTGTTGAAATAACTGTTTCTTCATAGTTTTTCTTATTTATTTCTAATCAGTAATGTACATTAGGGTTCTATGTTATAATGTTGTTAAGTTAATATTTATTGCATTTTTAAAATTTCACGTGTGTTACCATGATGGTGTTTAGTGTTTGTGTGAATCACACTGTGCAGCTTTGGTATTTTTATTATCTCTCTCAGTTTGCGGAAAAGTGCTTGTAATAAGCTTTGATTCATCATGTGACTCTCATCACGACCAATTGGTGGTTGTCAGTGTATTACATTGGTACAAAACAGATATTAGTACTTCAAAAGGTTGGTAAATGAACATTATATCAGATAATGAAACTAAAACACCTAAAATGTTGCTTTGCTTTCGTATTTTTGCTACCGTATTTTTTACGGTAAATTTCTGGCAACCACAGCTGTCGGTTTTTTACCATAAATTTAACAGGTTTTTTTTTTTTTCCTACAGTGTAGGCCTATAGTTAGTATAATGTCTAAAGTGTAACCAAAATGAGTCTTTTAAAATCTTTCAAAGTGAAAGTATTCGTGATATCGGAGAGAAAGTTTATGAACCGAATGATTTCTCTCTCATATAATCTCTCTGTCCTCGGTAGGATTGTCAGAATGAGGTGACTAAAGGACAGTGTTTAGGAAATGAACCCATGCATTTGTAAGTCATAGAAATTAATCTATGTATTTATTGTTACCTGTACTGAGGGTATCTCACTGTATTTTTATATCCATTTGAGATTTTTCGACAGATTAAGGTCATGTCTGGTTTATCTCTCTGGTCAGCTCTGAGCTTTTTGTGAGCCGGCGCGTTCAGACACACACTTGCACACAGGTTCTAGGACAATTCATCTCTTATTGTGCACAAATGGTTCCTATTAATGACTGTGATCATTCTATGTAATCCAGTACTCTTGTTTTTGATGTAGAGATTACGGAAACATTTCAAATATAACCATAGGATTATGCTGGATTAAAGCACTTGTTTACTCATCTTTACTCACAATCGCTTCCCAAACCCCATTCATTCCTGTGAAGAATGCTCTGATTGGCTGCAATGTAATGGAAAGGATCCCAGTAGGTTTCACAGGGTGTGTGAACTGTTTCTCAGACTCTTGATGGGGAAAAAAAGTCTAAAATTTGCACAGATTATGAGCAATTTCTATATTTCTTCCATAAAAGGAAATTGACAGTTTTTATTTAGTAATGCCCAAGCAAAACTATATAGAAACCACCCAAAACACGTTAGATACTGTCAATGTACAACCACTCGAAACAGCCTGGAAATCTCTTGTGAACGCATGTACGACCATTGCCGGAAGCCAGTGTTTGTAGTTCATAAAGTTTCAAATATGGATATTTTTTCACACAAAAACCCATCGTTTCGCTTCAGAAGGCATTTATTAACTCACAATAAAGTGTAACCATTTTTTTTTTTCATAATTGTTTTTGATTAACCAAGCTAAACTGCAGAAAGTCGTTACAAATGGGGAAAACAATTCAAGTGACCTGAAGATGAAGACAGAATTTTCTATATAAAGAACATAATCAACAGAAGATGCGACTCACATGTAACAAATTTGCACTTATGATAAATGCATCAGTTTTTTACGAAAGCTAGATCTAATCCAGGGTACTCTGTATTTTTAGTTTTCCATTTCGCCGGATGTCATAAATTGTGAGAAAATCAGCATGATTCACAATAAGAAACTGTATAGTCTCCTGACAGGTCATGTTCACCTGCCCTCCTGAAAGACATTGTGCTTTCACACTGATCACTTATTCACTTCCTTTGAAACCTTAAAAAACTTGTGTCAAACTGGCATAAAAAGGACACGTTCTCTGACACTTCTGCCGTCGTGTCTGCTGGTCGGTTTACGTCATACCTAACCTTTCTGTGCTTTGTGTAACTGTCAGTCAGAGATGATTTGTAAGGCTCCACTGCGTCCCATTACTCATTAAACTACAGTGGGGTCTTTTCAGGGTACAAGACTCTTGTCGCCTTTTTACAGACAAGGTGCAAATGAACGTGTTCATTGATTGATGACGGACGGCGTTTCTTTGTCTTTTCCAACAGGTTTGTGTCAAATTATGCACAAATTAATGAGACGAGTGGCTTTTCAAAGTTTGTCGTGAGCGGAGGAACTTTGAGAATGAAGGATGTTTGTATGTTGTTTTCGAAAGCGATGACTGGAAGATTTTACCATTAATGATGGAGGTGCCTGATTCGGTGGACGTGCAAAGTGTTTGGTTAAAAAAAAAAAAAGGGGGAAAGACGTGAATTGCAGGCTAGGGCGAGTGTTTGATGCAGTCCAAGCCTTCAGCCGAAAGCCTGAGATCGTTGTTCTCCGTTATGTTGTTTGGTCTCAGCCTCAGACTGACCATCTAATGCGTATTACACATAAATCCTCAAGCACTATCTAAAAATGTCTAATTTGATTGGCTAGTACTGCGATTCCTCTGATTATAGTGCCACTGAAAACGAAGTTTGGTGAACAGGTTGATGAATGAACTCTAATCACTGAATTTGTAAAAGCCATCAAATCTTTAATTAAATTAGATATGGTTTATTCTGATACTACCATTCAAAAGTTTGGGGTCCATAAGAAAGTTAATACTTTTAATCTAATTTAAAGGTGGGGTATGGGATTTGCAAAACGGCCGGCAGATTTTGAAAATACACAACTCAAAAGGTCCTACCTTCTTTCCTCCAACGCTGGCCCTGACTCCACCCAAGATTGCACGTACTCTCTCTCTCTTTACCGGGGCGACTTGCACTTACTGTGACTGGGTCACGAGGTTTGAGTATGTGCACGAAGGGGACACGCGCACGAGGGGGATGGGGGGATGGGGGGAGGGGGGTATGGTACAACAACCGTTTGATTGACGCATTTTCTGTCCAATGATTCTAGGTGGTCTTGGAAATGATTGGCTGGACTTTTTCGAGTCCTGCCCGTTCCACAGATAATTAAATTGCATAATTTTCATTTCAAAAGTCAAAGTAAAGACATTTATAATGTTACAATAGAATTCGGTTTCAAATAAATGCCGCTCTATTGAACTTTCCATTCATTGAAGAATCCTGAAAAAAGGTGTCACAAAGTTTCCACAAAAAATGAAACAGCACAACTGTTTTCAACACTGATAATAATCAGAAATGTTTCTTGAGCATCAAATCAGCATATTAAAATTATTTCTGAAGGATCATGTGACACTGAAGACTGGAGTAATGATGCTGAAAATACAGCTTTGATTACAGGAACAAATTACATCTTAAAACATATTCAACTAGAAAACAGTTGATTTAAATAGTAATAGTTTTTCACAATATTACTGTTTTTGCCAATCAAAACACAAAATTGCACTTTGCTGGCATTTACATTATGTACTGCTTTTCCTACTAAATTTCCTCCTGCTCTTTCGTGATTAAAAACTGCGACGGCTCTAAATGAAACTTGACTCGCACCCGCCTGATGACTTTCAGTGTGGTGCCAAATCACTATCAATCATATTTCCCCTATAGTCATTCATTATCTGTTTCCAGGTTGGAGTTTTTATTCACTGAAGGATGGCAGCAGATGCTTTGAGTCGCAGACTGAGTTCTTACGAGCTGAGCCGTGACTTTCCCTGATGAACTCATGTTTTGCTTGCATATGCTTCGTGCTGTGACTTTAGATGATCATTGGCTCTCTCCTCAGGTGGTGAAGATGATGATCGTGGTGGTGGTGACCTTTGCCCTCTGCTGGTTGCCCTATCACATCTATTTCATTGTGACGGGCCTAAACAAGCGTCTGAACAAGTGGAAGTCCATCCAGCAGGTCTATCTGTCTGTGTTGTGGTTGGCCATGAGCTCCACCATGTACAACCCGATTATTTACTGCTGTCTGAATGGCAGGTAATGAAACATATACACACACACAGTCAGGGTGCAAAATGAACTTTTGTCACATCTGCCAATGGAGAAAATTTAGAAAGAATTCTGGCCAAAGGCTTCTCACCTGCCGAATATGTTGCATAATTTTTATTGAAAATATAGATTTTCAATATAAGAATGATTATGTATTATATTTTTTAATTAAGAACTGTGTGTATATATATATACACTGCCGGTCAAAAGTTTGGGATCAATACGATTTTTAATGTTTTTAAAAGAAGGCTCTTGTGCTCACCAAGGCTTTGTTTGATTAAAAATACAACAACAAAAAACAGCAAAATTGTTACACATGACAATTTATAATAATTGGTTTGTATTTGAATATATTTTGATGATATGATGCTCAAAAAACATTCATTATAATTATCAATGTTGAAAACAGTTGTGTACATTTTTTCTGGATTCTTTGAAGAATTGACAGTTCTATTTCATTTATTTGAAATAGATTCTTTTGTAAATAAAATGTCTTTACTGTAACTTTTGATCCTTTTGATGCATCCTTGCTGAATAAAAGTATTGATTTCTTTGATATTTCTCCCAAAAAAATTCTTACCGACCCCAAACTTTTGAACGGCAGTGTATAATGTTACAAAAGCTTTCTCAGATAAATGCTGTTCTTTTGAATTTCTTTATATTCATCAATGAATCCTAAAAAAAAAAAAACTGTTTTCAACATTGATAATAATCATAAATGTTTCTTGAGCATCAAATCATCATATTAGAGTGATTTCTGAAGGATCATGTGACACTGAAGACTGGAGTAATGATGCTGAAAATACTGCTTTGATCACAGGAATAAATTACATTTCACAACATATTCAAATAGAAAACAGTTATTTTAAATTGTAAAAATATTTCACAATATTACTGTAATAATAAATGCAGCCTTGGTGAGCAGAAGAGACTCCTTTTAACCCTCTGGGGTCCTTCGGCCCAAATGGACCCGAAGCATTTAAATAATTTTTTTTTTTAAATCATAGCTTTATCGGAATGGTCCGAAATTTGGTGACTTTGTTGGTACTTGGTATATGAGCACCCAAAAAAATTGGGGACAGGATTTGAATAGTCTAAGTGGTTGTAAAAAAAATAGTCACACTCAGGACCTTCGGGTCCAAATGGACCCGCATAGGAAATGAACGGGAAATTGGCAAAAATGTGAAAATACAGAGTTTTTTTGTGCGTACAATCTACAAATCAGCCACGATCCAGAAAAAAAGCACACAACAGTGAAGGTGAATCTATAAAACATCAAGAGTGCAAAACAGACACATCCACACACACACACACAAACACACTTTTATACACATACACGCTAATAAATTCAGATTACATATGGGTTTTGAATTTTTAAAATGTTCAGTTTGTCCACCAGATGGCATCCATCTCATTTCAAAAATTGCTTTCATGAGCCCTAGGCTTGACACTAAAATGAAATACAGCTTAAAAATTACAAATTTTCTATTATATTCAATGGGGAAAAAATGGGTCATAATTATTGCATTAATATTAATTATAAATCATTTTTATTTTTGAAATTATCTCAAAACACCAAAAAAGAAAAGAAAAAATATTATAAAAAACAAGTAAAAAAAAAAAAAAGATGATTTTTTTAAAATAAATATTAATCCCACCCTTCCGGCCCATTTGGACCCGAAGGTCCTGAGTGTGACTCTGAAATGAAGGACCCCAGAGGGTTAAAACATAAAAAATCTTACCGATCCTAAACTTTTGAACGGCAGTGTATACTGTCGAGGTTGGACAATGAAACTTTAACACCTGGTTTTAGACCACAATAATTGATTAGTATGGTGTAGGATTAGTATGGTGCTTTTGCGGCCAATACAGCATCAGTACGTCTTCAGGGATAACAGATACAACTATATTACAGTGGCCAGAGGGATTTGAGCCAGGACAGTGTCCAGGTCACCATGTGATGCTGGTGGAGGAAAACGTTTCCTGACTCGCTCCTCCAAAACACCTCAATAATATTTCGATCTGGTGACTGCGGGCCACGGGAGATGTTCAACTTCACTTTCATGTTCATCAAACCATTCTGTCACCAGCCTTGCTGTGGGTATTTGCATGATCATGCTGTACCCCCTTCAGGGTACGATGTTTGAATGATCAGGTGCACATGGTCCTCCAGAATGGTTGGGTAGTCCTTGGCAGGGAAAGACAGTGAAGGTGGATTCATCCGAGAAATAAAACCGACATTTGGCATTGACACGCGTGAACAAAGTTCTGGCTATAGCAGCCTAACTATGAATATTGTCTCGGGCGAACAGTTTGGAGGAAACAGGAGAGTTGAGGATCGCATTTAATTCTGCAGTGAGTTTGGGTTTTATGTTTTTTATTGGATGCAATCCAGGTTAATACCTGGACACCCCTTTCAGACAGCTTCCTCTTGCATCGACAGTTACTCCCGTTGGATGCCGACATTACTCGGGATACCTGAGCTCTCGATACACCCCAAAGACTTGCTGTCCTGGTCACAAATGAGCCAGCGAGACGCGCACCAACAATTTGCCCTTTTTTGAACTCTGATATATCTCCCATTATATTTAATGTACAACTGTGCTATTGCTCTGCTAATTCAACCTTTCCGCTCTGCTCTCACTGATGCGATGTGAAGATTGGCCACAAGGCAGTGCTAAACTCCAACACTATATTGGCCCGTGTTTCAGTTTTATTGTCCAGCCCCATATAAGTATTCACTGTAAAAAAGAATTGCTGCCTTCTATTTTTTAGAACAATCAACTTGGATGTTTAAGTCATTTCAACTTAAATTACATTAAACTGACTTAAAAAATGAGTTGAATCTTGTATAACTTGTATAAAAAAGTTGAAAATTGCTTAACTTGTTTTGATGAGTTAAAGCTATGTAAGAACGTATGTTGTCATAACTTATTGATCATATCATTTTTTACAGTGTTGTTCTTTTGAATATAAAAGGTATCAGTTTAGCTTAAACAGTTTAATGTAAACATGCAGTTAATTAACTTAACAGTCAACTTGCAAGTAACATGGTCTTGTTTAATATAAAAATAATAATAAATAAAACAATTAAAACATTTTACATTCAAATAAATGAATATATATATATAATGAAATAATAATAATTTGATATTTATTTGTAATAACATATATTATATATTAATAGTAAATATATTTATATATAATGTTAATATATTATAACACATAATGTGAATATATTATATTTTATTATATTTAATAATATTAAATTTAAAATTATTATATATTTGTAATATATTATTTGAATGTAAAAAAGTTCCTGTCAACTAACAAGTAACTTGGTTTTATTTAATATATATATATATGTATATATATAATTTATTTATTATTTATCATATATATAAATATTTTTCATAGGCTAAAAAAATATTCTGAAGCAATTATATTTATATTATTAATGGGAAATGATTTCAGTGAGTAAATCATTTTTTCCAAACCTCCAGGTTCAGAGCCGGCTTTAAAAGGGCCTTCAGATGGTGTCCCTTCATCCATGTATCAAGCTACGATGAGCTAGAGCTCCGTCCCACCCGTCTCCATCCACGTTACCAGAGCAGCATGTGCACCCTGTCCCGGGTCGACACCAGCGTCCACGGAGATGACCCACGCCACAGCAACCGAAAGAGCACCAAGTCCCAGTGTCAGGTCGAGGTCAAAGACCAAAACACAGCAGCAACTAAACTCTGCCTTCACAGAGAGCCAGTGTTTGCAAGCGAGCAGCTCAGCTGAAGATGCTAATGCTTTTAATCATCTGCAGCGTGCTGATGTAATACTGCCTCCAAGCGGAGAATTCAGAACATGATCAGTGTAGTTTAGCTTACTACTCAGTGCATGCTGCCTAGTACATACTGCATACTGCCTTCTCAATTTTAGAACATAGTACGCATTATGCAATGATACGCATTTAAAACACGACAAACATAAAAAGCTTCAATTTAGTCTGTTCATCATAGCCTAAAGCGATTGTGTCTCTTCAGATAATTTGGAGTAAACTGCTCGATTCATATGTATTCTGGGGGTTTTTTGAAGCGTCAAAGTTGTAGTTGCATTGCTGTCTATGAAGGGACAGAAATCTCTCAGATTCCATCAAAAAGTTCGACGAAAAAGATGAACGAAAGTCTTAATGGGTTTGGAACGACATGAGGGTGAGTAAATGATGTCAGAATTTTCCTTTTTGGGTGAACTATCCCTTTAATAATACATGCATCTAGAAATGTATTATTGTGCACACTTAACATAGCCAACACTTCTCCCTCTGTACTGAAGTGTATCTCTGTCTGAACTGAGTGACTGGCTTTAAAAGTGCAACTGAATGTAAAACTTAATAGCACATCTGAGCCAACAAACTTTGAGCCAGGTTGTATGATGAAGCAATGACAGAAAATATGTGAAATTACTTTAAATAATGTGTATAACATTATGTGACAGAAATAATGGACTTTATTTGTGAATTTCGTAAAACCATTCTCATATTGGTGCACAAAACTCTGCCCATGTTTTGTGTATAAGGTCCAATGAATGTAAATAACAGACTACAATAACTTGACTATGTCAGATTTTGTTGTACAATTTTTGTCTTGTTCACATTTGATATATAATGTGTGCTATAGTGTGCTATTTGCTATGCACTGTTTAATGATTTGTATAGTAAGTAATGTGCAAAGTTACATTTTTGTTAGGCTAACTAAATCACAGTATAGTCATAAAAAATGAATATAAAATGCTTTCACATTTATATGCGCTGATTTCTTTTGTTGTTGTTTTTCTTCTTTTACTCATGCTTTGTTGTAATGATTTGATCTAAACTAAAGATAGCCTGTATCCTATGTGAAACACGAATAATGTTGGTACTGTGATCACACTGTTTGGATGTTGAGTGTGAACAACAAAAGATTTATTAAAGTGAACAACAGAAACGATGACAACATTCTTTGGTAGAATCATGTTCTGTGAGAAAAGCAATATTTTTTCTTCAAAACAATTAAATACCATGACGGCTGATTCGAAGCTTCAGCCAACATTTTTGTTAAGTAGAAATACATTTATTTGCAGTATGAACAATTAAGAGGTGTGTTATCTACATAGGGCTCTAAGTGTCACGCATTGAGCGTGACAGTCACTCATTTTGGTCTTTCGTCACGCACTCCCGCCACACATGTTGGTATTTCTCACGCGGAAAAACTATTTATATATTTATAAAAATGTCTCTTGCCGCGCCGCTCTCAGTATGGAACCGGCATCAAGCGTGTCTCCCCTGGAGTTCTTATGCCCCGTTTACACGAAGGGAAGGGAAGGGAAATATTCGTTTCTCTAAATACCCGGCTATGTGTAAATGTGGTCTAAGTCGAACCTGCCACTTATCAGCCAATCAAAAAAAAAAGAAAGGGGCTACACAATAGCCAATCAGAAAATAGCATTGTTGTATCTGGGTAAGATTTAACGCAACAACCAATGAAAAAAAAAGCATATCCTGGAATTGTTCGAGTGATTCTGCTACAACATCTTCCGAAAGTTTCGTTCACCCACAGAGAAAACCACTGGAGCTCCGAGCATCACTTTGAGCAAAGAGTAAGTCATGATCTCCATATTTTAATGTTACAACAAATTCACTTGTTTGACACAGGCAATGACAACTTGACTGCAGTTAGAGAATGTTTCCCAGATAATTAGCGTCAGTTTTTCATGAGTGTCTGTAACTTAGCCAACAGTTTTGCAGCCTGTTCACTGACAACATCTGCTCAGAACAAGTATAGGCGTAGTCATATTTTCGTTATCACACGATGACTGACATATTGTCACATTATAAACATCTCTCTCTCCAAATAGGCTTACCGGTAATAATCTATTACTAGCACTAAATTAATTAATGTGTATTGCATAGTCGATGTTATAGGTCACTTTTAAAATCATGTCATATTTTATAGTTATATCCTGGTCACTCCTGCCTGTCTTCAAAACTTGAGAGCCCTGTATAGGCCATATCTATGGACCAATCAATTAGAATTATTGCTAAGCTTGGTGTTAGTCAAGTTAAAGTCACGTGTCTGCCTTCGAATATTTGGAATAAAAAATGCGTTCCGTTCCATTTTCTTCAGAAAATCATGTGTGAAGCGACTGCAATCGAATATTCACCTATTTTGAAAACGGCTACATGAACAAACTACTTGTGTTTATACATATATATATATATATATATATATATATATATATATATATATATATATATATATGTGTGTACTTGAATAGCCTGTATAACGCATGTTGTTTGAAGTATGTGTAGGTCAGTGTAACCACTAGATGGCGCCATTGCTTTTATTCTTAGTTAGACGAGGAATGTGTGCTGGTGAAAGCCAACTGAAGGTTAAAAAACATTTCAGGACACATTGTTCCCGCCGCAGCTTACGCATCTAACGTCAGTAAATTGTGTATTTAAAATTTTAAAGGAAACGTTAATTTCCTTCTATAAAACACTATAGCCATAGGCTTACAGCAATCCGCGACAGATAAGAAATTCAAAGTCTTTTTTTTTTTCAAGAGGAGAATAGTTGAAGGAGAGAGTAGTTCAGTTCAGTATTAAATAAGTTATTTTTAATAGGATATAGAAATGCATAATGTTAGACATGCGATTGCAACATTTATTCTCATATCTCTTTTTTAGTATGATGTGTCTCTTTCACATGACTTCCTGTTTACCCCGGTACATCCTTATATCTCCTTTTCCTATTCCCTGTTGAATGAACCACAGCCCAGACATTGACGTATGTGCCAGTAATGACAAAAAAAAGTAGAATTTTTGTAGAAGATGTTTGTTTTGTTTGGTCCCTCACGATCACAAATGCTTGTAACTGCCTCCATTGAAGGTTTGATGGAGGTTATCTCGGTAAAGTGGAAGCTACTAAGTTTAGGTCTCTCACGTGCACGCGCACTGTATCACCTAATCATACGTATCCATCCATCCAAACACAGCTCACATATAATGCAGCGTCATACTGTCTGCTCACACAGACCGTCTGAAAGGCTATCGATTTATGTGTATTTTTGGTCTCATCTCATTCAGTTTCAAGGTCTCAGCAAGGTCAGTCGTAATGTTCTTATGAGTCAACAGCTCCCTCTTCATTTGAACAACAATGCCAGGTCACAGGATCAGGACGTTTTGTTCGTCTCGTGCTTGTGAAAAGGTATCCTGGACGTTATAAAGAATATATAATAATATCCACGGCTCTTATTTAGGGGTGTAACAATATATCGTGGCACTATACATCACAATTAATAAAAATAAATGCAAAAATATCTTGGATAGTGACCATATGTAGGCCTAGTGTTTGTAGGAAAAAAAAAAAAGATTACAGAATTTTAGTGTCAGTACTAAATTAAACTACTATATAATGTTATCTTATCTTATGTTACCAGTGAAAAGTGGCATATACATTATTTTAAATATATCTAGTCAGTGCAAGCATATTAGTCTAAAATAATTCTGTATTTTAAGCTTTAAAATCATTCTGGTGTCACCATTGTCCTTTGCATTGGGTTACCAACATCAAGTCCAATATCAAATTTTGTATTTTAATCAACAGTTAAAAAAAATTGTCAACCTTTTACCGTATGTCTTGGAGTATCGCAATAATATCGTATCATGAGTTCGGTATCGAATCGTGACTTGAAGAATATGTGAATGCTGCATTCTGTCTCTGTGCTGAACACTCTCCACAATGTTAAGTGTAAGACTCTTACATATTAATTTATTCAGATAATTTAGCATAAAATTCATGTTATTACGACAGTAAACACTGTCATTTCTGTACAAGTTCAAAAAGGTAATACAAATCAAATATACACTGTATTCAACATACTGAACACTGCATTTCTGACCAAGCTCATCTCTATACTATTGTCTCTTGATTTACATATATCACGGTTGATTATATAATAATTATTAGGTAAGTTAAGCCCTAAGAGACCCACATTGAGTTGAGAAAAACTTTAATGAGACAATAGCTGATAGCTGGCTTGTATAACAAAAAGCCTTTGAGAACTTATATTACATCTCAGCTGGAGTTTGGCAAACCCACGAGAGACTCGGTTTTATGGTCTGATCAGCCCAAAACTGAACTTTTGAGCCTCACTTCTATGATATCTAATCTAATAGAGCATATGACTGTAAAAACACCCATGCAATAGTGCTGACAGCATCAAGCTTTGGGGATTTTTCTCTGAAGAAGGAAAAAGTACAAAACGTACTGACAAAAACAAAAAAAAAACCTCCCTGAAGAGAACATGCTTTAGTCTGCATGATCACCGGAGATGGGAAGAGGGTTTTTATTCGGCTCACAACAGGACAATGACCTGAGAAAAAGATGAATGTCCTAGAGCGACTCCAGACTGTAATTCAACAAGTCTGTGGAATTACATAAAAATTGCAGTTCACGTTCGGATCCAGTTCCTTCTGATTTGGCTTGAGAAATGCTGGAATGGGATGGACAAAAATTCCAGTGTCAAGATGTGCAATTCTGATAAAGACTTAAGCAAGGAAAATGAAACTACTGGCAAAGGTGGTCCGACTCCTACCAACCCCTGGGACAAGGATATTGCATACAGTTGCAACCTTTGACTATTTACCACAATGTTAAATGTTAGTATAACTACATGTTTGACTTGAAAACCCACACTGAAAACCCACACAAACTGATGGTGAACTTTGTTGCATCAAAAAAAAACATTTACACAAGGGAATCAAAGGTTCATCCGAGATGTATGTTCAGTGATGTTTGTCTGGTTTGAGCAACGTGCAGATTGATGACAATCACGTGAAGTGATGCTTACATATAGATTTCATTGAAATATCTCACGTGGAATTTCGGGAACCACACATACATGAACCATTAGTTTCCCAAAATGCCAGGTGACAGTCAACATTTGAAGTGGATCAAAAACGTTCATCAAATTTGTCCCAAGACAAGAACGGGTATTGTTCAAAATTCATGTATAACTTTGATGAAAGGTTTTGATCCACTTCAAATGTTGACTATACTCTATATCGGACATAAAAGATTTTGTTTGTTTATATTGTCCAATTAAACCCATAAATACGCCATAAAATCAGGAGTTTTGTGGCTTTTAGAATCGATTTTCGGTGAAAATCAATCTACGAATGCATATTAGGTTTATTATCTCAACACTTTGCAAGATTCTTGATAAATGAATGCTTGCATGCATAGTTCAGACAAAATTGCAAGAATAATAGCCCATTATTGAGATACAGGATAATATCCTTATTCATAAATCAAAAGCAATGCTGACGACTGCCTTACTGTATCTCTCTCTAAACAATCAGTTGGTCTGTGCATGCGGTCAGCACTTTTTTCCGTCCCTGTCGAGGGGCCCTAAACGGCACGTCCCGCTTCAGAACCCGCACTGATGATGTTCACGTAAAGCCGAGCGGGACAGTCACACGTGTGGTGAGCGGCGCGGTCCATGACAGGGTGTCCTCCACAGCTGTTTCCTCTATGAATGTGCCTCTCTGTCTGACACCTGCTGCTAGGCTTTCAGCACGGAGCACACATGTCATGAACAGACTCAGACTCGCTTCTGTCGCAGTTTGCTGAAGTCACTGTTTGGATATCACTTTCTGTTATCATCTTAACCTATATGAAATATGGCTATGTGCAGGTATATGAGAGAATGTGGGGTTATGAGCTAAAAATTAAAGTTTGCATGAAAATAATCACTGGCAGGTTGCACAAGACTTATCAAACCGTGTTATTATTGATCTTTGTGCATAATAGTACTCTCTTATTTCATTTGTATTGGTATAAAATATGCACATGATAAAAAAGATGGTACATAAAGGCCAGATTAAACTTATAAAAATAAACCAACCTAACCTGAGCAATAAGGTATGGTACCATATCTCAACATGAAATAAGTCATTCTCATTATTGATTTAGCTTTATTTTAAAGGTGCATTGCGCAACTTTTCATGTTAAAAATACCTGTTTTTCTATCCTATACATGCTTAAAGAACTGCCTGATGGGCTGAATGAGCCCTTCTCTGCGCACTGAGATTGCCTCTATAATCCTGTACAGTAAAATATATAAGAGGGATTCGGGCTCGAATTTGAGACTGGGCGTGACGTCATGCGCGTTCACTCTCACCAGGCTATGTCTCGCAGGTTTGTGTATTCGCCGGCGCCGCCATTCTCCGCATCAGCGAAGACAACTCGTGCGTCAAAGGTAGAAGATGGATTCAAAGAGACCGGCTCGTAGTCCATTCCAAACCCCAACCCAAACTCCACGTAAAGTAAAGAAAATAAAAATGTTGTCTAGTGCCACCAAAAGGTCCAAATTGGAGTCAGACAGGCGTCGGAATAAGACGAGAGTCAACCTCAGGAAGGCATTCAACAAATGGAGAGATCTCCGGTCTGCTCTTGGTCTCAAACGGGATCCTCAGTTGGCTTTTTTCTTGATAAAACGGTAAGATATAGCCCAGTCTCTAATGTTTGATACGGCAAATCTATGTATGACAACAAATGACGATGCGTAAAATGTGTAATGCTTTAGCGTAAGCTAGATACATATACAATCAGAATTGGTTTCACTACCATTGTTAGTGAACAGTTTCATAAACTAGGAATTGTGTTCGGAAGAATAGTACAACATGAAACATAAAACATATCCAATAAAAGATGCGTGTGGTCCATGAGCGTGCACAACTCTGGTTGCAGTTTCGCTTGTCGCCAGAGGGGGCGTAGTTCTGCAAAAATTCAGAGACTTGCGTTTTGCACCTTTAGCATTACGTTTTTTTTGTTTTTTTAAAGAAAGCACAAGCACATAATGGTACATTTACACGACAATGATGTGTTAAAAACGGAAAAGTTTTTCTTTTGCCTTTTTTAATGTACAGACAAAACGATCCCGTTCACAAGGATCCTCGAAAAGACTTAAAACGCTGTATTATTCATGCCAGGCCAGTAGATGGCGATGTCACTTTGTTAAAAAAAAACACACAAAAAAAACACTACAAGCCTATAGACTAATCATGTACACATGCGCATGATGACACCGTTCTCACAAATGCACGTTTTTGAGGTTTACACGGAGACGTTTTCAAAAATGTGCACTTTGAAACCCGTTTTCAAAAGTTTACATTTTCAGGCCCCCAAAACGCTGTTGTTGAGTACATGAACAGCCAAAGCGCATAAAACATTTGACTTTTTTAGATGAAAACGGTGTTTTGTAAACGGCCCCTTAAATAAAAAACAGTATATAGGCTAGTTTTTTCCCAAACGTATTATTGTGGCCCTCGCCAGTCTCTCGCTCGCCCATGCTCACACGCTCCTGCTTATTTCAACTAAAAACAGAAAACTTTTTTATGCGTTTGGCCAGTCATTTAGCATGACAGCTCCAGGGATCTTTTCGATAGGATCCCCTGTTATTGTAAGTACAGTGCTTAGCATAAGTGAACACACACATGCTAAAGTTGACTAAAAAGAGGGATAAAAAATCATCTTTTGGAAATTTATATTAATGCCTTAATTAAAAAAATGAGGAAAAATCCAACCTTTAAGGACACCAATTTTCTTTGTGAATGAATAATGTATCGTAAATAAATAAATGTTCTTCCTTAAAATGCAGGGTGCATAAGTCAGGACTTATGGACTATGTTAAATTCCCATTTAGCGGCAGGCAGATTTATATTTTTAAAGGCCAGTTATTTCATGGATCCAGGATACTATGCATCCTGATAAAGTTCCCTTGGCCTTTGAAATTAAAATAGCCCCACATCATCACACACCCTTCACCATGCCTATGATCGGCATGGTTTTATTTCAGTTAGCCTATGGTTTGATTTGCATTGAGAGATGATATTATGGAAAGTACCCCATGCCAATCTCTAATTCCAAAGGCCAAGGGAACTTTATCAGGATGCATAGTATCCTGGATCCATGAAATCCATGATCCTGACTGTATTTTAAGGAAGAGCATTTATTTATTTACGATATTATTCATTCACAACGAAAATTGGTGTCCTTAAAGGTTGGAGTTTTCCTCTTTTTTTTTTAATTTTAATTAAGGCATTAAGATCAATTTCCAAAATATGCTTTTTTATTCCTCTTTTTAGTCAACTTTAGCATGTGTGTGTTCACTTATGCTAAGCACTGTATGTGTATGTATGTATTCGTAACATATGCCTTGACCTGCTAATGGCAATGTAGCATGACAGATGGCAAAATCATTGGATCGATGTTACACAGAATCGGTGAATGTTTCCTTGAGTTACCCTGAAATATAACTGTTAAAACACATCTGGTGGAAC
Source organism: Rhinichthys osculus (assembly GCA_029959095.1). Classification (NCBI taxonomy): domain Eukaryota; kingdom Metazoa; phylum Chordata; class Actinopteri; order Cypriniformes; family Leuciscidae; genus Rhinichthys; species Rhinichthys osculus. The sequence goes on from JARWKJ010000005.1 coordinate 46,603,573, forward strand.
ATGAAATCTTCCCTTTTGACCAGGTCATCGACAGAAAATTTGTTTTGCTCCACAATTACTAATCACTGAAGAAAAACTTTAGCCATAAAATACAATATCAAAACAACAAAACAATACAATGCAATACATTAAAATACAATACAATCAAATAAATAAAAATCACAATCAAATACAAATTAAATACATTAAAATAAAATAATTTTAAATGACATTTGTTGTTTTTCTGGGTAACTGTATGGTATCCTCCATCTATCATATTTGCAGCTTTACCTGCAACAGTTCTCCCTCCTATATAGCTGTATCAACTGGCCTGGGTTCAATTCAGTGGCATAACAGAAACCAGCTACTTGTAGGCCTATATGATGATGAATGCACAGCTGTAAAGAGAAGATGCCTTACGGCTAATGGCCATGTACACGCAGCAGCAGAAGGTTCACCGCGGGTGACGTCACGTCCCCTTTCACCCAGTTTCTGCTGCTCGCGAGGTTACTATCGGTCATATCAGCCCTGCAGAAGCACTGCTCTCTCTAAACCTGCATCTCTCTGCGCTGTATTACACTCATAATGTCGTTTTTATCAATCAATCAATCAATCAAGCGAACTTTATTTATAAAGTGTTTTAAAACAAGCGAAGTCGACCAAAGTGCTGTACAGAAAAAGAAATAAAAGACATAAAATATATTTTATCTTTAAAAATACATAGCCTAGCATATAGGCTAATACAAACAAAACAAATCAAGAGACATAGGCCTAAAACATATGGAAAATAAATATAACATAGACACAATAAAATAAATAAACAAAATGTCAACGTCAGGTGTCAAAGGCCATGGAGAAAAGGTTTATACACTCAATTTACTTGATAGTTAGTTACACTTGGTTATTAGCATGTGTAGGCTAATGGTTTAGCAAATGTTTAAAGAAATGAGTTCTGCAGGCTATCGCAACGGCAGGTCAATGAAATGAATAGATTTTGGTAAATAAACGTAGAACAAAATGTATAAAACGTCTACGTTTATTCAAATGTAAGATGTGATGCTGCCCCCGTATTCGGAACTATATTTATCCAGCACCCCCTCCCCCTTCGCGGGGTTACTGTCGGACAAACCGACTCTTTGTGCTCAGCTGCTGAGAGGAGACTGGAAATAAGGAAATATTTGCTTCCTTGGCTAAATATTGTTCGACTTCGTACAATTCCATCATTTTAAATCATGTCAGATGGCTAATTTTGGAGGAAACTCGCCGCGCACACGCTTTTTCCCCCGAGTACGCGCGCGAGGAGTTCTCGAGAGCGATATAAGTTAGATATTATTATACATTTTGAAAATCTAATGACCAACTTTGTTGCGCTCGCCTTTCATACCGAGATTATTATGATGTAGCAAATATATACTGAGTAGACTATGGCTTAGTCAGTGCTTCTGCGTTTAGACCCCATGTTCGTCGTCTCGGGTCGGGTATCATAACAGACGTGTACCAGCAAAACATTTAGACGTTTAATGACCGTTGAAAAGACGTCTCTCCGACACGTCCCGTCATGGTTGAAAAATAGTTCCAAGATGAAAGTTGAACGGACGTCTTTGACGTTATCTGTTTTATGTTAAATGATTTTTAGCGATTTATGTCCTACCACGACTACTTTTGGCCGCAGGGACACGACGTTGCCGTCGGACCGATGTTTGCTGGGGTATTAGGCCTAATAACGCCGCAATAAACCGTTTTTCTTTGCAAAAGTCATTAGGAAAGCTGCAAGCACGTTTTACGTCGTTACAGGCAATGAATCAGATCGCATGCAAAGACAACATTTAGCTGCTGTGGGATATTAAATTCATCAACAAAAACCGAGGCGCGTGCTCTTAAAAGGGCAACAGTTGAAGTTCACGCTGTTATGTGTGTCAATGTAAACTAGCTGGAGCTGCACACAGTTCAGCCTCTCGTTATATATCAGTTGATAAGTGATTTTCGCCACAGGCTTGCTGCCAAGTGCTGTGGCATTGCTCAGCAACAATCAGGTGACGATAAAACTATATAAAACACTAAAGTACCATGGTACAGTTTTGGTATTGGATGGTAATGCCGTGGTATGGAATTATTAACATATTCATCTGTAGCTATATGTTCAGAAAAGCACCATGGTAGCACTTTGAGGATGATTATTCATTTAAAGGGATAGTTCACCCAAAAAAATTCAATTCTGTCATTAATTACTAAGCCTCATGTTGAGCTTCAGCAAGAACCAATGAGGTTCGTTCCCACGCCTCAAGGAGGTTCAGTTGAGCTTCTGTTTATGTTCGTTGATCAATGTTTAAATGTGAATAAAAACCTAAATGAAATCTGTTCATTATAGCAGCCTATATAAAGCGATCGAGTCTCTTCAGAAAATTTGGACTAAACCACTTAATTAAAATGGATACATTTCACGATCTCTATGCAAAGTTGTCAAGCTGTCAATGGAGGGACAGAAATCTCATCAAAAAGATAACTGGGAAAAAAAAATATTTATTTTTTTCATCAAAAATAAATTTTATCAAAAAGATCTTCATTTGTGTTCCGAAGATGAACGAAAGTTTTGGTTTTGGAATGACATGAGGATTTTTGATGGAACAATTCCTTTAAGTCTCAGCAAAGTCACATGTTTATTGAGTTGACCACAGTCTGAATATGTAACTTCCTCTGTCAGCTTAAACTTGGTTGTGGTTTCTTTTGCAAAGAGTTGTCACATACCATGTTTTAGATGCTTTGTTTATCTCTGCTCGCTCTCTCGCTGTCGTCCTCTGTGTCAACAGCGCTGTGTCATCCCCGAGGCTCAACTCCACAATACTGGCAGAGGATACTGGGGCAGGAGGTCAGAGTTATTCACTTGGCAGCCTCGCGGCCTTCATAAACACAAAGAGATGATCGCCCTGAAAAACAGGATGAAAGTGCTGAACACATGACCAAAAACACAAAAGCCACAATGCTACATTCCCTCAGTTCAAATCAAAATCATTGTGTTGTTTTTGACTGTGTGTTAGAAACAGACAAGTCAGATTTTGCTTTTATGAATGATGTTTGATTCACAATATCATTGCTTTTCTAGTGTAAACTGGTAGTTGACATGAAATACTTTTGGGTATAGTTGACACGTCCTGCAGTGTGACATGTTGTACTCCATTTTACACTATTTTAAAGTGCATTTTGCAATTATTTATATTTATAATGCATGCAGCTTTTATGACGTCATATTAAAAGCACAGAATAATTATCACATTGCATTTAAAAAAAGAAGAGGGGTTAAAAATTGTGAAACGGTTATAAGACCTCAGTTACACACTTCCATGTATGTATTTATATAAATTGTAAAAACCCCAGACACGATGCGTTCATTAACTACACAAATGCATTGTCATTAATGGGTAACTTTTCACAGTTATCCGGACCAGTGATGCAGAAAGTCCAGGAAACAAGTCAACAGAATGCTCTTCCTGTATCTTCCGAAGTTTAAGAATATATGCGAACCGGACACAACTTGATATTGTCTGCAAAGATTCTATATTAAAAAACAGAAGCTGACGTAAACTTTAAACCGCTGTTGTGCATACATCTCCCATATGCTATGCTTTATTTTGCATGATAGATGGATTTCTAGAACAATTCATCTATTAAATTGCTAAGCTAGTTCTGTATATCTGTCTTGCTCAGTATCTTCATTCAAGGCCCATGCAGCCCTGAGTTGTGTCTAAGTGTTTTACAGCCTGCCTTCATTTCTCTGAGGTCCTGATGACCCGGAGAGTAGATATTTTTACTCAAACTTCATTTAGTTGATATTTTAGATTTAGTTTGTTATCCCTGCTGGGGAAAAAAAAAACACTTACACCAGTCGAATCAAGTTTGCAATCAATTAAATATGCTGAACACAAACTTGGCCAGAATGTGAGACCAACTTAAACCAGTAAATCGTCTAAAGTTTTTTTTTTCTTCAGAAGGGAAGTCAGATTACGAAATGTAGCCTACCACTGAAAAAAAAAAAGGGAATTGACAATAACTTTGACACTGACATAGGCCTGGTTTCACAGACAAGGCTTAGATTAAGCCAGGATTAGGCCTTAGTTTAATTAGGACATTCAACATACCTTAAAAAAACATTACATTGCATCTTGAGACAAAACAATGCCACAGCATATGTAAGATAAGCCATTGCATGTTACTTTCAGTTAAAACAGCTCCAACATGCATTTTAGTCTGAGACTATCTTAAGCCTTGACTGTGAAACCGGGGTTAAATGTCTTAATAAAATAATCGAGTGTGGCCTCCAATTATGAATCAGTTAAGCCTGTACTAACACTGCGCAATCCCTATTTCAGACAGATAATAGAATTAATATTACATTAATAATATTTGTTGTATAAACGTCTACAGCGCGTAACGTAAGATGCGTAAAATAAAGTGAAAAAGCGTATTTTGCGCACATCCACGTTGCCCTTTTAAGAGCTGTTTTGGGTCCGCACGTGCGTTCCATATATGGAGGCTCGAACACAAACAGCAGCGCTTTCCTGACCGACAGTAACCTCGCGCATCGCTCTCGCTATAAAAGGATGGAGGAGAGAAAAAAGTCCGTCCATAGAGAACAAAACACGACCAGTACAATATCGCCGTGAGAGCGTTAAAACAGCTGTTTCTCTTCTCGCCTTAAAAGGATTTACAGTTTAGGGCTATATGAAATAAGGAATAATCATTTCGGAGCAAGAAAAAACGGTGAGTAAAATGTTGTTTCATTCTTTTTTTTGAGCAGTGATCTCGTGTTAATTTATATTTTTCACTAATTCATTGACACACATTTTTGCTTAAGCTTACAAATTCAGTCAGTTGTTGTTGCTTCCCCTCAAATTACGTGCTTTTTTATCGTAAACATTTGGTGTATGAGTGAGTTGGGAAGCATTGAAAGCTTCGTGGCAGTTATGCTGAAAACTGATTACAATTGTCATGTTTTATCGTTTACTTATCGTGACACGTAAACATATGCATACTTTATCCCCTACTTCTTTTATCAGAAACGCTGTTGTTGTTTTTCTTCAACGCTTGCACGGTCGTGTCTTTTGTCATAAACACTTGATGAGTTGTGATGTATTAAAAGCGTCGTGGCAGCTATTCATTTTGAAAAGGTCTGTATGATTGACTACAATTTTCATTCGTAAGCTATTGAAGTTATGACAACTTGAAAAGACAGTTGAACAAAGAAGACTGTAAGTGCTCAGTCGCTTCAGCAACCGAGTTTGCGCGAAATGACCGAGAGTAACCTCTTCTCTGCGGAACAATGAAAAGAGCTCTTCAACTCTTCTGCATCTTTAAAACATCATGATTATAAACATATTTGGTGGTAAAAACAGCAGTAAAAGGTCTATAGTTCGGTGTATTTTCGTATTTTGTTCCACAGAAGTCATTTGTGGCAATGATTGTATAGTAAACAAATGTATGTTGCCCTTACATCATCTTTCTTGGACATGTTTTAAATCTGTCGTGATGGACAGGATTGATTTATCTTGCTTTAAGTGCGACCTGAGCCTAAAGCAAATTATATTTGGTGTGTATGTGGAAGAATTGGTTGGCTTAGCAGCTACGAGGCGAGAGAAGCGATTGATGAAGAAAATGGTAAACAAGGAGAAAAATAAGAAAAAGAACGCGTCCACTAGGGACGCTGTTTATGATGTTATGTATGAAAAACACAAGCATAAGAATCACATTACCTCTGGCTCAGACAGATCCGTATCTGCACAAACAGTACAAAAAATGAAAGATTTAACACATAGGCTATACCAATGAATGATACAGGTCTTTAGACAGAGACGAAGGCAAATATAGGTAATGATGATACAAGGAGAAAATGAATAGAAATGTAGAAGAAATGTATTCTCAAGTTGCTTTCATCCTTTTTTTTTTAAATGCATGTTTTATGGGTTTCTTACCAAATGCAACAAAATGGCTTCTTGTGTGCTGATTATGCCAGTGCCACACTGTCTTGGAGTTGATGGACAAAAGTTAAAAAAATTAATCAAATGTGATGTATGTATTACAAAATTACTTTTCAATCAGAAATTTAAAATATTAGTAGTAGTAGCAGTAGTATTTTAGTATTTTTGAATAACTTAATTGATCCACAGGGGGGAAAAAATGACATGTCATGCCATTCCATTGACTCATTTTCTCAGAAATGATAACTTTTAATTTATATTGAAAATGCATTACTAGACAATTTAATCAAAACACCAGCAGGACATCGTGATTTATGATTTAGTTCATTATGAAACGTACCAACCCACACACTGGCACTGCTTGAAGTTGTCTGATAACAAATGAAAGTGAAAAGAACAGATAAGATGAATGACTTGAAGATAAGCTACTGTATGTCAATGCCAAAACCTTGTGTTTGAATTATTATTTTACCTTGCTAACTTAGGCATGAAACAGAAGTTGCGATTAGTCTTTTCTTCCCTATGTGAGTGAAATGGCTTCTCAAACAAGACAAAATGTAGGGCAGAACTAGGGTGCTTTGTCCCGCATCCTGCGAAACGTAAGCAATGTCGCGCATTTCAAAATAAAATAGTGCGACTAAACAATGCGATTGGCATTTAAAAATCCAAGACTGGGGAAATAACCAACCAATGCATTCGTAGAAAAGGATTTTTTCCCGCTGATGACGACTGTGTGGACGGAACAAATTAACCATTGTAGAAATCATCTTCTTCTAGACATGTACTAGATAACATCCTTATTAAACCTGCCAGATCCAACAACAACACAAAAATAGTTCAAAAAGTTCGAGATGCACTGAATCCGGTAACATTTATTGTTTGCATAGTCTAATAAAGGAAAATAAACTAGGCCTAGTTACTACTTAAGGACATTTTTTTAAGATAAAATGTGATTTTTTTACCTTCTAGCCTGTTATTCAGTTCATTATATTTAGTAGACAAAATAGGTCCCATAAATCACATTGTATCACTCAAAGCAAATTGAATGCCAGTCACAGAGTCTGTCACAATTAACAAAGCTTATTGACGATTTAAAACGTTATCGTCCAACCTGATGGCAAAAAGACTTTCCAACTAATGTAAATCAATATTTACATAGTACAATAGTTGTAAATTTATTTCTCTACACCGTGTCCTGCATTGTCCCGCAAAATGACATCTACTGTCCTGCAACAGAGCAAGGTCACCCTCGATTTTGTCCATTGGGAATTGATTGGATGGTTGTGGTTTGCTATTGGTTGATCTCATGTGAGTGACAGGTTGCTCCGCCCTCACGGCGGTAAACGCATCATCAGAGATGTTGCTACAAGACGGAGGGGAAGTTATTTTGTTCAAGGATTATGAGTCACACAAATTAAAATCACAAATAGATCATTTATAATAAACACTGTGATATTCCATAAAAAAACAACAAAAAAAAACAAGAATTGTCGATTTTGATTTCATGGTGACTTTAATCGCTGATTATAAATGAATGCATTTTGTCAGTAAAACTATCCAAAGGCTTTTTGTTGCCACCGTTATGTTGACTACTTTTTCTGCCTCAATTCTCCAAATCAAATCACAAACCGGTTGAAATGTTAGTTGGAAATTCTCACAATCTGTTGAATGTTTACTCGTCCTAATGTCTATGTTTACTTTTTAATGCAACTCTTAGTCAGTGGTGATGATGTCACAGCACCCATATTATAAAGTCCACCTCAGATAAAGCTGGCATGAGATACTTGACCTGTATTTGAGCGTTCCACAGATAGATGACCACAGTTGAACGAATTGAGAGCTTGGCATCATTATCTTTACACCTCTTTTCTTGACAGTTGCCAGAGGCGGCGCGGACAGTGTGGAGCCGTGGCAAGATGGCATTCTCCACTCAGTTGGGCTTACTGTTGTGGAAGAACTTCACTTTCCGACGGAGACAGACTGTAAGTTCATACCAAATGCATTGAGATTTGAACTGAATGCAGTTACTGAATGCAACCATCAAAATGCATTTCATATGCAGCTAAACGAATGCCTTTTTGTAGCATATGGAGTCCCTAGGCTCCCATTTTTCTGTATGGGGACATCTGTGAGGTTCTGGAGGTCACCAACCCCCGTATTGAAAGGACTGAATAAATACATAAATAAAAAGACAATTTGTGGATTTGTGTTTAAACACTTTATTGTGTGGCAAGTTGCTGTTGAAGAAACTGTAAAGTAGTTGTTATCAACCTTTCCTTTAAGACGTCCAGAAAGAGAATGCACCCCAAAAACTGTTTAAATGATCATGATATTGGTACGCACACGACAGCACATGCATGCAGTTGGCACTGAGTGTATGAACAGGAGGTTCAGATGCCTTGTCAGCAGGAAGCCCAACAACCGTCATGATAAACAGGATTTTCCTGACTTCGCTAGAATAGTTAATTCAGGACCTGTGAACAGCAGAGAAGAAGTTGTGTAAAGAACCAAAGCAATCCAGGATGTAAAGTTTGAACAAATGAGTGATTATATCACACTATTGTGTTCTTTCTTTTCCAGATTCAGCTTCTGATTGAGATAATATGGCCGCTCTTCATCTTTTTCATCTTGATATCTGTCAGAATCTATTATCCTCCCTACGAGCAACATGAATGTAAGTGGCCTAAGATGGGCCAACAAACACACAAACAAACATTTATTTTGCTTCTAAATTGTTTTTACAACCACAGAATGAGATTTGTAGCTTCGGTTAGAAAGTGTTTTTCTTGCCCAATACAGCAATCTAGTTTAAATAAACTAAATTGCACAGAACTTTGAAGCTTATTTCACTTTCATTATATTCTTCTAAAACCTATTTGTAGTAACTACTTTAAAATGCAGAATGTTTGCACTGTCAGTTTAAAATGATCCTAAATATATTTTATTTAATGTCCTGTGTCACTCTGTCTTACTTCATTCATGTGTCAATATTTGCTCCACTTTGGAAATCACACTGTTCCCAAGGGAGGTCAAGGACAGCAAAACAGCTCCAAGAACCGCATGAAATTTGATATATCGCAAGATCTCCGAAACACAGTTTTCTTGCAGTGTGTCAGTCCCTGTACTTTGAACTAAAATAACTAAATGTTAGCCTTTTTTTAGTTAGTTAGTTAGTTAGAAAGATAGAAAACACCTTTCAAACATAGGGGAAAGAATTTCTGCAGGGATGTTTCCTGGAATTATGTTATAAAGTGCAAAGTGTAATCTTGTCCATGTGCATAGATAGTGTAAAATACATAACCTTTTCATCCAATTAACTCTTTATAGAACTAACATGAAAGGAATCAGTTTAAAGCCATCTTGATCAGTGATGGGAATAATGGCGTTATAAATGACGCTGTTACTAACGGCATTACTTTTTCCAGTAACGAGTAATCTAATTGATTACTCTTCTCATCTTAATAACGCCGTTACCGTTACTGCCAAAAAATGCGGCGCGTTACCATAACTGATGAAGCTGGGGTTTTTTTCATCAGACCAACTAGATCTCTGAGCGGGAGGCAAATACTTTTTTTACTGTTCTTCCTTGGTTAGTGGTATGACTTTGACTATAATATTTCAATTTTTATTATATAATTATTTAATTTCTATAGGCTAAATTTGTAAAAATAGAGTCGCTCTTCAGATATGCGAGCCAGCTCCCCACGTTCACCTAAAAGAGCCGAATCGCGAACGACCCATCAAAAGCTCATTCGCGAACGAGTCGATCCATCATCACTAACGCTCATTCGCGAACGACCCATCATCACTAACGGCTAACGCTCATGAATTGCGAACGACCCATCATAACGCATAGTCGGACAGGGTAGAGGTGGGGTCACATTTGAGCATTTAAAATTTAATTTTACTTGAAAGTAACGCAATAGTTTCTTTCTTGAGTAACTAGTTACTTTTAAAATTTGTAACCGAGTAACTAATTTAGTTACTTTTTGGAAGAAGTAACTAGTAACTGTAAAAAATTACTTTTTAAAATTAACTTGCCCAACACTGATCTTGATGATATCCAAAAAATCCTTTAAAGTTAACATGACTTATCTAGTTCAGTCATGAAACTATGGCACAAGCTGATTGGTCCTTTACATGCAGTCTGCAAGCAATCACAACATTGCCGCATGGCACACTCTGATTGGCCTCTGCTGATCCTGCAGCCAATGAGATTGCTTGCTCAACATTTAAATAGTCTGGTTCAGTGTTTGCTGTACGCCATACAGTCCGCAATCAGAGTTACTCTGAAAGCCTCCACCTCCCCAGCTCCACCTGCCTAGATCTGATGTGGGATATATCCATATCTGTCTATTTATGCAGTAGCAAGTCCATACGTGCAATAATCAACAGCAGCAGCGTAGCAGATCTAGTTCACCAAGACCAAATACATCAACATATCATCAATAACATGCTAAAACTAGTCTTAGTTTGAAATAAAAATAATAATTTACTGTATCGCACATTTTTGATCTCATTGTGCATGATTAGTCTGTGCACGTTACTCCAAATGAAATAAACTATTCCATTTTTATTCCATTAAACACTTCAGATTACAGAAATATGGTTGCAAATGGCATTTCATTTGTTGTAAATCTGATTGCTTTGTCCTATTATTCCAGGCCACTTTCCCAATAAGGCCATGCCCTCTGCGGGGACTTTACCATGGGTGCAGGGCATCGTCTGCAATGCCAACAACCCTTGTTTTCGCTACCCTACGCCTGGAGAGACGCCCGGAGTGGTGGGAAACTTCAATGACTCCATGTAAGTGAATCAAGATTTGGGCCTGCATTGGATTTTACAGTACTTTATATATACTATTAAAAAAACAAAACACTTTCCAACAAGTTTTTAATTATGTGAGTGTCGCTGTCATCATTTACAGCATCTCCCGACTGTTCATCGATGCCAAGAAAATTCTCCTCTACAGCCAACAAGACAAGAGCTTCGAAGGTTTCAAAGGACTCGTCCGGGCCTTGAGAAAACTGCAGAGGAACACTGAAGGTCTGGCACCTTTAAACACCTCTGTGCTTCTTTCACAACATTTGGTTTTGTAGTAATTTAAATGTTGTACTTTAAAATATGCACACTTTCATTCAAAAGTTTGGGGTCGGTGCTCATAAAGGCTGCATTTATTTGATCAGAAATGCAGTTTAAAAAAAAACAGTAATATTGTAAAATGTAATTTATTCCTGTGATCAATGCTGAACTTTCAGCATCATTACTCCAGTCTTCAGTGTCACATGATCCAATATGATGATTTGAAAGCTTTCTTATTATTATCAATGTTTAAAGCAGTTGAGCTGTTTCATATTTTTGTGGAAACCTGATACATTTTAAAGTCTTTACTGTCACTTTGGATCAATTTAATGTGTCCTTGCTGAACAAAGTAATCGTTTCTTTAAAAAAATTGTACTGACCCCAAACTTTCGAACACTAGCGTATTTTTACCAAAAACAGCATTGTTATTGGTTCAATTTGTTGTTAGTACTAAGTATTGTACTAAAAGAATGGAATCATTATCAGAATCGATACATTTCTGAATCTTTAGTGTTTCCTTCACCACTGTTGAGTTAATGTTTTGTAAGTCTATTGCGAAAGATTTGTGTCAATTCCTCTATTGGTATCAAGTTTCACAGTTTCTAAATGTCACTCTGCCACTTATTTGACACTTATTTGACACTGAGCATTATTTACTCTCATATTTGCCTCAGTATTTGTTGATAACTAAGCTGGGCCAGTGTGCGGTGAAGTTTTAGTAGTGAGTTCCCAACGGGCATCGGTGTACCCAATGAAAGGGAAACACCAGAGGGATTCGTGTGTCTGTTTCCTGTCAGACATCCGGCTTAGGTGTCCACAATTTAGGTTTCAGGGTTGAACCTTTACATAGCTCTTCAAATAAGAAACATGTTCTCTTTTAGATATGTTTGATTATTGAAGTGTTACAATCTGCTTGTTTTTTTCTATTGCATAAGGGCCTGTTTACACCTGGTCACTTCTTGCTTTTTTACTGATCAGATCTGATTTATCAAAAAGATTTACACCCGGTCACATAAATGTGTTTTCGCAAAACGGATATAAATCCGATCTTCAATTCCCGCGCTATATGCAGATTTAATGGAGTGCACGTCACTGAAAGCAACAGATATGAGCTGCAATTTATTGATAATCAGCTTATTTCAAAATCAAAGACCGCAATAGGAGAGAACGGCAACAGCACTGGTAAGATCATTTCGTTTATTTAATTTAAATGAAGATGATTGTGCGTTAAGCGTCTGCGACTTACTTTCACTTTGATTTGCGATAGATTGCACGTTGGCTTGATGAATAGATGCTCATCTGCTCATCTGCGGTGATGCGTTCTGCAGTAGCGCCGTCAAATTTGGCTATAACATGACATATAGCCTATAACACTCTCTCACACGTTTATTTTTTAGCATTGTTGGGAGGAGTAAAATTTAGATATGTGGTTTCAACAACCAGATGCATTTACACTTGTCCAGTTTTGTCTGTTTCCTCCCGATGTGGTTTGAGCCATCGGATTCAAATCCGTCTTGAATGCGTTTCGGAGGGCATTTACACCTGGTCTTCTCGTGATCGGATAGGTATCCGATCACAGAAAACGCATGAAGTGGCCAGGTGTAAACAGCCCCTAAAAGATAGTGATGTTCATAATGGCATTAAAGGTGCAGTAATTTTTGAGAAACGCTTTTGTAAGTGGATCGGACCGAGTGCCACAACACACTTGTAGCCAATCAGCAGTAGGGGGCGTGTCAACTCATGATTGCGGAGGAGAGAGTGAGCTAATCAGCAGTAGGGGCGTGTCCACTCATGATGGGGGAGGAGAGAGTGAGCTAATCAGCAGTAGGGGCGTGTCCACTCATGATGGGGGAGGAGAGAGTGAGCTAATCAGCAGTAGGGGGCGTGTCCACTCATGATGGGGGAGGAGAGAGTGAGCTAATCAGCAGTAGGGGCGTGTCCACTCATGATGGGGGAGGAGAGAGTGAGCTAATCAGCAGTAGGGGCGTGTCCACTCATGATGGGGGAGGAGAGAGTGAGCTAATCAGCAGTAGGGGCGTGTCCACTCATGATGGGGGAGGAGAGAGTGAGCTAATCAGCAGTAGGGGGCGTGTCCACTCATGATGGGGGAAAAGAGAGTGAGCTAATCAGCAGTAGGGGGCGTGTCCACTCATGATGGGGGAGGAGAGAGTGAGCTAATCAGCAGTAGGGGGCGTGTCCACTCATGATGGGGGAGGAGAGAGTAAGCTAATCAGCAGTAGGGGCGTGTCCACTCATGATGGGGGAGGAGAGAGTGAGCTAATCAGCAGTAGGGGGCGTGTCCACTCATGATGGGGGAGGAGAGAGTGAGCTAATCAGCAGTAGGGGCGTGTCCACTCATGATGGGGGAGGAGAGAGTGAGCTAATCAGCAGTAGGGGGCGTGTCCACTCATGATGGGGGAGGAGAGAGTGAGCTAATCAGCAGTAGGGGGCGTGTCCACTCATGATGGGGGAGGAGAGAGTGAGCTAATCAGCAGTAGGGGGCGTGTCCACTCATGATGGGGGAGGAGAGAGTGAGCTAATCAGCAGTAGGGGGCGTGTCCACGCATGATGGGGGAGGAGAGAGTGAGCTAATCAGCAGTAGGGGGCGTGTCCACGCATGATGGGGGAGGAGAGAGAATGAGCAAGAGGGAGATTTGAAGAAATACTGTAGATAGACAGATGGCTGAGAGACATTACAAAAGAGAAAACCTCAGAGGAATATCGTGGGGAAAAGAAGGGTTATGATCTGGCAAGACAACAATAATTGATTCTCATAAATTGCTTACTGCACCTTTAAGTCTTATGTGGTTGCAAAAGTGTTTTGCTATGTGGTTGCTATGCGGTTGCAAGGGTGTTTTAGGTGGTTGCTTTGTTGCCCTGTACAAGTATTATGTTCTGTTCCGATCTTATGGGATTTTTTACCCATTTTTTCGAGGTGTTTCGATGGACACTTGCATAGGCGATACTTAGACTGATAACTCACTGTAACGGTTGATGAGAGAGGCTTGTGGGAGTTGATACTCACAGTTGACAGCATTTAATTAATGTTCCCGGAGGGGCTGCTGTTTGCATCTGGGGCTTGAGGAATAGGATGCTTGCTTTTCCCATCGTGGATTAGCAAGCCTCAAGAGTCAATGGTTAAAGATGATCATTTTATGCCACAGAGACACTCATGTTTCATAAGTGTGCTCTTTTTGAGGTTCTAGGAAATTGCGCTGGGGAAGAGTGAGGTATGGTAACTCATCCCATCTGGTTAAAACTGCCCTGAGGTTTTGTAAATGAGGGTTAAACTGTTTGAGGTGATGCTATAGCAAAGAAAAAAATCGCAAATTAGATCTCTTTGATATGGCAGTTGTATCTTCTAGATGAGTAATACATTTAATGGAGACTTTCGATAAGATCTCCTAATTGTCAGATTTTTCCTGATGTGTCTCAACATCTCAAATAATCTGAGCTGTATTTGTTTTATAGCTCTATACTCTTACTCTATGTCAGTAATTTTCACTGGCTGCTTTTACTTGTCCTTGTAAAGGAGAAACAAAGTTTGATGCTGATATGAAACGGATAAAATGTTCAGGCTCTTCACATTAAAAAGCATTTTTGCACAAATTCTGCACCCTCCACCCCCTGAAACTTTTACAGCTCATTTCCCAAGAACCTTTCCAGAATAGTAAAGCAACAATAAGAAAACGTGAAAAGTGATTTCAGAGATCTGGCTGGGGAATGGATGACCTGTAGTAACCCCAGAGGAGAGAGACTGACTCAATCCAGTTCATACTGATGATGAACATTCGGGAATGTTCTGACACGCAGCACAATGAGCTCTGTGGTGGAGAACACTGCTCTAGTCACTTCTGCCTTTTGTTTTCCCTCCGTCCTTTACTGTGGACATCTTGCACTCGGATGATGAACTCAGAGTTGAGAGCTAAATGGACGATTCTCTCGTGACTATAACGCAACGGCATTACCTCACTCGTTTTATCATTGAGTTAGGAAGTGCAGTAGAGTCATACTTATCACAATGTTCTGAATGACACCCTTTATTAGAAATGATAATATTCATGGTGCAATTGTGAATCACTGGTTAATTAAAAATAGCAATTATCCAGTGTTAGTCATCATGATTGAGATATGACGTTATCAACTCAAGTATCTAAAAAGCTTAGTATAGGCCTATTTAAATATATATATATCATGCTGACTAATATATATTTCAAAGTATTTTGCATTTTTAATTTTGTATTTGATTTCATTTATTTTATATGGTATCTACTTTTTCATATTTTTAGTCTTAAAGGGTTTTCTTTTTCTCCTAGGTTTCAAACTGAAGGACTTCCTCCATGATAATGAAACGTTGTCTGAGTTTCTCGAGAAAAATGCTACCCTGCCCAAGCATGCTGTGAGACAGATAGTGGAGGCTAACGTCAACTT
Source organism: Rhinichthys osculus (assembly GCA_029959095.1). Classification (NCBI taxonomy): domain Eukaryota; kingdom Metazoa; phylum Chordata; class Actinopteri; order Cypriniformes; family Leuciscidae; genus Rhinichthys; species Rhinichthys osculus. The sequence goes on from JARWKJ010000005.1 coordinate 46,619,034, forward strand.
GGAGAAGGTAAATGAACTCGGCAACATTCATGAGCCGCTTAAAAATCCTTCAACAACCAAATTATAAAAAAAAAAAGAGTATCGAATCAACACACATCAAGTACATTTTTTAGTTTGTCCTCCTGGTGTTGTCTAGTTTTCACGCATATAAACAACGTCTTGTGTAGTCATTATACGGCATGTGTCCTGAGACCATTATGTAACACGTATGCTGGCTCGTACAGATATGATGCGATGTGTTTTTCAAAGCCCCGTACATGTGATCATACGCTCTCCCATGCGGATGACCTTGGTGTATTGGGATAGGAGTCGATCGGGCAGATGTTACACATGATGGATCTCCTTCGCACAGCTGTACTGAGAGAGCCGTGCACGTGCGTTTATGGTGTGTGTGTGTGTGGGGGGGTGAGAAGGGGTGGAGTCACATGACTGTTGCCCTGCAGAGCTACGGCCAGAGAGCAATTCCTGGAAAACTGAGACCGGACGAGCTATTCTCACCACCTCTGACAGATGTGCTGCAAGATAGAGGCCACTTTGACAACACTACTTCATCTTTCTTAAAATATTCCCTGCGTTTCATTCTACAGCTATCATACATCCAAAAAGTAGATTCATTGTTTATGGATTCTTTAAAACAATGGCCCCAAAAAGACATTTAAACTGTATAAAACTCATTGCATTCAAAACATTCCACTAATATTTAACAACCAAAAAGTGTTAAAATACATCTGATCTTCAAAATGAACATCAAATATGTTTTTTTATATAGTTTAAAAAACAAACTTAAAGCTTATTTAGCTTTAGCTTATTTGTGCTATCTTTATTTAAATACTACTAGTAATAAATATTACTTATAATACTTACAATATATATATATATATTGTATATGCACCGCATGGTTTCACATAAATAATATTCATGCATTGTTTAAGTATGTTTAAGTGAAATAGTTTATGGGACCCGGTTTTTGAAAGAAAATAATACTTTTATTCAGCTATGTATTAAATTGATAAAAAAGGAAAGACATTTATAATGCTAAAAAAGATTTCAATTTCAAATAAATGCTGTTCTTTTGAGCTTTCAGAATTAATAAATAAAATACATTTGCACAAAAATATTAATTTATAATTCTTGAGGATCTTCATATTAGAGTGATTTCTGAAGGATCATGTGACACTGAAGACTGGAGTAATGATGCTGAAAACTCACAGGAATAAATTACATTACAATATATTGAAATAGAAAACCGTTATTTCAAAATATTACTGTTTTTAATGCATTTTTGATCAAATGAATACAGCCTTGGTGAGCATAAGAAACTTCAGAATAAGAAACATCAGTACATGTATATAAGAAACTGAGATAGTTGTCTGAGGTCATACCTTAAGTGCTTCCCAAATTAGCCTTTAGTCATCTTCTAAGCACATCCTTATCGAATTATTCTGTGTAAAGAGGCTCTGAGAGAGTGACGGGGAGTCACGATCTTACAGAAAAGTAAAGAACAAGGCTATCCATCGCCTCTTTCACAAAAGAAAGAGCTTGTGTGAACACAGAATGTTGTTTCTTACAATCATTTGCACTGTTTGAATACCAGATCTCTTCATGACCATAGAGCTGAACTAGACAGGATGGCAAACAATCTGTTTTTAAACCGATTTCCCAAACACAGTTTTCCCCTTCTGCCATTGGTCAAAGAAACAGGTAGTCCCGCCTCAAACTCACGCCATTGGTTGAGCGAGAGGGGTTTGCCTGGTTACTAGTGTGAGCTTCATCAGTTCATTCTGTAACACCAAAATGAAGACATGATCTTCAATTCTACTTAAAAATACACTTTCATTCATGCTATGTATTCATATTCATATGGCATCTTCTCGGTTGCGCACTTCTCCGACGAGCATTTACATTCATAATAGCTTTATTTGGCCATTTGACATTTTTGTAAAGCTATTGTAGAAAATATTATCCTCAAACAACTGTTCAAGGTGAAGGATTGTAATTTAGGATCAGTGTTTTACTGAGAGTCTGTTTATTCAGTTTCAACTGCTTGTGATCCTACAGGTGCTTATTAAAGGGTTCGGAGTTCATCTTAGAGACCTGTGCAATTCCACATCTCTGGAGGATTTCGTGACCATTGCCGACAAGGACGTGTCTCAGCTGACGCAAAACATCATCTGTCAATCATCTGCTGAATGGCTGAATGACGCAGAGAACAACTTCCTGTCCAACTTGGACTTCCTGAAGCCAATACGGGTGAGCAAATACAATTGTTAAATAATAACATATACATAGGACAACGTTTTATTTAGTTAATTCATTGACGTTACAATACGAGAATAGATGAATGTTCAAATGTTAATGATTGCTGAGTTGATATTGAGTTTTTTATGTCCCATATGTTTCACATAAAACTTGCTTACTGGACTACAATAAAAGCACAGGAATTCGCCAGTTCAATAAACCAATTACAAACAAACTAGGGCAAGTGTATATTTTTGTAATATGGACCCAGTGAACTTTGTCAGGTCTTCAATCTCAACAGAATAACATTGTGGTCACATAATGGCCACTTTTACATAATTTGTTTTTGTAAATCAGAATAATTATTTGTGCATGAAAAGGGAGCCACCGTGACCATCAGCCAAGATTATTCACATATTGATGTCTTTGTGTAAGTTCGCTTTAGACTGAATGTTTTCTTTGTTTTTGAGTAATGAGATTTCAAGATGCCAGGTCCCTACTATCTTTGCACAGCAATTTAGTTATGCAAGCCAGGGGACAATGAGATCTTTGACATGTTTCCTCTAAATCACGACAGTATAGCCCTAGTAACAGCTTAAAACATGAAAGATGCTAAATGCAAATGTATTCACATGTATTGTACTGTTTCCGTAAACATACACTGAAAAAATACACTGCTACAGTAAAAACCACAGCGAAAAACACAAAGAAATGTCACATTGCTTGGTTGCATTTTAAGGTAAAAACAGATTTTTGGTAGTTGGTATATTAACATTATATCACTTAATTAAATATATAGTTTAAGTTGTAAATTAAACAGGCATTCTGATATAACAGAAACATTGTCACAGTATTTTTTACTGTGAATTTCTAAAAAATGGTCGTAATTTTAACGGTAAAAAAAATGTGAAACCGGTAACGTGGTTATGCTACGGTAAAAACCTGGTCATTGGTTTACAGTAAGTTTCCTTACTCTATACAGTGTAATTTCATGTCATTTTACCGTAAAATACTACTTAGATGTACAGTTTTTGGAGATGAAAAAACCCCCAAGTTATCCTATAATTTACTGTTAAAAAAGTAAATTGTTGTGGCTCAAATTTGTTGTTTTTCATTGAAATAAATAAGTTTGGTAACACTTTATTTTACAGTGTCTTTGTTACACGTTACATGTACTTGCCATTGTAATAACAGTTAATTATGTATAATTATTTAATTAATGCATTTAACCCTAAACCAAACCACACATATTGTTAATTAATATTACTCAGTACTTAAATGTATAATTGCGCTGTAACAAAGACACCTTAAAATAAAGTAAAACCATTTGTTTCTTCTAGTTTATTTTTCATTATCAGTTGTGTACATTAGGGTTTTATGCTGGATCTTATGTTGTTAAATGAATTGCATTATTGTAGTTACCAAGATGGTGTTTAGTATTAACGCTGTTCACCCTCTAAATCCTTAAAACTTAAAATGTTGGGTTTTTTTTTTACCATGAATTTCACAGGATCATTGTTATAGTAAAATGTGTACAATATTATTCCCTTGATGAGCTAATAATGTCTTTTGGTCCTGCAGAAAGATGTCAGGTCCGACCCAAAGATTATCCAGGATGTGTCCATAGCAACAGACAGCCTGCTGGAAAGTTTGGGAGCATTAGCGGTGGAGGTACGTCCCCCCTGAAATAGCCCTCACCCCACTTTTGGAGACCGAACTAGACACCAGAGTGAAGTCTTTAATTCCCACCCCAGCTTCCCAAATGATCTTATGCCGTATTAGACCAGTGGATCTGGATTAGTCGCAAAGCGCAAATTAAAAACATATACCGATTAAAAGTATTTTGCTGTAACGCAACAGGAATCAAATAATGTTTAAACGGCAATTATGATTATATTACCAGTCTAATATGGAAATGCAACATGCATTCATTTTGTGCTTTACATCTAGACAAATGATAATAATTAAGCTCTAAATCAGTTTATAACAAGACTTTTGCTTAAAAGGACAAAAAGTTCTGTTAATAAATAGCTAGCATCCCAAACCTCCCCGTGCCTTGGAAACCAAGGAGCTGACGCTTGACATTTCATCGTGCGCGGCCAACTCTGTGTTTCTGCTCTCATGTATTTGGTGACGAGAGTTTAGAAACCAAAGCTGAGTGTTAAGTGCGTTAGCAGCAGTAGTTTGGCCCATCACAAGACTCCCAGTTCCTGCCAGCACTGGGCAAAAGTGCAGAGCTCGACAAATGTTAACTAGCTTGCCTTTAGAACAAAACAGGGGCGCGTTTTTTTTCATTCTCTGCTGTTTCCACATCATCACACAGGGTGTTTGTTCACAGGGATTGTGTCTTACAAGCAATCTCTTTCCAGTTAGTCATAGTTTTTTTATCGTTTTAAACAGAAACAGAAATCCAGTTGACACCAACGCTGCGCTGGCCGTCATTAGTTCCTCTTTGTTCTCACACAAGAGCTGAACTCCAGTAACCCTCACAGCAGCGAGAGGTTACTTCAGGTCGTGCTTTATTTCTCCAGTTACCCTGCCTCGATTGCATGTCTGTCTGGCCTCCAGGGCTTCCTCAGACACCTCGTGATGGCTTACAGGTGACAGATAACAATAGGTCTCTTTTATGGCTAACAGTCGCATACGGAAGAGAGGGAGTAGATGAATCCTTCCCTAATGAGACCTCTGGATGATGTGGGAAAAGAGACTGTGAGCTCATCCTTTCAATAAAAAAAATATATCTTTATTTTTATTTTATGTTTTATATTTTCTGTAGGGATGCACGATATATCGGCCACCATATCGGTATCGGGCGATATATGTCCATTTTTAATGTTATCGTTATCGACTTGAAAATTTGGCGGATATATTAAAGTTGATAAATAATGGATTATGTCCTTCAGATGCACACTGTTCGCCATGATGGTTTTGAATTGCTTGAAATATGATTTGAATTACTTCAAAAAAGTAGAATTCAGTTCAGTGCAACATGTGCAACACAAATCTGTCACATAGGCTACATAAAATTATAATGAGAGCATTATAATTGTGTGCTTGGGACATGGATTTTAATGGTTAGACTTTTGTTTTTGTAATCAGGCTCTCAAAAATCAAATAAAAATGCAGATTTATCAGCCAATAAAGAATTATCGGTTATCGGTATCGGTAACATTTTCATATCTGTGCATCCCTAATTTTTGTAATTTTCTTTCTATAGTTTTGATTAATTTGATTTCAGTTTTAGTTTTACTTCTTTAGTATTTCAAGTTAGACTAAAGGACAATGAGAACAACTGTTTTTACTGGCATGAGGGCGGAGCAACCTGTCACTCACATGAGATCGACCAATAGCAAACCACAACCATCCAATCAATTCCCAATGGACAAATTCAAGTCCTGCCCTAGATTTGTTCTTGTTTGAGAAGCCGTTTCACTCGGATATACGACACAATAGGGAAGAAAAGACTATTGCAACTGTTTTATGCCGACTTTAAGTTTTCATTTTAACGACAATAACCCTGTCTAAAAGAACTTAGGTTCCTGATTCCTATTGGCTGAGTTCATTCCCTGTTGTAATAAATGGAAAACTGAAGATATGCTAATTAAGCCGTTAGTAAAGCTCTTTGTGTTAACTTCTCAGAAGGGTTGATGATGGTGACTTTGGAAATTGCACATGCCAAAGGTGTTTACAACCCTGTGAATCATATTAACTCATCATTTAATAACCTGACTGACTATAACCCTTCTACGCAAACGTTCAAACAAATACTTATGTAACACTGCGTGAAACCATCCATTTATTTCAAAATGAAAACACTCTCATCAGCATCATACCATCATTCTCATAACCCATTTTTCCCACATGCATCCATTAATGTGATGGAAATGTCAGAAAGCAGTTTATTATGGTCTTTTGTCCTCTTGAGTCGTCTTTCGGTCTCATCAGGAGGATGACCGATAGTAACCTCGTCGTCGGCAGGCAGGCATGCGTGAGCGTGTTACAGCAGCGTCTCTGTTTAGCTTGTTTTCGGGCAAGTGGCACAAGATACGGTTTTCACAAAACTCCCTTGCATTCCTCTCCAAGCACTCGATGACCCTAAAAACACTTACATTTATCCTCTGTTTTACGCTTTTGTTCAGTTTTTCTCTCAGTACTTAAAGATGCAAAACGCAAGTCTCTGAGTTTTTACAGAACTACGCCCCCTCTGGCGACAAGCGAAACTGCAACCAGAGTTGTGCACGCTCATGGACCACACGCATCTTTTATTGGATATGTTTTATGTTTCATGTTGTACTATTCTTCCGAACACAATTCCTAGTTTATGAAACTGTTCACTAACAATGGTAGTAAAACCAATTCTGATTGTACATGTATCTAGCTTACGCTAAAGCATTACACATTTTACGCATCGTCATTTGTTGTCATACATAGATTGGCCGTATCAAACATTAGAGACTGGGCTATATCTTACCGTTTTATCAAGAAAAAAGCCAACTGAGGATCCCGTTTGAGACCAAGAGCAGACCGGAGATCTCTCCATATGTTGAATGCCTTCCCGAGGTTGACTCTCGTCTTACTCCGACGCCTGTCTGACTCCAATTTGGACCTTTTGGTGGCACTAGACAACATTTTTCTCTTCTTTACTTTACGTGGAGTTTGGGTTGGGGTTTGGAATGGACTACAAGCCGGTCTCTTTGAATCCATCTTCTACCTTTGACGCACGAGTTGTCTTCGCTGATGCGGAGAATGGCGGCGCCGGCGAATACACAAACCTGCGAGACATAGCCTGGTGAGCGTGAACGCGCATGACGTCACGCCCAGTCTCAAATTCGAGCCTGAATCCCTCTTATATATTTTACTGTACAGGATTATAGAGGCAATCTCAGTGCGCAGAGAAGGGCTCATTCAGCCCATCAGGCAGTTCCTTAAGCATGTATAGGATAGAAAAACAGGTATTTTTAACATGAAAAATTGCGCAATGCACCTTTAAACATATTTAACTGTCATTATTGTCTTAGCTTCGATACGCTAAAAACCTGTATAGGCCGCTATGTTTGTGGAAAACAAAATGAATTTTTAATAAATTTTTAATAAATATTCATCCAACTTTTTTTACAGTCTGCCAAAGTCTCTGTATAGTGACTCAAAAATACCATAAAAGTTTCATTAAAATGGTTCATGTACAATATTGCCAGTGGAACAGACTGAAATATGAGTCATTATTCACTGAAAGTGAATGCAAATAAGAACATTATAAGAACATTTTGTTCCTCGCACAAAGCTTTTGTATGGCTTTACAAGACTGGAAGTATCATGCACATTTCTCTTTTTGTGTTTCACATTAAAAAAAAAACATGGAAATAATGACAGAATAAAAATAAAGAATAACGATTGCGCAATTCAGACATCCAGAAGAAACAAAGATGTATTATTATGTTTGGGTTTAGTCAGCATCGGTAACACCCTTCAGTGACGGTGACAACACTTCATAACAATTACACCCGGTGACACATAGAGCTATAATGCAGGCCGGCACGTGCACTACACACTTCAAGACTCAAAAACAACACATCGAGGTTGTATTCGTTTGGACTGGACGTACAAGATCATGTAACGGGACAGCAAGTGTTTGCCATTAATATTAGTCTCACCCTTTCCTGAATCTGCTGTAACAGTGAATGATGTACTTTGAAAGAACTGAATCAACACAGTCATTATGTCATCCGGTGTGCCTAGATGTTTGCATTTGTTTTCCCGTCACCAGACAAACCGTTTCAAGCTATTTTTTAGCATAAGCAAATATTTTGTGACGTTCGACGCTCTTCACTTACTTGATAATCAAGGAAATGTGCGTTTTCGATGTGATTAATAACATCAGTCTGTTTTCCTGATTGCCTTCGAACCACTTCAAGCTTTAAAACAACTTCAAATTGAAAACCTTAAAGCTGTTAAAATTACTGATAGGCTCTCAAGCAAACATCAAAGTTTGTCTAGGTAACACTTTAGAATACGGTTCCTTCGTTAATTAATAACTACACAGGAACAAATGAGTAACACAATATTAACAATCTAGTAACTACTATTAACTAACAAGAAATTCTGATTAACGAATTAGTAAGTAACAGTGCACAGATGAAAGTGGTAGTTCACTATTAACTAATTGATAACTACTTTTTTTTAATGCTTCCCAGATAACTACTGAAGAAGATTAATAGTTCATGCAAAACTAATCAATAACTAATGCAGGACAAATGACTAGCACTACATTAACATTAATAACTGCTACTGTAAACAAATACACAAGGTTTATCAATATGTAATAGCATAGCAGACTTATGATTTGGGAAATAATTAGCATATGCTCTCTCCTAGAGAACTATTTATTAACTGAATAATTTTAAAGAAATGGCTTTTTAAATGCAGTTGTCGGGACCTTACTTGTCCTGTAGTGATTCAATGCCAGTCCAGAGGAATGCCAGAAAATTGGCCAGAGTCACGGTGACGGCTGGAACATATTGAGTTATCGGCCATCCAAATACCTTATACAGTGATTTTATTTAACCTATACCTCGCAAAAAAAAAAAAAAATGTATTAATGTCTCCTACCTCATACGTGTGTGCAAATATCTTGTGAAGGATTAGAAGATTCTACACTTTAGGATTGGCTTTTCATGTAAGAATCATGATAACTAACTAGTAATGACTCAAGTGTTACTACATACTTCTAAAGGAATGACTAATTATTTGGATCCGTATTCTAAAGTGAAGATCATGGTAACTAACTAGTAATTACTCAAGTGTTACTACATACTTCTATGGGAATTACTAATTATTTGGATCCGTATTCTAAAGTGAAGATCAAGGTAACTAACTAGTAATTACTCAAGTGTTACTACATACTTCTATGGGAATTACTATCTAAAACTTCACCAAAAACCTCAAAAGCTTAAAAGAATTAGTAATTCCTTTAGAAGTATGTAGTAACACTTGAGTAATTACTAGTTAGTTACCGTGATCTTCACTTTAGAATACAGATCCAAATAATTAGTCATTCCTTTAGAAGTATGTAGTAACACTTGAGTAATTACTAGTTAGTTAGCATGATTCTTACAGTAGTTCTCTGGGAAGCATTAAAAAAAAGTAGTTATTGATTAGTTAATAGTGAACTACCACTTTCATCAGTGCGCTTTTACTTACTAATTTGTTAATCAGAGTTTCTTGTTAGTTAATAGTAGTTACTAGATTGTTAATATTGTGTTACTCATTTGTTCCTGTGTAGTTATTCATTAACGAAGGAACCGTATTCTAAAGTGTTACCTTTGTCGATTGTTTGACCTTGTAATAATATTTCACAATACACAGTTTTCACAGTATCTTTGATCAAATAGCTGCTGCCTTGGTGAGAATAAGAGATTTTCAGACCCGAAACTTTTGAACCCTGGTGTAAACAAATATAGATTTTATACTGAAAATGAAGGACTTTTTTTGACTCTCTTAAAGGTGCATTGTGTAATATTTAGGAAGATCTTTTGACAGAAATGCAATATAATATACATAACTATGTTTTCAGTGGTGTATAAAGACCTTACATAATGAACCGTTATGTTTTTATTACCCATCTACATACACGCGGGTCCCCTTACATTGAAATAGCCATTGTGTTTCTACAGGAGCCCTAAACGGACAAACGTGTTTCGTCACTTTTGTTGTTCTTTATGCAAAGAAGCTAGCTAAAGTCAGCGAATAAAACACTGACACAATGGTGAACAAGTAACAATAATATTCGCAATAACATATCGTTTTACTGAATAATTAAGTAAATTTAATTTTTTAATTTATCTTTGTAAAAAAACCTCATTGTTGGCTACTCTCTGGTGTCTCAGACGACGACATCTTTTCCTGTCGGCCACCGTAACTTCTGTTGGTTGCAATTCGCAACCTCACCACTAGATGCCTCAAAAATGGACACACTGCACCTTTAAGTGATCAAACTTGTCTCATTGTTTGTTTCCCAGCTTATCAGTATGAAGAGCTGGCGGGACATGCGCAACGAGATCATGTACCTGACGGGCAACAGCACGCAGACCCCCAACCTCATGTACCAGGCCGTGTCCCGCATCGTCTGCGGCCACCCGGAGGGCGGAGGCCTGAAGATCAAGTCCCTCAACTGGTACGAGGATAACAACTACAAGGCCTTGTTCGGCAGCTACGGCAATGACAACGACAGCGAGCCGGTTTCCGCTTACGACAACTCCTCCAGTGAGTCAAGTCCTAATTCTCTCTTTTCCTTCACTTGTGGATGCAAAATATGTCACGTCCCCTGCTAAACTGTTTAAAAAACTCGTCATCTCTCCATTAGCGCCCTACTGCAACAACGTGATGAAGGGCCTGGAGTCGAGTCCCATATCGCGCATGATTTGGAGAGCTCTGAAGCCGCTGCTCATGGGAAAGATCTTGTACACCCCCGACACTCCTGCCACCCAGAGGATCATACAAGAGGTCAGGAGATTGAGGAGTGTTACATGAGCTGATTACTGTATGTTAAACTACTGTTGACCAGGTTTCTGTGAGTCAAAGATTTCAACTCACATACTCATTCTGGATTATTTTCTATTTTTTATTCTAATCATCAGATCATGTCATGATGACACTAGCCATCCGAACTAGTGTTATTTTATTATTATTATTTATATACTAGTGCTGTCAAATCGATTAATTGCGATTAATCGCATCTAACATAGTTTGTAAATATATATTTATATGTGTGAATGCATGTGTATACATATAAACATACAGTATATATATTATAGAATGACAAACTTTTTTTTTAGATGTGATTAATCACGATTAATTGATTTGACAGCACCATTATATACTATTATACTATTTTTTAATGTGTTGAATTACATTTTTATACATTTAGGATTTTATTTAAGGTTTTTCATCTAACATTTATATGATATTTTATTTTAAATGAATGAAAATATAACAAAATGCCTAAATATTTATATATTTCCTGAAAAAGTTGTTTATTGTGGACACTTGTTGATGCTTTTCACTGCGCAATATATTAAAATAACCTTTTAAAATATTGATAAAAATTATTAAATTTACTTCATTTCATATAATTGAAAGATATGAAGGCACAATTTATTTTCATCCACAAAAATAATTTTGAGTATTCAAGCAGAAACCTGTAGATCAAGATTTTGAATATCATGAGAAATAGTATGTCCATATTTGAGCAAATATCTGAAGTATATATATACAATATTTTTTTATATATTTTGTATGATATCCATACAAAATATATATATCCATATTCCAGCAATCCCCAGCAGTACCTTAAGGTCTGGAAGGCCTGGGTCTAGAAGACCATCCTAAAGCCGGGCTCAGACTACAGGAGTTTCAGGTCGATTTATGCCCGAAAAATCGCGTCCAGGGCATCAGTCGGTTCAGATGTTTGGCCCAGATTATCTGGTAAAGTGATGCGGTTACAGATCTTAAACCTCCCGATCTGCTCGCGGACACATCGGGGTCGCCCCGACAATATCAAACATGTTTGATATTTAGGATTTTAAATCGGGATGGTTACGACTGTGATTACGTCAGTGCTTCCATAATAGACAATGAGAGACAAGTCTACAAGGAGACGGAAGTGACGAACTTTTAAAATGGCGACCGCGAAACAACAAGAGTCCGAGATGGAGATTGAGGAACGGCTGGTCGAAATGTATCAACAACACGACTGCCTTTATAACGTCTCCTCATATAATGTCCACAGTATCCATTTTGTTAGATCACGTGAGGTGCTAAATCTGGCATGAGTATCTTGTAGTGTGTGATGCGCCACGATTTTCAAATCTTGTAGTGTGTGCAGGTTTGAGATTTGAAAGAAGAAAGTTCACAGTCGGTTAAGATTAAAAACTCCTTAGGTCTGAGCCCTGTTTAACTCTGTCTGTTTTTCTCAGGTCAATAAGACGTTTCAAGAGTTCGGCGTGCTCAGGGACCTCGGGGGCATGTGGGAAGAGATGAGACCCAAACTCTGGAGCTTTATGGAAAACAGTGAGGAAATGGACCTTGTGCGGGTGCGTCATACACACACACACACACACACACACACACAAGACACTGTTCCTGTTAGTCTGTTAGTCACCTCTGAGCACATGATTTTGTGGAAGTAGCTCAGATTGTGAACTTCACACTGCCACCTTTTGGACGTAAGCGGTACTGCGTTTTAACCTCCCTACTGAACTCACATGGCTCACAACGTGTGGCGCTCTGCGGGATGCATACTTATTAGTGGAGATCTTCAAACCCTTGGAGTATTCGAAGGACCTATTTGCGCCTAATCGAATGAAAAAGTGTGTTAGCTTAGGTGTTTTGCTGTCATAGGCACAAAATGCATGACTCCGTGTCACATTTCTATGTGCATGGGACGTGCAAAAAAAATACAGAAATAAATAAATGAATAAAAATGTAGGTTAAAATAAATAAAGTGAATGGATAATAGATCTAACAATATAATAATGAGTAGAACAAACTTAATAAATAATTAAACTTAACAAAAAATAAACATTTTCCAAATATTATTTTAGACATTATGACAAATTTTTAACAGTATATATAGTATACAGGTATAAGTGTGTGATACAATTTAAAAAATATATTGGATTTCATACTTTTGTTGACATTTTGTTTTTGTTTAAATTTATCGATGCAGTAGATTAAAATAAAATAAATAAACATTTGAATAAAATAAACAAGTAAATAATACATATAACAGTACAATAATGAGTTGAAAAAACATCATAATTTAATAGAAAATATTTCCAAATATTTTAGACATCTTTATGATATACATTTTTCACAGTATGAAGTATAAGTACATGTGTGTATTAAAACGTATAGAAATATTATTATATCATAGTTTTGTCTTTTTGTTACGTGTCTTGATTCACTAATTTATAATATTAGAAGCAGTGTGTCTTTTACAGCTACAGTAGCTACGTGATATTGTCATATGTACCGATTAAGTGAATGTAATTCTTCCTAAACAGACGCTCCTCCAGAACAACGCTAGCGCTCGCTTCTTTAATGCCAAGCTGAGCGGGACAGACTGGCGCGTGGAGGATGTGTCCAGCTTCTTGTCCAAAGCTTCAGAGGACACGCGTCCTCACGGGACAGCGTACACCTGGAGAGAGGCGTTCAACGAGACGGATCAGGCCATCCAAACCATCTCTCGGTTCATGGAGGTACACACATGCACACACAACCAAACGCCATTCATCCATCTAGGAATTTGTTCCGTTGAACACAAGGGCTTGATCTCATTATATGTGAGCATGGATTACATCCAGTCCTTTAAAACGGCATCAGCAGGGCATCTTGTGGTCTTTGCTAATCAATTTAATGTTTCTAAGAAAACCGAATCCACGCTTTAAGTGCCTGTCCTATTTTTCTGGGTCAGTGTGTCGCCCAGTCAGAAAGAAACAGTCCTCAGTTCTCCACTAAATTACAGTAACAAATCAATTATGCCGCGCTCCCAACAGAAAACCACCAAAACAAGTCATCCCAGTCTAAAGCCAGATGGATTGACTGATTATTTTGTGATTTAGGGCCAGATTTACTAAAGACACGTAGTGCAAAATTAGCGCTGCAAAGGCATGGACAAGTTGTTGTTTTTTCACATTGCATATGCATTTGTAGGACTTTCCCTTACAGACGCACACTTTATGGGAGGAGAGTATTTAAATGAATGATTTACTAAGGTTTGCGCTAGTCAATTTACTGGTATTTGCGCCATTATTTATCGCTGATGTTTTAAACCAGATGCGTTATGGAAATGATCTTCCATCTGCACTTTTATGGGATTTAGTAGGGGGGGGGGGGGGGGGGGAATTGGTCCAGATTATTTGATTGCCAGAATTGAGGATCATCGATTTAACCTGACCCCGACTTCTTTCTGATGAACTTTTCAATTTCCTCTCCTGAAGTGTGTGAACTTGGATAAGTTGGAGCCGGTGGCTAATGAAGAACGTTTGGTAAACAAGTCCATGGATCTGCTGGACGACCGCAAGTTCTGGGCTGGGATAGTGTTCCCGGACATGAAGGCCAACACGTCTGATCTGCCGCCCCACATCAACTACAAGATACGCATGGACATCGATAATGTGGAGCGCACTAACAAGATCAAGGATGGGTATGATAGGCTACGTTTTTCTAATCATGCTACGAATCGGTCCGTACAGCTTCCGTGTGGAGAAAATGAATGATGTGATTGTGTTTGCCGCAGATATTGGGATCCCGGTCCTCGAGCGGACCCGTTTGAGGATATGCGGTACATCTGGGGCGGCTTCTCTTACCTGCAGGATGTGATTGAACACGGGATCATACGAGCTCTGACGGGAAGCAAGGAGAAAACTGGAGTCTACATCCAGCAGATGCCTTATCCCTGCTATGTGGACGACGTGTAAGAAACATCATAACGCAGCCTTTACATTAAATTAATACTCTGTACATTCATGATCAGGTTCAGAGAAAAACAAGTGAGGGACCCCATCCGTAAAATAGGCAGCTATATGTTTTCATGCATAAAGACCCAATTTATACTGTGGAAAAAATAATATTTTAAATACAGTATGTGTAAAATATATTTTATTGATATTTCCTATTACATTAAATTAGGTTTTTTTCTACTCGCTATAGTATTGTTAACTGTATATATTTATTTATATTTTGTATTATTTATTTATTTAAATCTATTATTTCTTTACATTTTTATTATTTAATTATATATTTGTTTATTTATATAAATCTATTATTATTATTATTTTATTTATATAATATAATCTATTTTTATTTGTTTGTTTTGATTCATTTAAATCTAATTATGTGTTATTGATTGATTGAATAATTTTATTTATTAATAATATTTATTTATGTTTTGTATTATTATTTAATTATATATTTTTAATATTTGTAGTATATATTTAATATTTGTATTATTATTTATTTATATATTATAATCAATTTTGTATTATTTATTTATTTATTTATTTAAATCTAGTTTTATTATTAATTTAAATAAAAAAAATATTGATTTATATATTTGAATAATTATTGAATAATTATTATAATTATATATTTTTTATTTGAATCTATTTTTATTATTTTATTTTATTTTAATTAATTATTTTTGTTGTAATTTGTATTAATTAATTCAAAGGCAGCTAACTACTGACCAATTTGGTGTGCCACACATTTGATTTCAGTAGAGTTTGGCATTAGCATGTTGCTAACCGAAGAATGTGATACTATAATCATAAAAGCACAAATATTGTCACAAGAATGCTAAATTATTCACTACGTTGAGCTTGTTTTAGTGCATTAAGATGCTGTTTGTGCCCTAAACGAGGTATCTTTCGGATATCGTTGACGCTGAAGGCGTAACCCACCCTGTCTCCTCTTTCCTAGTTTCCTGCGGATAATGAGCCGCTCCATGCCTCTGTTCATGACTCTGGCCTGGATGTACTCGGTGGCCATCATCATCAAGGGTGTGGTGTACGAGAAGGAAGCGCGGCTCAAAGAGACCATGAGGATTATGGGTTTGGATAATGGGATCTTGTGGCTGAGCTGGTTCATCAGCAGTCTGATACCACTGCTCATCAGCGCCGCCCTACTGGTGCTCATCCTGAAGGTGTGCATTGCTCCGTTCGTGTAGTAAAAATACAACCCTAACAGCAACGATTCGAGCTGGTTCTGTTTCTCGTATTGTGCTCAGATGGGGAATCTCCTGCCGTACAGTGACCCTGGCGTAGTCTACTTGTTCCTGGCCTCCTTTGCCGTGGTGACCATCATGCAGTGTTTCTTGATCAGCACGCTCTTCTCGCGCGCTAACCTCGCCGCGGCCTGCGGAGGCATCATATACTTCACCCTCTACCTTCCCTATGTGCTGTGCGTGGCCTGGCAGGATTACGTGGGCTTTGGCGCCAAAATAGTAGCGGTGAGTGTGAATTGAAGCGAGTGTGAATGAAGACCCTATATATAGTGTGAAAAATTAATATTATAAATGTGTCTAGATTTGGAAAATATTTCTTACTTTCTTCATTATAATGTAATTTGTATTTGTTTAATTGAATCCAGTTTTTATTTATTTACTTATTTTAATGTAATTTGTATTTATTTATTTATTTACTTGTTTATTTTAAACTAATCTTACTTGTTTATTTTAATAGCATTTATGTTTATTAATTGTATTCTATTATTTATTATTTACTTATGTATTTTAATAACATTATTTATTTACTTATTTTAATAACATTATTTATTTACTTATTTTAACCTATTTTTCTTATTTATTTGAATACATTTATTTATTTTAGTCTATTTATTTTAATTGTTTAATTAAAATATTTATTTTCTATTCTGTTCAATTAAGTAAATGTTCTACTCAGTATGGTACTGTATTGATGCATTATTTATTTACTTATTTATTTTATTCTACTTTATATTTATTTATTTACTTTATTCTAATCAAATTTTTATGTATTCATTTAAATCTAATTTTAATTATTTATTGACTTACTGTATATAACCTAATAATTCTTTACTTACCGGTATTTATACTTATTTAATCTATATTTTATTCATTAATTTGAATCTAAGTATTAGATTTATCTAGTATTAGATCAAAAGATTTATTTTCTACGCAGTTACATTTATTTTAAGTATTTTTTACTCATTATATTACTGCCCTGTTAGATGTATTATTAATTTACTTATTTATTTTAATGTAATATTTATTTATTTATTTTCATCTTGATTATTATTACTGTGCCCTGTGCTGTGCTGTGTATGTGTGTTTGACCGGTGAACGTGATCTCACCAAGTACCACATGTTCCTGGATCAACATCTTTGTTGATCCTGGATCAACTTTCCAATCACCCAATCAGATTTGAGGGACAAGTTTACAGTTTATGTCAAGTTTAGGCTTAGAACCAGGGCGAAGTACTTAAACATCAGTGCTATTCACCTATCATTACCCTCTGATTTTAGGGAAAAGTTATGGGTAGGGTTAGGTTTAGGGATAGGGATTGGGTAAGGACTACATTTTGGGACAGGAATGTTGATCCAGGATCAACAAAATATGTTTTACTTGGCAAAATCACGGTGACCGTGTTGGACCTGACGCACTCAAGGCCTCTCCCTGTCTCTCCTCAGAGCCTCCTGTCTCCGGTGGCGTTCGGCTTCGGCTGCGAGTACTTCGCTCTGTTCGAGGAGCAGGGAGTGGGAATACAGTGGAGTAACCTTCTCTCCAGCCCCATGCAGGAGGACAGCTACAGCCTCACCACCTCCATCTCACTCATGCTCTTCGACGCTGTGCTCTACGCCGTCATGACCTGGTACATTGAAGCAGTGTTTCCAGGTTAGTGGCATTCGGTTCATGCTTGCAAGATATTGGATGGCTTTGTGAGGTTTCTAATGGTGTAAAAAAAATGTCAATCTCACAGGCCAATATGGCATCCCACGTCCCTGGTACTTCCCTTTCACCAAGTCCTACTGGTGTGGAGAGAAATGTGGTTGGATTACAGCAGCGCCGACCAACAATAAAGAAAATGCTGAAGGTATTTAAAAATCTTGGTTGTGTTCATTATTTTTGACAGGTTCAGAAGAATATGTTTAACCAAAAGCTATTTGATGTGCGCACTGTAAAATCAAAATATTGAGTGTAAACGCTGACATATGCGGTTTGATTTCTCTTCTAGCTGTATGCATTGAAGAGGAACCAGCCCACCTGGATCCAGGTGTTTACATCGAGAACCTGGTGAAGGTCTACAGCAATGGCAAACTGGCAGTGGATGGTTTGACTCTAGGTTTTTACGAGGGTCAGATCACCTCCTTCCTGGGCCACAATGGCGCTGGAAAAACCACAACCATGTAAGACAACTCAACACAAGATCTTAACAACATCTGATGCTAACAATGTGCATAATGTAATAATGTAATACTTGCTTTCTTAGGTCTATCCTCACTGGCCTGTTCCCACCCACCTCGGGCACTGCTTATATCCAGGGCAAAGACATCCGCACCGATCTGAACGCCATACGTCAAAACCTGGGCGTGTGTCCGCAGCACAACGTCCTCTTTAGCATGTACGCTGCCACCAAAAGCACATTTTAGGAGCTCGGTTGTTTTGCGCATGTGACAAAATAAAAGATTAATAGCTCTTGTCTATGTGTTTTAGGCTCACCGTGGAGGAACACATCTGGTTTTATGCACGTCTGAAGGGTTTGCCCGAGGAGAAGGTGAAATCGGAGATGGAGCAGATTGTGATGGACCTCGGCCTGCCTCATAAAAGCAAATCTCGCACCAACCAGCTCTCAGGTGCGGAAATTAGGAGATTTTTTCAATTTATGCTCACCAAGGCTGCATTTATTTAATGAAAAATACAGTAAAAACAGTAATATTGTGAAAGATTATTACAATTTAAAAGAACTGTTTTTAATATATGGTAAGATGTCATTTATTCCTGTGATCAAAGTTGAATTTTCAGCATCATTACTCCAGTCTTCAGTGTCACATGATCCTTCAAAAATCACTCTTAATATGATGATTTGATCCTCAAGAAACATTTCTCAGTATTATCAATGTTGAAAACAGTTGTGCTGCTTCATATTTTTGTGGAAGCAATTTTCAGTATTGTTTGAATAGAATTAGCAAAAGAATTTGACTTTTTTAACATTACAAATGTCTTTTTTGCTCAATATAATGTGTCCTTGTTCAATAAAAGTATTAATTTCTTTTAAAAATTGAATAGTATTGTATAAACCATTTTTTTAAATTTCCATAAAAATAGCTATATTAGGTAACACTTTATTTTACAGTGTCCTTGTTACATGTTACATATACTTACCATTGTAATAACAGTAAATTATGTTAAAAACTAACCCTCAACCAACCCTAATCCTACCCTAACCCTATAGTAAGTACACGTAGTTGCTTAATATTACTCAGTACTTCAATATATAATTACACTGTAACAATGGCACCTTAAAATAAAGTGTAACCCTATATTATGATATTAAAAGAACTAACCGTTATGGTCCTTATAGGAGGAATGCAGAGGAAGTTATCAGTGGCGCTGGCATTCGTTGGAGGATCGAAGGTTGTGATCCTGGATGAACCGACCGCTGGAGTCGATCCTTACGCTCGCCGTGGGATCTGGGACCTGCTGCTGAAGTATCGTCCAGGTACAGGCCGA
Organism: Rhinichthys osculus; assembly: GCA_029959095.1. Lineage (NCBI taxonomy): Eukaryota > Metazoa > Chordata > Actinopteri > Cypriniformes > Leuciscidae > Rhinichthys > Rhinichthys osculus. Next base: position 46,638,536 of record JARWKJ010000005.1, read on the forward strand.
TTCTGTCCGAGCCAACGTTGTCCTGACGTTCTTCCCGAAAGGTTCTTTTAAGCTGTGTGGTTTCTCCTTCAGGGCGCACGATCATCCTGTCCACCCACCACATGGACGAAGCTGATATCCTCGGGGATCGTATCGCCATCATCTCCCACGGGAAGCTGTGCTGTGTGGGTTCCTCTCTGTTCCTCAAGACCCAGCTGGGAACGGGATACTACCTGACGCTGGTGAAGAAAGACTTCGATCTCTCCGCAAGCTCCTGCCGCACCTCCAACAGCACCGTCTCCTATTCCAAAGCAAGTCTCAAGAAGGTAGGAATGTTGTTTAATATACATATTGGCTATAAAGGAGTGGGTGATCTTCGTATTTATATTACTCACCCTATCTGAAGTTTTCTTGGTGCCATATTTAGTGATTTTCTTTGCCTCTGTAGGAGGACAGTGTATCGGAGAGCAGTTCTGATGCCGGGCTTGGCAGCGACCATGAAAGCGAAACCACCACCATAGGTATTTAGCAGGGTTATTATTGTTAAAAGGACAGTTCAGCCCAAAAATAAAAATTCAGTCATCATTTACTCACCCTCAAATTGTTTCAAACCTGTATGAGTTTCTTTCTTCTGTCGAGCACAAAAGCAGACATTTTAAATAATGTTGGTTAACAGAGAGTTGATAGCAGCCATTATTTTTTTTCCTACTATGGAAGTCAATGGCTACCGTCAACTATTTGTTTCTCAGGGAAAAGCAAATGCTTGCGAGTGGACACAAAAGGATATGAAATATAGTTTCTCCTTCCATCTCGTATTTTTTCCATCACCATGTCCCTTAAGGGGCTCCGTAGAATGCGTTATTCGCTATCCGTGCATTTCCGGATAAGTAATTTGGCTTTGGGCACGTCCCTATCAACTAAGACTAAAACTATTCAGACAATTTTAGTTGTTTTGAAATAAAGCTGAAATAAACTAAAGAATGAATATTAATTGGAAAACATAAACTAAGCAAAAATTAGAAATGCTACTTTGGCGACTTACTCAAATAAGTTTAAGCTGAAGCACTAAAATAGATCAAAACTGAACTAAAAAATAAAAGTGAAATGAAGATAAATTAAAAATGACAAAAGCACATAACAAAATTACTGAAAATATTAAGATTAGTGCTCTCAATCGATTAAAAAAACTAATTAATCACACATTTTTTCTGCAATTAATCGTGATTAATCACAGCTAACATTAACGTTTTTAATATATGTTTATATTGTAATAATTTCACATTTAATCTCCAAATTAATGTAGAAACAACATAAAGACAGTATATTCTAAATATTTAATCTAACAAAAATGTATAAAGTTATCAAAACCTTCATAGTCTTCACTGCATAAAATATCAATTAAATACAGATTCATCCTTTTTAATGCTACAAAAGTTATTCAGTCATAAGCAGTGAGTGGTTTTCTCTTTGTCTTTTGTTCTTTTATCAACATGAATGACAGACAGCAGCAGGTTTATTAGGCTGCTGTCACTTTAAGACCTGCCGCACATGACTCGGATCTGACGTGCAACTCCTAACTCATTTGAGACTGTGCTTACAAGTATTCTCGACAAAATTGGTATTTTGGCATTTTAAAAAGATATTACTAAATAGCACTGGTCTATAGAGTTAATACACATTTAAAGGGATAGTTCACCCAAAAATGAAAGATCTTTCATTATTTACCCTCATGTTGTCCAAAATACATGCGTTTTGAATGCTTTCTCAACTCTTTCCATACTCCAGACGTCTCCCTGATCTCAAATGTGATTTTCAAGCACGTCCCTACAGCCAGACTAGTTGAAGATATGGGCCATGAGATCATGTACGTTCTGCCTTACGAGTCTGCCAAAGCTGGAGAGTTCGTGGAGCTCTTCCATGAGATCGACGACCGGCTCACCGACCTCGGCATTTCCAGCTATGGCATCTCTGACACCACACTGGAAGAGGTACCATAAACCAAATATCTCTTCATTTAATTCTGTTCATTCCATGCAATGATGTGAATATAATTGGTTTGTGATTATTTTGAGCAGATTTTCCTCAAAGTGGCAGAAGACAGCGGCGTCGACGTTGAAATCTCAGGTAAAGCCGAACACATTTCTCTTTTTGTTGGATAGTGTCCTTGGAAAGACGTAGAGTTACTATGTTTTTCCCATTATGTTGTCGATCAGATGGGACTCTACCAGCGCGCAGGAACCGCAGACACGCTTTTGGGGACCATCAGAGCTGCCTGAAGCCTTTTACTGAAGACGACTTTGACCTCAATGACTCAGAAGGTGATCCAGGTAGTTACTTTACCCATCCTTCATCCATCCCACTTATTTGGAGTATGTTTTGAGTTCTGAACCATCATCTCATGTCTTTAGATAGAGCCAATTCACGTGAAGAAAATATTGCTTATATAGCAAAGTATTTACTATATTTTGACTTGATATTGAAATATTATAAATCAATTATAACCCTAACCCTAAGGTCAATATTTACAAAAGTTTAAAAGTTTGGAATAATTACTTCTTTTTTTTTTATGTTTAAGTCTCATTTGCTCACCAAAGCTGCATTTATTGATAAAAAAATACAGTGAAAACAGTACTATTGTGAGATATTATTACAGTTCAAAATAACTATTTTCTATGTAAAATTTAATTTATTCCTGTGATCAAAGTTGAATTTTCAGCATCATTACTCCAGTCTTCAGTGTCACATGATCCTTCAGGAATCACTCTAATATGCTGATTTGATGAAAAAACAACATTATCAATGTTGAAAATAATTGTTCAGCTTCATATTATGGAAACCATAATACATTTTTTTAGGATTTTTTTGATGAATATGAAGGAAAAAAACTGCTTTTATTTGTATTAGAAATCTTAAAATAATATACAGTATAAAATATAGTATAGATTTCTTTAAAAAAAAATCTTTCTGACCCCAAACTTTTGAACTATGGTATAAATAGATAAATATGATATTTCTGTTTATTGCTATATACGCGTACAAATATTCTGGTCACACTTTAGATTAGGGTCCAATTCTCACTATTAACTACGACTTTTGCATCAATAAACTTCTGATTACTGCTTATTAATAGTTATTAAGGTAGTTACTGGTAGGTATTGGGTATAATTAGATATGTGGAATATGGTCATGCAGAATAAGGCATTAATATGTGCTTTATAAGTACTAATAAACAGCCAATATCCTAGTAATATGCATGCTAATACACAACTAGTTAATAGTGAGAATTGGACCCTAAACTAAAGTGTTACCCATATTGTTTGTGCTTATTTACTGGAAGACAATGTCATATGAAATTGATGATGATTTTTTAATATCTTCTTTGTTTTGGTGCACCTGCAGAATCCCGTGAGACGGACTGGTTGGGCGGCGCCGATGGTAAAGGCTCGTACCAGGTGAAGGGCTGGAGTCTGAAGAGACAGCAGTTCGTGGCTTTGCTCTGGAAACGCTTCCTGTACGCCCGACGCTCCCGGAAAGGTTTCTTTGCTCAGGTATGCTGTTCATGTACTATTCTATTTTAAGATTTTCCTGTGTTGTCTGTTTGCAATTCCTAATTATGTCCTTAAAAAACGTCTCATTCCAGATCGTTCTTCCGGCTGTGTTCGTGTGCATCGCCCTGGTCTTCAGTCTCATCGTCCCTCCGTTTGGAAAGTATCCCAGTCTCGCTCTGGAGCCCAGCATGTATGAGGAGCAGTTCGCCTTCTTCAGGTGCACGCTACCATCCACACACTTGAGTCTGCGGGTTGATTCCCATGAGTCTTTGAGAGTCTAATGATTGGTTTCTCACTACAGCAATGATGCACCAGAGGACAGGCATACAAACAGCTTACTCGAAGCTCTGATGGACAGTCCGGCTTACAACGAACAATGCACAGATCAGCAGAACGATGTGTGAGTCCTCAAACCTTTTCCTCACATCGCTTTGCTGTAGTCCAAATTAAAAAAAGAGCTGCAGGCGTTCTCAGATAGAGATATTAATGATTGCATTCACAGTTTATTCTGAAAAAATGATAACATCTAAATTAACTGGTTTTATTCAAGCCAAAAATATCATTTAACATCATTGAATCAACCTAAATACATTCATTTATAACAACAAAATGGATTTTTTTATGGGTTTAAACCAAGTAAAAAGGTTACCACTTTTTACAGTGTAGAAGATGCTTCTATTTAATTTTGATTGACAATCAACTTTAAAAAATTCCTATAATTATTTCGAGTGTTTATATACAGAGATCATATATACATTTGATTATCCAATAAGTTGAAAATGTTTTACATTTGTGAATTTAATGTAGTGTGCAATTAGATTTTCTTTTTTATTAATAATAATTATGTATTAATCATTAAATAATTATTTATCTATTTTTGTGTGAAACAGTAGCAAATCGTGTCCGATTAAAGATGGAGAGTGGGAGGTTCCAGAGATTCCCGAGACCGTTCAGGACATTTTCCTTAACGGGAACTGGAGTATGGAGAACCCATCGCCTCTGTGCGAGTGCAGTTGCGAAGGAAGGAAAAAGATGCTTCCGGAGTGTCCGCCAGGAGCAGGAGGTCTGCCGCCCCCTCAGGTAGACATATTCACCAAATATTGTTCTTCTTCAATAGCGCTATTATTTTAGATTTGCATCATTATGTTTCACTGACAGCACAACAATGTGTTCATTGGCTTTTTCTTCTGACATTCCTTAGATTAAAGTCACCGCGGGTGAAACCTTGCAGAATCTGACTGGCAGAAATATGTCAGACTACTTGGTGAAAACATACGCACAGATTATTGGGAAAAGGTGGGTTGAGCAAATCCAGAATTAAAAGAGTTCCCGGTTTTCATTCTCATGGCAGTGCTTTAACTCAGTCTTGTTTTGTCTGTTCAGCTTGAAGAACAAGCTCTGGGTCAACGAATTCAGGTAAGCTCATCACTTCAGATTTGAAATTGATGGGGAAAATAATAATAATGCAGGGTTAGATTTGAACCTCGAATCTCTTTCTCATTGGCTGTCTTACAGGTATGGTGGATTCTCATTGGGTGCCAGAAGCTCACAGGCCCTCCCCCCTGACGATGAGATCACCGATGCCATCTCTCACATTCGTAAACGCTTCAGTCTTCAAGCGGTATGTCTGACGTGGTCGGCCCACGCTCATGTTTATGATGTAGGGCCCAAATTGGAGTCAGTTGTTGCCCAATATTTGGGATTTACTTGCCTTAACCCTGTCTTTGTTTTGCGACCCATAGGGTACCGCAGCTGACCGCTTTATGGGAAGCCTGTCGATTTTTATCCATGGGCTTGATACCAAGAACAATGTAAAGGTGTGTTTCTCTGACCATACAGACACACGTAGATGTCATAGTCATGATGAAAGCTTGCACTCTTTATACAAGCTGGGAAACAAAGACGTTAAAAGACTTACAAGTGCTTGATCGTGTAAACGTATCTTAGCACGAGTGTTTTGGCAACACTATTTCTGCACAGCTTAAGTTATTGTCCAAGAGAAAATCAATATAATTATTGTGAGGTATTTATGTCTTTACTTTAAGATTTTTAAAGGATTTTTTATATATAATTAATGGCAATATATGTATTGTTGTATATCTAAAATTACACTTGTAGTTCTTAAGTTATTTAATTACAAATATTATGGATATTATATATATATATATATATATATAATTGTTATTATTTTAAGTTGTTTATAGACTTGTAGGTCTTCATATTAACAATATATATATATATATATATATATAATACAAATCTGCAAGTACACAAATGACTTAAAATAACTATATATCTCATATATTTCAATTGTTGTTTTTGTAAGTTATTTATGTATTTGTTGTCCTTTATTTATTTACTTGTAGTTCTTAAGTTATTCAATTACAAATATTATTGATATTATATATATATATATATATATACATAATTGTTATTATTTTAAGTTGTTTATAGACTTGAAGGTCTTTATATTAACATTATATATATATATATATATAATACAAATCTGCAAGTACACAAATGACTTAAAATAACTATATATATCTCATATATTTCAATTGTTGTTTTTGTAAGTTATTTATGTATTTGTTGTCCTTTATGTATTTACTTGTAGTTCTTAAGTTATTCAATTACAAATATTATTGATATTTTATATATAAATATATAATTGTTATTTTTTTAAGTTGTTTATAAACTTGTAGGTCTTTATATTAACAATATATATATATATATATATATATATATAATACAAATCTGCAAGTACACAAATGACTTAAAATAACTATATATCTCATATATTTCAATTGTTGTTTTTGTAAGTTGTTTATGTATTTGTTGTCCTTTATTTATTTACTTGTATTTCTTAAGTCATTTAATTACAAATATTATTGATATTTTATATATAAATATATAATTGTTATTTTTTTAAGTTATTTATAGACTTGTAGGTCTTTATATTAACTATATATATATATATATATATATATGTATTACAAATCTGCAAGTACACAAATGACTTAAAATAACTATATATATCTCATATATTTCAATTGTTGTTTTTGTAAGTTGTTTATGTATTTGTTGTCCTTTATTTATTTATTTACTTGTAGTTCTTACGTTTTTTAATTACTAATATTGAACCTTAGACCTAATTATATATAATGATTATATTTACATTTACATTATATAAATACAGTAAAGAACTACAAGTACATAAATAACTTAAAATAAATATGTATATATTATGTGTGTAAATCCACGAGGTGAACTGACACGTTGTAGGCTTTGTTAATGTTGAGGCCAAAGTTATCTATTTTTGTAGATGGAACAGTCTATTATTATGCCAGAACTCATAAACACTGATGATTGCACAATGTCAAGGAGCTTTAAGGGCTTTTGTTGCGCTGTAAGAGCAAGAAGAGTGACGTGATTGTGTGCTCTTCCAGATCTGGTTCAATAATAAGGGCTGGCACAGTATCGGAGCGTTCCTCAATGTCATGAACAATGCCGTCCTGCGTGCTAATCTGCCCCCCGGCCCGGAGCGCTCCAAATTCGGGATCAAAGCTTTCAACCATCCGCTCAACCTCACCAAAGAGCAGCTCTCTCAGGTGGCGCTGTAAGTAAAGCTGAAAGCACCCTGATCACACACTCAAACCCATGTCCCTGCACAGTCTCCATCTCTGACCTTTGATCCCATCGACTTCCCAGAATGACAACCTCAGTCGACGTGCTGGTGTCCATCTGCGTCATATTCGCCATGTCCTTCGTCCCGGCTAGCTTTGTGGTGTTCCTCATCCAGGAGAGAGTGAATAAAGCCAAACACATGCAGTTCATCAGCGGAGTACAGCCCTTCCTCTACTGGCTAGCCAACTTCGTTTGGGACATGGTGAGTGTGTTGTAAAATGATATCATCTTACTCAAAATCTGTTTGAAATGGCTTTTGACCGATTACATCTTTGTGCTTTAGTGCAACTACATTGTCCCGGCGACCCTGGTCATCATTATCTTCCTCTGTTTCCAACAAGAGGCCTATGTGTCCTCCACCAATCTTCCTGTTCTTGCTCTCCTGCTGTTGCTCTATGGGTAAGATGGGCCACAAATTGCCTTACTATCTAGTAGGGGTGTAATGGTAAAATAAGGCAAGCGAACAAGATGCCGCTTTCTGCCGTCACAGTTTGAGAATGCATGTCCCGTTACACCCCTACCATCTAGTTTACAGTACCGTTGAAAAGATTGCTGTCAGTAAGGTTGTTTCTTAGAAATATATTAATCATTTGATTTACCAAGGATGCATTTAATTTGACAGCACAAGAAAAAATTACACTTTAAAATACATTTAAATAGAAGTAATGTAATATTTCACAGTATTACTGTATTTTTTTTTATCAAATACCCGCAGCCTTGGTGAGCATTAATTAAATAGAGCAAAAAAACGTACCAACCCCAAACGTTTGAGTGCTAGTGTATGTCAGATTTTACGTGTTAACATCTCCAAAAATATGTCACTATTATGAAAGCTTTGGTCATATGTGTGTTTCTTTGTGTTCGTCTAGGTGGTCCATAACACCCCTGATGTACCCAGCGTCATTCTTCTTTAAGATTCCCAGTACAGCATATGTGGTGTTGACCAGCGTTAACATCCTCATTGGGATAAATGGCAGCGTATCCACATTTGTCCTGGAGCTTTTTGGCAGCAATGTAAGTTCATATTTCTCAGCTGTGCTTGATTTATTTATCTTCTAACTAATGTGATCTAATTTGTGATGACAATGGTTCAGCTCTCCACAAAAGAAACCCTAAACTAACTGTGGATGTTTCTTGTCGTTTTTTATTTCAGGAGATTGGAGGCATCAACGACATCTTGAAGAACGTGTTCCTGATCTTCCCTCACTTCTGTCTGGGCAGGGGTCTCATTGACATGGTGAAGAACCAAGCTATGGCTGACGCTCTGGAGAGATTTGGTGTGTACCACTCCCACAAACACATTATTCAGTTTAGCCAATCAAATCCTAATTGTTTTTTTTTTAAATCTTATAGTAAAATGTTCTTTTTAGAATGTCCATTTAGAATTGCTGCACTAACCGAACAACCAACAGGAAACGTTCTTAGAACTTTGGGTAACGTTCTGGCAAGGTTCTCTTAACGTTCTGAACCAATGTTCTTCCAGGAACGCTAATAGAAAGTTATCTGGTCTTTAACAATGTTCTCAAAACGTTATCACAAACATTATTTTAAAATCGTTCATGGGAAAAAAAAATCTAAAACTTTTTAGTTGGGTGTTTGTCTTGTGTTTTTGTATATTGTCTAGTATACACTAACATTGAAAAGTTTTTTTTTTTTTTTTAAGATATTAATACTTTTATTCAGCAAGGATGGATTCAATTGGTCAAACATGACATTTATAGTGTTAAAAAAATCTGTTTTAAATACATGCTGTTCTTGTGAATTTTCTATTCATCAAAGAATCCGGAAAAAAATAGGATTCTTTCCACAAAAATATGAAGCAGCACAACCGTTTTTACTGATAATAATCAGAAATGTTTCTTGAGCATCAAATCATCATTTTAGAGTGATTTCTGAAGGATCATGTGACACTGAAGACTGGAGTAATGATGCTGAAAATTCAATGTGACACTGAAGACTGGAGTAATGATGCTGAAAATTCAGCTTTGATCACAGGAATAAATTACATTATAAAATATATTCAAATAGAAAACAGTTATTATAAATTGTAATAATGTTACTGTATTATTGATCAAATAAATGCAGCCTTGTTGAGCATTAAAGAGACTTCTTAAAATTTGTTAAAATCTTTCATGGAACATGATATTTTTTCAGAAATATTTTAGTTTGATGTTCATCTAAAGTTTTTAAATGTTACTACTTGTTTCGAAATGTTCAGAGAACATTCAAAAGTAACAGTCCTATAATGTTTGCAAAATGATCAAATGGAGCTTTCACATAACAAAAAAAATATTTTTTTTATATTTTTTTTATGTTTTTCATAACCTAATGGGAATGCTAGAAAAGCATATTTTTGTTAGCTTTGAGTTTAGTAGAGTTGAAAGTGTTTTCCCCCAGATATTGTTTACATAATCGCTGATGTTGGTTTGGTTTGGCTCCCAGGTCAAAGTGACATCTTTTTGTAGACATAACATGTCCTGGATCATTTCCATGGAAAAGCATTAGGATCGCAGCTGCTCAAATATGTTTTCCTCTACACAAAATCTCATTCTAAGATAGACATCAGAGTCGAATGTAACAAAATGTAGTTTGTAGACCTTGGCTCATGTCCAAAACCTAGTAAGCCGACTATAGCAGTGTTTTTCTGGGTCTGCTTCCTCTGACATGATGTTTCTGAATGTTTCCAGGTGAGAATCGATTCCGCTCTCCTCTGGCGTGGGACATGGTGGGCAAGAATCTCTTTGCCATGGCCATAGAGGGATTGATTTTCTTCTGCATCACCGTCCTGATCCAGTACCGCTTCTGCATCAAGGCTAGGTGACAATACTTTAATACCCTCACTGTGCCAAGCAATTTGAAATATATGTCAAATCTGTTTTAAATGTATGTAATACATGTTCCGTTGTGATATTAATAGGCCGATTAGCACTAAGCTGAAGCCCATCGGAGAGGAGGATGAGGATGTGGCCAGAGAAAGACAGAGGATTCTGGGTGGAGGAGGACAGACTGATATTCTGGAGCTCAGACAACTCACCAAGGTCGGCAAAATCTTACTTATATATATATTGGTGGCTCAGGCAAGCTTATGTCACATAATAATCATAGCATCAGTTTTGTTGTTCAGGTAAAATAATAATAATATTGCTCATTCTGCAGGTGTATAAGAGGAAGCAGAAGCCAGCTGTTGACAGACTGTGTGTGGGAATCCCTCCGGGAGAGGTGAGATCATATATCAGTCTTCTTAGTTAACGAAGAACTGTTTTTAGTTAGTCGGGCTGGTCTTGTATGATTAGAATGATGGTTTAGATGACATTATGTTCTTTCACCAGTGTTTCGGGTTGCTCGGTGTGAACGGAGCTGGAAAGACAAGCACCTTCAAGATGCTCACAGGAGATTCGGTCGTCTCTAGTGGAGACGCTTACTTGGCGGGAAAAAGGTTAAACATCATGCTACTGATTTAATGCTTTCCTAATACAATAAATAAGAGCCAATTTTTGAGGTCGTCGATATGCTAGTATTCTAACATTGTTTTCCATCGTGCATAGTATGCACATAACATTTCAAAAATGTGTTTTTAGTGACCTTTTTTATAATAATAGCAATCTCTTGGCTTGTTTTCTGCAGCGTGCTGACAGAGATTGATGAAGTGCATCAGAAAATGGGCTACTGCCCGCAGTTTGACGCCATCAACGACCTGCTGACCGGCCGAGAACACCTGGAGTTTTACGCCATCCTGCGAGGCGTCCCCGAGAAAGAAGTGTGCGAGGTCAGTCTTTAGCTGTCCTTGAAAGGAAAAGTCTAGTGTTGTAGCTGATTATCGAGGGATCTGATTGGTTGTTTGTTCGTCGCAGGTGGCGGATTGGGGCATTCGTAAACTGGGCCTGATGAAGTATGTAGACAAAGCGGCTGGAAGCTACAGCGGGGGAAACATGAGGAAGCTTTCCACCGCAATGGCACTCATTGGAGGACCGCCAGTGGTGTTCTTGGTGAGTGTGTAGATAATAAACTATACAACTTTGTGTTCGTTTAAGCCAGTGGTTTTCTACTAGTGCATCACACATGGAGAACAGGGAAAAACAAGGCTTCATGTGAATAATAAAATGCAAATGCAACTATACAATTGTGCATAGGAAAGTATAGCATAACAAATAAAAGCTAAATGAAATGCAAAATACAAAATTAGATTAGCAGCATTTAAATGAAAGGCAAAAATGTCACATTAACATGTTTTATACCAACCACAATGTGTTTTGCGAGGTGAATTTTTGGCTGTCAAGAGCATGAAACCATCTAATTGGAGCAAAACCAGAGCAAACCCTGTGCACGGTTAATATGCTGAATTCAAAAAGCACTTTCATACTCAAAAACCATGCGTAAGGGTGTATATAGGTCATCTGCATTTCAAGAAAAGATCTTGTGACATTCATTCCAGTTTAGATCAGCGCTGTTGTGTAACAGTCCTCGGATTGGCCGCTTAGCAGGCCTCTTTTTCCCAGAACAAAAGCGATACCCAGATCTTGCCACATTTTTAATACGCTGTGAAGTGTTTAATTCCCATGAAACCGGGTTACACTTAGCAGTTCCAGCGAGTCAGCGCAGCGCTCCACTTTTCTGGTGCCCGTCAGTCAGAATCAGCGAACATGCTCACGCTCTTCCCTCTCTTTATGGTGTTCTGCTTGTGTTTCCTGCTGAATTTGTGGGCGACGGTTAACCTGGCTGTCGCTGTTGTTACAGGACGAACCCACCACTGGGATGGACCCCAAAGCCCGGCGAGCCCTGTGGAACTGCATCCTCAGCATCATTAAAGAGGGACGCTCGGTCGTTCTGACCTCACACAGGTGAGAATTTTTTTTTTTTTTTTTACATTTTTATTAAAGCTACAAAAGTTATTCAGTCAAGAGCAATGAGGGATTTTCTCTTTTGTGGTTTGATTCACATTAATGATACAGACAGCAGCAGGAATATTAGGCTACTGTCACTTTAAGACCGAACACACAGATCTAATATACTGACATACATGTGGTTTTCACCCAACTGTGTACGCTCACTTAAGACATAACCGACTGTGTTAAGTGAATACTCCACACGATGGTTATTTTGACATAACTGTATGTGTATTTGACCGGTCAGGCGCAATAAGCCACGACAGAGAACTGAATTCAGGATCGCATGCGGTCTTAGGTTGTTTACACGACAACAATGTAATAATCAAGGAAACGTTTTACCTTTGCGTTTTTGGCGCACAGGTGACAACATTGTCAAAACTATCCCTGTTCACATGGATCCATGAAAGTGACTAAAAACGCTGTATTCTGCTGCCAGGCCAGTAGATGGCGATGTCGCATTGTAAAGAAACACGTACACAACTACATGTTTCACAAATTCGCGTTTTTGTAGTTAGCTCGGACATGATAACGGTATAGTTTTAAAAAACTTGCACTTCGAACGTGTAAATTAACAATAAAAACGCATAAAACGGTTTAAGTTGTTATTGCGCTTAACTCTTTTTAACATCATGCATGTCTCGCTCTTTATTTTCTCTTTCATGCATGTTTCTTCATCAATAACGTAGCAGTGCGGATATATTTACACACCGCTTTATAAAAGATTTAGCTAAATCTCTAACAATAGACAATTTATATCCACGCCGCGATATCGCTATACCACCCACAGTGTTGTGCCTGAACGCGTTCATTGAAGGATAGTTCATGAACTCGTTCATATTTTGGGTGAACGTGAACTGAATGTAATGAATTACTGCCTGATGAACGTTACTGTGAACTCGTTCATTCTGGTGTCTGTGAACGCACGCTCTCTCACGGCAGAGATCCACTTTTGCGACGCGACAGTCGCGTGTTGTCGCGATGCCTGCCCACATTTGTACATTGATGGGCGTTCCTCAAGTTTACCGCTATGGGCGTGGTTTTGAGCCAGCGGCCAGTCTAGAACCGAGGACCTGCGAGAGACTTCCCTCCGTCTCCATATGCTCTACTTCTATTGGATAGTCGCGTTCAACAGAATTCATTTGCATAAAGATGGGCATCGGTCAGCTTTTTGACGCGCAGCATTTTTCTAAATGAAGCGCCGCCTTCCCAGAATGCTTTGCGGGCGCGTCAAAGTCGCGTGACGTCACCCATAGGAATAAAGCGGAGCGCGGCGCGACAGAAGTGCCGCACGGACAAGTGGATCCGCACCGTTAGTTTAACTTCGTTCAATAGGGTGCCAGATTTCTATAGAGCCTTCCCGGCTAAAACACACGTAAACAGGCCTTAATATGTAGCGAAAAAACACCCAATCTGGCAACACCAGCCACCAGTGTCTCACGCACCGCCACATGCGTCATCAAGACAAAAAGCAGCATGTAGTCGATAAAGCATCGAGGAGGTGTCGTATGATCATTTAAACGAGTTTTATGACAAGGTCATACATTCCTCAAAAATCGTACATTTCTGTGCAAACTTTGCCCGCCGATAAAATAACTGCTGGGCTGTGGCAATAATAATAATAATAATAAAAAAAAAATAGCTCGCAGCAACAAATGGAAAAAAAGTTAACTATGAACTGAACTAGTTAATTTTAAAATTTGTGAACTGAACTTTGAACTAGTTCATGTAGAAAGTGAACTTTCCCAACACTCACCACCCAGCTCTAAAAAGCATAATGTTGTATTATATCCTTGGCTTTGCTGTTTCTCCTGCAGTATGGAGGAGTGTGAAGCTCTCTGCACTCGTATGGCCATCATGGTGAACGGCAGGTTTCGCTGCCTGGGCAGTGTGCAGCACTTAAAGAACAGGTTAGACCTTTTTTTGATTCACCTCAGAGGATGTATTGTTTTGAATGGGTTTACTGAGCCCTGCGCTCCTGCTCCAGGTTCGGTGACGGGTACACCATCATCCTGCGGGTGGCGGGAGCCGATCCGCGGCTGGAGCCGGTGATGGAGTTCATCGAGCGGGAGCTGCCGGGCAGCACCCTGAAGGAGAAGCACAGGAACATGCTGCAGTACCAGCTGCCCTCCTCGCTCACCTCCCTCGCACGCATCTTCAACATCCTCTCCAAGAACAAAGAGCAGCTCCACATCGAGGACTACTCCGTCACACAGACCACTTTAGACCAAGTAAGAACGCTTCAAGATTGTTTAGTAGGGGTGTAACGATACTCATGTCACGGTGATCGATAGATATCACGATACGATCTATGGTAAAAGGTTAACAAAAAAATGCACTGTTGATTTAAATGCTAAATTTGGTTTTACATTGTGGGTGTAAATGAATATTTTGGACTTGGTTCTGGAAACCCAAAGCACAGGACAACAGAGACACCAGACTTACAATATTCATGATTCTGAAGCTGAAAATACAGAATTATTTTAGTCGAATATTGCACTCAGTCACTGACTAGATATATTTAAAATAATGTTGGCCACTTTTACTGGTAACATCAGATATTTGGCATTATCAGGACCCACAAATATTCCCCCATTGCATTTTATACATTACATATTGTTGCATTTTTGTATTGTTATATATTGTGACACAATATATTGTTACACCCCTATTGTTTTATGGGATATTCGATGCCATATAGATTTAAAAGTGCACTTTTTGAGCATTTTGCATTACATGAATTGTTGAAATTCACAGAAATATTGCAAAATTATTTGTTGACTACTACCATTAAAAACATTTATTTAAAAGAAATAAAAATTCTGTCCTCATAAATTTCTCGCCCTCGTGTCGTTCCAAACCCGTAAGACTGTCGTTCATCTTCAGAAGCCTTACGGGTTTGGAAAGACATAAGGGCAAACTAAAATGAAAAACTTTCATTTTTGGGCGAACTATCCCTTTAATACTTTTACTCAGCAAGGATGCATTACATTTATCAGAAGTGACAGTAAAGACATTTATAATGCTGTTCTTCAGAACTTTGTTCATCATAGAATCCTGAAAAATCAGTTTCCCCAAAAGTATGAAGCATCATGACTGTTTTCAACATGTTTTTTGATCCTCAAATGATCATATTAGAGTGATTTCTGAAGGATCATGTGAAACTGAAGACTGATGCTGAAAATTCAGCTTTGATCACAGGAATAAATTACATCTCACAATATGTTCAAATATAAAACAGTAAAAACAGAAATATTATGAAATATTATAATTTAAAATGCCCGTGTTTTTGATCAAATAAATGCAGCCTTGGTGAACAAGAGATTTCTTTCAAGAAAAATCTTTCCGAACCCAAACTTTTAAACGGTTGTGTAAATCAGAGAACAAAAACGGAAGTTCGCAAAAGAACGAAACACCTCAAAAAAAAAAAAAAAAAAAACACCATCCGCTGTAACTTATTATATATTTGTGTGCTCATTTCAGGTATTTGTCAATTTTGCCAAGGACCAAACGGACGAGGACCACTTAAAAGACATTTCCATGAACAAACACGACGCCGTTGTGGACATTTCTCAACTGAACGCCTTCCTCGTAGACCAGAAGGCCCAGGAGTCAGTGGTGTGACCCGCCAGTCATCGGATACAAAAATACACCTCTGCGGGAGTGTGTCATTTGTTTTTGTACTACTTTTTAGTTGTTTTGTCCTATTTCAGCTGTGTGTGTGTGTGCTCACAAGCGGGCACTGGACCTGAAACACACTACTGAAGCAAATCAATGCAAATCAATGCAAAAAAAAAAGAAGAAGAAGAAATTGTATTAAAAGGCCGATGACGGCGAGGCTGAGCCTGGTGCTTGTTGCTCCTCCGTCACGGTGAACGCGAGGAAAACTTGAAGCTGAACGTGAATGTTTGATTGACAGGACGTCTGCGGGGTTTCTATCGGAAAAATATCAATCGGACACTGCCAACGAGATGTCCAATTCAGGGCCGACTTCATCTCCTCATTTAGTACAGGCTTCAAACTTTTGCATTTCAGCAACTCTTCTCTGTCCTTGTACTTTATTTTTTAGATATGCATTTTTAAAGCTATACTCAAATGATATTTTGATGCAATGATGTGCAATCTATTGTTGTCAAGTGTTTGCAAGTGTGGGGTCTTGAAAAACAACACTCCGCTAATGGACTAGAAAGGACACCAGAAGCGTCGAGCACACTTTTTTTTTTTTTTTTTTTTTTGACTTTGGGAGTTTCTTGCATGCTTTACATGGATGCCGTGTTTAAGGACGCCATTGTAAGCTCAAGCATGTTCTGGCTTTCGTTATCCTGAAGTATTTCTGTGTGGGTATCAAACGGATGGTCGCTGATCTCGAGGAGGGTTTCGGTTGGACTTCACTGGGAGATTCATTATCGTGTTCAAAACTGAGGCGAGTTCATATCGTGAAACTGTACAGAATCAAATCATGTCCGTGCCAAAACTGGTCAAGTGGTTTTCAAATCTTTCCAAACGAACGTATTATCAAGCAACCCAGTTGTCGCCGGTGTTGGATATTATGCTAGTGGCCCTCAACAGGGCGACTAAATGTTACATTTTTGTTGTTGTTGTTCTTGTCTATACACCGTATGATTTGAAGTTTCGTTGCAGCCTACAATAGGGCCTTAGAAAAAAAAAACAAGAGCTACATCTTTACCTGGAAATGACATTCATTGGCCATAATTAATAACTCAGGATGTGCCTCTTTATTCTGTGTCAATCCTTAGTTTAACTTTACGTTCGCGATCTCGACCAATGCTCTCTTGTTGTTCGCCTACAGCGTGAAGTGACCAAAAGCAATGAGGTGAGTCTCATTTCCAAATCCATGCGGTGCTCTTTAGACAAACGCCCTCAGAAAACAAGCAACAATCCCCCGCTGCACATTTGATGAAGTGGAAGAAGAAGCAAAAAAAAAGTTTCGTCTTTGGTCCAAAACTGAAGCACTTTATATGACAGTCGATGTTAAACTGGTCTTGATATTCATAACTCACAAACAGGATGTTTTGTGTTTAACAACAGATTAATAGACGATTTCAGATGTCCCACCATGGCCATTATTTTCTGTGTTACAATGTATGTGTTTACATTTTAAATATTAAAAAAGCTATTTCAGTCACTTGTGTGTCCTTTTTTTTACTCTTCTGTAATTAATAAATAATAGTAAAGGAAATTAAGTCAGAACAAAGTTTGTTTGCTAGCTTGCCTTAAACTGTACCTGTACGTACTAATTATACTTGTTAATTTTTTTTGTTCAGAAAGCTGAAATTTAATTTGTATTATTTTTCGTCAATAATTTTTATGTAAATTAAATTATATAACACATTCTTCAGATTATTTATCTTAAATACAAAATAACTCTATTACATACAAAAAATGTTAAAACAACTCAAAAAGTCATTGAGTGTCTCTGCCGACCTCTTGTGGAAGAAAATAATATAACATGATATTTCATGACTCTTGCCACTAGATGGCCTTTATAAGGCTTATACACTCACCTAAAGGATTATTAGGAACACCTGTTCAATTTCTCATTAATGCAATTATCTAATCAATCAATCACATGGCAGTTGCTAGAGGTCAGAGAAGAATGGGCCGACTGATTCAAGCTGATAGAAGAGCAACTTTGACTGAAATAACCACTCGTTACAACCGAGGTATGCAGCAAAGCATTTGTGAAGCCACAACACGCACAACCTTGAGGCGGATGGGCTACAACAGCAGAAGACTCCACCGGGTACCACTCATCTCCACTACAAATAGGAAAAAGAGGCTACAATTTGCAAGAGCTCACCAAAATTGGACACTTGAAGACTGGAAAAATGTTGCCTGGTCTGATGAGTCTCGATTTCTGTTGAGACATTCAGATGGTAGAGTCAGAATTTGGCGTAAACAGAATGAGAACATGGATCCATCATGCCTTGTCACCACTGTGCAGGCTGGTGGTGGTGGTGTAATGGAGTGGGGGTGTTTTCTTGGCACACTTTAGGCCCCTTAGTGCCAATTGGGCATCGTTTAAATGCCACGGCCTACCTGAGCATTGTTTCTGACCATGTCCATCCCTTTATGGCCACCATGTACCCATCCTCTGATGGCTACTTCCAGCAGGATAATGCACCATGTCACAAAGCTCGAATCATTTCAAATTGGTTTCTTGAACATGACAATGAGTTGACTGTACTAAAATGGCCCCCACAGTCACCAGATCTCAACCCAATAGAGCATCTTTGGGATGTGGTGGAACGGGAGCTTCGTGCCCTGGATGTGCATCCCACAAATCTCCATCAACTGCAAGATGCTATCCTATCAATATGGGCCAACATTTCTAAAGAATGCTTTCAGCACCTTGTTGAATCGATGCCACGTAGAATTACGGCAGTTCTGAAGGCGAAAGAGGGTCAAACACAGTATTAGTATGGTGTTCCTAATAATCCTTTAGGTGAGTGTATATACCTTATGTCAGGGCATATAACATATATATATGTGTGTGTGTGTGTGTGTGTGTGTGTGTGTGTGTGTGTGTGTGTGTGTGTGTGTGTGTGTGTGTGTGTGTGTGTGTGTGTGTGTGTGTGTGTGTGTGTGTGTTCCATGTTCAAGTGCGACTAAAGTCCCAAGGTCTTGGACCACTCCAATGAACACTCAATTTTTTAAAAAAGAAAAGAAAAGAAAATGATTATCGGATCAAAATGACCCGAGGATGGGGACTATTTAAACAACAGAGAAAATAATAGCAGGGTTGAGAAACATTATTGTTCTTAATAGTTTATAAAAGACAAATAGATTGATTGATGGTTAGCTGATTGAGAAGAAAAAATTGCATATTTATTTGGTATGTGCGCGTGCGTGTGTGCGTAGTAGCATAATTCAGATTGAGTGACCTAACGGGGATGTAGCTCAGTGGTAGAGCGCATGCTTTGCATGTATGAGGCCCCGGGTTCAATCCCCGGCATCTCCACTTTAGCGGATCTGTTGGACGTTTGGTTTGTCTTGTGAAGTTGTTTGGATTCTAACTCCCACCATGAAGGAAAAACAACAATTTACAGCTTCAGTTATTACAAATAATCACCACAGTCTTCTGATGTGACGCAATGTCTGCGCCTAAAGCACGTACTGGACTTCAACAATGAGACCATAAAATGGTCGCAGACACTAAAAACTTTCGCACTACTTCGTTCTCTCCGGTAGATGGTGCTAAAGTCACAGTAAACGAGCTAGACATTCGATTCAATGTAGTGAATCGATTCTTTTGGGTGGTTCGTTTTAATGAATCTCTTGAATCAAATCCTTTCCAGGTAGTGCTCAAAAACGTATTCTTTCTCCGCAGCATTTTCATTTTTCATATTTTTAAAAATGTCTCCTTATCACTATGTTGTCGGATAGCTTTATGATCACGTCAAGTTGTTACTGTTTCCAATATTATTTACAATGCATTGCATAATGTAAATTATATAAATAAATGATATAAAATCACATATTATATAATTACTCCCAATGCTGTTAACAACATACTGTCAAATATTGTATATGTAAAAAAAAAAATGTTCAAAATTAAACGATCACTTGCTCTACTGAATAAAAAGGGTAATTTACTCTAAAAATAATAATAATTATGCTACTAATTACATCTTCAACGGTGTGAGATTACTGTACTAATTAGGCTACAGTCTCTAAAAGGTTTTGGATTACTTGTTACTATTACTTTCTAAATCCCATGTCAACCTCGAACATTTGAACAATAGGATAGATAATACAACTGTATTTCAATGCAATTACACCAGAAGTAACTGTGATTAAATTACAGAAAAATTAAGAGTAATCCCTTACTTTACTTTTTCAATGGAAAAGTAATACAATGACAGTAATTATTAATTACGCTCGGGTTGGTTCAGTCTCGCTATCGAGTGATTCGTTGTGAATCATCAACCGAATCATTTAAAAAGAATCTGTTCAAAAGAACGATTCGTTCGCGAATCAAACAGCGCAAGATCAATGACACAGCTTGCATTATCAAACGTAAAACAAGTGTGCCTGTTCTAATATTAATCTAGATTCGACCAAGGACAGCCAGACTCCACTGTGAAATATCTGATCTCAGTTCAATGTTTTCCAGTGTGACAGAAGAAAAGGAGAAGGAGGAAGAGGACAGGACAGCTCCGCCTTCACCGTCCTTGTCACGGAATTCACAAGGGAGAATTATCAGATCCTGAAAAACACTCATCCTCCAGTCCTAATCCCTTTACTATCAGCGACTTGAGTGTGTTTTATATCCATGCCGCATGCGTGATTGCTCTACTGGACGTGTTTTGTTTCCAAGGGCATTTATTTATATGTATTTATTACCAATGTGCAACTTTTACACTCGGTTCTCCTGAAACTAGCGCTGCAGGACACGCTGCTCTCGCGCTGGCGACTCCCTGATTTACACGGTCTCACGTGTGGTTCTGCTTGTGGTTCTCATCGACTCAGGAATTATGGGATGCTGCGGCAGCACACAGGTAAGAGATCATCGTGTATATGCATGCAGATTCACACCTGGAAACTTTTGGGAGTTTGACGACAAAACGCACAGCAAGAAGTTATGAGTGGAAACGTATTACATGTTACGATACGATCGCATGTATGCAAATATATTGTAAATTGAGTTTTATAAAAGAGAAGGTCTGTGCACTTTATAGGATCTATTAGCAACGAATCGCATTCAACGCATCAAAAATAATGATAAATCAAGGGTCAAAGATTTGTTTGTCAATAGTGTAAAGATCATTTCCGGGTTTGACTGCGAGAACCTTTCACAGTCACACCTGGTTCACACAGTCCCATGCTGTGCTTTCATCTTGTTTTTTTTATCCATGCTATATTTCCCTAAAATCTACATCTTGGAATTGAGTCTATGTAGTTTAACATAGAAAAAAAAAAAACAGGAGTTTATATTTTTGGAAGCTTTGACTGGTCACCACTGTTGTTATTGTTAACTCAAACATTTGTAGTTTACTTAAATAGTCATTTTGTGTGACAAAGGAACCATCTGCTTCTGTAAAAACTCTACAATAATTATAAAAATATTACCTAAGCCCTCCCCAACTTCCCCTTTATAGAAGACACGCGACTGGAAACCCTTAGAGCAGAGGAAGTGCACAGATATCCCATGGCTGCTCCTCTTCATCCTCTTCAACATCGGCATGGTAAGAAGAGAACAGACATGATCAATAGGTCTTGTGAAATTAATAAAAAAGAATTCACATAATTAAAATATATATATATATATACTGCACACAATTACAAATACAAGAAAAACAATAATAGTTAAGCATGATTAATCTTAGCGTTATTCATATTATTATTAATGGTCAATTGATTATTGCTGTTGTTGTTTCATGTTATTTTGATAATATAGATAATAGCAGTGTTGGGGAAAGTCTCTTTGTAAAAGTGCTTTACTCCCTAAAAAATAACTAATGGCATTACTTAGTTACTTTTATGGAAAGTAATCCTTTACAATACTTTTGCGGAAAGTAATCTATTACAATACATTGCATGGAAAGTAATCCATTACAATACTTTTTACAGAAAGTAATCCATTACAATACTTTTTACAGAAAGTAATCCATTACAATACATTTTATGGAAAGTAATCCATTACAATACATTTTATGGAAAGTAATCCATTACAATACATTTTATGGAAAGTAATCCATTACAATACATTGCATGGAAAGTAATCCATTACAATACTTTTTACAGAAAGTAATCCATTACAATACTTTTTACAGAAAGTAATCCATTACAATACTTTTTACGGAAAATAATCCATTACAATACATTTTATGGAAAGTAATCCATTACAATACATTTTATGGAAAGTAATCCATTACAATACATTTTATGGAAAGTAATCCATTACAATACATTTTATGGAAAGTAATCCATTACAATACATTTTATGGAAAGTAATCCATTACAATACATTTTATGGAAAGTAATCCATTACAATACATTTTATGGAAAGTAATCCATTACAATACATTTTATGGAAAGTAATCCATTACAATACATTTTATGGAAAGTAATCCATTACAATACATTTTATGGAAAGTAACCCATTACAATACATTTGCAGAAAATAATCCATTAAAATATTTTTTTTTGGCAAGTAATCTATTACAATACATTTTATGGAAACTTTTGCATTACTTTTTCTCACCTGGGCTAGTCTTGTTTGTTTTTAATATCAAAAAAATTATATTTTTTGGCAAATGTAAAGGCCCCTTTCGCACCAAAAGTGAAATGAATAACCCTCGGGCTGAAGAAAAAGCAAATTCACGTCTGCTCAAACAAACCATTCAGATGTGCTGCCGTTCAGCAAAGACATTGTTTAATAAAGTGAGATTAAATACATAAAGTATATTTGTGTCATTTAAGATATTTAATAATGCAGGTTTGCATAATATTCTGAGTTTGCTTTTCACTGTTTTTATTCGTTTTGAGGAATACTGAATCTGTGTTTGTGCAAGTGGGATGAGTAAACGCATGTTCACATTTGACCACACCTGAAAATCAGTTCCGGCGGGGCAAATATTGCCCCATAATAAAATATTTAATTTGCCACTGGTTGTGTCCCATCATCATCATCATCATCTTGTGTTTCTATGGCAGCTCTGCATCTGTGGCTTCGCTATAGCAACAGGGGCCGCCTCAAGGCTCATATCAGGGTACGACAGCTACGGGAACACCTGCGGTCAGAAGAATGCCCAAATCCCCGACATCAAGCTCAGCGGCCTGGACCACACCTCCAGAAAGTGTGTGAAACCAAGCATTGAGTGAAGCTGCAACAGCAGATCACCCGATTCCATGTGCAAACAATCACTGAATGACCGTTTCTTTCCATGGTGTTGTCACAGGTATGTGTTTTTCCTGGACCCCTGCAACATCGACATAATGAAAAGGAAGATTAAATCTGTGGCTTTGTGCGTCTCAAAGTGTCCAGACACTGAGCTGAAGTCTTACGAGGATCTCACAAAGTTCTCCAGCGTCAATGGTGAGCTCAGTGCCGTTGAATGTAGTTAAATATAATGAAATGCAAATGGGATTTTACAACTAATGATTTGTTTTTCCATATTATTGTCTCTAGGATCTGATTTATGCGCCTATGACTTAAAACCAGACACATATTCATCTCACCCTAATAGATCTACAAAATGTCCAACACTTCCTGTCCATCCAAGGTAGAAACTTAGTCTAGTTTATAAACCCCATAAGTTTTGTTGCTTTTAAGTCCATGTGTGTTAGATTTGAGCTAAAAATTGGCTAAATTATGTTTTAGTAGATATACAAAAGTTTGGTGTCGTCAAGATTTTTAAATGTGTTTGTAAAGTCTCTTCTGCTCACCAAAGCTGCATTTATTTGATCAAAAATACAGTAAAAACAGTAATATTGTGAAATATTATTACAATTTAAAATAACTTTCTATTTGAATATATGTTAAAATATAATTTATTCCTGTGATCAAAGCTGAATTTTCAGCATCATTACTCCAGTCTTCAGTGTCACATGATCCTTCAGAAATCACTCTAATATGATGATTTGATGCTCAAGAAACATTTCTCATTATTATCAATGTTGAAAACAGTTGTGCTGCTTCATATTCTTGTGGAAACCGAGATGCATATTTTCAGGATTCGTTTATGAACAAAGTTCAAAAGAAAAGCTTTTATTTGAAATCTAAATCTTTTGTGACATTATAAATGTCTTTACTGTCACTTTTGATCAATTTAATGCATCATTGCTGAATAAAAATTATTTGTTTATTTAAAAAAAATCGGACTGAACCCAAGTTTGAACAGTAGTGTCAGTTTTAAATATAAATATTTCCTATATTTTACTAAAAAGCCACTGACTAGAGATAGAAAGTTGCAAATTATGATTCATGGCTAAAATAAAAACCATTGGGAATTTAAAACGATAATAGACCCATCAATATTTACACCCATACTTATTATGTCAACACAGCAACGAAAACTTCTCTGTATGTTTCACTGTTTATATGTGCAGAAAACATGAGGTTGATATTTAAGGAACCTCATTATTTGTCATTTCTTGGTGCAGTGCATCTTTACCAGTGTTTCACCGCTGTATGCCCGTTGACATTTCCTGCTACGCCAAGTTTGCGGAGGCGTTCATCACTTTCGTCAGTGACAACAGCGTGCTGCACCGGGTCATCGCCGGGGTCATGACCTCCAAAGACATCATCATGGGCCTGTGTCTGCTAGCTCTCGGTGAGCGCGTTACATGCTTACATTTTAGGAATTTTGTTGTGTTCTTGCCATTTTTACTAGTTTTTGTTTTTTATTAAATGTCTAGTTTTTATTCATTTTTGAGTTTTAGTTATTTTAGTACTTTAAAGGTGCAGTGTGTGATTTTTAGCGGCGTCTAGTGGTGACGTTGCGAATTGCAACCAGCAAAAGTTACTGTGGCCGACAGGAAAAGATGTCGTCGTCTGAGACAGCAGAGTAGCCAGTTAAGCAATGAGGTTTATTTACATTGTTTACTTACTTATTGAGTAAAACGATATGTTATTGCGATTTATTATTGTTACTTAACATGTCGATGTCGGTCTTTATATGTAAGGTCTTTATACACCATTGAAAACATAGTTATGTATATTATATTGCGTTTCTGTCTACAGATCCTCCTAAATATTACACAATGCACCTTTAAAGTTAAACTAAATAAAAAGTAAAAATGTTTCATTGGCAACTAGCTGAAATAAAATGCGTAAGTATTTTATATTTCATTTCAAGCCTTGAATTTTTTCTAATGATTTTAGTGATAACACTTTCCAATGACATTAGTTAACATGATCTAACAATGAAAAATACTTCTAAATCATGTATTTGTATGACAGTTTTAAAGGGATAGTTCACTTTGAAATTAATTTTTTGGTATGTTTTAACTTACCCCAAGGGCATCCAAGATGTAGGTGTCTTTGTTTCCGCAGTAGTTTCAATTTTGATATTTTTAGGTCAAGCCGTTCTTGTCTGTCAGTCATATAATGCAGGTCTATGGTCACCACCTCAAAGAGCATGCACAGAGAAGTCCAAATTAAACATGATTTAATGACTCGTAAATGTAAGTACACATTGATGGCCTAAGACACGAAACGAGCGGTTTGTGTGAGAAAACGAACAGTATTTATATCGTTTTTACCTCTTGTAACCACAGCCACGTCCAAGTGATCTGAGGGCGCCGGCGTTACAAGAGGTAAAAACGATATAAATACTGTTCGTTTTCTCACACAAACCGCTCGTTTCGTGTCTTAGGCCATCAGTGTGTACTTACATTTACGAGTCATTAAATCATGTTTAATTTGGACTTCTCTGTGCATGCTCTTTGAGGTGGTGACCATAGACCTGCCTTATATGACTGACAGACAAGAACGGTTTGACCTAAAAATATCAAAATTGAAAATACTGCGGAAACAAAGACACCTACATCTTGGATGCCCTTGAGGTAAGCTAAAACATACCAAAAATTAATTTCAAAGTGAACGATCCCTCTAACATTTACTAATACATTATTAAAACCAAATGTTGTATCTATTATTTAATGGACCTGAGGTAACATGATCGATCAATGAACAGTTGTACTAACATTAACAAATACTGCTCCTCATTGTTAGTTAATGCATTAACTAATGTGAACTAATAAGTGGTCAAAAGCGTGAGAATTAAAGCTCCATTGATTATGTCTCTGCAGTTCTGTCTCTGATTATGATGGTTGTGATCCGCTACATCTCCATGCTTCTGGTCTGGATCCTCACGGCTGTTGTGGTGGTCGGCTCAGTTGGTGAGGCCTTAGTATCACATTGACATAAATGAAGCTGTCACTAGCTGAAAGTCATAAAGAGCCCGTGATCTGAGAGCCAGCGCTGTGTTTGTGGCAGGTGGAACTGGGATCCTGTGGTGGCTGTACGTGGATCAAGGGAAAGCAGTGAACGCCACTCTGCCGGCTCCTGAACTGGAGGTGGCCAAAGACAACCAACAAGCCCTGCTCGTCTACGCCATCGCTGCCACTGTGTTCACGGTATGAACCGGGCCTACGTCTGGAATCGCCACTGTGTGGACTGGCAAATGCAAATATTTACCATGCACGTTCTAACTGTACGCCTCAGGTGATTCTGCTCCTGCTGATGTTCTTCATGAGGAAGCGTGTGGCGCTCACCATCGCTCTGTTTCATGTGGCCGGGAAAGTGTTCACCCATCTGCCCCTGCTGGCCCTGCAGCCTTTCTGGACCTTCCTCACGCTCATGCTCTTCTGGGTCTACTGGATCACCGTGCTCCTCTTCCTGGGGACCGCAGGTTCGTCAACACAAACAAACGAAGGGCTAGGGTGGGCGGCTTTTCAGGGAGTCGATCGCAGGAGCTTCAGTGTATGTATATTATCAGATATGGCTGACTCTATAGTTACGTTTCTGTTCCAGTGAGGAACGTTCAAAATGTTTAAAGACAGAACTAAAACTTATATATATCTATATATATATGTAAATATGTTATAAATGGGTGCTAATATGTAAATATAATAACTATTGTATTTTATTTAAAAAGAAATATATATATATAATG
This sequence comes from Rhinichthys osculus, assembly GCA_029959095.1. Classification (NCBI taxonomy): domain Eukaryota; kingdom Metazoa; phylum Chordata; class Actinopteri; order Cypriniformes; family Leuciscidae; genus Rhinichthys; species Rhinichthys osculus. Next base: position 46,665,275 of record JARWKJ010000005.1, read on the forward strand.
TTTTTATTTATTTTTAAATAAAATACAATAGTTATTATATTGACATGTTATGTATGTGTACATGTATATGATGATTATACATAAAATGTGTAAAATGTTTTTTATTTTATGTATTTTTTTATGTAATCTATATTTTATTTAAATATTTTTTTATATATATGATTGAATCTATTTATTTGTATTGTTACTTTAGTGCATGGAAATATATTTGCTAAACTGCAAATATAAAACTGACTTGAAAACTGACTTATTGAAATTAATCGAACTCGTATGGAAGCTTGTTTCTGCCACGTAATAAAACATTTTTTAAAAGATAATTGCGACAAAATATTTCTCGCAATTGCAAGTTTGTATCTCACAATAATGACTTCTTTTCCCAGAATTGTAAGATATAAAGTTATAAAGTCAAATTCTGAGGGAAAAAAGACTAACTTTTTTTTTCTCAATTGTGAGTTTATAACACGCAATTGTGGATTATAGTCAGAATTTCAAGATATAAAGTCTGAGCTGTGAGATATAAACTCACAGTTCTGAAAAACAAGTCTTTATAACTTGCAAATTCAAATATAAATTGTGACTTTATATCATGCAATTTGGAGAAAAAATTCAGAAAAAAGTCACAATTAACTTTTTTTAAATTTTTTATTTCATTGCAGAAACTAGCTTCCATGCTAATGCCATTTTTCTGAAGTTTAAATCTGAAATGCAATTAAAACATCTCTGACTCATTCTCATGCATGGCCACTAGAAAACTTGATCACTTCATATGATTATTTCTATATTTGCAATGGGATTATTTTTATTTCATGAGAAAAATCCTCATAAATGTGTCATAAATATTCAATATTGCCTACTCCTAATCAGCTGATTTTAGTGTTATTATATAAATCAAAGTTTCGCTAGGAGCAGCATTTCAGATTTCCATGTTTGTTCCCGCCACAGGGAGTCCAGTGAAGAATAACCAGACGAGTCTGGTGGAGTTTCGTATGGACGGGCCGCTGCAGTACATGGTGTGGTACCACGCCGTGGGCCTCATCTGGATCAGCGAGTTCATCCTCGCCTGTCAGCAGATGACCGTAGCTGGCGCCGTGGTCACGTACTACTTCACCAGGTCGGAGGTCAAAGCCGCTTAGAAAAAAGACACTTTATTTGTGGAAGACAAATCATTGTGATTATTTTTCCTTCTGCCGTTGTAGAGATAAGTCTCAGATGCCCTTGACGCCCATAGTGTCGTCTGTCCTGCGTCTGATGCGCTATCATTTGGGCACCGTAGTTAAAGGAGCCTTCATCATCACGCTAGTGGAGATTCCTCGCCTCATCCTCACCTACATCCACAGTCAGCTCAAAGGAAAAGTGAGTCCTGCCACTGTCAGCTGATCCAAGTTCATGTCTCGCCATAAGCGGGGAATATTAAAGGTGCACTATATAACTTTTTGTTGTTCAAAATTAACTAAATTGCGTATATGCGTCACTCGTCCGTGCGTGTCTCGTCATATCCGTAAATAGAGAAAGTGGAGATGATGGTGTTTTTGTTACTCAACAGGTTAGTAAGGTATTTTATTGAACATATAAATTGCCATATGTAGCCCTCTAACAGAGTTCACATTTATTGTATGGTTGTTGTAGCGCTGCTGTGCTTGATTTATTTTTAGGGAAGTAGTGTCTATTAATGGGTATAGATACAGTAACGTCTTCAGCTAGTCAGATTGAGATCTTTCCTTCTAAACTGGTTATAGTTTGCTCTTTAGTCTAGTAGTGAATGTTTTATGAGCAGTGGATAACCATATTCATCCGCACAGTCACGCAGAGCCGAAGCACAACCTAAACAATGTTCTTCCGCAAAATGCATGTAGTTTTTCTAACCTCTAAAGGGACACAAGTTACATAATGCACCTTTAAAACAGTAATATTCTAATATTCTATTTGAATATATGTTAAAATGTAATTTATTCCTGTGATCAAAGCTGGATTTTCAGCATCATTCCTCCAGTCTTCAGTGTCACATGATCCTTCAGAAATCATTATAATATGAGGATTTGATAGCCTGGCATGCTAGACCTACATCAAGATGTTAGGTCTGGGAACTCTCCATTGACATGCCTCAATCCGAGGGGCGGGATAAACGGTTTCCTTTCAAAATCCCTCTGCACGCAATAGGATAACGCTACAATCAACCAGAGCAACGAACGGTTGTGGATGAGTGAGTCCCATGCGTTTTTTCCACCAGCGGAGCTAATTGATATATTAAACTTTTGCCGTATCAGGTCGGTAAAAATCCGAACACATCTTCCTTTTTTAAGAATGACTTAAGTGACGTTCTCTTAACTCCAAGTCCTCCAGAGTCGCGGCCAAAGCCGATTCGAAAGACCGCTGCATCTTCATTGTTTTCAAGTAGCAGGGAAATCACCTATGGAAATCACGCGGAACGTCATGAACTGTGCCGTCATTGTGTTAAGCCCGCCCGCCAACTCTATACACGATGTGATTGGCCTGACCAGTTTTTGGTTTTTACAGCTCAAAAGCCTATGGAGAGTTGCTAGACCACACTGGCTGCGAAATAATTTTCGCTGCCGCTAGGGTGCGTCTAGATTTCTAGGCTAAGGATTTGATGCTCAAGAAACATTTCTCATTATTATCAATGTTTAAAACTGTTGTGCTGCTTAATATTTTTTTCAGGATTTTTTGATGAATAGAAAGTTCAAAATAACATATGTCTTGACTGTCATTTTTTTTTATCAGTATAATGCATCATTGCTGAGCAAAAGTATTAATTTCTTCAAAAATAAAAATCCAGAAACTGATCCCAAACGTTTGAATGGTCAAATGAAGTATATGTTGTTCCTGCAGGAAAACGGCTGTGCCCGCTGCATGCTGAAGGCGTGTATCTGCTGTCTGTGGTGTCTAGAAAAGTGCCTCACTTACCTGAACATGGTGAGTCGTGCATGTGCATACTGTGCAGAAAGCTTAATTCTTCATGTTAATTTGATGCATTAATCATGTGGCTTTTTCTTCAGAACGCATATACGGCAACGGCCATTAACAGCACCAACTTCTGCACATCTGCACGAGACGCTTTCTTCATCCTAGTGGAAAACGCTCTCCGTGTGGCAGCTATCAACAGTGTCGGGGACTTTGTCCTGTTCTTGGGAAAGGTATGTATTCAACTTCCCATTATATTGCAGATAATTCAGTGTTATATATATATATATATATATATATATATTAGGGCTGTCAAACGATTAATCACAATTAATCGCATCCAAAATAAAAGTTTGTGTTTACATAATATATGTGTGTGTACTGTGTATAATTATTTTGTATATAAATGCACACATGTATATATTTAAGAAAAATATGTTATTTATATATCAAATGTTTATATTTATATAAAATATACATTATATATAGGCTACATTCAGTCTATATACAGTATATACATGCAAATATTTCTTAAATACATATGCATGTGTGGGTATTTATGCATTAAAAATAATTATACACGGTACACACACATATATTATGTAAACACAAACTTTTATTTTGGATGCGATTAATCGTTTGACAGTCCTAATATATATATATATATATATATATATATATATATACACTATTATTCAGTGTTATAAACATTTTATATATATACACATTTTGCTGCGTCAACTAACTGAAATAAAACATTTAAGTTGAAGTTGAAAGTTAAAATTGAAATAAAAATATATTAAAGCTATAAAGAAATATATGCATATATATATAGTACTATAGTACACAGTACTGTTTTTTTTTTACTTCAGTTTTAATTTTAGTACTTCAACTTTTCATTCCAGTTAGTTGACATTCATAAAATTCATTTTTTTAATCTAATATTTATATTTTATTTGAGCTTAATTTCAGTTGACAATTATATTGATGATAGTGATTTATGTGATAAAGATTGCTAAGATATAAATTAAGTTAACCACTTTATTAATCCCACAAGGGGCAATTATATTAGGGCAGTGGCATCACATCACAAACTAAAAAAAACATACAGTAAAAACAATCCTATTCCACATACACATATCTACATATTACAGCATTCCAATGCATCATGCTTTATAATAACATTCACACAAGGAGAAAAAAAAGCGCAAACAACAATCCTTAATAAAAAGATTTGCATTACAAATACGAATTGCTTCTGGTACAAAAGTGAACTTGTATCGATTTGTTTTGTTAAGCAATAAAATAGTTTAGATTGGTGTGTTGAATTTTTCTTGTGTCTGCAGGTGTTGATCGTGTCATGCACGGCGTTTGCGGGTGTCCTTGCGTTGAACTACCAGCGCGAGTACACCGTCTGGGTGCTGCCGCTCATCATCGTGTGTGTGTTCGCCTTCCTGGTGGCCCACTGTTTCCTCTCCATCTTTGAGATCGTAGTAGACGTACTCTTCCTCTGCTTCGCCATCGACACCAAGTACAACGACGGCAGCTCGGGCAGCGAGTACTACATGGACAAGAGCCTTATGGTGAGAGATTTTCCTGTTCTTTTCCTCTGACCTCAAGGTAAATTAAGCCCAACCAAAAGTCATTTATAATAGCCTTGTGTTGCTGTATAGCAGATTAAACATGCTCTCGGTGTCTCTCTGCGATCGTTCATGTAGGAGTTCGTGGAGAACGCCAAGAAAGCGACAGAGCGATACAGCAAAGCAGAAGGAGACAGTCGGGAAATGAAATCAATGGTGAGTTTAATGTTGTTTTATTTTCAATTGATCACAGATTTCTTGTCATAAACACCTTTTCAATTTAAATTCCATGTAAGTTTGATTTTGCACAAGTTTGTAAGCCCATCTTAGGCCCTGTTTACACCTGGTATTAAAGGGATACTTCACCTCTGGAAAGATGAATGTGTATTTAAAATGGATCATTTATGTAGAAGAAATGTGAAATTATTTTTGAATTTGGAGCTTTCTAGACTGAGAAAATCCAGAAAATGTATTTTTTGGCTTATGTGGATGAAAGACAACAACTCCCAGAATGCACTTGCTTCGCTGCCCTAGGAGGCCACGCCTACCGGTAACAGAGCGCAGTAGTTAAACAACAAGTCTAGGCAACTAGTGAGTCTCCGTGATGAGTCTGCCCGGGATTTCGAGATCGCCCCAAAATGTCCGGGATTCGACTTTTGCGTTCTACAGTCGCCATTCATCATGTTTACTGTGGCGAGCAGGACGAGTGAGGGCCGCGGGAGAACGGCGCGAGTCATGTTTACTGTGGCGAGCAGGACGAGTGAGGGCCGCGGGAGAACGGCGCGAGTCATGTTTACTGTGGCGAGCAGGACGAGTGAGGGCCGCGGGAGAACGGCGCGAGTCATGTTTACTGTGGCGAGCAGGACGAGTGAGGGCCGCGGGAGAACGGCGCGAGTCATGTTTACTGTGGCGAGCAGGACGAGTGAGGGCCGCGGGAGAACGGCGCGAGTCATGTTTACTGTGGCGAGCAGGACGAGTGAGGGCCGCGGGAGAACGGCGCGAGTCATGTTTACTCTGGCGAGCAGGACGAGTGAGGGCCGCGGGAGAACAGCGCGAGGCCGGTGGCGTGATTACTGCTGATGAGAGACACCTGTGAGACGCACCGGTCTCGTATCTCTCACGGAGGAGCGGGAATTTTCTTAGCAATGTTAAAACGCACATCAACCGATCACTTGTTTAGCGTTCATGTAAACACTACATTCAGATTCACCAATCGGAATGAATTCAGTTAGATTGAAACAAAAGGTGTGCATGTAAACAATGAATGGCGACTGCAGAAAGCAAAAGCTGAATCCCGGACATCGACGGCCGGACATGTCCGGGAAAAAGAGGATGGTAACCCCTATTACTCCGCTTTCTCCACAGAACAAGAGCCTGCTAGCTTAGCTTCCAAAAAAGATGGCTGACACTATGTGTCATTCTGTGAGTGAGATCCCAGCCTCTATGGGCGGGTGAGAATATGCGGGACAGCTCCTTCTACTGACTGTAGTCTTTAGCCTCTGGCCAAAAAATCCTCTGATGATGCAAAACAACGATTTTTGCGTCATCGGAGGATTTTTTCCAGACAAAAAAATACATAAATCTCTCGTCTCAGGGGGATATGAGGGTGGAAAGCACGGTAATTCGCAAATACTACAGGTTTTCTACTAATACAAAGCTTAATGCTAAATCCTGAAGTATCCCTTTAATATGCGTTTCGGTCGATCGGATCACAAGTGGGCGACACTAAATTCAGGTGTAAACTATATGTGTACTTTTGATGTATCTGTGAAGCACTTTGGTCAACAATTGTGTTGTTAAAAGGTGCTATAGAAATAAACTTTGACCTTGACGGCGCGAGTCATGTTTACTGTGGCGAGCAGGACGAGTGAGGGCCAAAAACGTTTTGAGCTTGTCCACTTTCGATCACTTCCAGAGGTAGTGGGAAATGATTTAGACCGGATTGCTTTCGTAGTGTAAACACTCAAGTGGTCGAATGTGTTCAAACAGCCACAAAAGACCGTCTTCTCTCGGTCTACTGATCTAATGCGTAAACATTATGGGGAGTGCATTAGCCAGACGGGGTTTAAACTTTGTCGGATGAAGACCCAAGTTTGGTTTGAAGATGAAAAATGTATCAAGCACAATGTTCTCTCTCCATTCCTGATTTCTAACACACACTCGTTTGACGTGATCTTACGGCTGTCAGAGCAGAAATGAAAGCTGATGCTCTGGTCGCGTTCATATGTACATTGTGTTAGCTTATTTGTCCATTAGATGAAAAACCCACACATTTAGCCGCCCATAGACCTTCTCCTTGAAGAAATCAGGACAGAAGCGTTTGAAAGTGGACCAAAGAGACAGATTAAAACACCAGGAGTAAACGGGAATGTGTCTCCCTCGTCTACTTGTGATCCGATCGACCAAAACTCATCTTAATCCCAGGAGTAAACAGGGCCTTAAATAGTTTTTTTTTTTCCTAGTAGGAAGTTGGAAACTCCAGCTTTCTGTGACAGTGAAATGCAGCATTAGTTACAGAGTTTTAATGCATAAACAATACAAGCACAAGATTAAATACGTTTGTTTAAAGTGTAACAGTTGGGTTCCTGAAGTAAAAACTCGCCATAAATGATTTTTAACAATAACTTCTACATTTTATAGTCAGACCTACCGTGATCTCCGATGATAGTATATGCTTCAGGTGAAGTCATGCATTTGCATTATTTGAACTTTTTTTTTTTTTTTTTGCAACGTGAAAACATTGAGTTGTTCTCGCTATGCAGTCAAAATACTAAAATATGTCTATATACAGTATATATGCATATTTTGCAATAAACCTAAAATATGGTGTTTCTATAGATATAATCAACAACAGTTTTATATTTCACCATTATGCTGTTCGCAGTGCTTCATGGGATTGTAGTTATTTACCTTTTTAAAGCCGTTAAGTACACAATCTGAAAGATTTTCAAATACTTGAATACTCCATATCAAAGTTTGTAATGTTGTGATTCACCTTGTACCTGGTTTGTTTGGTTCATGGCTTATTGTTTTTAAATCTCTCAGCGGGAAAATGAATAGAAACAATACTTCCAGAAACAAAACGCCGCTGAATAAGCGGACAGGCTGTGTTGCGCTCTATTCATTTGCTCATCATTTATTATGTTTCAGACTGGAAGTACACAGGCCTGATGAAGACCAGCGTGGTATTACATCAGCTGACACTCCAAAAAAGTGCTATTGAGATGCGCAAAAGCTTCTCTTCAGGGATTATAATGTGACAGACATCTGTCATCACGACTTAAAGGGCATTTTACATTAGAAAACTCTAGGACAGTGAGTTGGGTACTTGCACAAGAAACGACACAAGCTGGAAGATTTCTGCTCCTAAATTTTAATTAAAAAAGTTTGCCTCTGCATTTTTATTAGGATACTAAAGTTTATAGAGAAGTCATCACCTAGCGATATTTTGGGTTTAGTCCTAGTTAACTATATTTTTAAAGGTGCTTTTTGTATTTTATCTTGTTTATATTATTTGACTTTGAAAGACTTTCTAGCTGTCTATGTTTTTTCTATGCAAGCAATTTCATATAGGATCCTCTCAAGTAGTTTCAGATCGTTTGAGGTTCAGTCGGTCCTTGAGTGTCTTATTTTAATATTATGTAATGGTTCCATCTTATATTTGCACTGATTATTTTGTGCAGGATTATGTTACAAGCAAATATATTATACGAGACTCAACTTCTAAATCAACAGCAGAACACTGAATGTCATTTCCCTTGTGCCAATAAGCTAACGTATGTAATTTTTACACCACTAGCAACAGCAAATGCAGTTTATTTGCAGAAATTACACACTGTAGCTTTACCCAAGTGCTTTAGTGTGAAAGTTGTGTGTGCGTGAAAGACAATTTAATTTTAACTACCATGTTTAGACGCACTCCATTCAATAAAGACCAAAGAGAATGTTATTGATTCATTATTGCATTAATGAAAGTGAGGATTGAATGAAAACACCAGAGATCCAGAACAAATCCATTTTACTAAAGGGCTGTTTACAAAATGATTTGTAATTTTGACAAACTTTAAACTAGAAAAAATAACTGTGTCTGTCCCGTACGAGAGGGCTGTGGTGTCTTTAAGCAGGCAGGTGAGTTTTGAGATGCTCTTTGAGTTTGGGTATCGTCGGCTGCTCTTTACGACACGCGTGACATCGCAGAGGCAGCTTCAGTAGTTCACTAGCACCTTCCTTCACCGCCACTTTCCCATCACGCTCCAGCATCGCAACCACGTCTGCGGAAGATGAGCATGAACGCTTTACTTGATTACACTGCTTGTTTCTGTAAAACAGCTTTTTTTTTAAAGTCCCCTTGTTGTCAAAAATTATCCCTTAAAACTAATTTTTGATCACCAAAATTACATATTTATACGTTTTTTTTTCTTGGAAAAAAATTCTTCATGCCTTTAAAATACAGTAGCTTGAATGTATCTCGAAACCCTTGCCTCATTTAGTACACGCGGTTCTATGAATATGCAAATGAGCCCCGCCTCCACTCACTCACTCAGCTCAGAGATCCACTGGTTGACGATCACACGTTGATCTGATTGGTTACAAGGTAGTGTGTGACGTCAGAAACACCAGCGATTTCAAACCGTGTTTTTGAGACTGTCTTTGGTTCACTGCAGTTTTAAGCAGAAAATACTCAGCAATGCTGTCGACTTATGAATTTACACATGGTTTGTCTTAAAGCGTATTAAAAACACCACATAGACATATAAACAACATTAAAAGCTTGATTTTCACCACAGGGGGACTTTAAATATAATTTATTAATGCTTTACATCCATGTGATGGAGCAACATTTTCATTTAAGGACTTTTATCAAGTTTATAAAACAAGCAATAAATCAAACACAAACATTGCATCGTTTTTTTTTTTCATGCAGATTTAGTTTTTCTTCCACTCACCTTGAGACTCAACAAAATAGTCTGTAGTGAAGGAATTCCAGTGCTTCTTGTTCTTCAAACACGGCGAGTCAAAGTCTTGGCTGATTACGTGCAAGTGGACGTGACTAAGAGGAAATAAACATTTAGTTCATGACAAGCCCCGCCCTCCCCACACCAGCAGCCAATCAGGGCACAGACGTGTGTACCTCATGCTGGGGATGGCGTGATATCCCATGCGGAAGTGCAGTTTGTGAGCGTCCCGGCACTGCTGCACCATCCGATCTCCCACACGCTGCATGTGCTTGAGCAGGTCCACGTGCTCCGGCCGCAGAGCCTTCAGACTGGAGATCGAGTCCCACGGCAAAACCAGCCAATGGTAACGCGCCTTTGGGTACTTGTCCTTGATGACCACCACCCTGTCATCTTTGTACACCTGAGGACAATAAATGGAAGCTCTTAGATTTAAAAAAAAATGTTTTTAAGAAGTCTCTTCTGCACACCAAGGCTGCATTTATAGTAGAAACAGTAATATTGTGAAATTCAATTTAAAACAACTGTTTATGTGAATATAGAAATGTTTTTTTTATTATTATCAATGTTGAAAACAGAAGACTGGAGTAATGATGCTGAAAATTCAGCTTTTGATCACAGGAATAAATTACATTTTAAAACATATTCACATAGAAAAAAGTTATTTTAAATTGTCATAATATTTAACAATTTTACTGTTATTTTTTGTATTTTCAATCAAATAAATGAAGCCTTGGTGAGCAGAATGAGACTTCTTTTAAAAACATTTCAAAATCTTACGGATCCCAAACATTAGAACGGCAGTGTGTATATATATATAGAGGTCCTTCTCAAAAAATTAGCATATTGTGATAGTTCATTTTTTTACCATAATGTAATGATAAAAATTAAACTTTTATATATTTTAGATTCATTGCACACCAACTGAAATATTTCAGGTCTTTTATTGTTTTAATACTGATGATTTTGGCATACAGCTCATGAAAACTCAAAATTCCTGTCTCAAAAAATTAGCATATCATGAAAAGGGTCTCTAAACGAGCTATTAACCTAATCATCTGAATCAACTCAATAACTATAAACACCTGCAAAAGATTCCTGAGGCTTTTAAAAACTCCCAGCCTGTTTCATTACTCAAAACCGCAATAATGTGTAAGACTGCCGACCTGACTGCTGTCCAGAAGGCCATCATTGACACCCTCAAGCAAGAGGGTAAGACAGAAAGAAATTTCTGAACAAATAGGCTGTTCCCAGAGTGCTGTATCAAGGCACCTCAGTGGGAAGTCTGTGGGAAGGAAAAAGTGTGGCAAAAAACGCTGCACAACGAGAAGAGGTGACCGGACCCTGAGGAAGATTGTGGAGAAGGACCGATTCCAGACCTTGGGGGACCTGCGGAAGCAGTGGACTGAGTCTGGAGTAGAAACATCCAGAGCCACCGTGCACAGGCGTGTGCAGGAAATGGGCTACAGGTGCCGCATTCCCCAGGTCAAGCCACTTTTGAACCAGAAACAGCGGCAGAAGCGCCTGACCTGGGCTACAGAGAAGCAGCACTGGACTGTTGCTCAGTTTTGCATGTCATTCGGAAATCAAGGTGCCAGAGTCTGGAGGAAGACTGGGGAGAAGGAAATGCCAAAATGCCTGAAGTCCAGTGTCAAGTACCCACAGTCAGTGATGGTCTGGGGTGCCATGTCAGCTGCTGGTGTTGGTGCACTGTGTTTTATCAAGGGCAGGGTCAATGCAGCTAGCTATCAGGAGATTTTTGGAGCACTTCATGCTTCCATCTGCTGAAAAGCTTTATGGAGATGAAGATTTCATTTTTCAGCACGACCTGGCACCTGCTCACAGTGCCAAAACCACTGGTAAATGGTTTACTGACCATGGTATTACTGTGCTCAATTGGCCTGCCAGCTCTCCTGACCTAAACCCCATAGAGAATCTGTGGGATATTGTGAAGAGAAAGTTGAGAGACGCAAGACCCAACACTCTGGATGAGCTTAAGGCCGCTATCGAAGCATCCTGGGCCTCCAACACCTCAGCAGTGCCACAGGCTGATTGCCTCCATGCCACGCCGCATTGAAGCAGTCATTTCTGCAAAAGGATTCCCGACCAAGTATTGACTATTGAGTGCATAACTGAACATAATTATTTGAAGGTTGACTCTTTTTTTTTGTATTAAAAACACTTCTTTTATTGGTCAGATGAAATATGCTAATTTTTTTAGACAGGAATTTGGGGTTTTCATGAGCTGTATGCCAAAATCATCAGTATTAAAACAATAAAAGACCTGAAATATTTCAGTTGGTGTGCAATGAATCTAAAATATATGAAAGTTTAATTTTTATCATTACATTATGGAAAATAATGAACTTTATTACAATATGCTAATTTTTTTAGAAGGACCTGTATGTATCTGTGTGTGTGTGTCCTCTTAATTCATCAATATACGTTTCAAAAGAAATGAACAACTCATACCTGCATCTTGGGGTCCTGCATTGACACTTTAAGCCCTTGGCTCCAATGGCCAGCAGATTCCTGGAAAACAAGAATGTTTTAGTAAAAAAAAATTTTTTAAACAAAATTCAATAAACCGGTTCTCCAACCAGCTCGGAAACCTGGCTTAAAAGTAAAAAGTGTCTGAAAATAGGAAAAAGTATCAGTACAATATAAAACTACTGCCTTAATATATTTTTACAAGTGTTAAATATCACATATTTGAATTTTATTGCAAAATCACAGTAACTCGGGCAGCTTTATTAGGCTACTATTTTTATCACATTTACAAAAAAGTTTCAACGTGCAAAAGAAACGCACTGATTTATCAGGTCCGGGCGGCGGTGGTGTCTTTTTGGCTGGAGGTGAACCTTCGGATGATGATGTAGTATTTGCAGGACTCTTCTCTCCGTTGCCCTCAGCGCTCATCCGATGGGATCTTTTGGAGGCTTTGCTCCCCTCCGCAGCGGATCTGGCTGTGAACGTCTCCTCGGTGAACTTCACTGTATATGGATACAGCTGGTTGACCATGTAAAATCTCTGGCCCGGCTTTATGGTCACCTGGTTGTAGAGGTGGGCGACATGTGGTTTGTAGGATGTTAAGACCAGAAACCTGTGCAATACAGCCTCAATTACAACAGAACAAGGCATTTATGGACATAGCCAGTTTGCTGGATACCAAATAACACAAGCGATTTTGATGACACTTACCTGATTGCCTTTGCCCACGACCACATTGTCCACATATGTAGGATTCACACCCAACTGTTAAGTGGATCAAACATGCATTATTATATTCATAATATCCATTATACTGTAATTTATTACATATTATAATATTTCTCTAATATTATAATGTTCTAACATACCTGTTTAACTGAGATAAATCCTCTGTTGCAATCAGCTCTCAATTCAACTGCAAAAAATTTAATAAAATGAAGAAAGCCTGCGTCTATGGCAAGCCGTTTTGACATTTATTTGTTCTCAGGATATGAATTCTTGACAGCAACAAATACATTTTCAGTTAAAAAATGCTAATTCTTGATATCAACAATGACGTCATCACTCGCAGAAATACAACTTCTTGATGTAAAAACTATTATTCTTGATATCTGTAATTGTATTTTCACTAGTTAAATGTCACCATAGGCTGCCATTCAAATTCAATTGTTGATATGAAGAATTGATTTCTTTAAATTATAAATCTTAATAGTAAAAAAAATAGCATTTTTGACATCAATAATTAATTTTCACCAGTTCAAATGTTACTTCTTGATATTTGTAAATGTATTTCAAGTTCAACATGTTACATTTGTTACGTCTGATACCTGAACATGTATTTCTGATATTTAAAATGGCTTTCTTACTAGTAACAATCACATTCATGATATCAGAAAAGGATAAATGTTTTACTAGCAATTACAGATATCAAGAATTATAGTTTAAGAATTCGTATTTCTGCAAGTGATTACGTCATTGTTGATATCAAGAATTAGCATTATTCCTGATATATATAAAAAAATGCCATTGTTACTAGTAGAAATCTAATTCCTTAAATCAAGAATTAAAAAATAATTGAATTGTTGATTTCAAAAATGCACATCCTGTGAAAGATTAAAAGTCAAAACGGCTTGCCATATGCATCCTCCACTGGCTCATATGGTGCACTAAACTTTACCAACCTTGTTCTCTTGAGCACTTTTTGTCTTTTATCTTAGTTTCTGGTCCTCGACCCAAAGTCACAGCTTGTTGATGATGAAGCTGAATGGGTTTATGATGTGAATCATCTTCACGTACTAGTAAACACACTGGCATCTCCCTGAAAACATTTAGATATTTATAACACGTAGCTATATGGGCTGATTCGTGAGTTTACAGCATTATCTGTCTAAAAGCGTGTCTAAACGCCACATATATTCATCACTTACCCTGCTGCTGGTGTTTTATATGCTATCTACAACAGAAAGTGTTATATGTGAAAACAAAACAAAACACGGCAGCGCATGACGCACACACTCTTCTTCATGGACATCAACAAACACGCGCAGGCAAGCGGACACGCGCATACTGACACCCACCGGTCGAAAGGCGCCGTGACAGAAAGAAAGATTTGTGTGAGTTTGTGGACAAATATCCTTTAACTAAACTAAAACAAATAGTGTTTTATCATTTAGTTATATAGAAAAAAACAAACATCTTACAGTTAACAGGTTTTCACCATTTTCAACATTTTAGGCAACATTGCTTTTTTTTTTTTATAAATTTGCATTGATTTACCGTGGGCAAAGTCATAACAAGATGACTGAAACTGAATTAATAATGAAATATATAAGGTTATTGCTTTAATTATACAGCTGTTACTTAAGTTAACGCACCAGGTTTGTATCTCAGAAACATTTTTTCTACAACTGTATTATTTTAATGCACTTATTGGGACAGAATGTATAAGAATGTAATATATGCTTTTGAATGAATATCACATGAATATCATTATGCAAAAAAACAAGTCCATTGAAATTAAAAAATATTGAGTTAATACAATGAAGAGGATTGGTTTAATCAACATAAACTCAAAATATGATGTTATCTGAACCACATAAATTATCTAAGTTGATTTGACAAAAGAAAAAATTGTGATAACAAATTATGAAAATATTTTTTAAGGTATGAAATCTTCTATAAAGTGTTATCATTATTTGTACGTTTTCATTTGTTTATATTTATTTATTTATTTGTCTTTGGAATTATTGTATTGTGTTTAACAATTATCATTTCTGTTTGTTATTTGAAGAGTGTGTGTGTGTGTGTGTGTTGGGGGGGGGGGGGGGGGGGAGGGGGGACTGTTTACTGTTTCCATTACTTGGAAGAACTGTTTCCGGTTATTATGAATAATACATGTAGGTGTTTATTATTGAACACTTGTGTTTTCATCATGGGACCAGGAATAGACTTTCTTTTTTTACGTCACAGTTTTAAGTCTGGATGTCATGTCAAATTTAGCACTCTTATGAAAATGTGATAATATTTTGTAATTATCATTTAAATCTGACTAATTTTCACATTGCTAGTCATAAATCAAGATCTAAGCCAAATGTTATGGGGTTTCTATTCAAAATATGACTTTCTGTTACAAAACAGGGCATTGATTTCATACATGTCCACTGTAGAGACATCATGACTTAAATCATATTTATCAGGCATTTTGGGGACACAACAAGTGAATAGGGAAAGAAATTATATATCAATATTCTTATGAAATATGAGATATTATTATAAAAAATGTTGACAATTATTTCTCCCATTATTATCACACTTCTTTTTTCATAACATCATTGGCCCAAGAACATATGAATATGCAAATTAGATACAGTGTATATATTTTACTCACATATTGCATAAAGTAAAATGTTATATCAAATCATTCCAATTATATCTTTCATAACATTGTTATGAATCATCTTTATAGTTTGGTTAAAAAATCCTGAAACCTAAAAATGTATTGGTGAATGGAAATTGGCAATGTTTTTGCCTATGTCATTTCATGTCTTTTTTATTTTTTTTAAAAACTGAGTCCTGTTGTCCACTACAGCTAAACATATGAATAAAACATTTTTACAAAAATGTTTTCCCCTCCATTTGCTTCTTATGCTCTAATTAAACAAAGTGATAACATGAAAACTCACTGAATTAAAGAAATCCTGGGTCTCAGGAGGATGTTACAGTTGCCACCTTTTCATCAAGACAATGAATTCGAACACTTAATTTACCACAATCAGCTTCTTGTAAAATCACTGTAACTCCAGCAGCTTTATTATTAGGCTACTATTTTATCACATTTACTCATTAAAAACAAACCAGTCTCAGCTAAAATGTCCTTAACGAGTAAGTCAAATCACTTTTACTCGTGTGTTGACCAGAATCAGGACGGTGTCTGTGTTCTGTGAATTGGGAATGATGCGATAATGTGACTTTAACGCGAGTTTTGTGTGTGTGAGTGAGTAACTCACTCCTGTGATCTTCTCATGTCACTGACTTCCTTCTTCAGAGGGGATCATTGAGAGATCAGGTAAGAGCTGGCCTGCTCTAACACACTTTAAATCATGTCAACACCGGCCATCTCATGTGTCTTATCGTGTTGTTTTCTGTTGTTGTCCGGAGGTTTCACCTGATGTTTTGCATTAATTGACGGGATTTCTCTCATTATACAGAGCTTGAAGGTTAGCACAGGCTAGTTAGCTTCAGTTTAACATACATCCCCCCGCACGCTAACATTACTACAGGTCTTTTAGAGGGTAAACGCGCATTTGAGCGGTTTATAGATGATTTATCGTCACGTAAGTGCTTAATTTACGGCTATATTCGTGTTTTTGACTGTACTCGTCCATGTCTCGCGATAGCGCGTCAGTTTTATTAGCCGTTAGCAGAATTAGCCCTCAAAGTCATTTTACGTTTACATTAGGCATATGCTTATAAGAAACTGGATTTTTATTAAAACATTAAGAGTGTTTGTAATGTATTTCATAGCGGTGTTAATAAACTTTGTCGTGTTAAGGTCATTTGGACTCGTAGTTTTGTGTGAATGACTCCTACACACAGGCCTCGTTTATCTAAACAAAGTTTAAACTAGCCCGAGATATGTTTGTGGTTATGTGTTACGCTCATAAACACTGTTGTTTAAATGGTTTTGTTTTAATTCGTGTCTGTAAATGAAATGAAGTAGGTTCACTGAGTGACACGTAGGCGAAACGAGCTCACTGACATGATATCCACTAAGTATAACACACGTTATTTAGCAAGATTTGGGTTGTTTCACAAACTTAGGCTGCTGTCAACCCGCACAGAACCCTTTAGGCAGCACAAAAATGCTGTCTAGGCGGGGAACAACACAACTTGGGTGTGTATGTAAACATTTCAGGTGCCCTGGAATAGAGAAAGGCAGTGAGTTTGTCCATCTTGGTGTGAATCACACAGGCATTTGTGTCAACTAACTCGTTTAACCCTTTGTGTTCAAACCAGACCCCTGTCAGACACTGTGAAGCCAAGGGCTGTCGTGATGTCGGAGCCCAAAGCACCCGTCCCGGCTCCTGGAGACACCTATAAAGGCTGGCTCTTTAAATGGACTAATTACATCAAGGGATACCAAAGGCGATGGTTCGTCCTGAGCAATGGCTTGCTGTCTTACTACAGGTGAGTTTGTGACATGTTGTTGATTGATCAAACTCTAGAAAGCACTTTTTTTTTAATCAGGTTTCGCTTCCGTCAGACAACAAGTCTCCCAATTTCTGATAGGAACGTCTAATGTCCTACTGAACCCTTTGTGATGCTGTCAAGTGTTCTTTGGCCGTTCACCAATATCTGATAAGGTGCAAAGATTCAGATAGCGAAATGACTTGATATTCTGGGTATGGCAAGCATTGCTATTGCTAACCCAAACCTCTAACCCTGAGTATTAAAGAAGACCTATTATGACCTTTTACAAAGCCTTGAATTAAAAAAAATTAAAAAATAAATTATTGGGGGCTCTACTAGAATAGGTTTTCATGCTTGAATGATCAAAAACACCTTTTTTTCCACATATTTGACATTGTTGCAGCTCCTCTTTTCCCAGTCTGTCAGTAACGCCAAAGCTAATAGAAGGCAAGCCTGCAAACTTTAGCCCAAAAAAGTGTAACGGCTCGGCTAATGCTAACACTCGGCTGTGGCGTTACGCAGGGAATGAGACCAGAGGCTGTTTTTGTAATGGATGTCAATGGAGAAGAGGCTCCACGACACTGAATAAACTGCTTTTGTGAGGAAATAGCTTATCATTTAATGAATCAACGTAATCAATGTATGTTGTTTAATTAAAATAAAAAATGAAGTTTTCTTTCTATCGCTGCCAGGTGAGACTTGTATTGTAATGATTTATGACTGCTGTGCCTAATGATGATATAACGCTTTTTTAATGAATGAAGGTAAAAATACATATAATGTTTGTGAATTAAATATGTATTAAATTACAAATAAGTTTTTAGTGTATTCTTAAATGTATTTTTTTATAAGTCTGCTAATAGACTTATCCACGTTTTTTTTTTTTTTTTTTCGCAATAAAGCACATTCCACAAACATTGCAGTCCTACTGTACATTTACTAGCCATATGACACCAAATCTAGAACATTTATTCACAAGAACAAGGCGCTAATAATCCACAAGAAACTCATTAACGTGAACTCTAATTGACTGTCATAAAACTTTGAACGGCGGGCACTGACGTCACTGCCGTTACACGATAGGCTGAGGTGCCTCGCGTGATCCAAGCTAGCCGTTATGCTTTCTCCAATAGTAAGAGATACAGACCCTCTCATCTCCCTATTATAAGACCATCTCTGGTAACACTCGGTTTAGTTCCCGTCGCTATGAAGCCCCTCCTTCTGAAAAGCACACTGTGCTCTGATTGGTCAGCTGGTCCAGTGTGTTGTAATTGGTCAACCTCTTCAAGCAAACTAATAACTAACTCAACCAGGCCTCGCCCCTTTATTTATTGCGTATGTCTTGGGCGGGAATTATTTAAATGAGGAATATTGTGACGTGTTTGTTCCCGGAAGAAAACTCAAGACTACAATGGAGGCTTTTCAGGGAGTTCAGAAACCGATAATAACTCCTGTCTGAGGCCTCGTTTACACTGTCAGTGAAATGTGACCCAATTCCGATTTTTTGCTCATATGTGACACAGATCGGATGTGTTCTATGACAGTGTAAACAGGAACAAAACGCATGCATTCGGATATTTCCAGATCGGTTTCAGGCCTCATTCATATGTGGAAATAAATCGGATATGTGCCAATGCGACTGTCATGTAAACAGGCAGATCGGATTTTCTGAGGCATTAGGCGACTTCTCCGCGGTTTAATGACGAAAGAAACCCACGACGCGCTTCTGCAAAGGGATGGATGATCGACGAAACGTATCATCGTAGGAGAGGAATGTGGACAGGGGCACGGGAAGTGTTTTCACAGGATTGTAAATGTAACGAAAATTGTTCATTTACATTTATTTTGTGTTCATTTCTATTTGCTGTCTCTGTGCTGGCTCTTTATTGTATAACAGTGCACAGCCCATAACCCCTTTATTTTAATGCTTAATTTATGTCCCGTAAATCGGTCCGTTGCATTACGAATGAAAGCAGTATCAATAATGTCAAACATGTGATGTGCAGTCAAGTTCGGGTGTGTGTATGCTGTTTTAACAAGTGTTCTCACCGATACGCGTGTGATTCGTGGAGTTTTAACGAGTTTTATAGACATTGTTTCTTATTCAAAAGTGGTGTTTTGCAACTTCGCATATCGCAGAGCATGAAGCATATTTCGTGTTCGTCCATCTGTGCAAGATAATTTAACCCTTTAAGCATGCGAGATATGTTTCAGATAGCCTATAGCCTATGGCAAGTGTAAACACATGAATCAGAAATGGGTCACAATTTAAAGAACGTGTAAACAGACAGTCAAAAAAATCGGATATAAGCAACAAATCAGAATTGGGCATCAAGACCTGCAGTGTAAACGAGGCCTGAGTGACTTTGTGCTTTGTAACTTTACAGACCTTTTTTATGCAAACAAAATGCGCTAAAGATCTTTGAACATTAAAAAAAGCAAAATAGGTCCTCTTTAGTCTTATGCACATCCCCCGTCCCATATTGTTTGTGCTAAATTGATGATGTCTCAAGTCATACGACTTCGAAGCGATTGGACTTGTGGATGCTAAACAGGCCAAACAGCTTTTTCTCTATGCCTGTAAGATGATGCCGTTTTATGTAATTAGATTTGAGTCGATCTAATGGTAAAGCTGCATTCATCTCATTGGGCCGCTTTGTCAATTATTAATACTGCATGTGAGCGTGCAGGAGCGCCTGCGTGTGTGTCTGTTTGCTCGTGCGATCCTCACTGTTTGCTCAACAGTTTGAGATGAGAGGATAACACATTCTTTAAAATCCTCCCTCATGATCTGATGTGTAACTCTGTAAATATACCATGACATAACAAGGTCCAATACCTCAACAGTTGGCTAATGAGCGTATGATCACTATTTTTGCTTTCTTTTATTATGTTGTATTTGTTCATAAATGTAAATGTCATTAAATGAATGCTGTGTTAAAGCCACGCCAAAGCAAATAAAAATGCCTGATTTACATTAGTGCTTCATTGAGATCGAGCTGAAAAGTGCTGCGTGTGTCGCTGAATCGTCCAATTTCACAAATATAGCTGATTTTCACTGCAGGCACAGATACATGGTGAATTATCAGACATTTGATATTCTAACAGGAGCCAGATGCACCACAACTATGATGCTTACTGCCTTTTTTTTTTTTTTTTTTTTTTTTTGTTGTTAACAACTTGTTTATTAAGTTTTCTTATTTAAAGTCAAGAAACACAAGAATACAAAGCAAAAAGCAACGCCTTTTTGTTTTTTTTAAAGAAAGAAATGTACTTTTGCTTTTGGACTGTGGATGCTTTTAAACACGGATTTAAACTCACCTTTTTAGTAGATATTTTGGTTGATTTAAAAAAAAAAAATCCTTTGATTTTTGCTTAAATATAAAGTGTGTTACAAATAAAATGTATTATTCTTATTACTTTTATTCAGCAGGAACGCATTAAATTGAGTAAAAGTAACAGTAAAGACATTTATAATGTTACAAAAGATTTCTATTTCAAATAAGTGCTGTTTCCTCTGAACTTTTTATTTATCAAAGAATCCTGAATAAGTTTCCACAAAAATTCTTAATAATAGAAATGTTTCTTGAGCAGAAAATCATCATATTAGACTGATTCTGAAAGATCATGTGACACTGGAGTAAGGATGCTGAAAATTCACACCACAATCTTTTGAACGGTAGTGTATGTAAATAAAAACCATGCAATTTTTTTTATCAAATTTATTTATTTGTAATTTAGTAACTTTTGATAAATCTCAAATACTTCCTGTGTGAAATGTGTATTAAAGCAGTTAAAGAGCATTTTGCACACTTTATAAATGTTGAATTTAAATGTTCGTCACACAATCTGTTACATGTGCATCGGATTTAAATACTGAATTTAAATTGAAACTGATTTTGTCCGTCGTTCAAAAAGAACCTAAATATTTTCCTTCCCTAATATAGCAGATGTTTTTCTGATACACCCAAAAGCGCATTACATACTGTGTGATGTCATAAAATATAAAATATTTGAACAAAATAACTTGGCTTTCAAAATATAGTGGAAACTTCCCAATCATTTGGTGTAATACAGTTACCAAAATAATTTATTTTAGGGCATTATTAAGCACTGTCTCCAACATCAGGTTCTGATTTCTATAGTGAATATACATTTTTATAGCTTTGCACTACTCTAAAAATTGTATTCAGCTAGAAATTGTTCTTTGTGATTTGCAACACTAAACGACTCTTAAATACATTAATCACCATGAGTCAACGTGTGGAAAGTCTGACTGTAGCATTACTGTGTAAATAAAAGGCTCAAGTACACATTGTCTTTTCCACCTCCACATGACCACTTTGATTGGCTGAGTGAGTTTGGGTCACATGACCGTCTTAACAGGTCATCTCTGTTTAGGAGGATCATACGCTCTACTTAAGGCTTGATTTCAGCACTTCCTCTGCTCCTGCAGGCAGCTCTCAACAGTTTCTTATTGTGTGTGTGTGTGTGTGTGTGTGTGTGTGTGAGAGAGAGAGAGATAAAGAGATCAGGAAATGTACAGGGCGAGTAAGAGATTTCAGTTTCACAGGTTACAGGCTCTGGACTCTTGTGCCTCTGTTAAATCGCCTGGCATCGGTCTTGTGCCATGTCGTGGACCGTCCAAACTGGTCTTGTCTAATTTTTTCCTGCTGAGCATGGAAAATCCCGAGAACTGGTGATTCATCAGTGTTGGCAAATTACAGTTAAAGATGGAAACTTTATTTATATGTCATATATTTGGTGCTGTTTACATATGAGCGGCTTACCAGGATTACTACTACAGTGTTATTTTAGGATTACTTGTATACTATTATAGTGTTTATTACAGCTTTGAATTGGCTTTTATTTTTGTATGTTCAGTCTCAAACAACTTATCTCACTATGAATATGAATTTAGTTTATTGAATATTTTGCAATACACGTGTAATGTATAGAGTT
The DNA here is from genome assembly GCA_029959095.1 of Rhinichthys osculus. Taxonomy (NCBI): domain Eukaryota; kingdom Metazoa; phylum Chordata; class Actinopteri; order Cypriniformes; family Leuciscidae; genus Rhinichthys; species Rhinichthys osculus. Next base: position 46,687,371 of record JARWKJ010000005.1, read on the forward strand.
TTGTATTTGTAATCAATGACTTACAGTACGTAGTTAAAATTTTACTGTTGTTTCTCATTTGATTTGTTGTCTTGGAGCTGGTTGGATTGATTCATGTCTCAAATTTTTCCGAATATTTGCTAAGATCATAACATGGAGCTTTTTTCAATCTGATATCAGATACTGCGATAACAGCGGTAACGTATCTTCTGTCACATAAATGCTCGGGAGTAAAAGAAACTCTAGCTGAAGCCATTTCTCGAATGCTTACCTTTTGGTGCTGATTCATGAATATTACATCAGATGCCGAAAAACAGCTGTCAGGGGGCTTTGTTCAAGTTTTTGCTGGCAGCGTTTTAAAAGAGCCTCATGAATTATCCTCTAACCTCGCAGAACCAGACTTTTGAGTATCGTTATCATGTTGGAAACACATTTAGTCTTATTCTGGCATCATGTAAACCATTTTTACATGTAAAATTGTATATAACTATGACCAAATGAAGTGTTTCATCTTGAACACATCTCATCTCCATCCCTTTTGCTCTTCCAGGACCCAGGCGGAGATGGGTCACACGTGTCGGGGCACCATAAACCTGGCCACAGCCAATATCGCGGTGGAGGACTCGTGCAATTTCGTCATCTCTAATGGCGGCACGCAGACGTATCACCTGAAGGCCAGCTCAGAGGTGGAGCGGCAGCGGTGGATCACAGCACTGGAGCTGGCCAAAGCCAAAGCTTTCCGCATGCAGGCCGAATCAGGTCAGTCACGCCCCTCACTAACACTGGGAAAGGAACGGGAAACCACATTTGAGATTAGCTCAACACTGCACACTCAATACAGTTTGCGGTGGAAGGCGTTTCACAGTTTTTTCTTCTTCTTCTTCTTCTTCTTCTTCATTATTCTCTGCAGATGATTCCGGGGACGAGTCCAGTCCTCCTGCGGCAGGACAGGGTGGAGGCTCACGAAACTCAGAGGTGCAGTCCACGCTCCGGACCCTGAGCAGCAAAGTGGAGGATCTGAGCACATGCAACGACCTCATCGCCAAACACGGCTCTGCGCTTCAGCGGTCAGTCTTTCTCTACCAGTTTGGACACACTTGACTATTATTCAAGTACATAATAAGTATATAAATAATTTTAAAAAAATACATTGACATATATTATATATATATTAGGGCCGGGACTCGATTAAAAAAATTAATCTAATTAATTAGAGGCTTTGTAATTAATTAATCGAAATTAATCGCATTTTATTTGCATAAATATTTGACCTGAGAACAGTGAGAAGTAATTTTTTTCACATGGATTTTTAGTATACTATTGAATAATGACTGAATACATAAGCTTAAGCAACAAAATAGTTTATTTTTGTTCAACCAAGTCCAGCAGACCAGTGCAATTTTTGCCATTAAGTGTAGCAATAGCATATTGAACACACTAATGGTGTGTTCATACCGAACGCGAATTTAATTATTTGCGCGAGTAGATTACAAAGTCAGTGCAAAGACGCGAATAGACGCATCATTCGCGCCGGGCGTTGCGAATGACGCGAATTGGGCAACGCGTTTTCCGCGAATGTCTTCCCGGCAAGTTGAAAAATTTGGACTCGAGCGAATGTTCAAGCGTCTAACTAGACGCGATAGACGCGTATTTGACGCTCTATTCGCGTTCGGTGTGAACACACCATAATAGCAATAGCGAATTCCTTGTTGCATAGCTTGCACACAACCATGCTCTTATCGACGCTTCCATCCATTCGCTTTTTATAACAAAATTTCCCATCCACCGGCCAACCAAAGCGATCTCGTCAGCTTCTTCGTCATGAGTGCTAGTTGGTGCGCCAGTATAATCGGTCCGCCGAAACTCAACCAGTGAGAAACGTTCCGCGGTGCAAAACTAAGTTTGATTAAAATAATTTGTGTAATTAATTAACGCGTTAAAGTCTGTAATTAATTAATCTTAATTAACGCGTTAAAGTCCCGGCCCTAATATATATAAATAAAAGTTGGATTTTATACATAGTGTATGTACATTTTTCAATTGTAGTCTTAAAAAGGAATCTGAAATAATAAACTAAGTGATTTTTAGATGCATATGAAATACTAATTTTCCGCAGAATAGATACACGACACCAGCTGCGCTTTCTCGCTCTCTCATGATCTCTCTGACAGCGAGTTACACACAAACCCGCCTCCCTTCACTCACTCGTTTCATGTGCTCCGGATGAATATTGTTGGTGTTACGTGGCTTGAATTTCGGCGTGGGAATGTGCGTATTGCGCATAATTTTACTCATTATTCACACCCAAAGTGCGGCACATAAAGACGCCTCTTAGTACTAAATAGTTATTTTTTGCTGCTTATTGTGTTAAACAGTCAAATACACAAAATATTGTCAAAATGCTGGTCTTGTCTTGGCGAGTATTCACATAAACACAGCCAGTTATGGTTTAAGTAAACGTTAACAGTTGAGAAAGAAAACATGTGTTAACAGTTTAATGGATCCGTGCATCAGGTCTTAAAGTGACAGCAGCCTAATATTCCTGCTGCCAAATTATGAGATAATATAAAAAATATCTAAATGGCAGTTTTTCCCCATGGTATCAATGTCAAAATTGTGGCCAGGGAAAATGCTGAGTGGCTAGTTTTTAATTTTATATTCCAGTAATAATTTTAATGAACTTTTTTGTAATTGTACATAAATTATTTTTTTCACTCAAAGATTTGGCCTTTGTGCTCATAAAGTGTCTATGTGAAGTTCAATTAGTTGATTCTTATGTTTTCTTTCAGGTCCTTGTCTGAGCTGGAGGGCGTTCGGTTGGAAGGACAGACGAGTGAAAAGATTCGGCAGGTGACGGAGCGAGCCACGCTCTTCCGCATCACTTCCAACGCCATGATCAACGTAAGGCAACCAGGCAGTATATTTGCTTTAGGGATTTTGCTTTGTGGTTATCCGTTTCACACACAGAAACCACTGTTAAACGTATTCTTAACGATTCTATAACAATCTGATACCCAGGCCTGCCGGGACTTCCTATCGTTGGCTCAGGCTCACAGCAAGCGTTGGCAGAAAGCCCTGCAGGCCGAGAGAGAGCAGAGAGTGCGACTGGAGGAAACACTGGAGCAGCTCGCCAAACAACACAACCATCTGGAGAGAGCCTTCAGAGGAGCGACTGTTCTGCCTCCTTCCCAGAGCAACCCTGCCATAGACGACAAAGGTACAGAGTCAATGACACAGAAAGACTGGGTGCCACGAAATAATATAGAGACTAATATATAAACACAGCTTTCTACTCCATTGTCTTTACTAGTTGCACACAACAATGAGAAGACAACTAGTGATGTCTGACTCCAAAACAAATGACCCTTATGAGCAAATTCTTTGGAATGAACCAGTCAGATTGAGTCACAAGTCAGTTTGAGTTAGCCTCACAACACACAGGGTTTTCAGTAAATGAACATGTGGAAGATTAATATTTAATCTTTTTCATTTATTTGCACAAAAATAGAACTATATGGTAATTAACAGCAATATTTACCTAAATATACACTGCTGCTCAGACGTTTGGGGTCAGATGTTTCTTTTCTCCTCACCAAGGCTGTTTTTATTTGATCAAAAATACAGTATTGTTACACATATATTTAAAATAGATTTTTAAAATGTAATTTATTCCTGTGATCAAACCTGAATTTTCAGCATCATAACTCCAGTCTTCAGTGTCACATGATCCTTCAGAAATCATTCTAATGATGATTTGATGCTCAAAAAACATTTCTCATTATTATCAATGTTGAAAACAGTTGTGCTGCTTCATATTTCTGTGGAAACTGTTTTTTTTTTTTCCAATATTATTATTTGATGAATAGAAAGTTCAAAAGAACAGCATTTATTTTAAATAGAAATCTTTACTGTCTGTACTGTCACATTTGATCAATTTAAGACATCCTTGGTAAATCAAAATATTGATTCCTTTTTTTTTTTTTGCCAGAATATATTTATTAAGTTTTAACTTTAAATATTTATTAAGTTTTGTTAAACACAAACGCAAGACAAACAACCACAATGCCCATCAGAAAGCCATCACTGTACAATGTAACAGTCTACAAATATTCATCACTTTTCTTTAAAATGAAAGATATAAAATAAAATGAGTTGTACAAATCAGGTGATACAAATTATTGTCCAGAAGTGAACTGCAGTGTCCACACATCTCAGTCGTTGTCATCTGTTAAATCCAAATCTTTGACATAATCAATAAAAGATTCCTTTTAACAAAGATCTTAATGACACCAATCTTTTGGTAAGATACGGTAGTGTATTTTACTAAAACATTTTAATAACTGAATGTTTGGGCGATACAAATGAGTCATTGAATCAAATTTTTTTTTTAATTTGTATTTATTTTTTACATTTAATAATTTACAATTAGGAATGATTAAAATGCATATTAGACAAGTAAACATATCAATGTAAGCTTGCAGTATTGAATATTTTATATATCACCCAGAAAGATTAAATCCTGAAAACTCTCAACACTAATAGCTATACATTTGGATATGACTTAGAGATTTCCTAATTATATTATACTTATTATCCGTCCTGTAGGCTCAGCTCCAGTAAAGGGCGACGCCAGTGACGAGGACGATGAGAATGAATTCTTCGACGCGTGCGAGGACGTTCAAGAGTTTATCACCGTTCCAGCAGACCCCAAATATCACAGGTCTTTATTTACTCCCCCGCTCCTGTCGTTTACTCTCATCCCTATCTGTCCCTTAACTCGCTTCTCATATAAGTGTTACTTGACCTAAGTGTGTGTCCTATGCCTTCCCTTCCCTTTCCTCCTCTCTCTCACACACTCTGGCTCTCTCATACCCTCTTTCCATTTCTCTCAGGAGATCTGGCAGCAATGTCAGCGGAATCAGTAGCGAGATGGGAATGGACGACGGGACGACGTCGGTAAGGCGTTATGTTTATATATGGGGTTTATGTATGTGAACCAAATTCGATTTCATGTGCAGTCTAGATATATAAAAAAAACTAGTAGCTGTTTCCATCCAAAGTTGAGATGTTAACTTATGTGCAAATTTGCAATAACGTATAAAACATTTGCGAATAAAGCACCATTTCCGTCCCATGTGTTCAACAGAAAAAAAATCTTCGCTTCCTGGGAAATTGGGGGAAAATATCTGTAGTAAAAACGGAGGTTGCTGCAATTAAGGAAGCCATTGTGGCTCCTTTTTCGTATGTCATAAATGAGTAGCACCTCAGAGCGCGCAGACGTTATCTAGCGTTCGGAGGCGGATGCCTGATGTTTAGGAACGCAATCTTGTGAGACAGTTCTGGCAGGTAATTATACTAAATCATTTGGCAACATTTGAGATGCTGTGCAATGAAATTGGTCCACTGGTTAGTCCAGTTATCCAATCACATCCTCTCTTGAGGCAAAGTCGCGTGAGTTTTTTGTTCCACGTTAATGGATTTATTCGGTAAATGTGTTTCCATCGTAGTATATGCACGACGTCTTATCGGATAAAAAAAAAATCCACCACAATTGAGTGCATGCGTTTTTTTAATGCACATTTTTAGAATTTATGCGCATTTTGGTGTTTCCATCCAGCTTTTTTAAAAAAATTTATGCAATATGCTAAAATTTGCATAAAAATAGGTAGAGAAAAAGAAGCCTTTGACATCTGAAGTTCATGTTTGAACCGTTTTTTCCATCTCTCACAGCTAGACGAGCAGTCTGTGGCATCCAATCCCGAGTCTCCTCAGTCCCAGGAGGTGGTGCCTATGAGGAAGAGACGGGCCCGAATCCCAGATAAACCGAATTACTCTCTCAATCTGTGGAGCATCATGAAGAACTGTATCGGAAAAGAACTCTCCAAAATCCCAATGCCTGTACGCTCATCGCTGTCTTTATGAGAATCCCGAACGGCCCAGATTTATGGCAGTGCTTTTAACGCATCCTCCTTTTCCCAGGTGAACTTCAACGAGCCCCTGTCCATGCTGCAGCGTCTCTCAGAGGATCTCGAGTACTACGAACTGCTGGACCGGGCGGCCAAGTGCCATAACTCTCTGGAGCAGATGTGCTACGTGGCAGCTTTCACCGTTTCCTCATACTCAACTACAGTTCACCGCACGGGCAAACCCTTCAACCCTCTGCTGGGAGAGACGTTTGAGCTGGACCGTGCCCAGGAGAGCGGCTACAGATCCCTCTGTGAGCAGGTGAGGGGACATCAGCCTTTGATTATATCCTGAGACCCTAGAGGAAGAGCTTATTGAAATGAAGCGAGTTGTGTTTGAAACCTAATCCCTTCTTCTTCCTGTCTTTCACTTCAGGTAAGCCATCACCCTCCGGCTGCGGCTCATCATGCAATCTCCGAGCGAGGCTGGACCCTGAGACAGGAGATTGCCCTGGCCAGCAAGTTCAGGGGCAAATATCTCTCCATTATGCCCCTGGGTAACTATTTGTGCTGTTTTAGACCTCATTACCATGTTCAAGTTTTAAAGTAGCATATCAGCTTTAATTTAACAGGGAAGAGTTTTTCTCACTAGTTCTTTTTCTTAAAAACAAACGTATTATAATACAGAAAGTGCAATGCAAAAAAAACGTAAGGCACTTAAGCCACCAGGGTGGTTCCCCGAGAACTAATGGTTCCCCTAGGAACGTTTTCCTGGTTGCATTCGCACCGCCAGTAGGAACTCTGAAGTGACGTAAGCCGCGCTTGTTGTTGTGACTTTTATTTTGACCGCGAGGCGGACCTTTATTTTGACGGTGAGGCGGACCTTTATTTTGACGGCGATGTGGACCTTTATTTTGACGGCGAGGCAAACCTTTATTTTGACGGCTGAGCTCACAGCGCTAGCATTCTCCGTGTTCCTTAGTTTACGATCTGTCTAACAGTCCTGTCTAATACATTAATAGATAGAACTGTTATACATAGAAAGTAGACAGTAATGAAAAGGTATTAGCGCATGGCGTGTGGTTGCTGTCCAGTGTCGCTAGCTGAGCAGAAATACATAATCATGTTTCTCTTGGTTCCCTCAAAGTTGCGTTGGATTTTCTCCTCAGCGTAAAGGTTGAGAGGCCCATCTATCACTGTTTTCCAAGTTCGTAGAGTTAGTTTCTGGAGTAAATATATTGGCTATAATCTGTGTCTTTACACAGCCTTTTAAAAAAAATGGCGGGTATTGGTGTTTCGCGTGCGTTCGACCAATCAGCGAACACTAATGTCACGGATGGTTCCTATAGTGCTGGTTTAGACCCGACTCTGAAGTAGGAGCTAAATTAGTTCCTCCAAAAGGAGTTCCTAGAACTAAAATCGTTCCTAGTTCCTGCGGTGCGAACGCGCCAAAAAACGGGAACTTCCGCCAATAGTTCTAGGAACTATGAAAAGGTTCCTCCGGTGCGAACGCCCCTTTTGTTCTATTGTAGTTTTTTTTCCAGTTGCTTGTACTTAGTGTCTTTGTTCTTATTTGATCAGTTTACCTGTCTTCAGTAAGCTTGAGTGTTTTTTTTATAAAAAAAAATTTATATTCAAATTGGTGAAAATTATGAAATTTCAATGGTACCATTCTTTATATATATATATATATATATATATATAATAATAACCTTATTTAAAGAAAAAATAACTATATTGTGATATATATCGTTATCGTGAAATTATTGTTGTTGTATTGGGCATATCGCCCACCCCATGTTCACACTGAAAATACCAAATAGAAAAAGTGCACTTTAAATCCCCGGATGATCCACTTAATTAACCGAAAAAACTAAGTGTGGCATGTTGGACACTTCATGCACTCAACTATCGCAGCTTTAATTATGAAGCCGAGGCTAACAGACTCCGATGATGAATGACAAAATAACCATATAAAATGTATACAGTACACGGTTGAGTGCATAGTGTGCCATTTGGGACACAAGTTCATTTGAAAAGATGGATATTTGAATGTCTTATGCTTGCATATATGTCTTCAAGCAAGAGTTGGTGAGCTCATTTTGAATTGCTTGTATGTTTCTCCAGGTTCTATTCATTGCATCTTTGAGAAGAGTAACAATCACTACAGCTGGAAGAAAGTCACAACCACAGTTCACAATATAATCGTCGGGAAACTCTGGATAGATCAGGTTGAGAACACAGTCTACTTATTAATGCATAATATTATTTTCATATTCTCAGCATCAGTCCGTGATTTCATTTTCAATCATTTTCAGCCACTGGCCACCCTGTTTTTTTTGTGCATGTACATTTTTATTATACAAATGTTGCGCTTAAATTGCAATATCTATAGTGTGGCATTTCATTTCATACATAAGCTCAGTTGTGTCTGTCTCTCGATTCAGTCAGGAGAAATAGACGTTGTGAACCACAGAACAGGCGACCGCTGTCATCTCAAATTCGCCCCGTACAGCTACTTCTCCAGAGACGTGGCCAGAAAGGTGAGTCAGCATCTTCGTTCTCCCAGAATGCAGACGTGTCAGTTTTGTCCCCTTTCATTCGTCACCCTCTGTAACATATTCATGTTTTTTTTTTTCCTTCTCTAATTTATGTCTGCTTTCACTTCCTTCTTGTGCAATGCCTCTCTCTGTAGGTCACGGGGGTTGTGACGGATAAAGATGGGAAAGCGCACTTCGTTCTGTCTGGGACGTGGGACGAGAAGATGGAGTACTCTCGTGTGATGCAGAGCAGCAGAGGCGGGGAGAACGGTGCCGAAGGACGACAGAAAACCGTCTATCAGACGCTCAAAGCCAAAGAGCTGTGGAAGAAGACGCCGCTGCCGTAAGACATTCCCAAACACAAGCAATTAAAAGAGTTCTCTGTTGAGCTCATTGAACAGCATTTGTCCCTACTTTTCTTTAAACAAAAAACAAAACAAAAAGTGAGGCACTAATGATGGAAGTGAATGGTGCAAATTCATAAACATTAAATGCTTTTAAAAGTATAGCCACAAGATGTAAAAAGAAATGTTAACATGATTTTAGTGTGAAATCTCTTTTGTGCCATTAATGCCATTAAACTTTAAACCCTAAAAATTACTGCTCAAATAATATACACATTTAACAGAACAATAATTAGGGATGTGATTTTTAATCTATTTATATAAGTTTAAATACAAATATTTCCCATATGAAATTTGTAAATCAATTTTCAAATCAATTTAAAATGCATTCTGACAGAAATGCACAAGCTTCTGAAATTCTGCTCCACTCAAAAACTCTTCTCTGTAAGCGCTGTGAACTTGGATCACTTATTACAAATTTGTCCCGTTGCGTTTTCAAATGCACATGAGAATTTTTTATAAATCTGTTGTCAAAAACAGAGAAACTTAAGGTTAGAAAATAAGAAATGAAGACTCTTGTGTAATTTTAAAGTACAGTAGAATTGCAACAGTAACATTTTAAATAATAAAATACAAATACTTTGAATTATTATTATTATTATAAAAGTCAAATTTAAAGGAAAAACCGGTTTTGATTACATGCATGTAAATGCTTTTATACAAGTACCTTTCTGCCTTAAAATCCATAAAAAATTGCCCCCATTCACTTTTATTGTGTCTCTCACACTAACCTTAATTTTTTTTTCACCTTTTTTTTGGTAATAAACATTATGCCTGACAGTTGTGCTTAAAGGTGCAGTGTGTGATTTTTAGCGGCATCTAGTGGTGAGGTTGCAATTTGCAACCAGCAAAAGTTACGGTGGCCGACAGGAAAAGATGTCGTCGTCTGAGACAGCAGAGAGTAGCCAACAATGAGTAGCCAGTAAAGCAATGAGGTTTCTTTACCAAGATAAAAAAAAAAAAAAGGTTTACTTAATTATTCAGTAAAACGATATGTTTTTGCAAATATTATTATTACTTGTTCAGCATTGTGTGACTTTAGCGAGCTTCTTTGCATGAAGAACAGCAATAGTGACGAAACACGTTTGTCCGTTTAGGGCTCCTGTAGAAACATGTCGGCGCAAAATTACAAAAACATTACGTTTCATTACATAAGGTCTTTATTCACCACTGAAAACATAGTTATGTATATTATATTGCATTTCGGTCTACAGATCCTCCTAAATAGTTTTGAGCACGCATTATTCCTTTAACGAATATTAATTATAATACATGGCTGGACTTCGAAGGAATGTTACAAAGTAACATCGCCGTTGCTTAATTAATATCCGTGAGTAGTTGCAGCCTTGGCTTAATATTTAGTGCATCGATTTATGATGCTCAAGTTTGAATTCAGCTGAAATTTCTCAATTTCCTCCTCCATTTTCTTCTCTCTCTCTCTACTGTGAATGCAGGGATGGAGCTGAAAACATGTACTACTTCTCAACACTGGCGCTGACGTTGAACGAGCCAGAGGAGGGCGTTGCCCCCACGGACAGCAGGAGGCGTCCGGACCAGCGTCTGATGGAGCAGGGCCGCTGGGAGGAGGCCAACGCTGAGAAACAGCGGCTGGAGGAGAAGCAGCGCACCGTCCGCCGAGAGAGAGAGCGAGAGGCCAACTGCTCCGCCAGCCCTTCCGAAGAGGGCAAGGAGCCGGCAGACGGGGGTAAAGTATCCTTTTATTTATCCTTCTACACGTCTCTCCTCGTTTCTTCCGCCCTCTCGGCGTCTCTCGTTCACTCCCGTGTGACTGTCTCTGTCTTTCCCTCAAGCTCTCATTGAGGACTCAATATCTGACTCGCCACTAAAAAGCAAGTACTCCTGTTCTACTTCGTTTTCCCTGTTTTTAATTGTCGTCTTCTGGATTTTCTCCCATCTCACACAAACACACACTGTAATAGTGCTTATTTGCATATTATTAAAGTGGTAGTTCACCTAAAGATGAATATTTTGTCATCTTGTTCCAAATACGTATGACTTTTTCTTTCTTCCATGTGTGGAGATTTTCCATATAATCAATGAAAGGGACTCGCGCTGTTGAGCTTCAAACAGTGTTATTTTAGTATCAATAATATACTATTATTGCATGTATTTATATTTTGAATTAGTTTTTGATTTTTTTTATATTATTTAAAATGATTTTTTTATCTTTATTTTCCGTTTTAGTAAGTTTTTGATTTTTAAGTTTAGTTTAAGTTTTTTATTTGAGGTTTATTTGATCATTTGAGTTATTTTTATTTATTTTAATTATATTTAGTAAATTGGTTGTTTTAGTAAATTATTTGTAATTTCGTACTTCAAATTATACAAAGTGAAATATGGAAATGTTGCCTTGCAACCAATAAGTTAATTTTTTTGTACATTTTCAGTTAGCGTTATTTGAATTAACATAATAATTTTTTTTTTAAGTTTTTGTTACAGGAAAAATGACAACTAGTTTTTTTTATATTTTTTTCTTTCAAAATGTACTCTTATGCGTATAAAAGAAAAGGTCATACTGTATGAAGCGACATGAGGGTGAGTAAGTGATGACAGGATTTTTATTCTGAGTGAACTATTCCTTTAATAGGAGCACTTCCCGCCTCCATTATGCCATTCACTCATTGTATTCTTTCTTTTTTTTGTTTTTGTCTTAATTTGCATCCCCTTTTTTAATTTTCGGCTGCTCGTCTCTCAACTCTGATCAGCTGAAGAAGTCGAGATTGCCAGTGAGCCCTCTGAGACCACTTACAAAAGCAAGTACCATCCCATCCCTCTCCCTAATCAATCTGTTTCCCACGTTTATCATCCAATCATCTTCATCTTCCATCTGTCTATCCCTCCATCAGCTGACATGGATGAAACTTCCTCCGATCTGTCGCTCTCAAGCAAGTAGCAGAATCAACACAAACCATAGCTGCGTAGTGTCGCTTAGGCCTTAGTTTTCACACTTACTAGTGCGATTGCTTAGTTTTGTTTGAATTTCTTTCCTTCCATCATGAATATTTAAAGGGGGCCTATTATGCTTTATTACATGTTCAATGTTCTTTAGTGTGTAGGTCTGAAAAGTTACAAAGTCACTCCGATAATAGCTCTTTGAACAAGCATTTGAAATCAGTTCCACGATGCAGACATTTGACTTCCACTAGAGGGCAGTGTGAGTGCATAAATTGCAGCAGTATAGACCGAAACAACATTCAGTGTGGAAGTTCATTCCCCATTAATCTTCATTTCTTCAGTTCACTCCTCCGGTGCATGCTAACATGTCTCTCACTCCTCTTCTCTTTGCCTGCATCCCTCCATCTTCAACTTCAGCTGAAACACTGCACGGCTCGCATCCACCGGCGTACTCAAGCAAGTACCACACAGTTCACGCTGATCGTTCGCAATTTGTTAGAGCTGAATGTTTAAATGGGGTCAGATCAAACACTTCTTTAAAATTGTAAAAAAAAAAAAAAAAAATTGCCACCAAAACATTCATTGTTTAGTTCTTCTCAATATTTCTTCATGACCCATAGAATAAAACCCGTTTTTGTTGTTGCTATCAACACAATAACCACAGTTAACCATGTTAATATATTCAAATGATCCTTTTAATTATTACAAACACAAGGTTTATATACACTGATAAACTGTATTTTCTCATAAAACAGCACACATGACACACCCACCCTTATCATCTCACACACATTGTAAAATGGCAGTCGTGTGGTCAGACTTTGACCATTTGTGAGCACTGTCTCACTTTCTGCTCTTTCTCGCTCTAGTGGAGGGTCCTTTTGGAGCTCCGGTCAAAAGCAAGTAACATCCACCCAAAACCCCTCCAGCCCCTCCATCTCTCACCTCTAATAGAGCTGGGCAGTGTGATCGAGCCGGACACTGGAGTTGTTGAACAGCTTAATTTTGGCACATCTTGCCACTCGCATCAAGTGTGAACATGTGGATTGTTTCCAATATATGCACACTTATGTGGCTTTTAAAAAAATATATGAATAATTATAATTAATAATAAATATCCAAAGAAAATACAATTCAGCATATATATGTAAACTATTGAATTGTTTTTATTTTAGTTAAACATTAATATTATATGATGTTAATGTAATTAATGTTATATTATGTAATTATGTAGTTATATTCATATAACTGTTAATTTATGCATATATAACAGAATTTTATTTATATTTATTATATTTTATAATTATTGTAATTTTATTTAAATTATAAAAATATTCCATATGTGTATATATAGACCAATATTATATTTAGAATATAAAAAGTTAATAAAGTTATAGGGTATGTATATATTAAGGCTGCAACTAACAATTATTTTGATAATCGATTAATCTGTAGATTCCTTTTTTTTATTAATCGGAGGAAAAATCTAAAAATAATTATACATTAAAATGTATTTCATTGATAAGAAATGTATAAATAAAATGTACTTCAGCTCATTTGAGTAAAAAAAATTGATCTTTATCTTCTTTACTCAATCATATGTATATATAGACAAATATTACATGTAAAATATATATTTTTTTTATAAAACTATATATATTTATATATACATAATGTATTTTATTTATTTATACATGCATAAATAAATCAAATACATGGTGTGTGTGTGTGTATGTGTCTGTATATATATATATATATAGTTTTTTTCTATAATGAAGTACGCTTAATTGGTAAAGTTTTTGTGTGCAATGTCCATCAAAAAAAAAAAAAAAATACGTTGTTATATATCCTACAATTGCTATAATATCAAATTGTTCTGTATAACTTGGACAATGACATAAATTGTTGGTCATACCGCCCAGCTCTAAACTCTACCACTATTTGTTTCCCTGTTCGCTTTATTTTTTCCTCTTCTATTGACCATGTGTTTTTCTTAGCTCCTGTTGTGTGACCGTAGAGTGCGAGATGTGTTGAATCAGAGATTTTAGGTGATCGTGTGTGTTTAGACCTGATAGTTTACTCAACATTTGTCTTGTAAGCTCCTCCTAGCTACATTTGAAATAGTTTCTAATAGGCGTCTGTTCTGTAGGAAAGGGTGCAAGTTACTCAACAGTTGTTTAATTAAGTGACTGTTTGTTTGCTTTTGTATGTCCGTGTGTTCGATCAGGCGGCCATCAGGACAACTACAAGGCGATGTGGTTCGAGCGACGCGTCGACCCCGCGACAGGAGAGCCCACGCACATCTACACAGGGGGATATTGGGAGGCCAAGGACCAGGGCAGCTGGGACTCCTGCCCGGATATCTTCTGATCCCAATCACGCACATGCCCCACAACACCCTCGCCCTCCCTTCGCCCAGACAAACAAACAAACGAACGAAAGCTAAGTCAGCTGCCCCCTTCTCTTTCCGTATTGTAGTACATCAAGACACACGTTCTCTCTTTCGCCAGCCGTGCTGTACTCAGTGGACAATAAGGGACACCCAAACGGTTCGGGAACGCTCTCCCAACACCATCCACTGTGTGTCGCTCTCGATTCCTCGTGGTCACGGGATTATTAAACCATAGGGTTCATGGATTAGCATTAGAAAAACACACCCTTCCGAATCCCTGTCCCGCTCCACACGTCTTCCTCAGGCTGTGGACGTCACCCTTCTTAAACATCCCGGGGATATGAGGCCTGTTTGCTCGTGCGTGTGTGTGAATTAGTGAATGTGTGAGTGAGTTTAGAGAAGCGCTGTAGTGCTCATTTGCTTGTGTGAGAGACGTGGTTTAAGAGCTCGCCTTGGTTTGTGGATTTTAAAGAACTAGTTGGCATAAATATGAAAGATCTGTCATTGCTTACTCGCAGCCTTGTTTTGGCAGCTCTTTTGTGAAGCACCAAAAAAACACATGATTAAAGTATCATGAATGCGATTCGTGAAGCTATATGTTCCGAGTCCTCTGAATCTATACGATGCGGGGAGTTTCGACTGGCACACTAATTGCGACGCAAGAACCCGTGGCGTTTGGGGGAGGTGACCGTCAAATCGCACCATGGTTTTAAAGGAGCTTTGGCTCATGGGAAGATTATCATTGTAAATTTCAGTCTCTTCCTCACAATAAGCTATCGTATTACTTGACATAATGAAATATAAGTCATATGCATCACTTTTATGGTGCGTTTGAGTCAGCCTATGAACTGTTTTACAGAAAAAGTCAGCAAAACATGGGTTTTTGAGCGACCCGAGTGCGAGTAGATGATGGCAATTCTCATCATTTGTGCATGAACTATTCCTTTGAAATCAATCACACTTGAATTGTCCTCATTTGAAGCCGAGGGATGTCGGCGTCATTCTGATATTCTTACTAACACCCGCTAAAATGACTTGAACTGACAAATGAATTGCCCTGAGTGTGTTTCTATGATATCTGTGGATCCTCTCGAGGGATTGTGCTGGTGTTTCTAGGAGAGCCGTGTAAAAGAAAAGCATGAGTGTAGCCAGAGGACCACGGTGCGCTGCTGAAACCGACAGGTCGCTGTGACTCCCTTTCAGCCTGCTCACAGGTGCATTATGGGTCCGTGGTGAAGGAAAACGGTGTCCACAAACTGAGGCGTGTGAACGTGTGTGAGTGTTTTCAAATGGGCATGTGAGGTCAAGGGAGAACTCTCAAACTACTGTCTGTGTGTGTGTGTGTGTGTGATCATGAGTAACGTATTTGGGGTTGTATATTCCAGTGAAACAAAAAAGAAACTTTTTTATTTTCAAGTGTACTTAAACACATGTGGGGGAAAACAGCAAGAATACAGCAATGCAAAAAACATTGCAGATATTTGTGTATATATATATATCACATAATGAAGTAAAATATTCATACTAATAATACCAATTCTTCTAATGCTGATACTGACAGCTAGATTTATAATTATGATGGTAATTTTGATGTAGTTTGAGGGTTCAACACAATTATTTAGACTTTTTATCTATGTTTTTTTTTTTTTTTTGTCTGCTTGACACGGGAATTGGGAAGACAATTCGTTCGCTCATTGTCCTTGAATGGATCCAGACTAATGGAAATTTTATATATATGTACATCTATCCCATCATCGTCCTATTCCGTTAAAACGGCAGTTTCGATGCGAGTTTGTAATAATTACAGATTCTATTTTCTTTGTTTGCAGTCTCTTTTTATTTGTACAACTGTCATCATTTGATTTAGTTTTCCTTTGACTGTCATTCCTGAAGGTTTGGTTCTTCTTTGTCCTGTCCGTGTTGTCCCTCTCTTGGCCTCTGATCAGTGTGTTACGGCACAGAATTGCTCTTGACTGTCGTCATGGTGCAGATGATGATGATGATGATAATAAAAGCTGGTTTGAGAAGGAAACGGTCAAACACACAACATTCTGTCACGCCTGTCATTATGAAGCGTCACCCTTTGCATAGTTTTCTTGCCGATCAAGAATGCCAGTAAGTTTCGGTTTCCTGATTTCTGCTCTGGAGGAGCGCCACCCTTTTCTACAGAAAAACACATGTTTCCTCCTCGAGATATGCAGCTGAAGCAGGCTCTCATGAGACATGCAGGCCTGGAATTTTGTTTTGGTTTTTTGCTATAAAGTACTTCATTGGCTAAATATGGATAGATATTCATTAGATTTTGTCTTGAGAAATGTGTACACTAAGAAGTATAATTCTGTAAATTAGTGAATTATAGGGATTTGTACCGTACCAATGGAAAACTGCCTAGACATTCCAATGCAATTCCACCCATATACTCTATAAAATTAATTTATATTAATTGCGACTGGAAAAGTATTTGAAAATTATTGGTCAAAATGTGTTCAATGCCTTTAGTTTTTTTTACTCTCAAACTAGTCATATTAGTGTAAATACATTTTTAATCTGTTCATGTCATATCAGAGCAGTAAATGAGTAAAATACACTTGCCCAACACTGTCTATGTAATGTGTCATGGTAAAATGCATATTTACACTGTTCAATTTGACTGATTTCTTTAGGTCCTAATAACTACTGCTGACAAAAAGTTTACAACATTTAACTCAATGCACACAAGTTATTATTAGTGCTATTAATTGTTTATTAATATATTTTGAATTAGATTTTAACTTAATTTGTATCATCTTTTTAGGAAAAAGCTGCAGACATGCATGACATATTAGTTTTTTCGTTATAGCTTAAACTTGAGTAAATTTATTGTTTTTGTCAGTTTTCGTGTACATATTTTGTCTTATTAATTTTAGTATTTTTAAGCCAAAATTACTGTAGAAATTTTGCCTTGGCAATTAACTGCTTTTTTGAATGTACATTTTTTTAATGTTTTTATGTAGGCTATATGTTAAATTTCATACGCATTCGTCAATTAAAGTAATTGTGTTTTAATAGTTTGTTTTAGTTAACAGTAATAACACTGACATGAGATGTTTACAATAGTGTACTCTTATTGTCTGTAAATATGTATATTAGTGCAAATGTACATAAAAAAAAAAAAAAAGTTTAATGCAAGGAGTGGGATCTTGGAAATAAAACGTTTTTATTTATTTATTTATTTATGTACATTTGCACTAATATACATATTTACAGACAATAAGAGTGTCTGCATTTTAAAATGATTCATTCAGGACACGCCCCCCTTTGAAAAGTCCAGAGTTGGGAAATAGAAACTTAAGCTGTGTAGGCTACTAGTTTTCGGATAAATTAACAATGGAAAGTATGTACTAGAATAGCAACTATTTTAGTACATACTTTCCATTGATCATTTATCTGAAAACTAGCACACAGCTTAAGTTTCTATTTCCCAACTCTGGACTTTTCAAAGGGGGGCGTGTCCTGAAGGAATCATGTTAAAATGCACTGCAGACTCTTCCTCTGAACTCAACTGCAGATCAATAACCAGATCACTACAAGAAACCTGGAGGATCCGTCTTTACCACATACAAGGTACAAGTTCAGATATCTGTGTTGTCCATATTTTAAACCCATGTGCTTCTCTTCTGGTTTAAGGGGTTGCTTTGAGAAGCAGAAGCAACTGCAGAAAAATAACCTTTATACATTGACTTTTCACATTTTCTGCTAGTTAATATGGGATATGTACAGTAGCTGACATGTTTTCACTGTCCTTATATAAAGAAATTCTAAAATATATATAAAAAACTAATTCATGTTTATTATGTATATCATTTTATTGTACATTGTATTGAATTGTAAAAAACACTAAATTGTATTACATTATTTTCTTTTTATATTTTATACTCTAAGAAACGTAATTACTATCTTCTAATTGCAGTAGTGTAATTAGATTACTGTACACTAAAAATTATTGCATGACTTGTTACTAATTTCTAAATCCCATATCAACCTCAGTGTTGAACAATACATGAACCTGCTCTTTTATTTCTTGGAAATAAAAAATGTAAAATTGCATGCATTATTATTGAACTGACCAAAGTATTTCAAGGGAGAAAGTTACATTAAAAACATATACGTTTTAACATTAGACATTCAATTTTGATGTTAAATCAAATTTATAGAATTGTTCTAGTCTATAGAGTATTCAATGCAATTACATCAGAAGTAACTAATTAAATTATAGAAAAATGAAGAGTAATCCCGTACTTTACTTTTTCAAGGGAAAAATAATTAAATTACAGTAATGAATTTCTTAGTAATGCATTACACCCAACACTGTGTTAAAAGGGGTTGGAAAATAAAAATGGTGGAAAATCAAGCATCAAAAATGCACTTTCCCTTCAAAAAGATAAATTAACTGTATATAAGAAGATTTTAACTGGATTTAAAGATTTTAACTGGGGGGGGGGGGGGAGGGGAGTATGGTTCATCAAACAAGAAACTAATACAGGTTTGGAACAATCAGAGGGTGAGTAGCATAAATGATGACAACATTTTAATTTTTGAGTGAACTATCTCTTTAAAAACAGACTTTTTTTTTGTTGAAAATCCTTTATTTTTTTATGTTTTTCTATTACTTTAAATCTTTGAATATTTCATCACTGGCTCTTTCTCTCACACAGTCCTCCATCATGGTGAAAGATACACTGAATGAACTGTCCCAGCTGAAACAGTCAGGCTTCGGTCAGCCGTGGCCACCGAGACATGGCCTGAATCTGTTGTACTGGTTTGCTCATGAATACATAGGCTTTATTAACTATGGTGAAATTGTCCTGAGGTTCAAGCCTAAGAAGGGAGACTTTGGCTTTCACAAGTACCACAACAGAATTGATGAAGAGGATCCCATTGTGCCCATTGTGCCCCTTGAGAATCTCCCATACTATGAAGTGGGCAACCTGAATTTTCCAGGAGCAGACAACCTCCCAGATTATGTCAGGGCAAATTACAGGCGCAATAATCCTATTCCTGACAGTAACAAAGATCGGGTTATTGTGCGTCTGGACGCCAATGGCAGCTTGAACAGGGTGTATGTGACTGAACACAGCGACCCGAAATCATTCGACAGCAGCAAAACCTTCCGTGTGAGTCAGGGCCTCCTCCAGATCATCAAGAACATGAGTCGAGATCAGTATCTCTCCCAGCTCTCCAGCACTCCTGAAAAACAGGCCGGATTTAGGCATACACCTGGAGAACAGGTTGGATTTAGGCATACACCTGGAGCACAGGTCGGATTTAGGCATACACCACAGAGTCATTATAACCCGCCGCCTAACAACGACTCCTGGTGTACCATTCTTTAAATAGGCTATAAAGAGTAATTAAACTACTCTTATTTTATTCGTGATTATTATATACACATTTGTATAATCTTTTACCTTGAACTGATTAAGATATTTATTGGTGTGTGATGTGGGGGAAATCGTGTCTTTATGAATCTTTCAAGTGTGTGAATCGAATAAGTGAATCGAGAGAGTGAATCGGATCAAGTACCCGCCCAAGTCACGTGACTTCTTTGTTTTGAAATGTTAGTGGTGTGACGATGGGATGGTATTATTAAATGTATTAAACGTGTGATTGTAAAACAATCTCGAGTCATTTTTATAATCTAACTTTATCAAAGTTGATTGGAATGCATTTACATGAGTGAAACCAGCAGATGTCGTCGGCGTGCGGAGTTTCGAGAGCTCGAAGATTCATTTAGCGAAGCAATTGGTTCAGTTGAATCGAAGTTTCAGAAAGTTGATTCCTTATTTCCTTTAATTTGTTTTTATTAAATATGTATGGAAGCTTGTTTCTGCCACAGAATGAAAAATAAAAAGGTAATTGCGACTTTTTATCTCAGAATTCGGACTTTTTTCCTCACAATTGCGAGTTTACATCTCGCAATTCTGACTTTATTTCTCAGAATTGCGAGATATAAAGTCACAATTGCGTGTTATAAAGTCAGAATTGCGAGATTTAAAGTCGCAATTGCGTGTGTTACGATCTTTTTAAAGTCTAGGAGATGTTACGCAACATTTGTTTTATTAGGAGCCTACTGCTGATGGATGATTACGGGGGAGAGGAAACCATGACAGACTCAACTTGAAGAGAAACAAACTGGATTTTATTGTCACAAAGCCGAAGCCACTAGTTCCAGTTCGGATGAAAAATGAGTGTGCTATTTACAATGTTTACAAATATTACAATAATCAAATAATAGGAAAGAGAACCAAAAAGTGGCGCCAAAGAAAAGAACAGAATATAACAAAACAAGCCTTATACTAACCCTAAACCAAACCAAAGAAAAAGGTGAAAAGAAAACCGAAATCTTCAGTGCATTCGGCTCCTAAATAAACTAACTATTAAACAAAACATACACAGAGTAGCCTAGCGCTCACTCCTAACCTAGTGTATCTAACAAATAAACACTAAGGGCATTATGTATACCGCGGCATACTGACCTGTCGTTCTCTTTCCCA
Organism: Rhinichthys osculus; assembly: GCA_029959095.1. Taxonomy (NCBI): domain Eukaryota; kingdom Metazoa; phylum Chordata; class Actinopteri; order Cypriniformes; family Leuciscidae; genus Rhinichthys; species Rhinichthys osculus. The sequence continues at coordinate 46,708,038 of JARWKJ010000005.1, forward strand.
GAGAGAGTCGAATTACAGGACCCCACAGCGTCACACTGGGATACACATTGAAGATATTTTGCTGACCGAGTGTGTTAGTGCGCGCGAGAGAGACCGAGCGTGTTATATAAGAGGCATGGAAGTTCGATTTATGGACAACAATAATCAGTATAAACGATTTGTTTTTAACTATTGTTTAATAAATATAATTAATTCGAGCAGATAAACTTTCACATGGAGGATTAAATAAGATTGAATTTATGTAGTAAGATTTCATAACTAATCACTGTGCCACTGTGTTTTACGTTTCTTGAGCGTCAAATAACATTGACATCGGGATGTTGTCTGTCTGTGCAAGTCGTTACCACGAGAGCTGTGGATAGGATGGCATCTGTGAGAAAAATGGTTATATCGGCGAGTAGGGGGAGGCTGCAGACCTGGAGCCGGCAGATATACGCCCCTGGCAGTTTTACGCCCCGGCAGTTTTGGGACCCTGTTGTTCCTGATGCGTCCAGTAGAGGGTTTTACTTTTCCTGTTGGGGGGAATCGCACAACAAAAGTAACATAAAATACATAAATAAAAAGAAATGGACCTACAGCGCTCTTTATCAGGCATCATGATAAGCACAGAGTTGTTATTTATTTAGTTCTGTATTATGGCAAATCAACCGGGAGCTCCCCGCGAAGGCGCGCGCGTCTTGATCCCGACTGCCCCTATGTTACACAACTATAGATCACCCACACACAAGCAACCGATAGTTTCACTGTGTCATTGTTCGTACAATCATTAAATATTGTAGAACAAAATAGGTGATCCAGGTTTCATTATGGTCTACATGTACAGTAAACACATTTCTGTAAAAGCACTGCAGAAGTAGAGAGAATACAGACATAGTGGAATCACTGACCAAGGTGTGTAATATATTGATGCAAAACACTACAGTACAATCACAACACAGGTTTATTGAAATCAAAGCAAAAATATTAAATATTACGTACATCCATTGGTTCATGCTCCACGCTAATTGGTGACAATTAATCTCGTTATCTTTTATATACGTTTACATTTTTACTGTATTTTTACTGAATTATTCTGGTAACCTTCAGTTTTTTCTGTAAAATCTGCATGATTTTTGGGTTTGTTTGTTTGTGTGTTTGTTTTCCAGTAAATGGTCTGCCACTGTAAGAGCTTCTTACCTTTTCTCCAGGCACTTTGTGTGTCTGTTTACAACTGCATTAGGAGTAACGCAACAGTTAGCCTACTTATAATTTTGATCAGTTGTATCAGTTGATAGTTAGATCATTGTAAGGAAATGAATAGTTTGAATACTTTGATGTTAAGTTGTGTCATATTGAACAGGTGTTTTTTGTTGAATGAACAAATAATGCAAGTTTTAATATGTGTATTGTATCCAAGCAATTGAGGAAAGGGTTAGAGTTTTGAAAAATGTTCATTTTGATCATTGGTTGTGAGTTTTGTGTCTAGAGTTGTGAAAAATGACATCAAGGTTCTGAAAATAGTAACAAAGTGATTGTAAAAAACTGTATTGCCAAATACTATAGCATTGCTATAGTATTGCCATTTTAATATATTTAAATACAGAATTACACCATCAAAGATTTGATATTATAAATTAGCCTAGCATGAGTCTCTTACACATATTTAATTTTTAAGCGCAAAAAAGTATAATGTTTAAAAATGATGAGTTAGAGTATCAGCAGGTAGGCTATATTCGTGAGCCATGGAACAACACTCAGGTAAAGGGCCAATATAAGACTAGTGAAAACAAAACAAACCCCACGTGGAACGTAACAGCGTGTTATAAAGTCAGAATTGCGAGATATAAAGTCAGAATTGATTGATATAAAGTCGCAATTGCAGGTTATAAAGTCAGAATTGCGAGATATAAAGTCGCAATTGCGTGTTATAAAGTCAGAATTGCGAGATATAAAGTCAGAATTGATTGATATAAAGTCGCAATTGCGAGATATAAAGTCAGAATTGTGAGATATAAAGTCAGAATTGATTGATATAGTCGCAATTGCGTGTTATAAAGTCAGAATAAAGTCAGAATTGCGAGATATAAAGTCGCATTGCGTGTTATAATGTCGGAATTGCGAGATATAAAAGTCAGAATTGATTGATATAAAGTCGTAATTGCAGGTTATAAAGTCAGAATTGCGAGATATAAAGTCGCAATTGCGTGTTATAAAGTCAGAATTGCGAGATATAAAGTCAGAATTGATTGATATAAAGTCGCAATTGCGAGATATAAAGTCAGGATTGATATAAAGTCGCAATTGCGTGTTGTAAAGTCAGAATTGCGTGAAATAAAGTCGCAATTGCGTGTTATAAAGTCAGAATTGTGAGATATAAAGTCAGAATTGATTGATATAAAGTCGCAATTGCGTGTTATAAAGTCAGAAATGCGAGATATAAAGTCAGAAATGCATAATATAAAGTTGAAATTACGTGTTGTAAAGTCAGAATTGTGAGATATAAACTATTCTGAGGGGGAAAAAGTCTTTTTTTTTCCCCTTAGAATTGGCCTGATAATTCGCAATTGCGAGTTTATATCTCACAATTCTGAGAAAAGATGTCAGAATTTTGCGAAATAAACTTGCAATTATGTGTTATAAAGTCAGAATTGCGAGATGTAAACTTGCAATTGTGAGAAAAAAAGTCAGAATTGTGAGATATAAATTCTCAATTCTGTCTTTTTTTTTCTCATAATTGCGACTTTATATCTCGCAATTGCGAATTTATTTCTCAGAATTGCGACTTTATCTTGTAATTGCGACTATTTCTCAGAATTGCGACTTTATATCTCGCAATTGCGACTTTATTTCTCACAATTCTGACTTCATATCTCGTAATTGCGGCTATTTCTAACAATTCTGACTTCATATCTCGCAATTGCGACTATTTCTAACAATTCTGACTTTATATCTCGCAATTGCGACTTTATTTCTCTTAATTCTGACTTTATATCTCGCAATTGCGACTTTATTTCTCACAATTCTGACTTTATATCTCGCAATTGCGACTTTATTTCTCACGATTCTGACTTTATATCTCGCAATTGCGACTTTATTTCTCACAATTCTGACTTCATATCTCGCAATTGCGACTATTTCTCACAATTCTGACTTCATATCTTGCAATTGCGACTATTTCTAACAATTCTGACTTCATATCTCGCAATTGTAAGATAAAAAGGTCGCAATTATTATTATTTTTTTTTTTATTCAGTGGCGGAAACAAGCTTCCATAAATATGTGATTTGTCTGGCTTGGTTTGAAATAAAATTACTTTGGAAAATCCTACATCTAATGTTTTTTTTTTTGTTTTTTGTAAATGCATATCAGCTGTGTGTATCAGATGCCCTTGAAAACAGAGAACGAGAGGGAGACTTGGGGCTGGTTAACAGAATTTCCATTCTTTATTGAGTATTTCTGATGGAACAAACATGATTTTAGTGTTAAAAGCGAAGCAACAATTAAAATGCTAATAATATTAAGCCAAACTTTTTCCACTTAACTCACATTAGCCTGTCAGTTCTTCTGCTCATGCAAATATCTGGCATGGAGCAGCATCAGTTTCTGTTTGCAGATCTTTGCTCCACCCTCAAAAGATATTATTACACGAGCTCCCATCACTTCTGCAGGGCAGGGTGGATTCATTTAATGCGCTCATATCTGATTATTATTACTTTCCTGTTACAAAACAGGTCAGGAGCATCTATATAGCATCTTGACTCTGTGGAAGCTGCAACATGCAAGGCTGGATACAACAATCTTTTTCAAATGCAGAAGTATCAGAGACACGGTGAGAGTCCCTATTGAGAGACCTTTTTTTCGTTTAAAAAGATAAATTATGAATCAGAATCAAATTAGCTGTAATAGCACATCCGATCTGGACTTTGTTTTACTTAAAATTTGACTCTATCTCAGATTAACTGTTCATCTCACTACAAGATTCTTAGAGGTTCAGACTTATACTGATGCAGTGATCTTTCTACTTATATTTCTTATATTTATATTTCTACTTTCTTAATAATGTCTGCAGATGTGTTTCGGTCATAGTCTAGGACCCAACAAACTTTTTTGAACTGATTTTAAGAAAGAAAGTCTGCTGAATGGATTTTAAAAGGCTATGTTAGTTGTGAGCTGAGCTGAAAACCCCATCAAAATATCCCAAATATTGAATAATATAGAGAGAGTCCAGGTTTGGTCGGCCTCCTCCCAGACACGGTCTGATCTTGCTGTGGTGGTTTGCTCATGAATGTGTTCAGATTGACTCCAATGGACATATAATTGCTTTCTGAAATGCAATTGGAGAAATGCAATCCTGCAAATGGAGCTTTTGGCAACTCTTCAAATGGCGCCCGCAGCCGAATCATCCATCCGTCCATTTCCCAAACCGCTGGTCCAATGTGGCTACAGCGTAATATCATAGGCTACAAGTGTAAGTTGCTTTTTAATTGATTATTAAATTGTTTAATTAAGGTTTATACAAGCTAGTTTCCATGACTAATCTTTTCATATTACTACTGGAGCTGCCAGTTTGCTAAGTTTCAATTAATTATTAAACAGCAAGCACAAACTGCAAAAGCGACAGCCCTTCCAGCGCAAATATCCGAATTCACTCGTTTTCATTCACTCCTTCAACATAGTCTACATATTAGTGAAGTAATGCAGCGAATAGTGAATGAGGTGGTGATTTTAAACACAGCCATAGTTTTTATGCTGTTTGTTTTGAATTATGACGCTCTGTATTGCAGCTTGTCTCCATTTGGATGCTAAATGAATATAATCTATGATATTAAATATAAATGCTCATCATTCTATGGTGTTGAGCGTTGCATGTTTATCACTTGATTCTCTTAATGATTTATTACAATGATGTAGATAAATATTTCAGATCGAGGGAGACAGAAGGCAAAGCTGTAATATGAAATCTGAATATGAGTGAGACATTAGTTTAATATAAAGTAGCTTTAATGTAAATCCCCTCATGAACAGTCCCTAATGTGTTTCTGCATAGGTTTCGCTTTCTGCATTGTGAGTTTCTTTTCATCAACATGTACAACATTGTAAACACGTACAACCTCTAGAGTACTTCCTGTTTCTATGTTACTACTAGTTAAGTGACATCAGCAAACATGCGCTGTTGTCATGTCATATAAATGAGGCAGTCAGTGCCAAAGGTCTAGTAAGGTGTATCACTACAAGGTAAGGTATATCATTTTTGAATATATACTTTATATACAGTGTATATAGTTGTGTGTGTTTTATTGATTTTGAACGGTTTACTTTTACAGAAATGGTAGATCAGTGCACTACAGATTAACCCTTCGTCTCACTCCAATCATTTGGGAGGATCAGTTTTTCTCAGTTCTTTGTAAGTAATCAGTGTCTGTAAAAGTGTTTAGCCGTTCCCCTCGTCCTGGCATATGTGGTTTATGAGGAACTCAAATGTGTCTTATGACAGGTATTACAACGTAATGTGGTTTATGAGGACACTTCCTGTGGCTTAAAAACATACTAAACTGTTTTTTGTTTTTTATGTTATTTAGTTTTCTGTTATGGGTAGGGTTAGTGTAAGGGAAGAGAATGTACAGTTTGTACAGTATAAAAACCCTCACGCCTATATAGAGTCCCCATTAACCACATATGTGTGAGGCTGCTGTTTGGTCTTGGTCAATGTGCTGCTTTTGAGAGAAAATCTGCTAAATACATTCAAATTTGTTAAACAGAGACACTCTTATTGGTAGCTGAAAACACCACCACCACTACCCCAAATATTTAACAAATGATCATGTGATCAACATGTGATCAATGATCAACAGAAGGGGATTTACAGAACTTTATCAATGACAGGCGTTCCAATTCTGCAGACATGATGAAATTAACTGATTAAATGAAGTCGAACTGATTTCTGTTGCTTCTTGGTTTTACATTTAGCAGTTTTCCCTGTAATTGTATAGTTTAAATAAAAAAACATAATATTATAACATTTATTGCATTACAAGTGCACTGTTTTCTTTCTAGCAGGATTGCAGGAACACGATGAGGACTCTGAATAATTTGTCTGATCTGAGAGAGTCCAAGTTTGGTCGGCCTCCTCCCAGACACGGTCTGATCTTGCTGTGGTGGTTTGCTCATGAATGTGTTCAGATTGATTTCAACAGTCGTATAGTTGCACTCTGCAACCCTAAAAATGGCGCTTTTGGTTTCCACCGATTCTATAACAGGGAGAAACTTCTTCCTGAGTCTTATCTCCCGTACTATGAGGTGGGCAACCTGCACATCACTGACTCACTGCCTGAATATGTCACTGTGAATTACACAGGATATTCAGACAACAGCAACAAAGATCGCATCATTGTTTCATTTAACTTAAGGTGGAACCGATTTGACAGCATTTATGTGACACAGCACTCAGATCTGGTGAATTTTGACCAGAATCACACTTACTGTATTAGCATTGAACTCATGAAGGACATTATAGGTTTGAGCCGTGAGGAATTCCTCAGAGGACCCATCCGCACAAATCAACCCAATCCTTCTCAGGATGTGTCCATAGACATGCCCAGCACATATATTTCTTCAATCTCAGCAAGACTGTCACTCACACCTCAGCCACACACACCTCAGCCACACACACCTCAGCCATACACACCTCAGCCAGTGCATAGTGAATCCTGTCTGAGTAAGAAATGCTGGTGTGTGCTGATTTGCGTCTTGATTTTACTGTTGCTCATTATTGCTATTGTCGTTTTATGTGTTAAATTTATCCCTAAATAGTTTTCGTCCATTTCTGTTGTTATTCCAGCTCATTTTGAAGCTGCATGTTGCAGTTGGTTTCCTTTTGGACAATTGCTTATCGGAATGAAAGAAAGTAAAAACATTTTCATGTTTATTATTATATAGCATAAAATACAATGGTGAGCGTTGCATGTTTATCACTGCGTTCTTATTAATGGTTCATTGCACTGATGTAAATAAATATCCAAGATTTAGAAGGACCAAGAATCAATATTAATATTAATCTGAATATTGGGCTACACACTCCAATCAATGTCTTCTGTGTTTGCGACCTGATTTATAGTAATTTCGTTTCATAATTGTTGTGCTTATTCTTTGACATATACAAACAGAGAATGTATTAAAACTCCAAAAACCATTGTCTTGTGTTTGTGTGATTTAATTTTTTTGAATCGCTGCTTTTTCGATAGAATCAATATGTTCCTTAAAATGAATCTCTACTTTTTCCAAATGAATTGATACTTTTTCCAAATTATTCGATACTTTCCAAAAAAGAAGCGCTACTTTTTCCAAATGAATCGATTCTTTCCTAAAAAGAAGCACTACTTTTCCCAAAATGAATCGCCACTTTTTCCAAAGTGAATCGCTACTTTTCCCAAATTGAATCGATACGATACCTTTCCCAAAATGAATCGCTACTTTTTCCCAAAGTGAATCGCTACTTTTCCCTAATTGAATCGATACGATAGTTTTCCCAAAATGAATCTCTACTTTTTTCAAATTGAATCGCTACTTTTCCCAAATTTAAACGAAACTTTTACCAAGATGAATCGATACTTTTTTCAAGATGAATCGATACTTTTTCTTAAAAGAATCGATACTTTTTCTTAAAAGAATCAATACTTTTTCTTAAAAGAATCAATACTTTTTCTTAAAAGAATCGCTCCTTTTCCCAAAATGAATCGATACTTTTTCTTAAAGGGTACCCCGACTAGTGTGGCATGTTGGCCTTATAAGATTAACGTGGGCGTCAGCTATAAAAACGTGATACAAAAAAACTCCAAATGTTTTTGATTTTATTAAAAAAAGACGAAAATCCGTTCACTCGTAGGCCGCCATAGTTATTTACGTCTCAATGCATTCTGGGTAGTGACGTGTAAAGGTTGTAGTCGGTTGAGCCTAGCCGCTGTAGCCGCTTCATATATTGTTTTTCCAACGTACCGGCTAGCTAGCTAAGTTTTGACAGTAGTATCACCTTTTTATAGCTGACGCCCACGTTAATCTTATAAGGCCAACATGCCACACTAGTCGGGGTTCACTTTAAAAGAATCGATACTTTTCTCAAAATGAATCGATACTTTTTCCACAAAGAATCGATACTTTTTCCAAAGTGAATTGCTACTTTTCCCAAATTGAATTGCTACTTTTCCCAAATAGAATCGATACTTTTTCTTAAAAGAATCGCTACTTTTCCCAAAATGAATCGATACTTTTTCCACAAAGAATCGCTACTTTTTCCAAAGTGAATTGCTACTTTTCCCAAATTGAATTGCTACTTTTCCCAAAATGAATCACTACTTTTTCCAAAAAGAATCGCTAATTTTTCAAAGATGGATCGCTACTTTTTCAAATTGAATCGCTACTTTTCCCAAATTGAAACGACACTTTCCCCAACTTGAATCGATACTTTTCCCAAAAAGAATCGATACTTTTTCCAAGATGAATCGATACTTTTCCCGAATCGATACTTTTTTCAAAAAGAGTCGCTACTTTTTCCAAAGTGAATTGCTACTTTTTCCATGATGAACCGATACTTTTCCTAAAAGAATTCGCTACTTTTCCCCAAATTAATCGATACTTTTTCCACGAAGAATCAATACTTTTTCCAAAGTGAATTGCTACTTTTACCACGTTGAACCAATACTTTTCCTAAAAGAATCGCTACTTTTCCCAAAATTAATCGATACTTTTTCCACAAAGAATCGATACTTTTTCCAAAGTGAATCGCTACTTTTCCCAAATTGAATCGCTACTTTTTCCAAAGTGAATTGCTACTTTTCCCAAATTTAATCGATACTTTTCCCAAAAAGAATCGATACTTTTTCCAAGATGAATCGATACTTTTTCCCAAGTGAATTGGTACTTTTCCCAAATTAAATCGCTACTTTTTCCAAAGTGAATCGATACTTTTCCAAGATGAATCGCTCCTTTTCCCAAAATGAATCGCTACTTTTTTCAAAGTGAATCGCTACTTTTTACAAAAAGAATCGCTACTTTTCCCAAATTGAATCGAAACTTTTCCATAAATGAATCGATACTTTTTCCTAAAAGAATCGATACTTTTTTCAAAAAGAATTGATACTTTTTCCAAAGTGAATCGCTACTTTTATCAAAAAGAAACGATGAATCCAAGATGAATTGTTACTTTTTTTTAAAAAGAATCGCTACTTTTCCCAAATTAAATCGATACTCTTCCCAAAATGAATCGCTATTTTTTCAAAGATGAATAGCTACTTTTTTCAAAATGAATCGCTTCTTTTTACAAAAAGAATCGATACTTTTCCCAAATTGAATCGATACTTTTCCATAAATTAATCGATACTTTTCCCAAGATGAATCGATACTTTTTCCAAGATGAATCGATACTTTTTCCAAGATGAATCGATACTTTTCCCAAGATGAATCGATACTTTTCCCAAGATGAATCGATACTTTTTCAAAAAGAATCGATACTTTTTCCAAAATGAATCCATACTTTTTCCAAAAAGAAACAATAATTTTTAAAAGAATTTAAAAAGAATCGCTTGTGTTGTGTGTCTGTGCTTATTTATCTATGGAGTCTGACATTCATAGCTGAAATCAAACATTCCTGTTCATCCAAAATAAATACATTTCACAGCAAATGTCTTCCTGGAATTTTCATAACCAATAAAAAATTAATTGATTTGAATTGAGTAATTATTTAGGTCTTATAAATGGCTCATGCGTGTCATTACTGTGTGCTGGATGAGATGCTTTATGATTCTTCATGTATCGCTGTAATTAATAAGATGCATTGTGTTCTGTCTGTTTACTTTTTATTGTTTAATTAACTGTTCAATTTCACTGCATTAAATTGTTCCCCAAAAATTTTAATTCTGTCATCCTTTACTGGCTTTCAAAAACAAGCCAACCCAGAAAATGTTCACTCCAGTAAAAAGACTGATTTCAATTTATAGTTATTAATAACATAGCATTTGCTATTATTACATAGGGTCACATGCATATGTTCATGTCGATCATATCATGCTTATAACCCAGAAATGAGGTAGCATTAAAGAACCTCCGGTTCCATCGTCCTGCGATTTTGGTTGAATGCCTAAAATAAGGTCCGTGGTGAACAAGCTCAAAAAAATATATATTTGCAAAAATTAAAATAGCAGTGTAAAATCTCAGAGTGTCTCCAAAGCGTTAACATGCAGTGGGAAACACATAAATTCAAGTCACGAACCGCTCCGAGTATAACGTCACAGGTTTCCATCTGGAACTGTAAAAGGAGGATGATGTTTCGTTTGCGGCTCTCTGTGACTGACGTCTGTCTAGTTCCCTTTCGTTGTCACTCCGAGTTCCGTCGGATGACGACGAATGGGGGTTTCGCTTAGAAAGCCTATCGACTTCGAGTATACAAAACGAGCCAATGGCAAACGATTGCCATGGGTCTGCGGAATTTGCATGGCGCAACTCCGCCCCACCTCGTGGGGATAAAAGGAGAAAGCCGGCAATATGCAGATATGTTTTTGCTTCGGAGCCAAGATGTTCTCTTCACTCCTGCAGTCTATTCTCTGACTATCTTCGAGAATCTTCAAGACGAGCAGCTTCCAGTCGGTGTTGGTGTGATGGCGTGTTCCAGCGAATTTCACATTCCTGCCTGCTGATCTGAACAGCTGTGTGCTTCTCCCTGGGCGCTTCAGCACTGCTGCAAGCTTTTCTCACACAAAAAGAGCGTGCCCGCGGCGCGTCTTTTTAAAGACGATCTGCCCGTGCATTTCTGAGTGCGGTAGTCTGATAGATTCAGCTGATGGGCACGAGCGCTGTTTTGACGTGTTTGGGCTTCGATCACGGTCGAACAGCGCTCGCGGATGCGTCACGTTCTCTACGGGGAACATGACCATCGCAATGACGGTCAAGACTCAATGAGCTCAACTGAGTGAGAGTCCCCTCATCCACACCCCGATCTATTTTCTCCACGTGAGAGAATACTTTGGCTGGTGGCCAGGGTGACCTGAGATGGCTGGTGTGGAACTAAACCACCGATTAATATCCTTGGTCCACACCCCTCTCTTTAACATTGCAACCCGCGCGGTTCTGAATGAGTTTGCTGGTCAGAGCCGCGTCCAGAGGACGCCGGCGGGCCAGCATCTCATTCAGTTCCCCGGCTGATGAAATCATGTCTATCGCCGCGTCACAAGGTGAGCTGGAGTCCTTTGGAAGTGAGGGCTCGTCTATGTTGCCACTCTCGGGTGTGCAACATAGCGAGTCTGATCCAGAGTTGACAGCTATGCTTCCCGGGCCGCCGCGAGTGTCGGGCATGTGTGGATTACTCTGCCATGTCTCGAGCACTCAAGGCTGATGATTGGTTTTGGGGAGGCGAACCCAAAATCCTTTCTACCCGGATGTGCATGAAGAGGTCATGAGATCGTGAGAGTCTCCTTTGACTTTCGTGACTGCTCGGCAGCCTCTTCCACCTTCTCTGCCCTTGAGAGGCCGCGGCCATGGGTACACTGGGGTTCCCCCCGTTGAGTGTTCTGTGGCAGCACATCTGTGCCCCCACAGCGCCTCCACCTGGCGTGGCGACCCTAAGCACCCCTCCAATGCCTGTAGGTTTTTTGTCTACTCCGGTGGCAAAGACCTATCGAGCAGCGGACAGGCTGCCGTCTCACTGCATGTTATTGCCATCCTTCGGGGTGCTCAATGACATGCACGAGGGTCGGGCTGATTCAGGGCTCATCTAAGAGACTGCCTGCCGCCACCGACCTCGCTCTACGAGTGACGAAGAGAGACCGCACGCTCCCTGGGTCAGGTGATGTCCACTTGTGTGGTCAGACATTTCTGGGTTAACCTGGTTGATATGCGCGAGGCTGAGCGAACCCGCTTCCTCAACTCCCCCATATCCCAGGCTGGCCCTTCGGCGGCGCGGCCGAGGACTGCAGACTGAGGCTACCAAACACGTTCTGACCCCGCGGCCAATTGCTGCCGCCGGCTCAGACGCCTCAGTCAGCTTGCCGCCGAACGCGCCCTCCTGCGACTTTCGCCCCCTCCCACCCAGCCCCAGCAGCTCCGGGCCGCGCCGTGGAGGTGGTCGCAGGAAAGCGCCCCAGCCCGTACCAGCCCCGCAGCCTGCCAAATGCCAGGCAAAGCGGCGCTCCCGTTACGGGCAGCTCAGAGATGGGTTGCAGTTCTCCAGGAGGTGGTTGCAGGGCCACTCCTTTCCCCGGTGGAGGGCCGGGGGAGAACCTCTTTTGCCAGAGAGCTGACTTCCCATCTCTAAGCACACAGAGTTCTCGGACGACACGGTGCGCCGCCCCCGGGCCGTGCACCCCTCGTCCTCCTCTGTCCCAGAGCCGGATGACAGTGCGCGCCGTCCCCGGACCGTGCCGCTCTCATCCTCCTCTGTCGCCAGACCCCTGGCAGAGCAGACCCCCGTGGAACGTTCGTCCTTCCCTGGTCTCCTCTGTCAGGATGCGGTCTATGGCTGTACCCTCACACCGGGCCGCTATGCCGTCCACGTCTGGGTCAGCTATACCGCCTCGCTGCCCCACCGACGGGAAGTCTGTGGTTCGCATGACCCCGCTGGTTCAGTCCTTGGGAGCCTGGCTAGAGCTTCCCAACCTGTCCCGCTGGGTCGCACGAACGATCAGGCTCGGCTACGCGATTCAGTTCGCGCGGTCTCTTCCCCGCTTCAGGGGAGTCCGCTCCACTATGGTCGGTGGCAATGCCCCTATCATGAGAGCGGAGGTTGCTACCCTGCTGGCGAAGGGTGCGATCGAGACTGTCCCTCCAGCCGAAATGAAGACCGGCTTCTACAGCCCGTATTTCATTGTCCCGAAGAAAACCGGTGGGTTACGGCCAATCCTGGACCTGCGCGTTCTGAACCGCTCCCTTCACAGGCTGCCGTTCAAGATGCTCACCGCCAAACGCGTTTTCGAATGTGTGCGGCACCAGGATTGGTTTGCAGCGATCGACCTGAAGGACGCCTACTTTCATGTCTCCATCCTCCCTCGACACAGACCGTTCCTGCGGTTTGCTTTCGAGGGGCAGGCATATCAGTACGCAGTTCTCCCATTCGGGCTAGCCCTGTCTCCTCGTGTCTTCACGAAGGTCGTCGAGGCAGCCCTTGTTCCCCTCCGGGAACACGGGGTTCGCATTCTGAACTACCTCGACGACTGGCTAATTCTAGCTCACTCTCGAGATCAGCTCTGCGAACACAGGGACTTGGTGCTCCGCCATGTAGCCCGTCTGGGCCTTCGGGTCAACTGGGAGAAGAGCAAACTTTGCCCCGTGCAGAGGATCTCTTTTCTCGGTATGGAGATCGACTCGGTCGCCATGTCCGCGCAGCTTACGAGCGAGCGCGCGCAGTCACTGCTGACTTGCCTGAGACAGTTCGAGGGCAAGAGTGCGGTTCCACTGAAACTTTTTCAGAGGCTCCTGGGGCATATGGCATCCGCAGCCGTGGCAACACCGCTCGGATTACTTCATATGAGACCGCTTCAGCTTTGGCTTCGCGACCGAGTCCAGAGGTGGGCATGGCAACACGGCACTCTCCGAGTACCAGTTACTCCGACCTGCCGTCAGACCTTCACCCCGTGGTTGAACCTCAGTTTTCTACAGCCCGGAGTGCCCCTGGAACGAGCTTCCCGGCATATTGTTGTAACGACAGATGCCTCTACCACGGGCTGGGGTGCCATGTGCAATGGACGTGCTGCCGCGGGCTCCTGGACAGGACCCCACCGCCTATGGCACGTCAATTGCCTCGAGTTGCTGGCTGTACCGCTCGCCCTGCGCCGCTTCCGAGCCGTGCTCAGGGACCAGCATGTACTAGTCCGTTCAGACAATACCGCGACCGTAGCGTACATCATCCGTCAAGGTGGTCTGCGCTCCCGCCGTATGTCACAACTCGCCCGCCACCTCCTCTTATGGAGTCAGAAGCATCTGAGGTCGCTTCGTGCCATTTATATCCCCGGAGCCCTGAACTGTGCAGCCGACGAGCTCTCAGCCCCTCCCGGGAGATTGGCGACTCCATCCCCAGTCGGTTCAGCTGATTTGGGACCAGTTCGGGGACGCACAGATAGATCTGTTGGCCTCTCACGACTCGACCCATTGCGCCCTGTATTATTCCCTGACCGAGGGCACGCTCGGCACGGATGCACTGGCGCACAGCTGGCCGCAGGGCCGCAAATATGCGTTTCCCCCAGAGAGCCTTCTTGTGCAATTCCTGCGCAAGGTCAGTGAGGACGAGGAGCAGGTCACTCTGGTCACGCCGTACTGGCCCACCCGGACCTGGTTCTCCGAACTCATACTCCTCGCGACAGCACCTTCTTGGCCAATTCCTCTGAGGAAGGACCTCCTTTCTCAGGGACGGGGCACCCTATGGCACCCTCGTCCCGATCTTTGGAACCTCCACGTGTGGCTCCTGGACTCGAGGCAGGTTTGAGTACCCTACCACCAGCGGTGGTGGCTACCATCACTTCCGCTAGAGCGTCGTCCACGAGACACGTCTATGCGTTGAAGTGGAACCTCTTCGTCAACTGGTGCTCTTCTCACTGAGAAGACCACCGGAGATGTTCGGTCAGTGTCCTGCTTTCCTTTCTTCAAGAGGGGTTGGAGCGAAGGCTGTCTCCCTCCACCCTCAAGGTCTATGTCGCCGCTATTGCCGCACATCATGACCCGATAGAAGGTAAGTCTGTGGGGAAGCATGACCTGATCATCAGGTTCCTGAGGGGAGCGAGGAGACTGAATCCTCCTCGCCCTCCTCTCGTACCCTCTTGGGACCTTGCAGTGGTCTTAACTGCCCTGCGCAGCGCTCCCTTTGAGCCTTTGCAGTCAGTCGAGCTTAACTTCCTGTCAATGAGGACAGCGCTTCTGACTGCATTGGCCTCCATCAAGAGGGTAGGGGACCTGCACGCATTCTCCGTTGACGAAGCGTGCTTGGAATTCGGGCCGGGTGACTCTCACGTGATCCCGAGACCCCGGCCTGGATATGTGCCCAAGGTTCCTACCACTCCCTTCCGGGACCAGGTGGTGAACCTGCAAGCGCTGCCCCCGGAGGAGGCAGACCCAACCTTGGCACTGCTCTGTCCAGTACGTGCTCTTCGCATCTATGTAGACAGAACGCAGTGTTTCAGGACCTCAGACCAGCTCTTTGTCTGTTATGGTGGGAAGCTGAAGGGAAAGGCTCTCTCCAAGCAAAGGTTGTCTCACTGGATAGTGGACGCCATTGCTTTGGCATACCAGCAGCAAGGTCGACCGTGCCCCCTTGGTGTGACCGCCCACTCCACCCGGTGTGTGGCGTCCTCTTGGGCTTTAGCGCATGGCGCCTCGCTAACAGACATCTGCAGAGCTGCAGGCTGGGCGACACCTAACACATTCGCAGATTTTTCAATCTCCGAGTGGAGCCAGTCTCCTCCCATGTACTGTCTTTTTCAAGCTAACATGGGACCCGTTAGGTGTCTTCGCTTGTTCGCCATGCCACTCCACGGACTGGATACGTGCGATATTCTCCTCAGGTGAGCTTCCCCGAAAGCCCTGAGCTCCTCCAGCACTGCTGACGCTGGCGCCAGTGTCTATTGCCTGCGCGTCGGCTAGGTGCCTTCCGTGTGCATGGTACCTCCTCTGAGTACCCCCACATGTGTATTTCCACTGTAAGCCTCTTTGAGCATGTGTCTTTCCCTCGGCAAGCCACCTTGCCACCCCTGGGGTTGAAATATTCCACCTGCGGCTGGACACCCCAGTGATTCCCCATATGCATCCCTCGGGTCATATGTGTATTCTTAAGTCCCCCCCTCTGGGTTGGCAGTAATTGCATATTCCCCCAAAATCTGGGAAATGCTCCCCAGTGTACCTTGGTATTCCTGTGTTAAATAGGAGTCCTTCGTCCGTGCTAGTCTCACGACAGGGATCTCAGATTTACGCATTGCACTGGAAGACAGCTGAGAAGTGGCGTGATTAGACTGGTATCCCCATTCGTCGTCATCCGACGGAACTCGGAGTGACAACGAAAGGGAACGTCTCGGTTACGGATGTAACCCTCGTTCCCTGAGTAGGGAACGGAGACGTTCCGTCTGCCTGCCACTTCCGCTGTACCGCTGGAACAGCCGAGTTCAGTCTTGGCTCCTCAGCGAAGAAACATCTGCATATTGCCGGCTTTCTCCTTTTATCCCCACGAGGTGTGGCGGAGTTGCGCCATGCAAATTCCGCAGACCCATGGCATTTGTTTGCCATTGGCTCGTTTTGTATACTCGAAGTCGATAGGCTTTCTAAGCGAAACCCCCATTCGTCGTCATCCGACGGAACGTCTCCGTTCCCTACTCAGGGAACGAGGGTTACATCCGTAACCGAGACGTTCTGCATAGCATGAAATGCGCCGATGACGTGTGATGTCTGCGTGAGCAGGTGTGTGGAGATATGGAAATACATAGGCCGATAGGTAGGACATCGTATCACTGCATTCGGACCGAATGCAATTATTGGATGGACATTTTATGATCTTACGCTTCCACAGACGATATATATATACATATAAATACATTTAGACCACCTAACTTAGTGATTGCTATCAGGATGTGAAGAGACTTTCAACCAGCATAAAAATTAAAAATTCTGGAACAAATCGCCTACCCTCCCTTTAAAGGACAATGGAAAAATCCTAAAGGGTTTTTGTAGAGGGATCCAGGGTGATGTGAACTTAAATGTGGTTTGGCCTACAAAAATATACATCATCACTGCAGCGCTTTAATCAGTGTGGAGATTTCAAACAGACAGAACTCTGAATATGAGTGAGAATGTAACAGGCACATGATACAGTTCAACCTAAAGTAGATTTAATGTAAATCCCCTCATGAACCACTAATGTGTTTCTGCATAAGATTCTCTTTCCACACTGATGCACTTCTGTTCATCACTACAGTTACAGACACACACACATACCACCTGTAGCACAACTTGTGAGTGTTAAGAATTACACAGGATGGTCAGATGAAAGCAACACTGATGCCATATTGTTTCCTTTGACTCAAGGTGGAACAGGTTTCACAGCATTTATGTGATCCCTAACATTGTATTTTTTTCACAATGGATGCTTGCAGAAGAAGCTTGTTTTGCTGGAGTTTACTTATTTATTTAGCTCGCGCCTTTTACAAATCCATCAAAGCTGTGGTAAGTAGAATCAGTCAACAAACACGGTGAGTCGTGTCATCTTCTCCTCTTATTGTAACATGTATACCATAGCCCTTTCTGTCAGCATAGAATTTACATGTGATAAATGCAGGGAGATAGTCAGGCTGATGAAAAAGATTTCAGAACTAGATACATCCAAACTTTAATCGAGGGTAGTAAGAGTGCAAGGGCTTTAGATACTGCTTTGCATGCGCCTAGCTTAGTGAACACTGTACATTGTTCGGTTCCGGCTGAAGTAGAGCCCGTGCAGCAGGGCAATTGGGTGACGGAAAGACGCCGCTATAGTCGCGGGACAAAACACCGCTTTTCCTTTCCGATTACAACATTAAACAGGTTCTCCCCACTCAGTGAAACCCCCACTGAGAATCTGTTGAATATGCCCTAGTTATTGGCGATTCTATCAATGGAACGTGAAAATAGAGACACCAGCCACCATAGTCACATGTTTGCCGCGAGCCAGAGCGCCTTACATCAAAGCAAATTTAAAATTGCTGGCTAATGCTAATAGTAAATTCTCTAAGATTATCGTTCACGTCGGCACAAATGATGTTCGTCTTTGCCATTCGGAGATCACTAAAATTAATGTTAAAAAGGTGTGTGAGCTCGCAAGTACAATGTCAGCCACTGTAATTTGCTCGGGCCCCCTTCCTGTTCGCAGGAGTGATGAGATAGTTAGTAGACTGTACTCACTCAATGGCTGGTTGTCTAAGTGGTGTCCGCAAAATAACATAGAATTCATAGACAAATGGAAATGTTTTTGGGGCAGACCTGGCCTGTTGTAAAGTGATGGTATTCATCCCTCCTGGGATGGTGCTGCTCTTCTCTCTAGTAATATGGCACATAGTTTTAGAGCTGAAACATGACTATCTGGGGCTCAGGAAGCAAGCAGACTGGCTAAACCGACCGTCTGCTAGCTGTGTCACGTCACCAAGGTCAGATAAATCCCATTCTCTTTCACCAAGATATCATCACATAGAGACTCACATAGAGTGTCTGTTCCCCGAATTAGGAAATACAAAAAACTTATCTAAGGTTAAAAATTGAATTGGGGAAGAATACTGGAAGAGAACTGGTAGAGGTATTTCGCATTTCATGGAAGGAGAGCTTGATTGCATACAGAGAGGCATTAAAAGCTGCTAGATCTGCTTATATTTCAACCCTATTAGAAGAAAAGAAACAAAACCCTAGGTATTTATTTATTTGAAACAGTTGCTAAACTAACTAAAATAAAGCTTCAAGCCCAGACGTTTCCAAGCAGCACAGCAGTAATGACTTTATGACCTCCTTCACTTATAAGATTGATAATTTCAGGGAGAAAATTATAACTTATGCAGCCGTTTACTACAGCATCGCATCAGGGAGTGCATTGTAGTCTCCCCAAGGAAAAATTAGATTCATTAATTGCTATAGGAGAGGAAGAATTTTCTAAACTCGTTAAATCATCTAAATCGACAACATGTATGTTAGACCCTATACCGACTAAGCTGACAGAGATGCTTCCAGAGGTCATAGATCCTCTTCTCAATATCATTAATCTTTGTCACTAGGATACGCATAGGTTAAATTGGGGCGGAGCGCACCGGAGCGCAGCTCCGCCTCCTCGGGTCCACAACACACCCTGCCGGAGCTCAGCTCCGTCTCCTTCAGCACCAAATATATAAATTTTGTTGAGTGTATATAATGAAAGTTATTAAATAATTGGCTAATATTAACTCGAATTTGGTGCTGGAATGATTCGCCCATCGCAACGTTCTGATCTTCTCGTCTGAGCTGCTTCAGCACTCACCCGCACGTCAATGTCAAAATGTTTGAGTCCAATCAAAGCAAGTGGGATTTATGTTCACAGAAGCGCGAGCCGAGCGCGAATTCCAACGCGACGCTTCACGCTTCAGTTAACGGGCATACCGTGCGAGATAAGATGCAAGTAGCTAATCTAAACAGCTGTTTGTCGATAGAAGTTTTAAATGATCGACAGAAATAGTCAGTTTGATCAAAGACAGTGGATACTATAAGCTCAATTTAACAAAACAAGCACCCTATTAAATATTGCCATTATTATTGTAATATATTTGTATAACGTTACCTCGAATGTGTTCGACTTTTCACAGTTTGTATCACTCCGCTTGTTCGTGTTTGCGCAACTTGCATCATTAAGCCAGAAGGCGGCGACAAGTGACTGTCTTTATGAGTGAGCAATTGAACCATTGATTAAATGAACAGATTAGCTAGTGCTAGTCAAAAAAATATTGATTAATTTAGGAAAGAAAAAGTAGCTGAAACTGATCTTTGATGCTCATACTAATTGCTCATATGCCTCTGGGCACAGAATGATTGCATTGGCGTTTGTTTAATAATCCTTGAATCATTTCTTATTTAAGGACATTCACGTTTCGAATATGTGATTGTGTATTGTCAACAATATGCATAAACATTCTGCATTTCCATTTTATAGTGTGGATCACTCATTGCGACATTTAAACTGATTCTCATGTTAAAGAATCTGTTATCTGATAAAATAGGCCTTCTTCATGCTGACCACTGACATGCTTTTAAAGCTACTGTTGTCCTTTTTTTTTTTTTTTTTTTTGGTAAAATGGACATGTTGAGATCAGGAAAAGCAAAATTTTCTGGGGGGGGGGGGCATGCCCCCAAACCCCCCTAGCAACATAGTTTTTTTGGAACTTTTATTTATAAAAACCTCCGTACGGCCCTGCGTGTCGGTGTGATTAAATTAAACAACAAACTGCCAAAGAAATTGGCCCTGATTCTTTTAAATCAAAATTTTTTCTTGTTTTTTTAAAATATTTGCCAACCAATATTTTCAAACATGTTCAATTTCAAACATTTCCTGAGGGTGAAATCCATTGCTGTCTGTTAACATTAAAGGACAAAAAAATTAAAAATGAATTGTAAAGTATTTATCTTTGTTTAAATACGTACTCAACCCTACCTTACACATTAATACTTGAAAAAGAGCCTATTTGGTGTAAAAACACATTAAGTCATTTTACGGCGCGATTTTGAATGATGACCATTCACCGTAAATAAGGGCTCCCCCTCCCTATAAAAGCCAATTTAACCACTGAGGATACGTACCAAAAACTTTTAAGCTGGCTATGATTAAACCACTTGTTAAAAAAACGCAACTTGACCGCACAGAATTGGTCAATTACAGGCCGATCTCGAATCTACCTTTTCTGTCAAAGATACTAGAAAAGGCAGTATCCTCACAATTATGTTCCTTTTTAGAAAGAAATGATATCTGCGAGGATTTTCAGTCAGGATTAAGACCTTACCATAGTACTGAACGAATTCCCATAGTATGGAGTCTTTTGGCATATCCATGTGGTCCTGTTTAGCATCACACCATATACAACCATTCTCATCCCAAGGCGTCATCAAACTGACGCCTTGGGAATCATTTTGACCATGCTTCAATATTCGACGCTTTAGGCACCCTTTAGCGTCAGTTACATGACGCGATCCTAGGGCGTCATCTTACTGACGCTTTACCTTTAGCGTCATTTAACTGACGCTTCCTACCCCAGACCTAAACCTACCCGCGTCATCTAACTGACGCTAAAGGTAAAGCGTCAGTAAGATGATGCCCTAGGATCGCGTCATGTAACTGGCTAAAGGGTGCCTAAAGCGTTTAAAGGTGCAGTGTGGGATTTTTAGCGGCATCTAGTGGTGAGAATTACAAATTGCAAACAGCATGTCACTCGCGGCCTATCCCTCGGTTTTCAAACTCGAATGAGAAGCTACGGTGGCCGACGTAAGACAAAATATGTCGTCATCTGAGTCTGAGTCAGCAGCAGAGAGTAGTAAGTCAAGCAATTAGGTTTCTTTAGCGCTGTTTGTTTGCTTTCGGCTACGGTAGAAACATACCTTCAGACCTTCATAGAAGGGGATTCCCGCGTCTATGTAGATATAAATGTCTCATTAAGGTAATAAAAACATAACGGTTCATTAAGTAAGGTCTTTATACACCACTGAAAACATAGTTATGGATTTTAAATTGCATTTCTGTCAATAGATCCTCAGAAATATTACACAATGCACCTTACATAATATAATAATAGTAATCAGCTGATTGTCTCACGAACGTAACCAGCACATTCTCCCCACAAAGCAAACCCATAATACAGCGAGGGAGAAGAACCACATGAAACTATGCAACAATATATTTTTTCTAACAGGGTAGTAAAAGTTTAGCTGGCTAATATGAGCTGTTACTGTGGCTGAGCCTTGTTTAAACTCGACGCGTCCGCATGAGCCCAAAGGTGCGTGCGGCAAAAATGACGTGATTGTGACAGCGCGTGCGCCTCCGCATCCCCTAGACACCACTTACTACACACAAAGGCTTTTTTCTCTGATTTTGGAAACTCGGTCGACTTAAAATGCTTCCAAGATCGACGGGTTGGTGATTCCTGTAACTGTTTTACGGTCAATGACAAGAGTAGCCTACTAATCAGCTGTCTCACGAACTTAACCAGCACATTTATCCCCACATAGCAAAGCCATAACACAGCGAGGGAGAAGAATTAAGTTACATGAAACAATCCAACTACATATTTACACCACTGACAAGGGAAAAGTCACTACTCACGGTGTTTATGACTAGCTTCTTCTAGCTTCCTGCGGCTTCTTTTTCAATGTAGTGACGAAACGCGCTCTGTAGCACTGTTTGTTCGCGTTCGGCTACGGTAGAAACATGACGTCACAATATGGCGACCTTCATAGAAGGGGATTCCCGCGCCTATGTAGATATAAATGCCTCATTCTAAGGTAATAAAGACATTACCGTTTATTAAGTAAGTTCTTTATACACCACTGAACACATAGTTATGGATGTCATATTGCATTTCTGTTAATAGATACTCAAATTTTTTACACATTGCACCTTTAATATTGAAGCATGGTCAAAATTGTCATTGCACTGAATACATATTGCATGCTTAGTACGTTTCATTTTCCCAGTTATTCCCCTGTTCTTCTGCAGTTAGAGAAAGTAAATAGTTCTTCATAACTAAGCTGAATCAAAAAACAATAGCAACAACTAACCTTTTAATTTCTGTAACAATAATATAGGCCTATTTTCATTTTCGCATTTCCGCATTTAAAAGTGTCTGATACAGAAACTGACTTTAAAAAATAAACCTAAATGTAACCAGATTAAGTGGGCTATCTATACCTACTCCCTTCCTACAGAGGGAGTTTGTTGCAGGCTGACCGACTTTGCGTAGTTTTCCATGCAGGTGTTATAGTGCGTGATTGGAATTAGGAAGTGGAGAAAAGCAGCGCACAGGGTGGATTGAGTGTTTGTTTGGTCGGCCCGGTCAGCGTGCGTCAAGTGCGAGCTGCAGCTGCTCATAGTGGAATTTGAGTTTTCGTTCTCCGTGTCCAGCACAGCTGGTTAGGAGTTGGGCAAGTGTTTCAGTTGTCCTGGTCGGCGCATCGCGGGGAATTACCGGTTTTTCTCAATTGAAAGCAGGGACGGTAAGCGCCTATGATCGGCGGCATTCAATTTGCCAAGTTTGCTTTGAACTGATGTAATTAAGTCACACGTTTACATCTCTCTCTCCTTGTCCCCAGCTGTGAGCTGGAGCAACGAGAGCTTTTCATTCATACTGGCGACGTATTGCGGTTTATAGCTGTAAACAGGAACGGTAAGCATCCGTTGATTGACTGTGGCGTGTAATGTAGGAGGCTTGGTGACCGAGGACGCACTTTAACAGAGCTATCTTCCTCGTTCTCAGCCTCCTTGGTCTCAAACGGGAAGCCTAGTAGTCAAGCGGGGATCATTAGTGCAAGGTAGCTATTAAATTATGTAGTTAATTAATGTGGGAGGTACCGTGCTATTTGTTTGTCTTCTCTGGTTAATTAAATGTGGTGAATTATTGCAGTGAGTAAAAACAGAGGTTGTATATTTATTCTGTGTGTTATGTGTTGTACAGTGTGAAACACTATTTTGTGACCAAGAGAATGACTATACAAATAGAAAGAAATTTGTGCAGTTTGTTTCCTACTATGTGTGCTTATAGTATGTTTGTGATTTGTTGCAGAAACTGAGTGCTTCAGGGTGTAATTGCCGCTTTTCCCATATTTAAATAAGAACCATATTGTACCTCCAAGTTTTATTGTACATTTGTTTATTTTGGTTTGTTTGTTTGTTTCTTTACTTTTTTGTCCGGCAAATAGTGTTATAACATTGTGCAGCACTTACTTACCAAAAGCTAGCGTCTACCGTAGAGGTGGTGTGGTTTCACATGTACTATTCAGTTTTAAGTTTGCTGTGTATAGAGTTTTCCTATTGGGGTTGTCGTGCTAATTGAGATTGAGGTGCCTGTTGCACTGTTTCCGTGTGATAGTGAGGCTTTGCTGCTGGTCCTAGTGTGCCTCTGGACAAATATTATTTGCCAACTGTCAACATTTTAATTATGCCATTGGTGATAATAAACTGATTATTTTTGTATACCAGTCTTTTTCTCCTTGTTTTGAATCCTTAAGATACCTGCTGAGGGGAACCAAGTAATGTTGATAAATACTAGTTACATAATGTTACATAAATAACCAAGAAAAACAGTGCGACATATAGGCCTATATCTATGGCGATTGTAAACACTTTTTAACATTTAATATTAGTTCAACTGCGTGACACTATGCCTTTATGAATATACAAATAAAGCCCCATTCGCACGGGATTAATATCACAGACAACCTCCGCAATTATTACAAATGACTAGAGGTCAGGTAATACTAATAATCCTTAAGTGTTTTTCTCATCTCTCATCAGTAGACACACACCCAGGCTACTGTCAGTCTGCTTTAGTTTCACTTCGCCAGCTCTGCGGTCACAGAAAGTAAACACTCCTTCAATGACAACAAAATCATCTGTTAATAACACGGCGAGAAACGATAAATAAATAAATAAATAAATAAATAATTTCCACAACTAAAGACTGAATCAAAGAAATAGTAGGCATAGTACCCGTTTTAATTTCTGTAAAAAAAAAGTAGCCTGTATTAATTTAATTTTATGGTAATTTAAAAGACTACCCTGTTATTTTCTTATTCAACTCTAAGTTGACATTACACAGTTTAGTTTAGTTCCTCCCTTGATAATCATCCAAGTCCAGTTATAGTTTCTGTACGCGTGTTTTTCACCGCCCACTAACACACACATGAAGAAGAATAAAAGGAGCGCGTGCGCTGCACAGATGCAGATCTTCTCACGGCGCGTGAACAAGGTACAGTATTCTTCTGTTTGTCTGATTTGTATTGCTTTTTCTTAATAAGACCAACTTTAATTACTTATTAGGATAATTTTAAACTTTACGCCAGATGTCACCGTGCATACGCTTTATTAAACAACGCCAAACAGCGCTTTTATTGCGTCGATTTCCACTCCGACTTGCATTCTGTAGTCCAGATGGACTGTATAGCGCAGACTGAGAAATGAAACCTATACTGTGTCCACTGGTTGGTCCGATAAAACAGACTAGATTGAAAAGTAAAATAATATAAAATAAGCCTAAATAATTACATTTGGTTTTTGTCTCCTTTTATTTTGTTATATTAATTTTTAATATCAGTACAATTCACTAAGAGTTGAGCTCACTGTCAAACTGTTGGAGGATCTGTGTTTGGTGCAGTTTAACTTTGTTTTACATTTTCATCTGTATGAAGATTATCTGAAGATAGAAATTCTTGAATATACTCACAGAACACATTTTAAATATGTACCAAGCTGAAAGCAAATTACAGAAATATTTAATCTAATTTCAGGGTTCTTCAAGGACAAAAGTTTGAACTAAAGTTTGTAGTGGATAGGAGAATTGAGGAAAATGAACGACGGGCTGCTTTATTTTAGTAGCCTACTAATGGTCCCTCTAAATTAAAAAAGATGTATAATTACAGTAGTAATACATAACATATAGATAATATAAAGATTTATAAAAAAAAATAGGAATAGCCTACATTTAATAAATTAAATATAGGCTACATACAGTATATGCTGTCATACTTGTAGCCATACACAAGTAATAGGCATAGGCCTATAGGGGCGGACTGGGACCAAAAAGTGGCCCTGGACTTTCTGGCCCACAGCAGCCCACCACATCCCAAATCATAACACATTGGCCCATTAATGTGCAGAATTTTTTTAACACACTTTAAACTGTGTGTGATTTTGGTTGGGTGACAGTTAAGTTTGACAAGAAATTGTTTGACAAAACCACAATGTTGTGTTTTAACAATGTTGTGTCGAGTGTACACAAGTATAAATAAACACTTTGCAGTTTGAATGATGTCCTGTATAAACAACGGAGTATATTTTTTGTTTCCAGTGCCGCGCCACACACACACACACACACACACACACACACACACACACACACACACACACACACACACACACACACACACACAAATACACTATTCCAGGCTTGACATCGCAGCCTGTTCATTATAGCCGAAATAAAAATATGACAATCAAATAGTCAACCTAATATAAAAATCACACTGCTCTGTTTAAATAGTCAATTCGTAGGCTACCATTCAGCGTAAGCACAGCCCGATCTCATGAAAGTGCGTATCTATACCACGAATTAATTTTTTTCGTGTCATTTATACGCCAAAAGTAGTTTTTGCGTGTTTATGATACGCAGTTTTTCGCGTGCATATGATACGCATTATTTAGCGTGTAATACGCACGCACTCCCCATCCCTAATCCTACCCAAGAGATTACAGTGCGTAGCGTAGGCACGCAAAAACCATTTTTGGCGTATAAATAGCACGATAAATTAAATTCGTGGTATAGATACGCATGTTCATGAGATCCGCTCAACTGTGATGTTTCCAAGCACATTTTTGCGCATGTGAAAAGGATGATTTTTTTTCCCTGTCGATATTGCAACGTGAGTGAAGTTGCTACAACGCCTATAATAAAGAATAGTTTACCATCAAATACATCGCGAATGTTAAAATATTTTGATTCTAATGAGAGAGTTAGGCTACGTGAGCATAATGCCCCTTTTACTTTCCCTTTAAATTATTTCGTTTTGGCTTGTTTAGTTATTATTTTTTATTCTTGTTCTGTTCTGTATATAATGAATATTACATTTAAAGAGTTTGTTGTGGAATATGTTTTGTGTATTTGTATTTTTTAAGCATTCAGCAAACGATAAGCTATTTATTGGTTAAAAGTCCTGTATGTAGGCCTATAGCTTGATCAAATTATTTCAGAATCGACTTTGCGTTGCAATCGCGTCAAGGATCAGCAAGTGCACGTGCATCATCAAAAGTAAAGTGGTTAAAAAAAGTGCTTAAAGAAAGGTTAAAGAAAAAAAATTCTGCGCATAAGGGGGTCGCGTAAAAAAAAAAAGGGTCCCTCTTGAAAAAGTTTGAAAACCACTGGTTTACGGTGTGTAATGTATCTGCAGCCGGCAGCGTCGGTTTCTCTTTTTGAATGACGAATATAGACGAATATATCTGCAGAAATTTGTTTCATTTACACGCAGGCGCAGAACACGCATTCTAGCTAACAGTCGGCTGTAGTTCTCTCGGTATCTCGGTGTGTTCAAGTGCAGCTTTTTTCCCGCGACGCGGCGATGCGAGGCGACAACACAGTCGGCTTTCTTCTGCTTCTGCGCCAGTTCATCGACGGCGTTGGCTTGGTGTGTTTCCAGGACGTGAAAGAGGGCGTGTTTCAAGATACGCAATCTGGAGTAGACCAAACTTAACAGGGAGGGAGGGCATGCATGCACACGAAACACACTCCTTGTTGGCCGCGCCCGCGCGATCGATTCCCGCCTCATCCATTTGCGTAAAAAGAAATGTAATATTATGATTTCCGTCATTTTTTTTATAAATTTTTTTTATATGTGTACCGGGCCGGCCCACATTGGCCAGCGGCCCACCGGGAAAAGTCCCGGGGCTCCAGATGGCCAGTCCGCCCTTGGGCATATAGTAATATATATTCGAGATAAACTGTATTCAGTAACTGTATTCACTGTAGCCTACTCAGTCCTATTTGTTACGTTTTTTTTCTTACTGTTTTCTAGACACAGAATGGTGCGACTGAGAACACTGAATGAACTGTCCCATCTGAGAGACACCGGGTTTGGTCAGCCGTATCCCAGACATGGTCTCAGTCTGCTGTGGTGGTTTGCTGATGAATGTGTTGAAATTGATGACGACGGCAATATGATTGCACAAGGATGCGACCCAGAACATAAAGACTTTGGTTTCCATCCGTTCAAAAACGAGGAAGGCATTCTTCCTGATTCTGTCCTACCGTATTATGAAGTGGGTAACCTGCACTATCCGGGCAACATGCCAAGTCAAGTCACTAAGAACTACGACCCCGATGAGCGCCAAAGCAACGCCGATCGTATTGTTGTTTCAGTCGATTCAGACTGTGATGGCAAACGGTTTGACATGATTTACGTGACACATCACCTAGGGAAAGGTCACTTCGATGAGAACGGCACCTACCCAGTGCCGCTGCTAGCCATTTTGGTGCCCTAAGCATAATTCCTTTATGTCATATACTTGTCATAACATAATTGATCCAACAATGTGTATTTTTAATTTTTCAATTCACAAAAACTCATAGTCTTTTGTAGGCTGAGTGAAGAGAGTGAAGCCCAACTGAATATCTACAGACATTTTAATCCGTGCAGATCTACACTGTAGCGTTTATATTTAAATTAACAAAAAACAAAAAATTGTCAAGTCTATGGACGAGTTATTAATGTGCACGCGTCGATTTAATTATGTTATTTCGCAATATATCCCCCCTACTGGACGCATCAGGAACAACAGGGGCGTAAAACTGTCAGGGGCGTATATCTGCCGGCTCCAGGTCTGCAGCCTCCCCATATAGCTGCAGTTTCGGTTTCCTACATAGTCAGCTGACCTCTCACTCCCTCCCTGGAAGAACTAATGTGTTTATTATTTATTCACCTCAGACTCATATTTTACCCTGAATGGCTGATTTATGCACAAATACATTCAGGTACTGTTTAACCTCTGCTGACTGTCAACTGATACACAAAAACTCCTCTTTATTCAAGCCAATATGTGTTCAATTAATTAATTGCAATTTTTTTCCTGGACAGCAACAGTTGAAAATGTAACAGTCACCGCTTTAAGTGTCTGATACAGAAACTGACTTTCAAAAATAAACCTATAGGCCTATTTGGAGTAAAATAGTGACATATATAAAGCCTAGGCTACATGGCAATTTTAAACAGCCATTTATATTTAGGTAATATTAGTTAAATGGCATGACACTATGCCTTTATAAATATAATAAAATCTAAGAGTTTTTCTCATCTTACAAACCCGCGCTACTGTCCGTCAGCTTTAGTTTCACTTTCCCAGTTAATCATCTGTTCTTCTGCAGCTGTAGAAAGCATCACTCCTTCAATAACAACAAAAAACATCTGTTGATAACACTTTTAACCCTGTGAGAAAAAAAAAAAAAATTGGATATTCAAGTAGCCTACTAAAAGCTGAACCAAATAGCCTACATTAAACGTTTTAATTTCCGTAAAAGTTATATATTTTTAAAAGACTGCCATTCTTATTCAACTTTTATTCATGAGTCTAGTGTAGGTTTAGTCAACATGAATGTTTCTCTGATAAATGTTCATCCCTCGATAATCATCCATAAAAGTCCATTGTTAGTTTTTGTACTGAGTTTTTTTCTTTTCTTTTTTTACGTATTTTTCACCGCCCACTAAACAAGACACATAAATAGTAATGTGAGCGCGTGCCCGACACAGACTCAGATCCTTTCACAGCTCGCGAACACGGTAGGCCTACAGTATTCAGTGCTCTTTTTGTTTTTGTTGCTTTTTTAAAATAATATATAGGATAATTTTAAACTTTACCAGATAATGCTGCTTTCATATCCTTTTTTTTTAAACTACACCAATTCACCAAATAGCTCCGACGTAACCGTTAGCATAGTCCAGATGGGCTGTAGCCTACTACTGTGGGTGTGTGTTTAAAGAGAAATGAAACCAACTGTGTCCACTTGTTACTCCACAAAAACAGAATGGCTGTTAAATAAATAAATAAATGTACACTATTGTTGAAGTAAAACCAGTCCTGTTTTATACTCTTTTTTTTCAGCAGGATTGTAGGAACACGATGAGGACTCTGTATAATTTGTCTGATCTGAGAGAGTCGAGGTTTGGTCAACCTCCTCCCAGACACGGTCTGAACTTGCTGTGGTGGTTTGCTCATAAATGTGTTGATATTGACTCCAATGGTCGTATAATTGCACTCTGCAACCCTGCAAATAGAGATTTTGGCTTATTCCATAATAGGGAAGGACTTCTTCCTTACTCGAATCTCCCGTACTATGAGGTGGGCAACCTGAACACCCCTGACTCACTGCCTGAATATGTGACTGAGGATGACACAGGACGATCAGATGATGACAGCAACACAGATCGCATCATTGTTTCATTTAAATCTCACTGGTCCACTCCACGGTTCGACAGGATTTATGTGACACAGCACTCAGATCCAGTAAACTTTGACCAGAATCACACCTACTGCATTCGCATTAAACTCATCAAGGCCATTAAAAGGTTAAGCAGAAACAAATTCCTCAGGAAAACTTTGAATGATTCTTATCAGATTACTATAGAACCGTGTTGCAGACGCTCACAGTCTCCATCTGCAGCTCAGTCACGGTCAGTGAAGAGTGAACTCAATCAGAGTCAAAAGTCACATTCATCCATCAATGATGTCTGTGAGAAATGCTGCTATGTGCTGATGATGTTGTTGATAATATTTGCTGTCTTGATTTTCTTGATAAAAGTGTCTGCTAAATGAATAAATGTACATATAATCTATGATAATTATTTTTTTATCATTCTATAAATCTAAGATTTGATGTTGAGCACTGCATGTTTATCACTATCACTGTATTATTTTAATGATTTACTGCAGATGTACAAAAATATTTCAGAATAAGGGGGACCAAAGGTACAACTTTAAAAATCGATCACTTAAAAAAAAACATATATATCGACCATTAATCTAAATATTAGGGGACACATTCCCGTCACATTTGTTGTAGCTTTTCTAGTTCTGTGTTTATATTTGTTGTGCTGATTTATCTATGACATATTTCAAACATAGAATTGTCACCATAAACTTCCAAAACAATCGATTTGTGTGTTTGTGTGATTTAACTTAAAGTGTGAACTTATATATTAGCTTTGCCATAAATGCTAAGGCTATTTTTAAAGTCCCCCTGTGGTGAAAATCAAGTTTTTAATGTTGTGTATATGTCTATGTGGTGTTTTAATTTGCTTTAAGACAAACCATGTGCAAATTCATAAGTCGACAGCATTGCTGAGTATTTTCTCCTTAAAACTGCAGTGAACCAGCAGATATTGTCGGTGTGTGGAGTTTCGAGAGCTCGAAGATTCATTTTGCGAAGCAATTGGTTCGTTTGAATAGAAGTTTCAGAAAGACTCTGTCATGTTATGTCTCTGGTTAACACAAATGTTGATTAATTTGCTTATTAACTTACATTTTTTTATTAAATATGTGATTTCTCTGGCTTGGTTTGAAATAAAATGACTTTGGAAACTACTTAGAATGTTTGTTTGTTTATTGGAAATAGCTGTGTAATATATCAGATGCCCTTGAGAACAGATATGCCTACAGAGAATGTGAGGGAGACTGGGGCTGGTTGACAAAATTTTCATTCTTCATTGAGTATTTCTGATGTAAAAAACAATATGATTTTAGTGTTAAAAGAGAAGCAAAAAACGGAAAAGAAATGGTCATAACCAAACTTATTCCACTTAACTCACATTATCTTCTCATAGTTCTGCTGCTCATGCAAATATCTGGCATGGAGCAGCATCAGTTTCTGTTTGCAGATCTTTGCTCCAATATTACAATATTACACTCCCATCACTTCCGCAGGGTATAGATTAATTTAATCCGCTCATATCTGATTATTATTGCTATCATTGAGGACATTTTGGTGTCCTGTTATTCAGTGCAATACTTACTGAGGCCACTAGGGGGAAGTAGGTATTAAGAGTGAAATACAGATAGAAGAAGCTTAGAAAGAGTAGAAGGATGAGCACGGGCAATTGTGTGAGTGAGTAATAAAGGAAACCCGTTCACCTGCTGTGGCCTGGCTTCGTATTGATACCTATAACACAACAAATTGGCGACGAGGACCCACTATTGCTGCAAAGATGGCATCGTCTGCACCATTTCCTAACTTCTTCTTGCCTGCTCCGGGCGACCCCGCGATTCCTTTCAAGACATGGGAGTGGATGTTCCAGAATTATCTATATCATAGTGATCGACGTTGAAGGACCCCAGACAGCAACATAGTATCGGCCCAGATCGGGCCCACATCTGGTACACCTGGAATCCAAACAGCCCGGATGTGGGCCGGATCTGGGCTGACACTATGTTGCTGTCTGGGACAGGAATGGTCGGAAGCCAGGGAAATTGCCTGGGCACGGAGGGGCAGAGAATATTCTACACGTTACCAGAAACGGACGATACAATGGCCGCTGCAATTACTGCTTTACATGCTCATTTTACACCCAAGTTGAACGTGGTTATGGAGGGACACATTCCGGAAAAGAACTCAACAAGCTGGTGAGTCTATAATCCAGGATGTTGCTGCACTGAGAGAACTTTCGGCTACTTGTAAGTTTAAAAATGCAGATTAGCCTATATGATTCGTGACCAGCTGGTGGAAAGCGTCACTAATCCGCGTATCCGAGAGAGACTTTTGCTGCATGAGTTAACATTAGTGAATGCTGTTACAATTGCACAACAAGTCGAATCTGCTGGAGAGCATGCTAAAGCAATAACGAGTACACAGAACTTTTCCGTACAGACTGTGAATGTGCAAAGAAACGCAAAAGTACATGGACGCGGCGCTGGGGGATCTAAAAATAGAACAGCTGGCACGCTCCACTGCTTCATTCACATCGCCTCGGACGGTGACTTCACACCTGCTTCGGATAAACATCTGGCAAATGCGATAGAATGTCCAGCGGCCAAGGTAACCTCTAAAAATTGCAAGAAAAAAGGACATTTTGCACGTGTCTGTAGAACGACGCAAACTCGCACAATGCATGAAGTAGTAATGCCTGAGTACATGCTACTGTTACTACAAGATAAGGATGTAAGCGCTAAACTCCACTGTACTGTTCAAGTCGAAGCCGGTGCGGTTCAGAGGCCTGTTACACTGACTGTTGACACTGGTGCTTCTGTCTCAGTTCTGCCAAAGAGCATGTATGATGATCACTTTGAGGAAGTA
The DNA here is from genome assembly GCA_029959095.1 of Rhinichthys osculus. Classification (NCBI taxonomy): domain Eukaryota; kingdom Metazoa; phylum Chordata; class Actinopteri; order Cypriniformes; family Leuciscidae; genus Rhinichthys; species Rhinichthys osculus. The sequence goes on from JARWKJ010000005.1 coordinate 46,740,548, forward strand.
CCTCTACAGCCACGTGCAGCATGCTAAGTCACTTATTCGCGTACTCCAATTCATGTGATCGGACCGCAGTAAAAGACTGATGCAAATGCTCAGTGAACGTCTATGTGGTGGATAAAGGAACTGCATTAATGGGCATGGATCTCATAACAGTTCTTAAACTGTGCATTAAAGGAGATACAATCCTGCCAGATCATGCTACAACCTCCACATCTTGCTCTTCAGAACCTGTGTTATAGCTTTCTACTCAAGTGGACTCACCCTCAGTTGGCTGTGTTGCAGGGTTTATGCATAAAGTCAAAGTGTCAGATTCAGCCGTGCCAGTTAGACAGAAATTACGACGCCTTCCCTTTTCTGTGAGAAATGCTGTGTCCGCTGAGTTGGACAGACTACTTTCTGCTGGAGTTATAGAGCGAATGGGCTATATGCACGCATAACTTCCGCGTTTGATGCAAGGATGCTCTTACGTTTCCAGTTGGGGAGATTTAAAGCGGAGGAAAACGGGATTATGGCAGAGTCTTCAAAATGTACTGTCCTCTCGTCTTTGAAACGAAACTTTAATACGTTTAGTTGTAATTTTATATATAGTTATGTTTATTTAATATAATAAACAAAGAAGCATAAACAAAACGAGGGGTGTCTGTTTTGTCTGTTTTTGTGACTAACGTTTCTTTAATATAGCAATGGAGTATAAAAACCAATATAAATTCTCGGTATAGCATTGGACTCTACGATCGGCGGAAGTAATCCAGCATCCTTAGACCTTCACCGGAAATATCGCCGTGCATAGAGCCCATTGATGCATCTCCATGGGTGTCACCAATTGTGGTTACAATGAAAAAGACTGGTGGCATAAGAATGTGTGTAGATCTCAAGGAACCGAATAAGGCTGTAATAATAGACAGTTACCCCGTGCGTCGCATGGAGGAATTATTGACTGCTTTAGCTGGATCTACAATTTTCTCCACAATCGATCTTGAAAGTGCATATCATCAAGTGGCTTTACATCCTGAGAGCCGTGATTTAACAGCGTTTATCACACATGAAGGACTGTTCTGGTTATGCAGGGTATCGTGCGGTTTGGCTTTAGCACCGTCGGTATTCCAAAAGATGATGGAGTGCATACATACTCAAAGGTTTACCAAACGTGCAGAACTACCTTGATGGCGTAATTTTCTTTGGATGCACAGTAGTGGAACACGACGTTGCGCTGAACACAGTACTGACTACACAGTACGACACCTGTAGTCATTGGATTCCTGAATTCTGTTTTCAGTAGGCATGGAAACCCTGAGTGTCTGGTAACCGATAATGGACCACAACTTATTCCTTCAATCTTTACCGCTTTCTTGGACAAACGAAATATTGCACACACCAAAACATCCGTATACCATCCTGCAGCCAATGGGGCTGTGGAAAGATTCAATAAGGTTCTTAAGGACTGTGTGCAAATGACCATTTTGCAAAAGCAACCGTGGAAACAAGCAGTCTTGGACTTTTTGCAAACGTATCGTTCTACTCCACATGCAATGACTGGTGTTTCACCATTTGAACTGTTGTACGGTAGGAAAATGAGAACCAAACTTACTGTGTTCACATCTCACTCCAGTTACACACGGGACCAGGAAGTCAGACAACGAGTCAAAACAAAATCAAGGAATACTCTGATGCGAAACGAGGGGCTCGGGTGTCTACATTTCAGGTGGGGAATAGAGTGCGTGTACGCAAACCAACGCATGTTCCCAAAGGACATTCAAAGTTCACACAGCCAGTGGAAATAGAGAAGCAAGTGGGCCCAAGCACATACAGATTGGCAGATGGAAGACTGTGGCACTCTTCTCACTTGTCTTTGGTTCCAGAGGTCTTGAAGCTGACCTCAGATCAGTCTGCTGTTGATGTTTCAGTTGTACAGTGGTTTGAATTACTGACTGTTTGTAGGTATAGAGCAGATGGAGATTGAATATAGTCATGTTATGATTCTGTAATTCTGTTGGAATTATGAATGAAGACGTGAAATTGAGAATTTAACGGATGTAACTACAGTTGTTTAACTACTGTAAAGGAACTTAGTTGTAATAAGGCGAAAGTTTACGCTTATTTGTTCATATTGAAATCTAGAACTGTTTTGACTTAATTGGTACTACGTGAAATAGTTTTACATAATGCGGGAGATGTGGTGTCCTGTTATTCAGTGCAATACTTACTGAGACCACTAGGTATCTCAGTAAGTATTGTAAGTACAGTAAGCAAAGCACAGTAAACATGTAACCGTTCACCTGCTGTGGCCTGGCTTCGTATTGATACCTAGTACACAACTGACATCTTTGACCTCACACGAGACACTCTAGAAGCTGATAAATAAGGAACTGCGGGATACAACAATCTTTTTCAAATGCAGAATTATCAGAGACACGGTGAGCATTGAATAGTCCCTTTTGAGAGACCTTTTTATTTATTTAAAAACACATAAATTATGAATCAGAATCAAATTACCTGTAATAGCACAGCCGATCTGGATTTCTTTGCTTTTGTATAACATTTTACTCCAACTCACAGATTTACCGTTCATCTCACATACAAGATTCATAGAGGTTCAGACTTTGTTCTTATATTTCTGTGTGGTCTGCAGATGTGTTTCGGTCATAGTCTAGGACCCAACAAACTTTTTTCTGTTGATTTTCCGAGAAAGTCTGCTGAATGGATTTAAATGTTAGTTGTGAGCTGAGCTGAAAACTGCATCAAATTATCCCAAATATTGAATAATTCTGCAGAGTTCACTAATGAGGAAATGAGCTGAATTAACTGAAGTTCAGCTGCTTTTTGGTTTTGCATTCTTGCAGTTTTTCGGTGTGATATTAAAAATATTCTTCTTTGCATTACAAGTGCGCCATTGTTCGAGTAAAACCAGTCATTTTCTTTACATTTTCTTTTCCAGCAGAATCAATATGACGAGGACCCTGTATAATGTCTAATCTGAGAGAGTCCAGGTTTGGTCAGCCTCCTCCCAGACACGGTCTGATCTTGCTGTGGTGGTTTGCTCATGAATGTGTTCAGATTGACTCCAATGGACATATAATTGCTTTCTGAAATGCAATTGGAGAAATGCAATCCTGCAAATGGAGCTTTTGGCAACTCTTCAAATGGCGCCCGCAGCCGAATCATCCATCCGTCCATTTCCCAAACCGCTGGTCCAATGTGGCTACAGCGTAATATCATAGGCTACAAGTGTAAGTTGCTTTTTAATTGATTACTAAATTGTTTAATTAAAGTTTATACATGCTAGTTTCCATAACCAATCTTTTTATATTACTACTGGAGCTGCCAGTTTGCTAAGTTTCAATTAATTATTAAACAGCAAGCACAAACTGCAAAAGCGACAGCCCTTCCAGCGCAAATATCCGAATTCACTCACTCGTTTTCATTCACTCCTTCAACACAGTCTACATATTAGTGAAGTAATGCAGCGAATAGTGAATGAAGTGGTGATTTTAAACACAGCCAAAGTTTTTATGCTGTTTGTTTTGAATTACGGTATGACGCTCTATTGCAGCTTGTCTCCGTTTTTGGACAAATGGCTTAATACAGTTAATACAGTCTATTATATTAAATACAATTATAAATATATGCTCATTATTATATGTGTAGCGAGGAGTCAGAGGCGTTCAGATCCATTTGCAGCACTTTATTTAAACACACCAGAAGACAAAGAATAGCAGACATGAATCACAGGTAGACAAGGAAATAGAGGGAAAATCCAGAACTCATGGTCATAAACAGGCTGAGGTGGAGGCAGGCAGCAAACGTTCGTACAAAGAGTCCAGAGAACAGGCAAAGATCGGGGAACCAGGAAAACCAAGGATACTTAGAAACGCTCAGGAATGCTTGGAAATGTCTGCAGGGCCAAACAAGACTTCGCATTGACAAAGGGGAGAAGGGGCCAGATAAAGGAGGCTGAGTGTGCACAGGTGACAGTAATGATGATGAGGCAGGGATGGATGGTGATCAGATGGTGAAGGGGGTGATGGGAAGTGCAGTCCTAATATTCAGGGGAGAGTGATCTGATGACGCGAGTAGGGGGTGTCGTAAAGTGCTCCGTGACAGAGCCCCCGCCTATACTCGTAGTGCCCCGTGGTCGTGGAGAATGCCGTCTTTCACTCATCACCCCTCTGAATCCGAATGAGATTATAAGCATTCCGTAAATCGAGCTTAGTGAAATATTTGGCGGTGCGAAGCATCTCCAGAGCGGCCGGGACAAACGGCAGAGGGTATCGATATTTCACTGTGATATCGTTGAGATTACAATAGTCAATATATGGGCGGAGACCTCCATCCTTCTTTTTGACGAAGAAAAAAACAGCAGAAGCAGGGGATGTAGAAGAAGTTATGAAGGCCTTGGCGTGTTGTTCCTCAAAGTATGACCACATAGCGTCAGTCTCAGGCTGAGATAAAGGATACACTCTTCCACGAGACGGTACAGCTCCGGGCAGAAGTTTGAAGGCGCAATCTCCAGCTCGGTACGGTGGTAACTGAGAAGCCTCTCTTTCACTGAAAGCCTGAGCGAGATCATGGTAAACGGCAGGTACCCCTTGAAGATCAGGAATCACAGTGCTGCTGGGCCCAGTCTCTAGACCAGGAACAGCGGGTCGACAGTGTGAGAGACAGAGAGAGGACCACTGGATAATCTTCCTCTCGGACCACGAGATATGAGGGTTGTGCTTCTCCAGCCAGGGAAATCCCAGAATTACAGGATGTAACGGAGAGTTGATAGTGAACAGTCGAAGGGATTCTGAATGGTGGATACCAATTTTGAGGGTGAGTTGTTGAGTGGTGTATTGAACTTGACCAGACCCTAGGGGTCGCCCATCTAGCGCTGCCACAGCCACACGGGATTCACATGGAATTAGATAAATGTAAGGGGCTTTAGGGTCTCACGGGACAACGTGGGTCTCACGGGACAAGACGCCCTCAGGTGGCCGGTTTGAGCACAGTAAAGGCAGAGGTTGTTGCTCCTTCTTCTCTCTCTCTCCTCGGTAGAAAGGAGCGTGAAACCGACTTGCATGGGTTCTACTTCGGTGCTGGCGGAGTGATATTAGATGAAACTGGGCTTGAGCGGTGTGCGATGAGCGCGCATAAGATTGTCCAGACGAATGGCGAGATCCATGAGTTGATTAAGTGATTTAACATCGTCCCGACATGCCAGCTCTCCCTGAAGATCAGCGTTGAGACCCTTACGGTAGAGAAGCTTTAATGGGTCATCCGTCCAGCCCGTTTGCGGAGCGAGAGTACGAAATGAAAGAGTGAAATCCGCAGCAGATAAATTTCCTTGACGTAATGATAAGAGTAGCTCACCGGGATCCTTTCCTTCAGAAGTTCGAAGACCTCTCTGAACAGAGTGACGAAGTTGTCAGGGGAGAGTGATTGATGACGCCAGAAGGAGGTGTCGGAGAGCGCTCCGTGACAATATGTAGCGTTGCATGTGTAGTGAAGTGCCGCTGTTTGTTGACGTCCTCTCTGTAGAGTGAGACTCCGCCCTAGATGCACGCAGGTGATCAGCATTCAATTCATTGATAATAATTATGGTAATTCCTTCCAAGGGGTATATTAAGGTGGCGGTGTTGTCACCGGAGATTGCGTGAATGTGCGACCGCGTTCTAGCACGTCATTATTGTTGCGACTGTCTGGTGCTCTGGCTGAGGTTCTGGGCTGTTCGCAGAAAAGCACACGTTGTGCTGAGGGTTGCATGCCTGGCAACACGCGCTGTTTTCCGGATACCACCGTTTCGGTATGAATTGCATTCAGCATCGGGGGTGTATTGCTGCTTGACTTCCTGCGTATCATTGGGCTTTTTCATCTCTTGTCGACTGGGCGAGTGGCGCGATCTCCGCATGTTTGGTGGATCGATCTGCCGTTTTAAGGGCACTTGAAGACTACACTTGCCTGCTCTAGGACTTGTCGTCGCTGCTGTTCTGTTCCTATTAATGTTTTTGTTTGAGTTATTTTGCTTGCGTGTGTAATTCTGTTTTGTTTTTCTGTGTAATTTACCTTTTGTGTTTTTTGGGGTTTGCTTGTTGATTTATCAGTTTGCTTGGTAATTGGTGTTTTGTTTTCTTAGTTCTGGGTGTTGTTTTGTGCTTTATTTGTATTATAATTACTGTTTATTTTCTTTGCTCACTGTGAGATTATCCCCGACTGGTCCCAAGGGAAAGAGGGATTGTGAGTGGTAACCGGCCTGGGGAGATTGTTCCTGTTGGCCCGTAGCGATCCATTCACCATCACTGACACTGATGAGTGCAGGTTTGATTGGATTGCGGAGTGTTTTCCTTTTAGTTACGTATATTATTGTATGTCTCGCATGTTGTGTCCTGTATATGGGTACCCATAGGTGAGGATAATTGTTTGATTTATTTGTTTTGATTTTTTTTTTTTGTAATTCTTTATTTCTTGTGTTTCAGGCACTGTGAGCCCGGAGCAGGAGGGCTAGTTGTCCAATTAAGGTGGCGGGTCCTGATGAGACACAGTGTGTGGTCTGCAATCCATAGTGATTGGTCTTGGTTGACGTGATTTGAGTGACGTGTAGTGCACATGTGGGTGCTCTTTTACCATCGCTGAGACTAGCGACGTCTGGCACTAGCTCGTCCTGCTTCGGGTGACCACGAGTCCTGTGAGCTGTTTATTGTGTGATGTTATAATTGAACCTAACTGACTGGCACGCCAGTATTTTATCTTTGTCTAAATAAAGAATATATTTTTGTATTTTTCCATATCCACGTCTCGGAGTATTTATGTAAGGGAAACACCGAACCTGTGTGTCTTTAATAGGACACTTCCCTGGCTTAGCGACCAGGGTGGCGTAGTCGATTTTTCTTTCTGTCTCTCTCTCTTACTCTCTCTCTATCCTCCCTCTTTTGTACTCCCTGCCACACATGTTTATCACTTGATTCTCTTAATGATTTATTACAATATGAAATCTGAATATGAGCGAGACATTAGTTTAATATAAAGTATTTAAGTACAGGACTCATTTGTTTCTGCATAAGTTTTGTTTTCTGCATTGTGAGTTTCTGTTCAACAAAACAGCAAAACACGTAAAACCTGTAGAGTACTTACTGTTAGTTCAGTGACATCAGCAAACATGCGCTGTTGTCATGTCATATAAATGAGGCAGTCGGTGCAAAAGGTCTAGTAAGGTGTATCACTACAAGGTAAGGTGTATCATTTTTAATATATAGCCTATACTGTGTGTGTGTGTGTGTCTGTGTGTGTGTGTGTGTGTGTTTTATTGATTTTGAACTGTTTAGTTTTACAGAAATGGTAGATCAGTGCACTACAGATTAACCCTTCGTCTCACTCCAATCATTTGGGAGGATCAGTTTTTCTCAGTTCTTTGTAAGTAATCAGTGTCTGTAAAAGTGTTTAGCCGTTCCCCTCGTCCTGGCATATGTGGTTTATGAGGAACACAAATGTGTATTATGACATAGGTATTACAACATAATGTGGTTTATGAGGACACTTCCTGTGGCTTAAAAAAACACACTAAACTGTGTTTTTTTGTTTTGTTTTTAATGCTGTTTAGTTTTCTCTTATGGGTAGGGTTAGTGTAAGGGGAGAGAATGTACAGTTTGTACAGTATAAAAACCCTTACGCCTATGTAGAGTCCCCATAAACCACATATGCCACATATGTGTGAGGCTGCTGTTTGGTCTTGGTCAAAACAGATTTGAATAGATTCAAATTTGTCAAACAAAGCTGAGAGTAGCCTATACACTCTTATTTGTAGCTGAAACCCCCATCACCATTAGCCCAAATATTTAATAAATGAACATGTAAACTGCAGGGGATTTACAGCCCTTTGTGAATAACAGGAGTTTCAATTCTGCAGATTTAATAATGATGAAATTAACTGATTTAACTGAAGTCCTGAATGATGACGAACTCATTTATGTTGCTTCTTGGTTTTACATTTTGCATTTTTTCCTGTATATTTAATGTTAAAAAACATTATATTATAACATTTTGCATTACAAGTGCAGTTTTGTTTTGTTTTTGTTTTCTAGCAGGATTGCAGGAACATGATGAGGACTCTGAATAATTTGTCTGATCTGAGAGAGTCCAAGTTCGGTCGGCCTCCTCCCAGACACGGTCTGATCTTGCTGTGGTGGTTTGCTCATAAATGTGTTCAGATTGATTTTAACAGTCGTATGATTGCCCTCTGGAACCCTACAAATGGGGCTTTTGGTTTCCACCGATTCTATAACAGGGAGAAACTTCTTCCTAAGTCTTATCTCCCGTACTATGAGGTGGGCAACCTGCACATCACTGACTCACTGCCTGGTTATGTCACTGTGAATTACACAAGAAATTCAGACGAAAGCAACAAAGATCGCATCATTGTTTTATTTAACTCACAGGGGCACAAATTTGACAGCATTTATGTGACACAGCACTCAGATCTTGTGAATTTTGACAAAAATCACACTTACTGTATTAGCATTGAACTCATGAAGGACATTATAGGTTTGAGCCGTGAGGAATTCCTCAGAGGACCCGTCCGCACAAATCAACCCAATCCTTCTCAGTATGTGTCCATATACATGCCCAGCACATATAATCCTTCTGTCCCAGCAAGACCATCACTCACACCTCAGCCACACACACCTCAGCCACTCACACCTCAGCCACACACACCTCAGCCACGCAGACCTCAGCCAGGGCAGAGTGAATCCTGTCTGAGTAAGAAATGCTGCTGTGTGGTGATTTGCATCTTTGTTTTACAGTTGCTCATTATTGTTGCTGTCATTTTATGGTTTCGTTAAATAGTTTTTGTCCATTTCTGTTGTTATTCTAGCTCATTTTGAAGCTGTATGTTGCAGTTGGTTTCCTTTTGGACAATTTCTTATTGGAATGAAAGAAAATAAAAACATTTTCATGTTTATTATTATATAGAATAAAATACAATGTTGAGTGTTGCATGTTTTATCACTGCATTCTTTTTAATGGTTCATTGCACTGATGTAAATAAATATCCAAGATTTAGAAGGACCAACTGTAAAACCATAAGAATCAATATTAATATTAATATTAATATGAATATTGAGCGACACACTCCAATCAATGTCTTCTACAGCTACGCCTTGATTTATAGTAGTTTCGTTTCATAATTGTTGTGCTTATTCTTTGACATAGAAAACAAAAAGAATGTATTTAAACTCCAAAAACCATTGACTTGTGGTTGTGTGATTTCGTTTTGTTTAATTTAACAATGTAAACTTGTCTATTACTTTGCCATAAGTGGCAACAAAATATATTTAAATTTATATATACATTTTTGAAAAAGTTGCGATTCTTTGTAGGAAAAGTAGCGATTCTTTTTACAGAAAGTATCAATAAAAGTATTGATTCATTTTAGAAAAAGTGGCGATACATTTTAAGGAAAGTAATCACTTTTGAAAAAGTAGCGATTCATTTTGGAAAAAGTAGCGATTCATTTTAAGGAAAGTATAGCGATTCACATTTGAAAAAGTAGCAATTCTTTATAGAAAAAGTATCAATTCACTTTTGAAAAAGTAGCGATTCATTTTGGAAAAAGTAGCGATTCATTGTAAGGAAAGTAGATTCACATTTGAAAAAGTAGAGATTAACTTTTGAAAAAGTAGCAATTCTTAAAAGTATCAATTCACTTTTGAAAAAGTAGCGATTCATTTTGGAAAAAGTAGCGATTCATTGTAAGGAAAGTAGATTCACATTTGAAAAACTAGAGATTAACTTTTGAAAAAGTAGCAATTCATTTTGAAAAAGTAGCGATTCACTTTTGAAAAAGTAGCGATTCATTTAAAGGAAAGTAGCGATTCACTTTTGAAAAAGTAGCAAATCCTTTTGGGAAAAGTAGTGATTCTTTATAAGAAAAGTATCGATTCACTTTTGAAAAAGTAGCGATTCATACTAAGGAAAGTAGAGATTCACATTTGAAAAAAGTAGAGTAACTTTTTAAAAAGTAGCAATTCTTTTTGAAAAAAGTAGCGATTCAATTTAAGGAAAGTAACGATTCTTTTTGGGCAAAGTACCGATTCTTTTGGAAAAAAGTAGTGATTCATTTTGAAAAAGTATCAATTCATTTTAGCAAAGTGTTGATTCATTTAGTAAAAGTATAGATTCACTTTTGAAAAAGAAGCAATTCATTTTACAGAAAGTGTTGATTCATTCTGGACAAGTAGAGATTCACTTTTGAAAAAGTAGGCATTCATTTTAAGGAAAGTATCGATTCTTTTTGAAAAAGTAGCGATTCGTTTGAGATTCACTTTTGAAAAAGTAGCGTTTCGTTTGAGATTCACTTTTGAAAAAGTAGCGTTTCGTTTGAGATTCACTTTTGAAAAAGTAGCGATTCATTTTAAGGAAAGTAGCAATTCTTTTTGAAAAAGAGTAGATTCGTTTTGAAAAAGTATCGATGCATTTCCGGAAAAGTGGCGATTAATTGTTTTTAAAAGTAGTGATTCATTTGGAAAAAGTATCTATTAATTTTTTTTAAAGTAGGGATTCTTTTTAAGAAAGTATCGACTCTTTTTGGTGAAAGTATCGAATTCTTTTTAAAAAGTAGCGATACATTTTTGGAAAAGAAGCGATTTTTCTTCTTTTTTAAGTAGCGATTCATTTTGAAAAAGTAGCGATTCATTTTGGGAAAAGTAGCGATTTTTTATAGGAAAAGTAGCGAATCTTATTGGTAAAAATAGAATTCCTTTTGAGGAAAGTAGCGATTCAATTTAAGGAAAGTAACGATTCTCCTTTGAAAAAATAGGTGATTCATTTTGGGAAAAGTAACGATTAATTTCGGGAAAAGTATTGATTCATTTTACAGAAATTATCTATTCTTTTTGGAAAAGTATCGATTCCCTTTTTAAAAGTAGCGATTCATTTTGGAATAATAAATATGAAAATAAATAAAAGTGGAAATAAATAAATCCATAAATAAATAAATGAAAAAATAAATAAATGTGGAAAAAATACAATTATACATAAATAAGGAAATAAAAGTATAAATATTTATTTATTTTTGTTTTTTATTATTAGTATAGTATATTTATTATGTTATCTTTGGCATTCCATAAAATATTGAGTAAATAAACGAGTTCACCAACAATTTATTTATTGACAATTTATTGCAATGATGTAGACAAATATTTAAGATTGTTTGAGACACAAAGTAAAATCCTATAGTGAATTCCTTTCATTAGTTCAGCAAACATAGGCTATTGTTGAAACAAAAAGGAGGCAGTCTGTGCCAAAGATCTACAGTTTAAGACGTTTCTTTTTTCTTTTCTTTTTTTGCAAATTAAAATGTGTTAATATTCAAAACATTTTTTTTATTTTTTTTTATTTGAGCTGTTCACAATCATGTTTGTTACAGAAGTCTTAAGATTACACAATAATGGAAGCTCAACATTGGAAATGAATTCAATAGATTGTCAAAATGATGATATTGTTGTGTTTTTAATAGATACATTTGTGAAATTCAAGACCTCTGATGTTGAGCTAAAATTACCATTGCTGTATTTTCGAGAATGCCCAACAAGCCTGGACATAAAACAAATAATAAAATAAAAGTAATGACAAATTAAAGAGTAATGAAATGAAATATGATTCATACTATGTCCGGTGTGTGTGTTTGGTGCAGTGTGTGTTTGCTCATGTGATCTTAGACACGCCCACTGCTGTCTGTCTGCTTCAGTTCCCTTTCAGTCAGTCACTCCGAGTTACGTCAGTGACTGACGAAACGGGGGTTTCGCTTAGAAGCCAATCACCTTTGAGTTCTACAAAACGAGCCAATGGCAAAACAATGCCATGGGTCTGCGGAATTTGCATAGCGCAACTCCGCCCCAACGAGTGGGTATAAAAAGGAGCTGCGCGAGTAATCTCGCATTATGTTTTTGCTTCGGAGCCGAGTGTTTCCTTCACTCTCCACTGCAAGCTGTCCACGAGTTCTGAGATACGAGACGAGCAACTCTTCAGCGGTGTTGGTGTGACGGCGTCTTCCAGCAAGATCGCATTCCTACTGCTACTCCCTGGGTGCTTCAGCACTGCTGTTGACAGTTTCATCCTCTCTAAAAGAGCTGCACGAGGCGTATCTTTTTAAAGATGTCTCGCCTGTGTATTTCTGGGTGCGATAGACGGATTGATTCTGCTGATGGGCACGAGATTGGGCTTAAATCACGCTCAGGCAGCATTTTTGGATGCGTCATGTTTCCATTGCGGGAACATGACCATCACAATGCTGCGATTGAGACTCGATGACCTCTGTAGAGGTAGAGTCCCCTCCACCACACCCCAATCTATCCCCTCCATGAGAGGGGAAACTTTGGCTGGTGGTCAGGCCATCACCATCTCCCTGGCCAATCCCTCTGAGGAAGGACTGAGCTGAGCTGAAAACCCCATCAAATTATCCCAAATATTGAATAATTCTGCAGAGTTCACTAATGAGGAAATGAGCTGAATTAACTGAAGTTCAGCTGCTTTTTGGTTTTGCAGTTTTGCAGTTTTTCGGTGTGATATTAAAAATATTCTTCTTCGCATTACAAGTGCGCCATTGTTCGAGTAAAACCAGTCATTTTCTTTACATTTTATTTTCCAGCAGAATCAATATGACGAGGACCCTGTATAATGTCTAATCTGAGAGAGTCCAGGTTTGGTCAGCCTCCTCCCAGACACGGTCTGATCTTGCTGTGGTGGTTTGCTCATGAATGTGTTCAGATTGACTCCAATGGACATATAATTGCTTTCTGAAATGCAATTGGAGAAATGCAATCCTGCAAATGGAGCTTTTGGCAACTCTTCAAATAGCGCCCGCAGCCGAATCATCCATCCGTCCATTTCCCAAACCGCTGGTCCAATGTGGCTACAGCGTAATATCATAGGCTACAAGTGTAAGTTCCTTTTTAATTGATTACTAAATTGTTTAATTAAGGTTTATACATGCTAGTTTTCATGACTAATCTTTTCATATTTCTACTGGAGCTGCCAGTTTGCTAAGTTTCAATTAATATTATTATTATTAAACAGCAAGCACAAACTGCAAAAGCGACAGCCCTTCCAGCGCAAATATCCGAATTCACTCACTCGTTTTCATTCACTCCTTCAACACAGTCTACATATTAGTGAAGTAATGCAGAGAATAGTGAATGAAGTGGTGATTTTAAACACAGCCATAGTTTTTATGCTGTTTGTTTTGAATTATGACGCTCTATTGCAGCTTGTCTCCGTTTTTGGACAAATGGCTTATTTGGATAATTAATACAATCTATGATATTAAATACAATTATAAATATATGCTCATCATAGGGTTGCATGTTTATCACTTGATTCTCTTAATGATTTATTACAATATGAAATCTGAATATGAGTGAGACATTAGTTTAATATAAAGTATTAAAGTACAGGACTCATTTGTTTCTGCATAAGTTTCGTTTTCTGCATTGTGAGTTTCTGTTAATCAAAACAGCAAAACACGTAAAACCTGTAGAGTACTTACTGTTAGTTAAGTGACATCAGCAAACATGCGCTGTTGTCATGTCATATAAATGAGGCAGTCAGTGCAAAAGGTCTAGTAAGGTGTATCACTACAAGGTAAGGACGGTGTATCATTTTTTTTAAAAATATAGCCTACAGTGTGTGTGTGTGTGTGTGTGTGTGTGTGTGTGTGTGTGTGTGTGTGTGTGTGTTTTATTGATTTTGAACTGTTTACTTTTACAGAAATGGTAGATCAGTGCACTACAGATTAACCCTTCGTCTCACTCCAATCATTTGGGAGGATCAGTTTTTCTCAGTTCTTTGTAAGTAATCAGTGTCTGTAAAAGTGTTTTAGCCGTTCCCCTCGTCCTGGCATATGTGGTTTATGAGGAACTCAAATGTGTCTCATGACATAGGTATTACAACATAATGTGGTATAAGGATTGGGGACACTTCCTGTGGCTTAAAAAAAACACACACTAAACTGTGTTTTTTGTTTTTTATGTTATTTAGTTTTCTGTTATGGGTAGGGTTAGTGTAAGGGGAGAGAATGTACAGTTTGTACAGTATAAAAACCCTTACGCCTATATAGAGTCCCCATTAACCACATATGCCACATATGTGTGAGGCTGCTGTTTGGTCTTGGTCAAAACAGATTTGAATAGATTCAAATTTGTCAAACAAAGCTGAGAGTAGTCTATACACTCTTATTTGTAGCTGAAACCCCCATCACCATTAGCCCAAATATTTAATAAATGAACATGTAAACTGCAGGGGATTTACAGCCCTTTGTGAATAACAGGAGTTTCAATTCTGCAGATTTAATAATGATGAAATTAACTGATTTAACTGAAGTCCTGAATGATGACGAACTGATTTATGTTGCTTCTTGGTTTTACATTTTGCATTTTTTCCTGTATATTTAATGTTAAAAAAAACATTATATTATAACATTTTGCATTACAAGTGCACTGTTTTTTTGTTTTGTTTTCTAGCAGGATTGCAGGAACATGATGAGGACTCTGAATAATTTGTCTGATCTGAAAGAGTCCAAGTTCGGTCGGCCTCCTCCCAGACACGGGCTGATCTTGCTGTGGTGGTTTGCTCATGAATGTGTTCGGATTGATAACAGTCGTATGATTGCACTCTGCAACCCTACAAATGGGGCTTTTGGTTTCCACCTATTTCATAACCGGGAGAATCTTCTTCCTTACTCTAATCTCCAGTACTATGAGGTGGGCAACCTGAAAAAGAGTGACTCACTGCCTGAATATGTCACTGAGAAATACACAGGATATTCAGACAACAGCAACAAAGATCGCATCATTGGTTTATTTAACTTAAGGTGGAACCGATTTGATCAAATTTATGTGACACAGCACATAAATTTGCTGAATTTTGACCAGAATCACACTTACTGCATTAGCATTGAACTCATGAAGGCCATTAAAGGTTTAAACCGCGAGAAATTCCTCAAAGGACTCATCCTCCCAAATCAACCCAATCCTTCTCAGTATGTGTCCATATACATGCCCAGCGCATATAATCCTTCTGTCGCAGCAAGACCATCACTCACACCTCAGCCACACACACCTCAGCCACTCACACCTCAGCCACGCAGACCTCAGCCAGTGCAGAGTGAAACCTGTCTGAGTAAGAAATGCTGGTGTGGGGTGATTTGTGTCTTGCTTTTACTGTTGACCATTGCTGCTGTCCTTTTATGGTTTGGATTTAAATAGTTTTCATCCACTGCTGTTTGTTATTCTAGCTCATTTTGAAGCTGATTTACATGTTTATTATTGTATAGAATAAAATAAAGTGTTGTGCGATGCATGTTTATCACTGTATTCTTTTTAATGGTTCAATGCAATGATGTAAATAAATATCCAAGATTTAGAATGACCAAATGTAAAACTTTAAGAATCAATATTAATATTAATATTAATCTGAATATTGAGCGACACACTCCAATCAATGTCTTCTACAGCTACGCCTTGATTTATAGTAATTTCGTTTCATAATTGTTGTGCTTATTCTTTGACATACAAAACAAAAAGAATGTATTTAAACTCCAAAAACCATTGACTTGTGGTTTTGTGATTTCGTTTTTTTTTTTTTTTAACAATGTAAACTTGTCTATTACTTTGCCATAAGTGGCAACAAAATATATTTAAATTTATATATAAATTTTTGAAAAAGTTGCGATTCTTTGTAGGAAAAGTAGCGATTCTTTTTACAGAAAGTATCAATAAAAGTATTGATTCATTTTAGAAAAAGCAGCGATTCACTTTTGAAAAAGTAGCAGTTCTTTTTTGAAAAAGTTGCGATTCAATTTAAGGAAAGTAATCACTTTTGAAAAAGTAGCGATTCATTTTGGAAAAAGTAGCGATTCCTTTTAAGGAAAGTATAGCGATTCACACTTGAAAAAGTAGCAATTCTTTATAGGAAAAGTATCAATTCACTTTTGAAAAAGTAGCGATTCATTTTGGAAAAAGTAGCGATTCATTGTAAGGAAAGACGATTCATATTTGAAAAAGTAGAGATTAACTTTTGAAAAGTAGCAATTCTTTATAGGAAAAGTATCAATTCATTTTTGAAAAAGTAGCGATTCATTTTGGAAAAAGTAGCGATTCATTGTAAGGAAAGTAGATTCACATTTGAAAAACTAGAGATTAACTTTTGAAAAAGTAGCAATTCATTTTGAAAAAGTAGCGATTCACTTTTGAAAAAGTAGCGATTCATTTAAAGGAAAGTAGCGATTCACTTTTGAAAAAGTAGCGAATCCTTTTGGGAAAAGTAGTGATTCTTTATAAGAAAAGTATCGATTCACTTTTGAAAAAGTAGCGATTCATACTAAGGAAAGTAGAGATTCACATTTGAAAAAAAGTAGAGTAACTTTTTAAAAAGTAGCAATTCTTTTTGAAAAAAGTAGCGATTCAATTTAAGGAAAGTAACGATTCTTTTTGGGCAAAGTACCGATTCTTTTGGAAAAAAGTAGTGATTCATTTTGAAAAAGTATCAATTCATTTTAGCAAAGTATTGATTCATTTAGTAAAAGTATAGATTCACTTTTGAAAAAGAAGCAATTCATTTTAAAGAAAGTGTCGATTCATTCTGGACAAGTAAAGGTTCCCTTTTGAAAAAGTAGGCATTCATTTTAAGGAAAGTATCGATTCTTTTTGAAAAAGTAGCGATTCGTTTGAGATTCACTTTTGAAAAAGTAGCGTTTCGTTTGAGATTCCCTTTTTAAAAAAGTAGCGATTCATTTTAAGGAAAGTAGCAAATCTTTTTGAAAAAGAGTAGATTCGTTAGCAAAAGTATCGATGCATTTCCGGAAAAGTGGCGATTCATTTTTTTTTAAAGTAGCGATTCATTTGGGAAAAGTATCTATTAATTTTTTTTAAAGTAGGGATTCTTTTTAAGAAAGTATCGACTCTTTTTGGTGAAAGTATCGAATTCTTTTTAAAAGTAGCGATACATTTTTGGAAAAGAAGCGATTTTTCTTCTTTTTTAAGTAGCGATTCATTTTGAAAAAGTAGCGATTCATTTTGGGAAAAGTAGCGATTTTTTATAGGAAAAGTAGCGAATCTTATTGGTAAAAATAGAATTCCTTTTAAGGAAAGTAGCGATTCAATTTAAGGAAAGTAACGATTCTCCTTTGAAAAAAAAGGCGATTCATTTTGGGAAAAGTAACGATTAATTTCGGGAAAAGTATTGATTCATTTTTACAGAAATTATCTATTCTTTTTGGAAAAGTATCGATTCCCTTTTTAAAAGTAGCGATTCATTTTGGAATAATAAATATGAAAATAAATAAAAGTGGAAATAATAAATGCATAAATAAATAAATGAAAAAATAAATAAATGTGGAAAAAATACAATTATACATAAATAAGGAAATAAAAGTATAAATATTTATTTATTTTTGTTTTTTATTATTAGTATAGTATATTTATTATGTTATCTTTGGCATTCCATAAAATATTGAGTAAATAAACGAGTTCACCAACAATTTATTTATTGACAATTTATTGCAATGATGTAGACAAGTATTTAAGATTGTTTGAGACACAAAGTAAAATCCTATAGTGAATTCCTTTCATTAGTTCAGCAAACATAGGCTATTGTTGAAACAAAAAGGAGGCAGTCTGTGCCAAAGATCTACAGTTTAAGACATTTTTTTTTGCTTTTCTTGCAAATTAAAATGTGTTAATATTCAAAACATTTTTTTATTTATTTTTTATTTGAGCTGTTCACAATCATGTTTGTTACAGAAGTATTAAGATTACACAATAATGGAAGCTCAACATTGGAAATGAATTCAATAGATTGTCAAAATGATGATATTGTTGTGTTTTTAATAGATACATTTGTGAAATTCAAGACCTCTGATGTTGAGCTAAAATTACCATTGCTTTATTTTCGAGAATGCCCAACAAGCCTGGAGAATGCCCATGCATGTTTATCACTGTATTCTTTTTAATGGTTCAATGCAATGATGTAAATATATATCCAAGATTTAGAAGGACCAAATGTAAAACTATAAGAATTAATATTAATATTAATATTAATCTGAATTTTGAGCGACACACTCCAATCAATGTCTTTGACAGCTACGCCCTGATTTATAGTAATTTCGTTTCGTAATTGTGCGTATTCATATACAAAACAAAAAGAATGTATTAAAACTCCAAAAAACATTGACTTGTGTTTGTGTGATTTCATTTTTTTTTATTTAACAATAAACTTGTCTATTACCTTGCCATAAGTGCCAACAAAATATATTTAAATTTATATATATTTAATTTTTTTATAAAAAAGTTGCGATTCAAAAGTAGTGATTTTTTATAGGAAAAGTAGCGATTCATATTTGAAAAAGTAGCAATTCTTTATAGAAAAAGTATCGATTAATTTTTGAAAAAGTAGCGATTCATTTTGGAAAAAGTAGCGATTCATTGTAAGGAAAGTATAGATTCACATTTGAAAAAGTAGAGATTAACTTTTTTAAAAGTAGCGATCCAATTTAAGGAAAGTAACGATTCACTTTTGAAAAAGTAGCGATTCATTTAAAGGAAAGTAGCAATTCACTTTTGAAAAAGTAGCGAATCCTTTTGGGAAAAGTAGTGATTCTTTATAGGAAAAGTATCGATTCACTTTTGAAAAAGTAGCGATTCATACTAAGGAAAGTAGAGATTCACATTTGAAATAAGTAGAGATTAACTTTTTAAAAAGTAGCAATTCTTTTTGAAAAAAGTAGCGATTCAATTTAAGGAAAGTAACGATTCACTTTTGAAAAAGTAGTGATTCATTTTAAGGAAAGCAGTGATTCACTTTTGAAAAAGTAGCGATTCATTTTGGGAAAAGTAGCGATTCATTTTAAGGAAAGTATAGATTCTTTTTGAAAAAGTAGCAATTCATTTTAGGAAAGTATCGATTCATTTAGGGGAAAAGAGATTTTTTAAGGACACTCAATTCTTTTTGAAAAAGTAATGATTAATTTTGGAAAAAGTAGCGATTCTTTTTGAAAAAAGTAGTGATTCTTTTGTAAAAAGTATCGATTCATTTTAGCAAATTATCGATTCATTTTGTAAAAGTATCTATTCACTTTTGAAAATGTAGCGATTGATTTTACAGAAAATATCGATTCTTTTTAGACAAGAAGAGATTCACTTTTGAAAAAGTAGTGATTCTTTTTAGACAAGAAGAGATTCACTTTTGAAAAAGTAGTGATTCATTTTAAGGAAAGAATCGATTCTTTTTGGAAAAGTAGCGATTCTTTCTGGAAAAGTAGCGATTCTTTTGGAAAAAAGTAGCGATTCATTTTGAAAAAGTAGTGATTCTTTTGGGAAAAGTATCGATTCATTTTAGCAAAGAATCGATTCATTAAGTAAAAGTATCGATTCACTTTTGAAAATGTAGCGATTCATTTTACAGAAATTATCGATTCATTTTGTAAAAGTATCGATTCACTTTTAAAAAAGTAGCGATTCATTTAAAGGAAAGTACCGATTCACTTTTGAAAAAGTAGGGAATCCTTTTGGGAAAAGTAGTGATTCTTTATAGGAAAAGTATCATTCACTTTTGAAAAAGTAGCGATTCAAACTAAGGAAAATAGAGATTTACATTTGAAAAAAGTAGAGTAACTTTTTAAAAAGTAGCAATTCTTTTTGAAAAAAGTAGCGATTCAATATAAGGAAAGTAACGATTCTTTCTGGGAAAAGTAGCGATTCTTTTGGAAAAAAGTAGTGATTCATTTTGAAAAAGTATCAATTCATTTTAGCAAAGTATTGATTCATTTTGTAAAAGTATAGATTCACTTTTGAAAAAGAAGCGATTCATTTTACAGAAAGTGTCGATTCATTCTGGACAAGTAGAGATTCACTTCTGATAAAGTAGCGATTCATTTTAAGGAAAGTATCGATTCTTTTTGAAAAAGTAGCGTTTCGTTTGAGATTCACTTTTGAAAAAGTAGCGATTCATTTTAAGGAAAGTAGCGATTCTTTTTGAAAAAGCATCGATTAGTTTAGAAAAAGTATCGATTTATTTCGGGAAAAGTGGCGTTTTTTTTATTATTTTAAAGTAGGGATTCTTTTTGAGAAAGTATCGACTCTTTTTGGTGAAAGTATCGAATTCTTTTTTTTTAAAAGTATGCGATTCTTTTTTAAAAAGTATCGATTTATTTTTAAAAAGTAGCGATACGTTTTTGGAAAAGTAGCGATTATTTCTTCTTTTTTTATAGCGATTCATTTTTAAAAAGTAGCGATTTTTTTATAGGAAAAGAAGCGAATCTTATTGGTAAAAATAGAGATTCCTTTTAAGGAAAGTAGCGATTCAATTTAAGGAAAGTAACGATTCACTTTGAAAAAATAGGCGATTCATTTTGGTAAAAGTATTGATTCATTTTACAGAAATTATCTATTCTTTTTGGAAAAGTATCGATTCCCTTTTGAAAAGTAGCGATTCATTTTGGAAAAATAAATCTGAAAATAAATAAAAGTGAAAATAAATAAATGCATAAATAAATAAATGAAAAAATAAATAAATGTGGAAAAATACAATTATACATAAATCAGGAAATAAAAGTATAAATCATGAATGTGTTCAGATTGACTCCAATGGACATATTATTGCTTTCTGAAATGCAATTGGAGAAATGCAATCCTGCAAATGGAGCTTTTGGCAACTCTTCAAATGGCGCCCGCAGCCGAATCATCCATCTGTCCATTTCCCAAACCGCTGGTCCAATGTGGCTACAGCGTAATATCATAGGCTACAAGTGTAAGTTGCTTTTTAATTGATTACTAAATTGTTTAATTAAGGTTTATACATGCTAGTTTCCATGACTAATCTTTTCATATTTCTACTGGAGCTGCCAGTTTGCTAAGTTTCAATTAATATTATTATTATTAAACAGCAAGCACAAACTGCAAAAGCGACAGCCCTTCCAGCGCAAATATCCGAATTCACTCACTCGTTTTCATTCACTCCTTCAACACAGTCTACATATTAGTGAAGTAATGCAGCGGATAGTGAATGAAGTGGTGATTTTAAACACAGCCATAGTTTTTATGATGTTTGTTTTGAATTATGACGCTCCATTGCAGCTTGTCTCTGTTTTTGGACAAATGGCTTATTTGGAAAATTAATACAATCTATGATATTAAATACAATTATAAATATATGCTCATCATTAGGGTTGCATGTTTATCACTTGATTCTCTTAATGATTTATTACAATATGAAATCTGAATATGAGCGAGACATTAGTTTAATATAAAGTATTTAAGTACAGGACTCATTTGTTTCTGCATAAGTTTTGTTTTCTGCATTGTGAGTTTCTGTTCATCAAAACAGCAAAACACGTAAAACCTGTAGAGTACTTACTGTTAGTTCAGTGACATCAGCAAACATGCGCTGTTGTCATGTCATATAAATGAGGCAGTCAGTGCAAAAGGTCTAGTAAGGTGTATCACTACAAGGTAAGGACGGTGTATCATTTTTTTTAAATATAGCCTACAGTGTGTGTGTGTTTTATTGATTTTGAATTGTTTACTTTTACAGAAATGGTAGATCAGTGCACTACAGATTAACCCTTCGTCTCACTCCAATCATTTGGGAGGATCAGTTTTTCTCAGTTCTTTGTAAGTAATCAGTGTCTGTAAAAGTGTTTTAGCCGTTCCCCTCGTCCTGGCATATGTGGTTTATGAGGAACTCAAATGTGTCTCATGACAGGTATTACAACGTAATGTGGTTTATGAGGACACTTCCTGTGGCTTAAAAATATACTAAACTGTGTTTTTTGTTTTTTATGTTATCTAGTTTTCTGTTATGGGTAGGGTTAGTGTAAGGGGAGAGAATGTACAGTTTGTACAGTATAAAAACCCTTACGCCTATATAGAGTCCCCATTAACCACATTTTGAATAGATTCAAACTTGTTAAACAAAGCTGAGAGTAACCTATACACTCTTATTTGTAGCTGAAACCCCCTAGCCTGGATGCCAGCCCGAACCCCGCCCACAACATTTTTTGGTCGGGAAGTTCGGTCTGGACTCGATGCATTGAGGAGTAATTATGATCGGTTCAGAATTAGTCGGGCCAATCAAATCGCCAGGGCAGGCTTTATACGATGATGGACAGATGATCTGCAGTTACGTAATTATCACGTTATCAAAGAGCGCTTGGGTTGAACTGGTTTCCCTCAGAGATGACTGCAGCTGGAGAACTGAGATGTACACTCACCGGCCACTTTATTAGGTACCCCATGCTAGTAACTGGTTGGACCCCCTTTTGCCTTCAGAACTGCCTCAATTCTTCGTGGCATAGATTCAACAAGGTGCTGGAAGCATTCCTCAGGGAGTTTGGTCCATATTGACATGATGGCATCACACAGTTGCCGCAGATTTGTCGGCTGCACATCCATGATGCGAATCTCCCGTTCCACCACATCCCAAAGATGCTCTATTGGGTTGAGATCTGGTGACTGTGGAGGCCATTTTAGTACAGTGAACTCATTGTCATGTTCAAGAAACCAATTTGAAATGATTAGAGCTTTGTGACATGGTGGAAGTAGCCATCAGAGGATGGGTACATGGTGGCCATAAAGGGATGGACATGGTCAGAAACAATGCTCAGGTAGGCCGTGGCATTTAAACGATGCCCAATTGGCACTAAGGGGCCTAAAGTGTGCCAGGAAAACATCCCCCACACCATTACACCACCACCACCAGCCTGCACAGTGGTAACAAGGCATGATGGTTCCATGTTCTCATTCTGTTACGCCAAATTCTGACTCTAACATCTGAATGTCTCAACAGAAATCGAGACTCATCAGACCAGGCAACATTTTTCCAGTCTTCAACTGTTCAATTTTGGTGAGCTCTTGCAAATTGTAGCCTCTTTTTCCTATCTGTAGTGGAGATGAGTGGTACCCGGTGGAGTCTTCTGCTGTTGTAGCCCATCCGCCTCAAGGTTGTGCGTGTTGTGGCTTCACAAATGCTTTGCTGCATACCTCGGTTGTAACGAGTGGTTATTTCAGTCACTGTTGCCCTTCTATCAGCTCGAACCAGTCTGGCCATTCTCCTCTGACCTCTGGCATCAACAAGGCATTTCCGCCCACAGAACTGTCGCTCAATGGATGTTTTTTCTTTTTCGGACCATTCTCTGTAAACCCTAGAGATGGTTGTGCGTGAAAATCCCAGTAGATTAGCAGTTTCTGAAATACTCAGACCAGCCCTTCTGGCACCAACAATCATGCCACGTTCAAAGTCACTCAAATCACCTTTCTTCCCCATACTGATGCTCGGTTTGAACTGCAGGAGATTGTCTTGACCATGTCTACATGCCTAAATGCACTGAGTTGCCGCCATGTGATTGGCTGCTTAGAAATTAAGTGTTAACGAGCAGTTGGACAAGTGTACCTAATAAAGTGGCCGGTGAGTGTATATTCCGCTATCGCGTCTGTTCTAAAAGAAATCGACAGCGCATTAATTTTAAAAGACGAACAGAGAACTGCAATCAAGGCATTTGTCGATCGGAAAGATCCGTCCCTCCTACGGGATTCAGCAAAAGTTTAATTTATCAGCTGGCTCCGATGGTCGCTAAGAAGATGGGACGCAATGAAAACCCTGTGGTCGTTGTGGTTTCTCCTTTGGTCGCACCGTCGCACTCATGGAGGACCAAGTAAAAGAAGCAACACTCATTTTACTACTTCTTCCAGCGTGCGTGTAGTTGAGTTCTGTTGACAACTACAATGCATAGCTCAGCATCGCTCTGATTGGTTGTAGGTCTATCCAATTAAGTGCAGGGTATTTTTTTTTTTCTGGTTCGGTTAAGACACGCCTCATAATCAAAGCCCTATGGAGCAGTATCAGGCCCTGTCCCAAATGGCGCACTTCATGCGGACTTTCGGTCTCGTAGACTTAAATCGCGCGTGCTCGCCGAGTCTACGAGTCCGTAGGCCGTCCCATTTAGCATTTTAACGCTCTGAAGTGTGCTCAGCAGCGCCCCCTTTGTACCCTTGAAGCGGTCTTCCGCGAAGCCCGCATAGATGCAGGCTCCACGCACTTTAACTACCCAGGAATCCTTGCGAAAGGCCAATCAGACAACGGATGGGAGGAGATTTCGCTCACGGACAATTGTTAACATGGCTGAGAAGAAAATATTTAAGTGTAATTATCATTACGGTTTTATAAAAAAACATGAATATATGAATTTTTTTTCAAAATTTTTGGATTATTTTTATCACTTTAATAGTTAAAATGGTGTACATTACATGCAGAAAGCTAGCTACACTTGCTTAGTCATCATCTTTGCTAGCAAGGCTAGTTTTATGACAAAAATGTCATTACCAGCACAGTCATTACCAGCACATTACAGCTTGTGCTGGTAATGACAGGTTGTGGTGGTGATGACGGCAGATACACACAGTTCCTGTTTGGTCTTTCATAATCAGATTAAACTATGATGTTTAAACCAATTAATAGCTGGTGTGTTTTTTTTTTTTTTGGTCTGAAGTCACTTAGGCTCTTAAATTACAATAGGTTATGATCAGTAATAAGACATATATTTGATGTCATCACCGCAACAAACTGTCATTACCAGAACGGCAATGTCATCACCATCACCATCACCATACATATTTTTGCCAATAAATTATGTATACATCACAAAAACATCCTACAATTATATATATCTGACAATGTTGGACAGTCTAAATTATCACTGTATTAAAAAAGTTTTGATATATGGCATTCACTTAAAATAAGCTTATATTCCAAGCCAGGGTAGATTGATGAATCAGAAATGTAGATACTTAAATGACTATAATTCATCTTACAAGTAAAAATCAACAATCCCATTAAGTTCAAGATAAAATAGATTCCATGTGAAACCACAAAATGTTTAAAAGCACTGATTTATCATTTAAGTTTTATTTTTTTTACATATATTCGATGGTGTGATGGTAATGACACATTTACTTGACATAGTTTAAAAAATGGCAAAAAATCATAAATTCCCTTATCTTATGGTCTCAACCAAGCTCATAACGTTGTTCCTGACTTAAGGACTGATAATTTGATGTATACCAATTAGTCAAATTTGGGATTTTAATTTTCAAAATTGCAGCAACCCAATCTGGCCCTTAATCTGAGAAATGCCCATATACACACACTCACACACACACACGTCATTTCATGACAAAAAAATATTTAGTAACAATTTTTTATGTTACACATTTCAGGTAATAGGAATCTGACTACTTTTGAACTAACATGTTTATCACATTGATTTGGACAATTTTATATTGGTATAAAATACAAAGAGAAAGAAAACGTATTCCATTCTCTATGTTACGTCAAAGTTAGGCTGACAAAAACACCCTTTGTCTTGCCAGACAGGAACGACAACGTTTATAAAGGATACAACCTCGCGAGTGTTGTCAATCTGGTTCAGTTGGGTTTTCCAGCTATAGAGCTTTTCATTCTCCTCATCTGCTAAAGACACCAGCACGCAAGACATTTCTGCAATAAGAGTACATCATTTTTCTAATATAAAGGTACGTGTTAGTTTCTACTAAATCGATTGCTTTACTTTACGTTACACACATTCAGTTGTTTTCTGTTGTTTATGAATGTATTGTTTTTGCCAACCAAAGCATATTTGTGTATATGAGTTTTTCATAAAGAAATACCAATTGTAAACACCCATGATGTTTAAAACAGCTGTATTTCCCTTCCACATGCTTTTCAGGGACGTTCTCTAAGAAGAAGAGAATTCAACTCACCTCAAACTCTGACTAAAGCTTGAAGCATCAGTCATACACAAGGTACATTTTGGGATTTTCAACTTTATGCTTTAACGCTATATATTTGAGGGCTGATTGATTTGCCTCATTAACTGTTTTAAAATATTATTTTTAATTGTGTTTATTCCTTTTAATTTATCTCTCACACAGTCCTCCATCATGGTGAAAGGTAGGCCTACACTGAATGAACTATCCCAGCTGAAACAATCAGGCTTCGGTCAGCCGTGGCCGAGACATGGCCTGGATCTGTTGTACTGGTTTGCTCATGAATACATAGACTTCAGCAATGGGATTATTGTCTCCAACTATAAACCTCAAAATGGAGACTTTGGCTTCCACAAGTTTAAAAACAGAATTGAAGATGAGGAGGATGATCCTCTCTTGCCCAGTCAGAATCTCCCATACTATGAAGTGGGCAACCTGAATTATCCAGGAGCAGACGAGCTCCCAGATTATATCAGGGCAAATTACAGCCGCAATATTCCTGACAGTAACAAGGATCGGGTTATTGTGGGTCTGGACGCCAATGGCAGCTTCAACAGGGTGTTTGTGACTGAACACAGCGACCCGAAACGATTCGACAACAGAAAAACCTTCCGTGTGAGTCAGGGCCTCCTCCAGAACATCAAGAACAAGAGTCGAGATCAGTATCTCTCCCAGCTCTCCAGCACTCCTGAAAAACAGGCCGGATTTAGGCATACACCTGGAGAACAGGCCGGATTTAGGGATACACCTGAAGAACAGGCCGGATTTAGGGATACACCTGGAGAACAGGCCGGATTTAGGGATACACCTGGAGAACAGGCCGGATTTAGGGATACACCTGGAGAACAGGCCGGATTTAGGGATACACCTGGAAAACAGGCCGGATTTAGGGATACACCTGGAAAACAGGCCGGATTTAGGGATACACCTGGAGAACAGGCCGGATTTAGGGATACACCTGGAAAACAGGCCAACACTGGAAAGAATGTACAGGAGGACTGTCGTATTGAGATGGGACTTGAAAACAAATCCCCCTGTTGCTGTGCCATTCTTTAAAAACAAATATACTTACCAATAACCTGCTGTCATTTTATCAATGATTATTATTAGTAGGCTATAAACATTATAATAATTTATATAGAACTGATTCAAGTGTCAATTACTGATAAACGATTTCTAAAATTATGCTTCACGAAGATTCGTAACCAAACCAGTGTGAAACTTGTTTACTATATAGACGCGTGGTCACCGTGATTTTGCTAAGTAAGACATGGTCCTGGATCAACATTCCTGTCCCAAAATGTAGTCCTTACCCAATCCCTACCCCTAAACCTAACTCTACCCATAACTTTTCCCTAAAATCAGAGGGTAATGATGAAAGGTGAATAGCACTGATGTTTAAGTACTTCACCCTGGTTCTAAGCCTAAGCTTGACATGAACTGTAAACTTGTCCCTCAAATCTGATTGGTTGATTGGAAAGTTGATCCACAAAGATGTTGATCCAGGAACATGTGGTACTTGGTGAAATCACGTTCACCCAGCGGGTCAGTCCACACTGTATCAAATTCACGAGATTTCAGCAAACGAGGCTGATGTTTTGAAAGGTCAGCAGTTTTACGATGGGCTAACAACTAATATCAGATCATTTTTATGGTACAATAAAGTTAAAGTTGATTTGATGTTGATTATAATGCGTTACATGACGTCCTCGAGTTTCGTGCGATTGTTTTTAAAGATTTTTTTTTAAGCCTCACTTCTCCCGCCACTATTATTCAAGTTCTCTCTCTTGTTATAATCATAACATGTAGTTTCTCTAAATAAAGTTGCTTGAACTGCTGTTTCTTATTGTTTGTGTAAATGAACCTCTTTTTCAGTATGGATTATCAGAAAACAGGTGCAGAGAATGTGTGGGAGACTGGGGCTGTTTGCCAAGTTTCATGCTTAGTTGAGTATCTCTAGCAGGAAAAAAAAACAAAGTTGCCCAACCATGTGCAAGTGAATGTTTCTGTCATAAAATACTTTTTCCTGAAGTTTGTTCATTCATAAATACACTTATACTGTGCATGTGTCAACTGACCCCACTTTAAAAAGGCAAGTTTTTTAATGAAAGCAACACAGAAAGGTTATTAATAATTAGGGCCCAAGCCCAAAGGGCGAAGGCCCTATTGTTTTCCTTAGGATTATTAGGGCCCAAGCCCAAAGGGCGAAGGCCCTATTGTTTTCCTTAGGATTATTTATTATTATTATTATTAGGGCCCAAGCCCAAAGGGCGAAGGCCCTATTGTTTTCCTTAGGATTATTTATTAGGGCCCAAGCCCAAAGGGCGAAGGCCCTATTGTTTTCCTTAGGATTATTAGGGCCCAAGCCCAAAGGGCGAAGGCCCTATTGTTTTCCTTAGGATTATTAGGGCCCAAGCCCAAAGGGCGAAGGCCCTATTGTTTTCCTTAGGATTATTAGGGCCCAAGCCCAAAGGGCGAAGGCCCTATTGTTTTCCTTAGGATTATTTATTATTATTATTAGGGCCCAAGCCCAAAGGGCGAAGGCCCTATTGTTTTCCTTAGGATTATTAGGGCCCAAGCCCAAAGGGCGAAGGCCCTATTGTTTTCCTTAGGATTATTAGGGCCCAAGCCCAAAGGGCGAAGGCCCTATTGTTTTCCTTAGGATTATTTATTATTATTAGGGCCCAAGCCCAAAGGGCGAAGGCCCTATTGTTTTCCTTAGGATTATTAGGGCCCAAGCCCAAAGGGCGAAGGCCCTATTGTTTTCCTTAGGATTATTAGGGCCCAAGCCCAAAGGGCGAAGGCCCTATTGTTTTCCTTAGGATTATTAGGGCCCAAGCCCAAAGGGCGAAGGCCCTATTGTTTTCCTTAGGATTATTTATTATTATTATTATTATTATTATTATTATTATTTTTTTACTACCTTTTGGACACTTTTGGAGGCCTTAACATGCTCAAAAACTCCTGAAACTTTGCACACATGTCAGAACCCGCGGCCATCAGGGCCGGGCTGAAGATGGTACCCGGGCGTGGCAGGGGGGCTCGACAGCGCCCCCTGGAACGGGGTCCGAAAACATGGTCCATAACTCAAACACGCTTGCATGTAATAATATGAAACTCGGTACACATGTAGATCTCCTCGTTTCATATATACTTCACACTCTTACTTTTTACCCCAGCCCAACAGGAAGTGGGCTATTTAGGGTTGTTGGTAAAACACACGCAATGGAATGTGAAATACTCCTCCTAGAGAATTCAAACAAACGGCACGAAACTCGGTCAGCATGAAGTCAAGACATTGAGGATGAAAGTTTGCGAGGGGATTTTTGATATCTCGAACGGTTTGGCCGTGGCGAGGAAACGAAATTATGGCGAGAAACGTGAAACAGGAAGTGTGTTATAACTTCAGCATACATTAACTGATCTTGATGAAACTTCAGCAGTGTGTTCGCTGTAAGAGCCCGATCACATGGATGTGACTATTGTGAGTCAAAGTTATAGCGCCACCAACTGGCAGCAGGAAGTGTGTCACTTCCTAAATGTTTTGAAATCACCCTCTTATTTTTACCCGATTTGCTTCAAACTTTATGTGTATAATGTAAACACACGGCAGATGTAGACCTGTGAAAGGATTATTGATATCTTAGATACTGTTGCCGTGGCAACACATCAAACTTTAATATTCTTGTTTGATGCTTTTGAGACTCTTAGCATGCTTGAAATTGCATGAAACTCGACAGACACAGGTATGCATATGGTTCAGATCAAGCCGGACAACTTTCTAATTAACTGTCATTAGCTCAGACCAAGAGGAAGTTAGATATTTTGGTTTGAATGTGGATGTTTCTGAGAATTTTCTCTCCCTCTCCCTCTGACAGAGAGAATGCACCCTGCCATTCGTGTGTGTCTGTGTCTGTGTCTGTGTGGGGAGGGGGGGAGGGGCTCTTTTAGTTTAAACACAAAATTATACATAGGGCCATACTGCCCTCTTGTGTCCAAAATTATATTTATATATACATTATACATATATTTGGTATGTGACTGAGGACCGAGAGCTTTTAAATACGGGACATTGATAATGGCCACGTGCAGAGCGCTCGAGGGAATTCCTATGGAAGTTCTGCTCGCTCATCGCCGTGGACGCGCACCGTTATGAATGCCCGTGCAGCCGTTAGTTTCATTTTAAAATTAGCGCCTTTTCTGGGGCCGATTGCTTGAATTGTGAGTTCAATAGCCTATTATTCTTCATGGAAACCACAACAACAAAAGAGTATAAAAGTTTGGTGTGAACGCAGCATAATGAACAAGCTGCGATCTCAAGATTGCAATGCTGGAGTGTGTGTGTGTGTGTGTGTGTGTGTGTGTGTGTGTGTGTGCGTGTGAGAGAGAGGCGCGGGCGAACTGTGTGTGTGTGTGTGTCTGTGTGGGGAGGGGCTCTTCGAGTGATAGTTATTATACAAAATTATACATAGGGCCATACTGCCCTCTTGTGTCCAAAATGATATTTATACATATATTTGGCAAGCATGTGACTGAGGACCGAGAGCTTTTAAATACGGACGTCCACACGGACATTGATAAGGGTTGCGCTTGCAGAGCGCTTGAGGGAATTCCTATGGAAGTAGGAATGAACTAAAAAACGTTCGCTCTGTTCTGCTCGCTCGTCGCCATGGACGCGCACCGTTATGAATGCCAGTGCAGCCGCATACTTTTTAGTGTCACTTTAAAATTAGTGCAATAACGGGGCCGATTGCTTGAATTGTGAGTTCAATAGTCTATTATTTTTCACGGAAAACACAAAAACAAAAGAGTACAATGATAGATTCGCTTAAATAGGGGCTTTTACATAAAATAGCCTATTCCCAGCAAACATTTGGACGTGTAATGACCGTTGAAAAGACGTCCGTCCGACACGTCCCGTCATGGTTGAAAAATAGTTCCAAAATGAAAGTTGAACCGACGTCTTTGACGTCATCTGGCCGTGAATTCCACGTCTCTTCTGGCCGTGAATTCCACGTCTCTTCAGCGCGTCCCTGGACGTCTAAATGCGTCGTCATTTGTGTGTTTAAATGTGTTGCTGCATAATTTAAGTGTATATAAGCCTGCATTTAAAATAATCACACACATATTGTGTAACATCGTGAAAGGCAATCAAGTCTTGAAGTTTACACATCTTGACAAAGGTTCTAAAAAGGTCCAAAATTGGTCTAGTCAGACCTGACCGTCAATAAAACGTTTTAATCACGTGTACATCACAAACAAGAACACATTATTTGTGGACATAAGAAAAAAGAAGCATGTTCTGATTTAGCACATTTTATTGATCTTGAACAGCCAAAATGTATCTTAATATTTTTTCAATGTTTAACATTTGTTAACCAAACTAAAATACCAATTACAAAATACTGAATTATTATATAAAGGGATAGTTCACCCAAAAATGAAAATTCAATGAAGAAAGGTATACAGGTTTGAAACATGAGGTTGAGTAAATGATGACAATTTTCATTTTTGGGGAAACTATCCGTTTAAAAACACATTGTTTGGCTCAGTTTTTGTATCCACCAGCTGTTCATGGAGCCTGTTTCAGGTGTTCTGCCATTGCTGCATCAATTTCAGAGTCTGTAGCATTTGGGCTCCACCTCTTCACAGCATCTAAGGGAAGAGAATATATATATTTAAATAAATAAAATTATTAAATTAAAATTTGAGGTAAATGATATGCACTTATTTTCAAAATATTTTTATGGTCTACAGCTAAATTAAAAAAAAACATGGAACAAGATGAATGAATCACGAATGACACATTAGAAAAAGGTAATCAACATGCATTACATTTTATTTTATTGTATAAAATATGTTCTGCTTTTATTTTTAAAGCAGTTACTGAAAACATACATGTTAAAATCCAGCTAAACATTTCATTCCATTTCAGATAATTTACTTTCTGAAAGAAACTCTCAAAAGGCTACATTAATAAGTTACAGTAATGACTGTATCATTAAACAATATACTTGGTATAACGTTACCGTTGTTGTATACGTTCAAAGTTACTTTTTGCCTACTGGCTAATTTTAGCCAAACTCAGTCAATTTCAGTTGACAATGTGGGCATAATTTCTTTCGGTTCATTCATGTCACACAAGTAAAACTCAAGCACGTTAATCTAATACAAAATGTACTTACCCAACAGTAGATTTTTAATAATATCGACACAACTCCCTCCTCTCCTCGTGTTTGTTCAAAGTTCCAGAATCTATGGGGAGAACGCGTTAACATCTCGCGAGATAATCCCATCGCAGGATTTTGTAATATCGCGAGATCTTTTGTTACATCTTGGCAGCACAGTTTATGGTTTGGGCAGAGGGTTTGGGTAATTACATCCAACTCAGACATAAATGGTGACCGGGTATATTTCTGTTTTACATGTATATACATTCCATAAAAAAATAACAACGAATACATCAGGTACAACAGGTTAAAATAATGACTAAAATGCAGTGGCTTTGCAATCACTTTACTGTGCATTTTGTGATTATAATTTATAAAAACAAGATAAAGTAAATATATATTCATTTGTATATAAATCGTGTATTTTATAAAGAATTATAAATCCTGATAATTTTTTTCTGTCTAGCTAGACTAGACGTGCAAAAGACGTCAGTGGACGTATAGTATTCACAGCCTGACTAGACGTGTAAAGGACGCCAGTGGACGTCTTCTTCACAACCTCTTAAAAAACTTAATGGGCAACTACATTAATTATTGCAGTATTAACCATGCGAGGATTAAGCGCAGCTTTTGCATATTTAACAAGGATTTCATAGAGGGTCATGATGGACTATAAATAAATGCACGTGTAAAAGACGTCGCCAGGTGACGTCCTCTCACCCGATACACTAAACATAACTACACGAGCTAAAAGTTAAAATAACAATTATACATGCAACTGTAGACATGTACAAATGTATCTGAATGCATTTTTAGGAAATGTTCTGTGTTACATTTTTTACCGATTTATGACGTCCTGGCCGCAACTATTTTTGGCCAGGGACACGACGTTGCCGTCGGACCAATGTTTGCTGGGTTCCGTCATCATCTTTTCAGTCAGCTCTTCACTCTCGTGATTAATGAAATTTGACTCCTGTTGCTGATATTTGCTGCAACTTTCGTTCCGCTCACAATTTAGTAAGCAAACACGCTTCAAATGTGTTTTTATTTTATTGTTGTGTATATATATATGTGTGTGTATATGTGTGTATATATATATATATATATATATATATATATATATATATATATATATATATATAGCTTATGTTTCAAATATGAGTTAATTAACAATCGTTGGAAAGAATGATACTTTTAATATCACTAAACCGTCATTAGGTGCCGCCAGGCGACCGTCTTAATGAGCGAGTCATTGATTCATTCGTTCAAACGATTCGTTCGAACGGCTGAGTCATTCATGAATGAGACAGATTATGGATTGGTCGTTGAATCTTTGAGTCAACCGATTCGTTCAAAATGCTGAATCATTCAGTAATGAGAACGCGTTGCTGTGAGATGCTCGATGGTTCTGCTGTGATCTTTGTTTAACTATTTTCGCTATATTGTCAATATAAAGTCAATATTGCATCTAAAATGTAAGTGATTTGACGTGTGTGTGTGTGTGTGTGTGTGTGTGTGTGTGTGTGTGTGTGTGTGTGTGTGTGTGTGTGTGATTGTGTCTGTTACAGTGATTGTTTAACCCTTGTTAAAGTTTAGGCCTTGTCTTTTTGGATATATATCTTTTTATATAAAAAAAAAATAGCATACAACCCATGTATTTTAAATGTATTGTTTGCTTTAAATTACATTGAGATTTGTATGTTTGGTAATTGAACCTGAATGAATTATAAATGAATGTGCTATATTTCAGATCATATATTTGTTTTCCTTAAAATTTGAACTAACACTAACTTTATTCTCATCTGAATGATAGATTATTTATTTATGTATAAAATAAAAACACATTTGATTTTTCTTTTTTAATCAATGTAGAATGTGTCACTGAAAAAATAAACAGATTAGGGCTCTGATCGAGGACAATAAATGAAAACCAATGCAATATGATGAATGTCCAAAAGATTTTTTTTGCTTTTAAACTATGTGTGTGTGTGTGTGTGTGTGTGTGTGTGTGTGTGTGTAAGAGATTTCGGTTGGGTGACAGTTGTAGTTTACAGTTTGACAAAAGCACAATGTTGTGTTTTATTGTGATTGTACACAAATATAAGTAAACACTTTGCAGTTTGAATAATGTCCTGTATGAACAAAAGGACGGGGTATGTTTTTATGTCTACATTGTTCAATCACGCCTCACACACACACACACACACACACCAACTATTTTTCTAATCAGATCAGGCAAGTAATATTCTGTCTTGGCACACTTCATATAACTTTCAAACTTGTGTACTTATTTCATGTGTGCATTAAGTCCATGAGACCGTAGGGTGTCTCATTTTTCATTTTAGGTTTCAGAAGGTTGCTCACGCATACTTTGTGGTTGATATGTGCCCTCAATGCACACTTTTGCAGAGCCCACACCAATGAAAGCTACAGCACACATCTTCTCAAAGGTCAAAGCGGAGTTACGATATTGCCCGTCATGCACAGTAACCCTAAAGGCACCGGGGTGGCGGTGCCACCGGCTTGTTTATATATATATATATATATATATATATATATATATAAATATAGCTGCGAGCAGCGATGAAGGGCCAAAGCCGGCGGCACCGCCACTCCGGTGCCTTTAGGTAACTAAAGGCACCGGGGTTGCGGTGCCACCGGCTTGGGCCCGTAATCGCTGCTCGCAGCTATATTTATATATATATATATATATATATTTTATTATTATTATTATTATTATTTTTCTGCTACCTTTTGGACACTTTTGGAGGCCTTAACATGCTCAAAAACTCCTGAAACTTTGCACACATGTCAGAACCCGCGGCCATCAGGGCCGGGCTGAAGATGGTACCCGGGCGTGGCAGGGGGGCTCGACAGCGCCCCCTGGAACGGGGTCCGAAAACATGGTCCATAAATCAAACACGCTTGCATGTAATAATATGAAACTCAGTACACATGTAGATCTCCTCGTTTCATATATACTTCACACTCTTACTTTTTACCCCAGCCCAACAGGAAGTCGGCTATTTAGGGTTGTTGGTAAAACACACGCAATGGAATGTGAAATACTCCTCCTAGAGAATTCAAACAAACGGCACGAAACTCGGTCAGCATGAAGTCAAGACATTGAGGATGAAAGTTTGCGAGGGGATTTTTGATATCTCGAACGGTTTGGCCGTGGCGAGGAAACAAAATTATGGCGAGAAACGTGAAACAGGAAGTGTGTCATAACTACTGCATACATTAACTGATCTTGATGAAACTTCAACAGTGTGTTCGTTGTAAGAGCCCGATCACATGGATATGACTATTGTGAGTCAAAGTTATAGCGCCACCAACTGGCAGCAGGAAGTGTGTCACTTCCTAAATGCTTTTGACAAAAGGGGGGGGGTTAGTTTTATGTACAGTAATAAAACTCGATATGTATATTGTACTCTTCGAGCCGGACAACTTTCTAATTTACCGTAATTAGCTCGGATCAACAGAAAGTCAGATATTTTTGTCTGAATGTGGATTTTTGGCTAAATCAGCCTCTGATTTTTTACCCACTCCTCTTAAGTGGTTTATTCAATTCCCACCAAACTTTTTCAACATGATGAAAATACATTAAAGAAGCTAAATTGTGAATGGCTATTGAATATCTCAAATTGTTTTGCTATGGCGAGGGATTAAAGTCATGTCAAAAAAGTAAACACTAAAAGCCTCATATCTTCTAAAAAATTAATTATACACCATTTATTTCTAGATAAAATTACACAAATATCAGAACTAACCCCATTTTATTCTTGTTTTCAATTTAAGAATAATGTACAAGTTTAAAAACAGCCAGAATGTGCTATTAAGTTAAAAAATAAATACATCAAGTAATACAAAGGGCTATACTGCCCTCTTGTGTCCAAAATGATATCAACTCAGTACATACAACTTTTTTATCAGGTATGGCTATTGTAATTAAATATAAATATATTAGGTATGTGGCTGTGAGGATCTTTTCCCACCGGTTAATCGACGTTAGACACCAGCGAGGCCTTTTAAATCGCTAATATAAAAGTGAAAGTAAAGTAAGGACGTCCGCACGGACATAGTGGTGGCGCTCGCAGTGCGCTCGAATGAATTTCTATGGAAGTGGAAATGAAAAAACGTTCGCTCTGTTCTGCTTGCTCGTCGCCATGGACGCGCACCGTTATGAATGCCAGTGCAGCCGCATACTTTTTAGTGTCACTTTAAAATTAGCACCATATCGGGGGCCGATTGTTTCCGGTTTTCAGGTAATACACAACAACAAATGAGTAAATGACAGATTCGCTTAAATAGGCGCTTTTACACAAAATATTCCATCATCATTTTTTTCAGTCAGCTCTTCACTCTCGTGATTAATGAATTTTGACTCCTGTTGCTGATCTTTGCTGCAACTTTCGTTCAGCTCACAATTTAGTAAGCAAACACGCTTCAAATGTGTTTTTATTTTATTTTTGTGTATACATATGTGTGTATATATATATATATATATATATATATATACATATATATATATATATATATATATATATATATATATATATATATATATAGCTTATGTTTCAAATATGAGTTAATTAAAGGTGCTCTAAGCGATGTCACGCGTTTTTTAGGCCAAAACATTTTTTGTCACATACAGCAAACATCTCCTCACTATCCGCTGGCTGCCTGTCCCCTGAACACACTGTAAAGAAACGCGATCTCTGTAGACAGCCCAGGCTCCACAAACAGCAACAAAAGCAAACTGCGGCGACCCGCTCCCCGAAACATAACAAACTGTTCCAGCCAATGACCGACAAGAAGGGTTTGGGGGCGGGGTTTGGGGGGTTAGTGTGCGGATGAGGAGGAGGGAGGGTCTAGCTAGCCTCCGTTTTGTTTGACAATAGTTCGAACGTCAACAAGAAGTGACGTCACCCAGGATCGCTTAGAGAACCTTTAACAATCGTTGGAAAGAATGATACTTTTAAACATATCACTAAACCGTCATTAGGTGTCGCCAGGCGACCGTCTTAATGAGCGAGTCATTGATTCATTCGTTCAAACGATTCGTTCGAACGGCTGAGTCATTCATGAATGAGACAGATTATGGATTGGTCGTTGAATCTTTGAGTCAACCGATTCGTTCAAAATGCTGAATCATTCAGTAATGAGAACGCGTTGCTGTGAGATCCTCGATGGTTCTGCTGTGATCTTTGTTTAACTATTTTCGCTGCTGAAATAGAAAAAAGTCAATATTGCATCTAAAATGTAAGTGATTTGACGTGTGTGTGTGTGTGTGTGTGATTGTGTGTGTGATTGTGTCTGTTACAGTGATTGTTTAACCCTTGTTAAAGTTTAGGCCTTGTCTTTTTGGATATATATCTTTTTATATATAAAAAAATAGCATACAACCCTGAGAATTTTCTCTCCCTCTCTCTTCGTCTCTGTGTGTGAGGGATTTGTCTATTGCTTTTAATGGAGTTCAAGGTTTCAGGGGCTTTTGGGGCTCTTAACGTGCTCAAAAACTATTGAAACTTTGCACACAGGTCAGAGCCCACAGCCATCAGGGCCGGGCTGAAGCTGGTACCCGGGCGTGGCAGGGGGGCTCAACAGCGCCCCCTTGAACGGGGTCCAACAATTTGGTCCATATATCCAACACGCTTGCATGAATTAATATGAAACTTAGTACACATATAGATCTCATCGGGCCAAACATCTTTCCCCTGGTCAAGTTTTACGCCAGCCCAACAGGAAATCGGCTATTATGGGTTGTTTGGAAAATGCTTGCTGTGGAATTTGAAGTACTACTCCTAGGCAATTCATTCAATCATTGCCAAACTCGGTGTGCATGAAGTCAAGACATTAAGGATGCTAAATTGTGGACAGATTTTTGATATCTCGAACGGTTTGGCCACGGAGAGGAAATTAATTTTCATGACTAAAAAAGGACATATAAAGTGTGTTATAAGTTAGTTAGTTTTACCTACAGTTACAAAACTCAGCGTGTATATTCTTCTCCTCAAGCCGAACAACTTTCTAATTTAAAGTAATTAGCTCCGACCCTCAGAAAGTCAGATATTGTGGTTTGAATATGGTCATTTTCTCTCTCTCTCTGAGCCAATATGGCAAGCCGCTTTAACATTTAATCATTTTAACCTACTAGTCTCTATTTTCATGCTACTAGTACTTATTTTTTAGATACTAGTATCTATTCCATTAAGTACTAGTACTTATTCATTTGGGACTAGTGCTTATTCTTTAGTACTAGTGCCTATTCTTTAGATACTAGTGCTTATTCTTTAGATATTCTTTTGAATACGTATTAGTAGCTAATGAATAAGTACTGGTATCTATTTAATATGTACTAGTATCTAATGACTTAGTACTAGTATTTATTGAATAAATACTAGTATCTATTAATAGGTACTAGTATCTAAAAGGTCATTTTCTCTCTCTCTCTCTCTCTCTCTGAGCCAATATGGCAAGCCGTTTTAACATTTAATCATTTTAACCTACTAGTCTCTATTTTCATGCTACTAGTACTTATTTTTTAGATACTAGTATCTATTCCATTAAGTACTAGTACTTATTCATTAGTGACTAGTGCTTATTCTGTTTAGAATATTCAAAATGCTTATTCAATTTTTATGCTTATTTATATTTTCAGAGCAGAAAATCCGATTTTTCTGCTTATTCAATATTGCATATAAAATGTAAGTGACTTGACGTGTGTGTGTGTGTGTGTGTGTGTGTGTGTGTGTGTGAGAGAGAGAGAGAGAGAGAGAGAGAGAGAGAGAGAGAGAGAGAGAGAGAGAGAGAGAGAGAGAGATTGCGTCTGTTACAGTGACAAGAGTTTAACCCTTTAAGGCCTTGTCTTTTTGGATATATATCTTTTTTTATATAAAAAAAAGTGCATACAACCCTTATATTTTAAATGTATTGTTTGCTTTAAATTAAATTAAGATTGAATGTTTGGTAATTGAACCTAAATACATTTAAAATTAATGTGCTATATTTCAGATCAATATATTTGTTTTCCTTCATTTTAATCAACACTAACTTTATTCTCATCTGAATTATAAATAACTTATTTCTGTATAAAATAAAAAATCCCGAATAATCCAGACCAACCAGAGCGCAATATTTCTACAACATCATCAGTGCTGAAGCGGAACTACCAGAGCCGTTCGGCAGATAGCGAGCAGAATTTTTTTTGTCACGTCGTGCACAATAACCCTAAAGGCACCAGGGTGGCGGTGCCACCGGCTTTTTATATATATATATATATATATATATATATATATATATATATATATATATAAATATAGCTGCGATCAGCGATGAAGGGCCAAAGCCGGCGGCACCGCCACCCCGGTGCCTTTAGGTAACTAAAGGCACCGGGGTTGCGGTGCCACCGGCTTGGGCCCGTAATCGCTGCTCGCAGCTATATTTTATTATTCTTCTTATTATTTTTTTACTACCTTTTGGACACTTTTGGAGGTCTTAACATGCTCAAAAACTCCTGAAACTTTGCACACATTTCAGAACCCGCGGCCATCAGGGCCGGGCTGAAGATGGTACCCGGGCGTGGCAGGGGGGCTCGACAGCGCCCCCTGGAACGGGGTCCGAAAACATGGTCCATAAATCAAACACGCTTGCATGTAATAATATGAAACTCGGTACACATGTAGATCTCCTCGTTTCATATATACTTCACACTCTTACTTTTTACCCCAGCCCAACAGGAAGTCGGCTATTTAGGGTTGTTGGTAAAACACACGCAATGGAATGTGAAATACTCCTCCTAGAGAATTCAAACAAACGGCACGAAACTCGGTCAGCATGAAGTCAAGACATTGAGGATGAAAGTTTGCGAGGGGATTTTTGATATCTCGAACGGTGTGGCCGTGGCGAGGAAACAAAATTATGGCGAGAAACGTGAAACAGGAAGTGTGTCATAACTACTCCATACATTAACTGATCTTGATGAAACTTCAACAGTGTGTTCGTTGTAAGAGCCCGATCACATGGATGTGACTATTGTGAGTCAAAGTTATAGCGCCACCAACTGGCAGCAGGAAGTGTGTCACTTCCTAAATGCTTTGAAATCACCCTCTTATTTTTACCCGATTTGCTTCAAACTTTATGTGTATAATGTAAACACACGGCAGATGTAGACCTGTGAAAGGATTATTGATATCTTAGATACTGTTGCCGTGGCAACACATCAAACTTTAATATTCTTGTTTGATGCTTTTGAGACTCTTAGCATGCTTGAAATTGCATGAAACTCGACAGACACAGGTATGCATATGGTTCAGATCAAGCCGGACAACTTTCTAATTAACTGTCATTAGCTCAGACCAAGAGGAAGTTAGATATTTTGGTTTGAATGTGGATGTTTCTGAGAATTTTCTCTCCCTCTCCCTCTGACAGAGAGAATGCACCCTGCCATTCGTGTGTGTGTCTGTGTCTGTGTCTGTGTGGGGAGGGGGGGAGGGGCTCTTTTAGTTTAAACACAAAATTATACATAGGGCCATACTGCCCTCTTGTGTCCAAAATTATATTTATATATACATTATACATATATTTGGTATGTGACTGAGGACCGAGAGCTTTTAAATACGGGACATTGATAATGGCCACGTGCAGAGCGCTCGAGGGAATTCCTATGGAAGTTCTGCTCGCTCATCGCCGTGGACGCGCACCGTTATGAATGCCCGTGCAGCCGTTAGTTTCATTTTAAAATTAGCGCCTTTTCTGGGGCCGATTGCTTGAATTGTGAGTTCAATAGCCTATTATTCTTCATGGAAACCACAACAACAAAAGAGTATAAAAGTTTGGTGTGAACGCAGCATAATGAACAAGCTGCGATCTCAAGATTGCAATGCTGGAGTGTGTGTGTGTGTGTGTGTGTGTGTGTGTGTGTGCGTGTGAGAGAGAGGCGCGGGCGAACTGTGTGTGTGTGTGTGTGTGTCTGTGTGGAGAGGGGCTCTTAGAGTGATAGTTATTATACAAAATTATACATAGGGCCATACTGCCCTCTTGTGTCCAAAATGATATTTATACATATATTTGGCAAGCATGTGACTGAGGACCGAGAGCTTTTAAATACGGACGTCCACACGGACATTGATAAGGGTTGCGCTTGCAGAGCGCTTGAGGGAATTCCTATGGAAGTAGGAATGAACTAAAAAACGTTCGCTCAGCTCTGCTCACTCGTCGCCATGGACGCGCACCATTATGAATGCCTGTGCAGCCGCATACTTTTTAGTGTCACTTTAAAATTAGTGCAATAACGGGGCCGATTGCTTGAATTGTGAGTTCAATAGTCTATTATTTTTCACGGACAACACAACAACAAAAGAGTACAATGATAGATTCGCTTAAATAGGGGCTTTTACATAAAATAGCCTATTCCGTCATCATCTTTTCAGTCAGCTCTTCACTCTCGTGATTAATGAAATTTGACTCCTGTTGCTGATATTTGCTGCAACTTTCGTTCCGCTCACAATTTAGTAAGCAAACACGCTTCAAATGTGTTTTTATTTTATTTTTGTGTATATATATATATATGTGTGTGTATATATATGTGTGTATATATATATATATATATATATAGCTTATGTTTCAAATATGAGTTAATTAACAATCGTTGGAAAGAATGATACTTTTAATATCACTAAACCGTCATTAGGTGTCGCCAGGCGACCGTCTTAATGAGCGAGTCATTGATTCATTCGTTCAAACGATTCGTTCGAACGGCTGAGTCATTCATGAATGAGACAGATTATGGATTGGTCGTTGAATCTTTGAGTCAACCGATTCGTTCAAAATGCTGAATCATTCAGTAATGAGAACGCGTTGCTGTGAGATGCTCGATGGTTCTGCTGTGATCTTTGTTTAACTATTTTCGCTGCTGAAACAGAAAAAAAAGTCAATATTGCATCTAAAATGTAAGTGATTTGACGTGTGTGTGTGTGTGATTGTGTCTGTTACAGTGATTGTTTAACCCTTGTTAAAGTTTAGGCCTTGTCTTTTTGGATTTATATCTTTTTATATAAAAAAAAATAGCATACAACCCATGTATTTTAAATGTATTGTTTGCTTTAAATTACATTGAGATTTGTATGTTTGGTAATTGAACCTGAATGAATTATAAATGAATGTGCTATATTTCAGATCATATATTTGTTTTCCTTAAAATTTGAACTAACACTAACTTTATTCTCATCTGAATGATAGATTGTTTATTTATGTATAAAATAAAAACACATTTGATTTTTCTTTTTTAATCAATGTAGAATGTATAACTGAAAAAATTAACAGATTAGGGCTCTGTTCGAGGACAATAAATGAAAACCAATGCAATATGATGAATGTCCAAAATATTTTTTTTGCTTTTAAACTATGTGTGTGTGTGTGTGTGTGTGTGTGTGTGTGTGTGTGTGTGTGTGTGTGTGTGTGTGTGTGTGTGTGTGTGTGTGTGTGTGTGTGTGTGTAAGAGATTTCGGATGGGTGACAGTTGTAGTTTACAGTTTGACAAAAAAACAATGTTGTGTTTTATTGTGATTGTACACAAATATAAGTAAACACTTTGCAGTTTGAATAATGTCCTGTATGAACAAAAGGACGGGGTATGTTTTTATGTCTACATTGTTCAATCACGCCTCACACACACACACACACACACACACACACACACACACACACAATTTTTCTAATCAGATCAGGCAAGTAATATTCTGTCTTGGCACACTTCATATAACTTTCAAACTTGTGTACTTATTTCATGTGTGCATTAAGTCCATGAGACCGTAGGGTGTCTCATTTTTCATTTTAGGTTTCAGAAGGTTGCTCACGCATACTTTGTGTTTGATATGTGCCCTCAATGCACACTTTTGCAGAGCCCACACCAATGCAAGCTCTACAGCACACATCTTCTCAAAGGTCAAAGCGGAGTTACGATATTGCCCGTCATGCACAGTAACCCTAAGGCACCGGGGTGGCGGTGCCACCGGCTTGTTTATATATATATATATATATATATATATAAATATAGCTGCGAGCAGCGATGAAGGGCCAAAGCCGGCGGCACCGCCACTCCGGTGCCTTTAGGTAACTAAAGGCACCGGGGTTGCGGTGCCACCGGCTTGGGCCCGTAATCGCTGCTCGCAGCTATATTTTATTATTCTTCTTCTTCTTCCGACTTATTATTTTTCTGCTACCTTTTGGACACTTTTGGAGGCCTTAACATGCTCAAAAACTCCTGAAACTTTGCACACATGTCAGAACCCGCGGCCATCAGGGCCGGGCTGAAGATGGTACCCGGGCGTGGCAGGGGGGCTCGACAGCGCCCCCTGGAACGGGGTCCGAAAACATGGTCCATAAATCAAACACGCTTGCATGTAATAATATGAAACTCGGTACACATGTAGATCTCCTCGTTTCATATATACTTCACACTCTTACTTTTTACCCCAGCCCAACAGGAAGTCGGCTATTTAGGGTTGTTGGTAAAACACACGCAATGGAATGTGAAATACTCCTCCTAGAGAATTCAAACAAACGGCACGAAACTCGGTCAGCATGAAGTCAAGACATTGAGGATGAAAGTTTGCGAGGGGATTTTTGATATCTCGAACGGTTTGGCCGTGGCGAGGAAACAAAATTATGGCGAGAAACGTGAAACAGGAAGTGTGTCATAACTACTGCATACATTAACTGATCTTGATGAAACTTCAGCAGTGTGTTCGTCGTAAGAGCCCGATCACATGGATGTGACTATTGTGAGTCAAAGTTATAGCGCCACCAACTGGCAGAAGGAAGTGTGTCACTTCCTAAATGCTTTGAAATCACCCTCTTATTTTTACCCGATTTGCTTCAAACTTCACTACTATAATGTAAACACACGGCAGATGTAGACCTGTGAATGGATTCTTGATATCTTAGATACTGTTGTCGTGGCAACGCATCAAACTTTAATATTCTTTTTTTATGCTTTTGAGACTCTTAGCATGCCTGAAATTGCTTAAAATTGCATGAAACTCGACAGACACATCTCATTTATTAGCCAGTAGACATGTGCACAGTTTCAGAAACGGGCGTGTTGAGGGCTCAGTAGCGCCACCTTTTGTCAAAAGTGGGGGGATTAATTTTATCTACAGTAATAAAAATCGGTATGTGTATTGTTCTCCTCCAGCCAGACAAGTTTCTAATTTACACTCAATAGCTCCAACCAACAGGAAGTCAGATATTTTGGTTTGAAAATTGTCATTTTATGTCTCTCTCTCTCTCTGAGCCTACGTCTCTGTGTGTGTGTGTGTGTCTGTGAGTGTGGGGAGGGGGAGGGGGGCTAGATTAACCATTTGACTGCTGTGTGGTTTTGCCTGCATTAAAAAGGAAAATAAATGGCTTATGCCTTGTATTTTTTAAATAAGTTGTATTAATAAGTAAAGGCATATAACCAGTTGAATTGTAGTGCATTGAAAATAGTTTTATATA
The DNA here is from genome assembly GCA_029959095.1 of Rhinichthys osculus. Classification (NCBI taxonomy): domain Eukaryota; kingdom Metazoa; phylum Chordata; class Actinopteri; order Cypriniformes; family Leuciscidae; genus Rhinichthys; species Rhinichthys osculus. Next base: position 46,785,000 of record JARWKJ010000005.1, read on the forward strand.
ATTAGTTTATTAATTAAATTAACTTGGTCCATAAACTTGGTCTGAAAATTTGGTCCATAAATCAAACACACTTGCATGTAATATTATGAAACTCGGTATATAGATCTCATCGGGCCAAACAACTTTAAGCTAGCCCAAAAGGAAGTGGGCTATTTTGGTCTGAATGTGAATGTTTTGCAAAACCAGCCTCTACATTTTTACCCACTCCTCTTAAGTGGTTTATTTTGTTCCCACCAAATGTTTTCAACATGATGAAAATACATTAAAGAAGCATAATTGTGAATATCTATTGAATATCTCTAATTGTTTTGCTATGGCGAGGGATTGAAGTCATGTAAAAAAAATAAACACTAAAAGCCTCATATCTTCTAAAAATTTAATTATACACCATTTATTTCTAGATAAAATTATACAAATATCACAACTAAACCCATTTTATTCTTGTTTTCAATTTAAGAATAATGTACAAGTTTAAAAACAGCCAGAATGCACTATTCAGTTAAAAAAAAAAAATATATCAAATAATACATAGGGCTATACTGCCCTCTTGTGTTCAAAATCAGGTAGGCCTGTTGTATTTAAATATATTAGGTAGCCTATGTGACTCCGAGAATATTTTCTCACCGGTTATTTGACGTGTAACACCGGGGGCTTTTAAATCGCTAAGTTAAAAGTGAAAGTAAAGTAAGGACGTCCGCATGGACATTTATAGTGGTGGCGCTCACAGTGCGCTCGAATGAATTTCTATGGAAGTAGAAATGAAAAAACGTTCGCTCTGTTTTGCTCGCTCGTCGCCATGGACGCGCACCGTTATGAATGCCAGTGCAGCCGCATACTTTTTAGTGTCACTTTAAAATTAGCGCCATATCGGGGACCGATTGCTTCCGGTTTTCAGGGAAAACACAACAACAAAAGAGTAAATGACAGATTCGCTTAAATAGGTGCTTTTACACAAAATATTCCGTCATAATTTTTCCAGTCAGCTCTTCACTCTCGTGATTAATGAAATTTGACTCCTGTTGCTGATATTTGCTGCAACTTTCGTTCTGCTCACAATTTAGTAAGCAAACACGCTTCAAATGTGTTTTTATTTTATTTTTGTGTATATATATGTGTGTATATATATGTGTGTGTATATATATATATATATATATATATATATAGCTTATGTTTCAAATATGAGTTAATTAACAATCGTTTGAAAGAATGATACTTTTTAACATATCACTAAACCGTCATTAGGTGTCGCCAGGCGACCGTCTTAATGAGCGAGTCATTGATTCATTTGTTCGAACGATTCGTTCGAACGGCTGAGTCATTCATGAATGAGACAGATTATGGATTGGTCATTGAATCTTTGAGTCAACCGATTCGTTCAAAATGCTGAATCATTCAGTAATGAGAAAACACGTTGCTGTGAGATGCTCGATGGTTCTGCTGTGATCTTTGATCTTAACTAGTTTCACTGCTGAAACAGAAAAAAGTCAATATTGCATCTAAAATGTAAGTGATTTGACTTGTGTGTGTGTGTGTCTGTGTCTGTGTCTGTGTGTGTGTGTGTGTGTATGATTGTGTCTGCTACAGTGATTGTTTAACCCTTGTTAAAGTTTAGGCCTTGTCTTTTTGGATATATATCTTTTTATATAAAAAAAATAGGCATACAACCCATATATTTTTAATGTATCGTTTGCTTTAAATTACATTAAGATTTGTATGTTTGGTAATTGAACCTGAATGAATTTTAAATGAATGTGCTATATTTCAGAGTTTTCCTTAAAATTTGAACTAACTTTATTCTCATCTGAATGATAGACTATTTATTTCTGTATAAAATAAAAAAGAGATTTTGGTTGGGTGACAGTTGTAGTTTACAGTTTGACAAAAGCACAATGTTGTGTTTTATTGCGATTGTACACAAATATAAGTAAACACTTTGCAGTTTTAATAATGTCCTGTATGAACAAAAGGACGGAGTATGTTTTTATGTCTACATTGTTCAATCACGTTTCACACACACACACACACACACACACACACAAACTTTTTTCTAATCAGATCAGGCAAGTAATATTCTGTCTTGGCACACTTGATTTAACTTTCAATCTTGTGTACTTATTTCATGTGTCCATTAAGTCCATGAGACCGTAGGGTGTCTCATTTTTCATTTTAGGTTTCAGAAGGTTGCTCACGCATATGATATGTGCCCTCAATGCACACTTTTGCAGAGCCCACACCAATGCAAGCTCTACAGTACACATCTTCTCAACAGTCAAAGCGGGGTTAAGTTATTGCCCGTCATGCACAGTAACCCTAAAGGCACCAGGGTGGCGGTGCCACCGGCTTGTTTATATATATATATATATATATATAAATATAGCTGCGAGCAGCGATGAAGGGCCAAAGCCGGTGGCACCGCCACTCCGGTGCCTTTAGGTAACTAAAGGCACCGGGGTTGCGGTGCCACCGGCTTGGGCCCGTAATCGCTGCTCGCAGCTATATTTAGGGCCCAAGCCCAAAGGGCGAAGGCCCTATTGTTTTCCTTAGGATTATTTATTATTATTAGGGCCCAAGCCCAAAGGGCGAAGGCCCTATTGTTTTCCTTAGGATTATTTATTATTCTTCTTCTTCTTCTTCCGACTTATTATTTTTCTGCTACCTTTTGGACACTTTTGGAGGCCTTAACATGCTCAAAAACTCCTGAAACTTTGCACACATGTCAGAACCCGCGGCCATCAGGGCCGGGCTGAAGATGGTACCCGGGCGTGGCAGGGGGGCTCGACAGCGCCCCCTGGAACGGGGTCCGAAAACATGGTCCATAAATCAAACACGCTTGCATGTAATAATATGAAACTCGGTACACATGTAGATCTCCTCGTTTCATATATACTTCACACTCTTACTTTTTACCCCAGCCCAACAGGAAGTCGGCTATTTAGGGTTGTTGGTAAAACACACGCAATGGAATGTGAAATACTCCTCCTAGAGAATTCAAACAAACGGCACGAAACTCGGTCAGCATGAAGTCAAGACATTGAGGATGAAAGTTTGCGAGGGGATTTTTGATATCTCGAACGGTTTGGCCGTGGCGAGGAAACAAAATTATGGCGAGAAACGTGAAACAGGAAGTGTGTCATAACTACTGCATACATTAACTGATCTTGATGAAACTTCAGCAGTGTGTTCGTCGTAAGAGCCCGATCACATGGATGTGACTATTGTGAGTCAAAGTTATAGCGCCACCAACTGGCAGAAGGAAGTGTGTCACTTCCTAAATGCTTTGAAATCACCCTCTTATTTTTACCCGATTTGCTTCAAACTTCACTACTATAATGTAAACACACGGCAGATGTAGACCTGTGAATGGATTCTTGATATCTTAGATACTGTTGTCGTGGCAACGCATCAAACTTTAATATTCTTTTTTTATGCTTTTGAGACTCTTAGCATGCCTGAAATTGCTTAAAATTGCATGAAACTCGACAGACACATCTCATTTATTAGCCAGTAGACATGTGCAAAGTTTCAGAAACGGGCGTGTTGAGGGCTCAGTAGCGCCACCTTTTGTCAAAAGTGGGGGGATTAATTTTATCTACAGTAATAAAAATCGGTATGTGTATTGTTCTCCTCCAGCCAGACAAGTTTCTAATTTACACTCAATAGCTCCAACCAACAGGAAGTCAGATATTTTGGTTTGAAAATTGTCATTTTATGTCTCTCTCTCTCTCTGAGCCTACGTCTCTGTGTGTGTGTGTGTGTGTGTCTGTGAGTGTGGGGAGGGGGAGGGGGGCTAGATTAACCATTTGACTGCTGTGTGGTTTGGCCTGCATTAAAAAAGAAAATAAATGTCTTACGCCTTGTATTTTTTAAATAAGTTGTATTAATAAGTAAAGGCATATAACCAGTTGAATTGTAGTGCATTGAAAATAGTTTTATATAATTAGTTTATTAATTAAATTAACTTGGTCCATAAACTTCGTCAGAAAATTTGGTCCATAAATCAAACACACTTGCATGTAATATTATGAAACTCTGTACTCATATAGATCTCATCGGGCCAAACAACTTTAAGCCAGCCCAACAGGAAGTGGGCTATTTTTGTCTTAATGTGGATGTTTTGCAAAACCAGGCTCTACATTTTTACCCACTCCTCTTAAGTGGTTTATTTTATTCCCACCAAACTTTTTCAACATGATGAAAATACATTAAAGAAGCATAATTGTGAATATCTATTGAATATCTCTAATTGTTTTGCTATGGCGAGGGATTAAAGTCATGTAAAAAAAATAAACACTAAAAGCCTCATATCTTCTAAAAATTTAATTATACACCATTTATTTCTAGATAAAATTATACAAATATCAGAACTAAACCCATTTTATTCTTGTTTTGCAATTTAAGAATAATGTACAAGTTTAAAAACAGCCAGGATGCACTATTCAGTTAAAAAATAAATATATCAAATAATACATAGGGCTATACTGCCCTCTTGTGTTCAAAATCAGGTAGGCCTGTTGTATTTAAATATAGGTAGCTGCTATGTGACTCCGAGAATTTTTTCTCACCGGTTATTTGACGTGTAACACCGGGGGCTTTTATATCGCTAAGTTAAAAGTGAAAGTAAAGTAAGGACATTTATAGTGGTGGCGCTCGCAGTGCGCTCGAATGAATTTCTATGGAAGTAGAAATGAAAAAACGTTCGCTCTGTTTTGCTTGCTCGTCGCCATGGACGCGCACCGTAATGAATGCCACTGCAGCCGCATACTTTTTAGTGTCACTTTAAAATTAGTGCAATATCGGGGGCCAATTGCTTGAATTGTGAGTTCAATAGTCTATTATTTTTCACGGAAAACACAACAACAAAAGAGTACAATGATAGATTCGCTTAAATAGGCGCTTTTACATAAAATATAGCCTATTCCGTCATCATCTTTTCAGTCAGCTCTTCACTCTCGTGATTAATGCAATTTGACTCCTGTTGCTGATATTTGCTGCAACTTTCGTTCTGCTCACAATTTAGTAAGCAAACACGCTTCAAATGTGTTTTTATTTTATTTTTGTGTATATATGTGTGTGTATATATATATATATATATATATATATAGCTTATGTTTCAAATATGAGTTAATTAACAATCGTTGGAAAGAATGATACTTTTAAACATATCACTAAGCCGTCATTAGGTGTCGCCAGGCGACCGTCTTAATGAGCGAGTCATTGATTCATTTGTTCGAACGATTCGTTCGAACGGCTGAGTCATTCATGAATGAGACAGATTATGGATTGGTCATTGAATCTTTAACAGGAAGTCGGCTATTATGGGTTGTTTGGAGAACGCTTGCTCAGGAATTTGAAGTACTTCTCCTAGAGATTGCATCCGTTTACCGCCAAACTCGGTCAGCTTGAGGTCAACACTTTGAAGATGCTAAATTGCGGACGGATTTTTGATATCTCGAACGCTTTGGCCGTGGCGAGGAAACTAATTTATGGCGAGAAAAGAGAAACACGAAGTGTTATAACTTCTGCATACATTAACTGATCTTGATGAAACTTCAGCAGTGTGTTCGTGGTAAGAGGCCATTCAGATGGATGTAACTATTGTGAGTCAAAGTTATAGCGCCACCAACTGGCAGCAGGAAGTGTGTCACTTTCTAAATGCTTTTGACAAAAGTGGGGGGGTTAGTTTTATCTACAGTAACAAAACTCGATATGTATATTGTACTCTTCGAGCCGGACAACTTTCTAATTTACCGTAATTAGCTACGACCAACAGGAAGTTAGATATTTTGGTTTGAAAATTGTCATTTTATGTGTCTCTCTCTGAGCCTACGTCTCTGTGTGTGTGTGTGTGTGTGTCTGTGAGTGTGGGGAGGGGGAGGGGGGCTAGATTAACCATTTCACTGCTGTGTGGTTTTGCCTGCATTAAAAAGGAAAATAAATGGCTTATGCCTTGTATTTTTTAAATAGGTTTTATTAATAAGTAAAGGCATATAACCAAATTAATTGTAGTGCATTGAAAATAGTTTTATATAATTAGTTTATTAATTAAATTAACTTGGTCCATAAACTTGGTCTGAAAATTTGGTCCATAAATCAAACACACTTGCATGTAATATTATGAAACTCGGTATATAGATCTCATCGGGCCAAACAACTTTAAGCTAGCCCAAAAGGAAGTGGGCTATTTTGGTCTGAATGTGAATGTTTTGCAAAACCAGCCTCTACATTTTTACCCACTCCTCTTAAGTGGTTTATTTTGTTCCCACCAAATGTTTTCAACATGATGAAAATACATTAAAGAAGCATAATTGTGAATATCTATTGAATATCTCTAATTGTTTTGCTATGGCGAGGGATTGAAGTCATGTAAAAAAAATAAACACTAAAAGCCTCATATCTTCTAAAAATTTAATTATACACCATTTATTTCTAGATAAAATTATACAAATATCACAACTAAACCCATTTTATTCTTGTTTTCAATTTAAGAATAATGTACAAGTTTAAAAACAGCCAGAATGCACTATTCAGTTAAAAAAATAAATATATCAAATAATACATAGGGCTATACTGCCCTCTTGTGTTCAAAATCAGGTAGGCCTGTTGTATTTAAATATATTAGGTAGCCTATGTGACTCCGAGAATATTTTCTCACCGGTTATTTGACGTGTAACACCGGGGGCTTTTAAATCGCTAAGTTAAAAGTGAAAGTAAAGTAAGGACGTCCGCATGGACATTTATAGTGGTGGCGCTCGCAGTGCGCTCGAATGAATTTCTATGGAAGTAGAAATGAAAAAACGTTCGCTCTGTTTTGCTCGCTCGTCGCCATGGACGCGCACCGTTATGAATGCCAGTGCAGCCGCATACTTTTTAGTGTCACTTTAAAATTAGCGCCATATCGGGGACCGATTGCTTCCGGTTTTCAGGGAAAACACAACAACAAAAGAGTAAATGACAGATTCGCTTAAATAGGTGCTTTTACACAAAATATTCCGTCATAATTTTTCCAGTCAGCTCTTCACTCTCGTGATTAATGAAATTTGACTCCTGTTGCTGATATTTGCTTCAACTTTCGTTCTGCTCACAATTTAGTAAGCAAACACGCTTCAAATGTGTTTTTATTTTATTTTTGTGTATATATATGTGTGTATATATATATATATATATATATATATATATATATATATAGCTTATGTTTCAAATATGAGTTAATTAACAATCGTTTGAAAGAATGATACTTTTTAACATATCACTAAACCGTCATTAGGTGTCGCCAGGCGACCGTCTTAATGAGCGAGTCATTGATTCATTTGTTCGAACGGCTGAGTCATTCATGAATGAGACAGATTATGGATTGGTCATTGAATCTTTGAGTCAACCGATTCGTTCAAAATGCTGAATCATTCAGTAATGAGAAAACACGTTGCTGTGAGATGCTCGATGGTTCTGCTGTGATCTTTGTTTAACTAGTTTCACTGCTGAAACAGAAAAAAGTCAATATTGCATCTAAAATGTAAGTGATTTGACTTGTGTGTGTGTGTGTCTGTGTCTGTGTCTGTGTCTGTGTGTGTGTGTGTGTGTGTGTGTGTATGATTGTGTCTGCTACAGTGATTGTTTAACCCTTGTTAAAGTTTAGGCCTTGTCTTTTTGGATATATATCTTTTTTTATAAAAAAAATAGGCATACAACCCATATATTTTAAATGTATCGTTTGCTTTAAATTACATTTAGATTTGTATGTTTGGTAATTGAACCTGAATGAATTTTAAATGAATGTGCTATATTTCAGAGTTTTCCTTAAAATTTGAACTAACTTTATTCTCATCTGAATGATAGACTATTTATTTCTGTATAAAATAAAAAAGAGATTTTGGTTGGGTGACAGTTGTAGTTTACAGTTTGACAAAAGCACAATGTTGTGTTTTATTGCGATTGTACACAAATATAAGTAAACACTTTGCAGTTTTAATAATGTCCTGTATGAACAAAAGGACGGAGTATGTTTTTATGTCTACATTGTTCAATCACGTTTCACACACACACACACACACACACACACAAACTTTTTTCTAATCAGATCAGGCAAGTAATATTCTGTCTTGGCACACTTGATTTAACTTTCAATCTTGTGTACTTATTTCATGTGTCCATTAAGTCCATGAGACCGTAGGGTGTCTCATTTTTCATTTTAGGTTTCAGAAGGTTGCTCACGCATACTTTGTGGTTGATATGTGCCCTCAATGCACACTTTTGCAGAGCCCACACCAATGCAAGCTCTACAGCACACATCTTCTCAAAGGTCAAAGCGGAGTTACGATATAGCCCGCCATGCACAGTAACCCTAAAGGCACCGGGGTGGCGGTGCCACCGGCTTGTTTATATATATATATATATATATATATATATAAAGGCACCGGGGTGGCGGTGCCACCGGCTTGTTTATATATATATATATATATATATATATATATATATATATATATAAATATAGCTGCGAGCAGCGATTACGGGCCCAAGCCGGCGGCACCGCCACTCCGGTGCCTTTAGGTAAAGGCACCGGGGTTGCGGTGCCACCGGCTTGGGCCCGTAATCGCTGCTCGCAGCTATATTTATATATATATATATATATATATATATATAAACAAGCCGGTGGCACCGCCACCCCGGTGCCTTTAGGGTTACTGTGCATGACGGGCAATATCGTAACTCTGCTTTGACCTTTGAGAAGATGTGTGCTGTAGAGCTTGCATTGGTGTGGGCTCTGCAAAAGTGTGCATTGAGGGCACATATCAACCACAAAGTATGCGTGAGCAACCTTCTGAAACCTAAAATGAAAAATGAGACACCCTACGGTCTCATGGACTTAATGCACACATGAAATAAGTACACAAGTTTGAAAGTTATATGAAGTGTGCCAAGACAGAATATTACTTGCCTGATCTGATTAGAAAAATAGTTGGTGTGTGTGTGTGTGTGTGTGTGTGTGTGTGTGTGTGTGTGTGTGTGTGAGGCGTGATTGAACAATGTAGACATAAAAACATACCCCGTCCTTTTGTTCATACAGGACATTATTCAAACTGCAAAGTGTTTACTTATATTTGTGTACAATCACAATAAAACACAACATTGTGCTTTTGTCAAACTGTAAACTACAACTGTCACCCAACCGAAATCTCTTACACACACACACACACACACACACACACACACATAGTTTAAAAGCAAAAAAAATCTTTTGGACATTCATCATATTGCATTGGTTTTCATTTATTGTCCTCGATCAGAGCCCTAATCTGCTTATTTTTTCAGTTACACATTCTACATTGATTAAAAAAGAAAAATCAAATGTGTTTTTATTTTATACATAAATAAATAATCTATCATTCAGATGAGAATAAAGTTAGTGTTAGTTCAAATTTTAAGGAAAACAAATATATGATCTGAAATATAGCACATTCATTTATAATTCATTCAGGTTCAATTACCAAACATACAAATCTCAATGTAATTTAAAGCAAACAATACATTTAAAATACATGGGTTGTATGCTATTTTTTTATATATAAAAAGATATATATCCAAAAAGACAAGGCCTAAACTTTAACAAGGGTTAAACAATCACTGTAACAGACACAATCACACACACACACACACACACACGTCAAATCACTTACATTTTAGATGCAATATTGACTTTTTTTTCTGTTTCAGCAGCGAAAATAGTTAAACAAAGATCACAGCAGAACCATCGAGCATCTCACAGCAACGCGTTCTCATTACTGAATGATTCAGCATTTTGAACGAATCGGTTGACTCAAAGATTCAACGACCAATCCATAATCTGTCTCATTCATGAATGACTCAGCCGTTCGAACGAATCGTTTGAACGAATGAATCAATGACTCGCTCATTAAGACGGTCGCCTGGCGGCACCTAATGACGGTTTAGTGATATTAAAAGTATCATTCTTTCCAACGATTGTTAATTAACTCATATTTGAAACATAAGCTATATATATATATATATATATATATATATATATATATATATATATATATATATATACACACATATATATATACACACACATATATATATATACACAAAAATAAAATAAAAACACATTTGAAGCGTGTTTGCTTACTAAATTGTGAGCGGAACGAAAGTTGCAGCAAATATCAGCAACAGGAGTCAAATTTCATTAATCACGAGAGTGAAGAGCTGACTGAAAAGATGATGACGGAATAGGCTATTTTATGTAAAAGCCCCTATTTAAGCGAATCTATCATTGTACTCTTTTGTTGTTGTGTTTTCCGTGAAAAATAATAGACTATTGAACTCACAATTCAAGCAATCGGCCCCGTTATTGCACTAATTTTAAAGTGACACTAAAAAGTATGCGGCTGCACTGGCATTCATAACGGTGCGCGTCCATGGCGACGAGCGAGCAGAACAGAGCGAACGTTTTTTAGTTCATTCCTACTTCCATAGGAATTCCCTCAAGCGCTCTGCAAGCGCAACCCTTATCAATGTCCGTGTGGACGTCCGTATTTAAAAGCTCTCGGTCCTCAGTCACATGCTTGCCAAATATATGTATAAATATCATTTTGGACACAAGAGGGCAGTATGGCCCTATGTATAATTTTGTATAATAACTATCACTCGAAGAGCCCCTCCCCACACAGACACACACACACACACAGTTCGCCCGCGCCTCTCTCTCACACGCACACACACACACACACACACTCCAGCATTGCAATCTTGAGATCGCAGCTTGTTCATTATGCTGCGTTCACACCAAACTTTTATACTCTTTTGTTGTTGTGGTTTCCATGAAGAATAATAGGCTATTGAACTCACAATTCAAGCAATCGGCCCCAAAAAAGGCGCTAATTTTAAAATGAAACTAACGGCTGCACGGGCATTCATAACGGTGCGCGTCCACGGCGATGAGCGAGCATTAATCACGAGAGTGAAGAGCTGACTGAAAAGATGATGACGGAATAGGCTATATTTTATGTAAAAGCGCCTATTTAAGCGAATCTATCATTGTACTCTTTTGTTGTTGTGTTTTCCGTGAAAAATAATAGACTATTGAACTCACAATTCAAGCAATTGGCCCCCGATATTGCACTAATTTTAAAGTGACACTAAAAAGTATGCGGCTGCAGTGGCATTCATTACGGTGCGCGTCCATGGCGACGAGCAAGCAAAACAGAGCGAACGTTTTTTCATTTCTACTTCCATAGAAATTCATTCGAGCGCACTGCGAGCGCCACCACTATAAATGTCCTTACTTTACTTTCACTTTTAACTTAGCGATATAAAAGCCCCCGGTGTTACACGTCAAATAACCGGTGAGAAAAAATTCTCGGAGTCACATAGCAGCTACCTATATTTAAATACAACAGGCCTACCTGATTTTGAACACAAGAGGGCAGTATAGCCCTATGTATTATTTGATATATTTATTTTTTAACTGAATAGTGCATCCTGGCTGTTTTTAAACTTGTACATTATTCTTAAATTGCAAAACAAGAATAAAATGGGTTTAGTTCTGATATTTGTATAATTTTATCTAGAAATAAATGGTGTATAATTAAATTTTTAGAAGATATGAGGCTTTTAGTGTTTATTTTTTTTTACATGACTTTAATCCCTCGCCATAGCAAAACAATTAGAGATATTCAATAGATATTCACAATTATGCTTCTTTAATGTATTTTCATCATGTTGAAAAAGTTTGGTGGGAATAAAATAAACCACTTATGAGGAGTGGGTAAAAATGTAGAGCCTGGTTTTGCAAAACATCCACATTAAGACAAAAATAGCCCACTTCCTGTTGGGCTGGCTTAAAGTTGTTTGGCCCGATGAGATCTATATGAGTACAGAGTTTCATAATATTACATGCAAGTGTGTTTGATTTATGGACCAAATTTTCTGACGAAGTTTATGGACCAAGTTAATTTAATTAATAAACTAATTATATAAAACTATTTTCAATGCACTACAATTCAACTGGTTATATGCCTTTACTTATTAATACAACTTATTTAAAAAATACAAGGCGTAAGACATTTATTTTCTTTTTTAATGCAGGCCAAACCACACAGCAGTCAAATGGTTAATCTAGCCCCCCTCCCCCTCCCCACACTCACAGACACACACACACACACAGAGACGTAGGCTCAGAGAGAGAGAGAGACATAAAATGACAATTTTCAAACCAAAATATCTGACTTCCTGTTGGTTGGAGCTATTGAGTGTAAATTAGAAACTTGTCTGGCTGGAGGAGAACAATACACATACCGATTTTTATTACTGTAGATAAAATTAATCTCCCCACTTTTGACAAAAGGTGGCGCTACTGAGCCCTCAACACGCCCGTTTCTGAAACTTTGCACATGTCTACTGGCTAATAAATGAGATGTGTCTGTCGAGTTTCATGCAATTTTAAGCAATTTCAGGCATGCTAAGAGTCTCAAAAGCATAAAAAAAGAATATTAAAGTTTGATGCGTTGCCACGACAACAGTATCTAAGATATCAAGAATCCATTCACAGGTCTACATCTGCCGTGTGTTTACATTATAGTAGTGAAGTTTGAAGCAAATCGGGTAAAAATAAGAGGGTGATTTCAAAGCATTTAGGAAGTGACACACTTCCTTCTGCCAGTTGGTGGCGCTATAACTTTGACTCACAATAGTCACATCCATGTGATCGGGCTCTTACGACGAACACACTGCTGAAGTTTCATCAAGATCAGTTAATGTATGCAGTAGTTATGACACACTTCCTGTTTCACGTTTCTCGCCATAATTTTGTTTCCTCGCCACGGCCAAACCGTTCGAGATATCAAAAATCCCCTCGCAAACTTTCATCCTCAATGTCTTAGCGCCTTTTCTGGGGCCGATTCTTCATGGAAACCACAACAACAAAAGAGTATAAAAGTTTGGTGTGAACGCAGCATAATGAACAAGCTGCGATCTCAAGATTGCAATGCTGGAGTGTGTGTGTGTGTGTGTGTGTGTGTGTGTGTGTGTGTGCGTGTGAGAGAGAGGCGCGGGCGAACTGTGTGTGTGTGTGTGTGTGTCTGTGTGGGGAGGGGCTCTTCGAGTGATAGTTATTATACAAAATTATACATAGGGCCATACTGCCCTCTTGTGTCCAAAATGATATTTATACATATATTTGGCAAGCATGTGACTGAGGACCGAGAGCTTTTAAATACGGACGTCCACACGGACATTGATAAGGGTTGCGCTTGCAGAGCGCTTGAGGGAATTCCTATGGAAGTAGGAATGAACTAAAAAACGTTCGCTCTGTTCTGCTCGCTCGTCGCCATGGACGCGCACCATTATGAATGCCAGTGCAGCCGCATACTTTTTAGTGTCACTTTAAAATTAGTGCAATAACGGGGCCGATTGCTTGAATTGTGAGTTCAATAGTCTATTATTTTTCACGGACAACACAACAACAAAAGAGTACAATGATAGATTCGCTTAAATAGGGGCTTTTACATAAAATAGCCTATTCCGTCATCATCTTTTCAGTCAGCTCTTCACTCTCGTGATTAATGAAATTTGACTCCTGTTGCTGATATTTGCTGCAACTTTCGTTCCGCTTTAGTAAGCAAACACGCTTCAAATGTGTTTTTATTTTATTTTTGTGTATATATATATGTGTGTGTATATATATGTGTGTATATATATATATATATATATATATATATATATATAGCTTATGTTTCAAATATGAGTTAATTAACAATCGTTGGAAAGAATGATACTTTTAATATCACTAAACCGTCATTAGGTGTCGCCAGGCGACCGTCTTAATGAGCGAGTCATTGATTCATTCGTTCAAACGATTCGTTCGAACGGCTGAGTCATTCATGAATGAGACAGATTATGGATTGGTCGTTGAATCTTTGAGTCAACCGATTCGTTCAAAATGCTGAATCATTCAGTAATGAGAACGCGTTGCTGTGAGATGCTCGATGGTTCTGCTGTGATCTTTGTTTAACTATTTTCGCTGCTGAAACAGAAAAAAAAGTCAATATTGCATCTAAAATGTAAGTGATTTGACGTGTGTGTGTGTGTGTGTGTGTGTGTGATTGTGTCTGTTACAGTAATTGTTTAACCCTTGTTAAAGTTTAGGCCTTGTCTTTTTGGATATATATCTTTTTTTATATAAAAAAAAATAGCATACAACCCATGTATTTTAAATGTATTGTTTGCTTTAAATTACATTGAGATTTGTATGTTTGGTAATTGAACCTGAATGAATTATAAATGAATGTGCTATATTTCAGATCATATATTTGTTTTCCTTAAAATTTGAACTAACAACAAAATCTGAATGATAGATTATTTATTTATGTATAAAATAAAAACACATTTGATTTTTCTTTTTTAATCAATGTAGAATGTGTAACTGAAAAAATAAACAGATTAGGGCTCTGATCGAGGACAATAAATGAAAACCAATGCAATATGATGAATGTCCAAAAGATTTTTTTTGCTTTTAAACTATGTGTGTGTGTGTGTGTGTGTGTGTGTGTGTGTGTGTGTGTGTGTAAGAGATTTCGGTTGGGTGACAGTTGTAGTTTACAGTTTGACAAAAGCACAATGTTGTGTTTTATTGTGATTGTACACAAATATAAGTAAACACTTTGCAGTTTGAATAATGTCCTGTATGAACAAAAGGACGGGGTATGTTTTTATGTCTACATTGTTCAATCACGCCTCACACACACACACACACACACACACACACCAACTATTTTTCTAATCAGATCAGGCAAGTAATATTCTGTCTTGGCACACTTCATATAACTTTCAAACTTGTGTACTTATTTCATGTGTGCATTAAGTCCATGAGACCGTAGGGTGTCTCATTTTTCATTTTAGGTTTCAGAAGGTTGCTCACGCATACTTTGTGGTTGATATGTGCCCTCAATGCACACTTTTGCAGAGCCCACACCAATGCAAGCTCTACAGCACACATCTTCTCAAAGGTCAAAGCGGAGTTACGATATTGCCCGTCATGCACAGTAACCCTAAAGGCACCGGGGTGGCGGTGCCACCGGCTTGTTTATATATATATATATATAAATATAGCTGCGAGCAGCGATGAAGGGCCCAAGCCGGCGGCACCGCCACTCCGGTGCCTTTACCTAAAGGCACCGGGGTTGCGGTGCCGCCGGCTTGGGCCCGTAATCGCTGCTCGCAGCTATATTTATTATTATTTTTCTGCTACCTTTTGGACACTTTTGGAGGCCTTAACATGCTCAAAAACTCCTGAAACTTTGCACACATGTCAGAACCCGCGGCCATCAGGGCCGGGCTGAAGATGGTACCCGGGCGTGGCAGGGGGGCTCGACAGCGCCCCCTGGAACGGGGTCCGAAAACATGGTCCATAAATCAAACACGCTTGCATGTAATAATATGAAACTCAGTACACATGTAGATCTCCTCGTTTCATATATACTTCACACTCTTACTTTTTACCCCAGCCCAACAGGAAGTCGGCTATTTAGGGTTGTTGGTAAAACACACGCAATGGAATGTGAAATACTCCTCCTAGAGAATTCAAACAAACGGCACGAAACTCGGTCAGCATGAAGTCAAGACATTGAGGATGAAAGTTTGCGAGGGGATTTTTGATATCTCGAACGGTTTGGCCGTGGCGAGGAAACAAATTTATGGCGAGAAACGTGAAACAGGAAGTGTGTCATAACTACTGCATACATTAACTGATCTTGATGAAACTTCAACAGTGTGTTCGTTGTAAGAGCCCGATCACATGGATATGACTATTGTGAGTCAAAGTTATAGCGCCACCAACTGGCAGCAGGAAGTGTGTCACTTCCTAAATGCTTTTGACAAAAGGGGGGGGGGTTAGTTTTATCTACAGTAATAAAACTCGATATGTATATTGTACTCTTCGAGCCGGACAACTTTCTAATTTACCGTAATTAGCTCGGATCAACAGAAAGTCAGATATTTTTGTCTGAATGTGGATTTTTGGCTAAATCAGCCTCTGATTTTTTACCCACTCCTCTTAAGTGGTTTATTCAATTCCCACCAAACTTTTTCAACATGATGAAAATACATTAAAGAAGCTAAATTGTGAATGGCTATTGAATATCTCAAATTGTTTTGCTATGGCGAGGGATTAAAGTCATGTCAAAAAAGTAAACACTAAAAGCCTCATATCTTCTAAAAAATTAATTATACACCATTTATTTCTAGATAAAATTACACAAATATCAGAACTAACCCCATTTTATTCTTGTTTTCAATTTAAGAATAATGTACAAGTTTAAAAACAGCCAGAATGTGCTATTAAGTTAAAAAATAAATACATCAAGTAATACAAAGGGCTATACTGCCCTCTTGTGTCCAAAATGATATCAACTCAGTACATAAAACTTTTTTATCAGGTATGGCTATTGTAATTAAATATAAATATATTAGGTATGTGGCTGTGAGGATCTTTTCCCACCGGTTAATCGACGTTAGACACCAGCGAGGCCTTTTAAATCGCTAATATAAAAGTGAAAGTAAAGTAAGGACGTCCGCACGGACATAGTGGTGGCGCTCGCAGTGCGCTCGAATGAATTTCTATGGAAGTGGAAATGAAAAAACGTTCGCTCTGTTCTGCTTGCTCGTCGCCATGGACGCGCACCGTTATGAATGCCAGTGCAGCCGCATACTTTTTAGTGTCACTTTAAAATTAGCACCATATCGGGGGCCGATTGTTTCCGGTTTTCAGGGAATACACAACAACAAATGAGTAAATGACAGATTCGCTTAAATAGGCGCTTTTACACAAAATATTCCATCATCATTTTTTTCAGTCAGCTCTTCACTCTCGTGATTAATGAATTTTGACTCCTGTTGCTGATCTTTGCTGCAACTTTCGTTCAGCTCACAATTTAGTAAGCAAACACGCTTCAAATGTGTTTTTATTTTATTTTTGTGTATACATATGTGTGTATATATATATATATATATATATATATACATATATATATATATATATATAGCTTATGTTTCAAATATGAGTTAATTAAAGGTGCTCTAAGCGATGTCACGCGTTTTTTAGGCCAAAACATTTTTTGTCACATACAGCAAACATCTCCTCACTATCCGCTGGCTGCCTGTCCCCTGAACACACTGTAAAGAAACGCGATCTCTGTAGACAGCCCAGGCTCCACAAACAGCAACAAAAGCAAACTGCGGCGACCCGCTCCCCGAAACATAACAAACTGTTCCAGCCAATGACCGACAAGAAGGGTTTGGGGGCGGGGTTTGGGGGGTTAGTGTGCGGATGAGGAGGAGGGAGGGTCTAGCTAGCCTCCGTTTTGTTTGACAATAGTTCGAACGTCAACAAGAAGTGATGTCACACAGGATCGCTTAGAGAACCTTTAACAATCGTTGGAAAGAATGATACTTTTAAACATATCACTAAACCGTCATTAGGTGTCGCCAGGCGACCGTCTTAATGAGCGAGTCATTGATTCATTCGTTCAAACGATTCGTTCGAACGGCTGAGTCATTCATGAATGAGACAGATTATGGATTGGTCGTTGAATCTTTGAGTCAACCGATTCGTTCAAAATGCTGAATCATTCAGTAATGAGAACGCGTTGCTGTGAGATCCTCGATGGTTCTGCTGTGATCTTTGTTTAACTATTTTCGCTGCTGAAATAGAAAAAAGTCAATATTGCATCTAAAATGTAAGTGATTTGACGTGTGTGTGTGTGTGTGTGTGATTGTGTCTGTTACAGTGATTGTTTAACCCTTGTTAAAGTTTAGGCCTTGTCTTTTTGGATATATATCTTTTTATATATAAAAAAATAGCATACAACCCTGAGAATTTTCTCTCCCTCTCTCTTCGTCTCTGTGTGTGAGGGATTTGTCTATTGCTTTTAATGGAGTTCAAGGTTTCAGGGGCTTTTGGGGCTCTTAACGTGCTCAAAAACTATTGAAACTTTGCACACAGGTCAGAGCCCACAGCCATCAGGGCCGGGCTGAAGCTGGTACCCGGGCGTGGCAGGGGGGCTCAACAGCGCCCCCTTGAACGGGGTCCAACAATTTGGTCCATATATCCAACACGCTTGCATGAATTAATATGAAACTTAGTACACATATAGATCTCATCGGGCCAAACATCTTTCCCCTGGTCAAGTTTTACGCCAGCCCAACAGGAAATCGGCTATTATGGGTTGTTTGGAAAACGCTTGCTGTGGAATTTGAAGTACTACTCCTAGGCAATTCATTAAATCATTGCCAAACTCGGTGTGCATGAAGTCAAGACATTAAGGATGCTAAATTGTGGACAGATTTTTGATATCTCGAACGGTTTGGCCACGGAGAGGAAATTAATTTTCATGACTAAAAAAGGACATATAAAGTGTGTTATAAGTTAGTTAGTTTTACCTACAGTTACAAAACTCAGCGTGTATATTCTTCTCCTCAAGCCGAACAACTTTCTAATTTAAAGTAATTAGCTCCGACCCTCAGAAAGTCAGATATTGTGGTTTGAATATGGTCATTTTCTCTCTCTCTCTGAGCCAATATGGCAAGCCGCTTTAACATTTAATCATTTTAACCTACTAGTCTCTATTTTCATGCTACTAGTACTTATTTTTTAGATACTAGTATCTATTCCATTAAGTACTAGTACTTATTCATTTGGGACTAGTGCTTATTCTTTAGTACTAGTGCCTATTCTTTAGATACTAGTGCTTATTCTTTAGATATTCTTTTGAATACGTATTAGTAGCTAATGAATAAGTACTGGTATCTATTTAATATGTACTAGTATCTAATGACTTAGTACTAGTATTTATTGAATAAATACTAGTATCTATTAATAGGTACTAGTATCTAAAAGGTCATTTTCTCTCTCTCTCTCTCTCTCTCTCTGAGCCAATATGGCAAGCCGTTTTAACATTTAATCATTTTAACCTACTAGTCTCTATTTTCATGCTACTAGTACTTATTTTTTAGATACTAGTATCTATTCCATTAAGTACTAGTACTTATTCATTAGCGACTAGTGCTTATTCTGTTTAGAATATTCAAAATGCTTATTCAATTTTTATGCTTATTTATATTTTCAGAGCAGAAAATCTGATTTTTCTGCTTATTCAATATTGCATATAAAATGTAAGTGACTTGACGTGTGTGTGTGTGTGTGTGTGTGTGTGTGTGTGTGTGTGTGTGTGAGAGAGAGAGAGCGAGAGAGAGAGAGAGAGAGAGAGAGAGAGAGAGAGAGAGAGAGAGAGAGAGAGAGAGAGAGAGAGAGAGAGAGAGAGAGATTGCGTCTGTTACAGTGACAAGAGTTTAACCCTTTAAGGCCTTGTCTTTTTGGATATATATCTTTTTTTATATAAAAAAAAGTGCATACAACCCTTATATTTTAAATGTATTGTTTGCTTTAAATTAAATTAAGATTGAATGTTTGGTAATTGAACCTAAATACATTTAAAATTAATGTGCTATATTTCAGATCAATATATTTGTTTTCCTTCATTTTAATCAACACTAACTTTATTCTCATCTGAATTATAAATAACTTATTTCTGTATAAAATAAAAAATCCCGAATAATCCAGACCAACCAGAGCGCAATATTTCTACAACATCATCAGTGCTGAAGCGGAACTACCAGAGCCGTTCGGCAGATAGCGAGCAGAAATTTTTTGTCACGTCGTGCACAATAACCCTAAAGGCACCAGGGTGGCGGTGCCACCGGCTTTTTATATATATATATATATATATATATATATATATATAAATATAGCTGCGAGCAGCGATGAAGGGCCAAAGCCGGCGGCACCGCCACCCAGGTGCCTTTAGGTAACTAAAGGCACCGGGGTTGCGGTGCCACCGGCTTGGGCCCGTAATCGCTGCTCGCAGCTATATTTAGGGCCCAAGCCCAAAGGGCGAAGGCCCTATTGTTTTCCTTAGGATTATTTATTATTATTCTTCTTCTTCCGACTTATTATTTTTCTGCTACCTTTTGGACACTTTTGGAGGCCTTAACATGCTCAAAAACTCCTGAAACTTTGCACACATGTCAGAACCCGCGGCCATCAGGGCCGGGCTGAAGATGGTACCCGGGCGTGGCAGGGGGGCTCGACAGCGCCCCCTGGAACGGGGTCCGAAAACATGGTCCATAAATCAAACACGCTTGCATGTAATAATATGAAACTCGGTACACATGTAGATCTCCTCGTTTCATATATACTTCACACTCTTACTTTTTACCCCAGCCCAACAGGAAGTGGGCTATTTAGGGTTGTTGGTAAAACACACGCAATGGAATGTGAAATACTCCTCCTAGAGAATTCAAACAAACGGCACGAAACTCGGTCAGCATGAAGTCAAGACATTGAGGATGAAAGTTTGCGAGGGGATTTTTGATATCTCGAACGGTTTGGCCGTGGCGAGGAAACAAAACTATGGCGAGAAACGTGAAACAGGAAGTGTGTTGTAACTTCTTCATACATTAACTGATCTTGATGAAACTTCAGTAGTGTGTTCGTCGTAAGAGGCCGATCACATGGATGTGACTCTTGTGAGTTAAAGTTATAGCGCCACCAACTGGCAGAAGGAAGTGTGTCACTTTCAAAATCACCCTCTTATTTTAACCCGATTTGCTTCAAACTTCACTACTATAATGTAAACACACGGCAGATGTAGACCTGTGAATGGATTCTTGATATCTTAGATACTGTTGTCGTGGCAACGCATCAAACTTTAATATTCTTTTTTTATGCTTTTGAGACTCTTAGAATACTTGAAATTGCATGAAACTCGACAGACACATCACATTTATTAGCCAGTAGACATGTGCAAAGTTTCAGAAACGGGCGTGGTGAGGGACTCAGTAGCGCCACCTTTTGTCAAAAGTGGGGGGATTAATTTTATCTACAGTAATAAAAATCTGTATGTGTTTTGTTCTCCTCGAGCCAGACAACTTTCTAATTTACACTCAATAGCTCCAACCAACAGAAAGTCAGATATTTTGGTTTGAAAATTGTCATTTTATGTCTCTCTGTCTCTCTGAGCCTACGTCTATGTGTGTGTGTGTGTGTGTCTGTGAGTGAGTGTGGGGAGGGGGAGGGGGGCTAGATTAACCATTTGACTGCTGTGTGGTTTGGCCTGCATTAAAAAAGAAAATAAATGTCTTACGCCTTGTATTTTTTAAATAAGTTGTATTAATAAGTAAAGGCATATAACCAGTTGAATTGTAGTCCATTGAAAATAGTTTTATATAATTAATTTATTAATTAAATTAACTTGGTCCATAAACTTCGTCAGAAAATTTGGTCCATAAATCAAACACACTTGCATGTAATATTATGAAACTCGGTAGACATATAGATATCATCGGGCCAAACAACTTAAAGCCAGCCCAACAGGAAGTGGGCTATTTTGGTCTTAATGTGGATGTTTTGCAAAACCAGGCTCTACATTTTTACCCACTCCTCTTAAGTGGTTTATTTTATTCCCACCAAACTTTTTCAACATGATGAAAATACATTAAAGAAGCATAATTGTGAATATCTATTGAATATCTCTAATTGTTTTGCTATGGCGAGGGATTAAAGTCATGTAAAAAAAATAAACACTAAAAGCCTCATATCTTCTAAAAATGTAATTATACACCATTTATTTCTAGATAAAATTATACAAATATCAGAACTAAACCCATTTTATTCTTGTTTTCAATTTAAGAATAATGTACAAGTTTAAAAACAGCCAGGATGCACTATTCAGTTAAAAAAATAAATATATCAAATAATACACAGGGCCATACTGCCCTCTTGTGTCCAAAATGATATTTATACATATATTTGGCAAGCATGTGACTGAGGACCGAGAGCTTTTAAATACGGACGTCCACACGGACATTGATAAGGGTTGCGCTTGCAGAGCGCTTGAGGGAATTCCTATGGAAGTAGGAATGAACTAAAAAACGTTCGCTCTGTTCTGCTCGCTCGTCGCCGTGGACGCGCACCATTATGAATGCCTGTGCAGCCGCATACTTTTTAGTGTTACTTTAAAATTAGTGCAATAACGGGGCCGATTGCTTGAATTGTGAGTTCAATAGTCTATTATTTTTCACGGAAAACACAACAACAAAAGAGTACAATGATAGATTCGCTTATATAGGGGCTTTTACATAAAATAGCCTATTCCGTCATCATCTTTTCAGTCAGCTCTTCACTCTCGTGATTAATGAAATTTGACTCCTGTTGCTGATATTTGCTGCAACTTTCGTTCCGCTCACAATTTAGTAAGCAAACTCGCTTCAAATGTGTTTTTATTTTCTTTTTGTGTATATATATGTGTGTATATATATATATATATATATATATATATATAAACCCATTTTATTCCTTTTTTTCAATTAAGGAATTATTTTTAAGTTTAAAAACAGCCAGAATGGTTGTTTAGTCAAAAATAATAATAATCCAAATCATATATAGTGCTATACTGCCCTCTTGTGTTCAAAATCAGGTAGGCCTATCGAATTTATATATATTTATATATTAGGGATGTTACTATGGGAATATTTTCCCACCGGTTAATAAACGTGTGATTGTGTAAACCAATTGTGTAAACCTCCCGCTGGGGGGTTTAAAAACACTAACTTGAAAGCGAAAGTATAATATGGACGTCCGCACGGACATTGAAATGGTGGCGCTCGAATGAATTCCTATGGAAGTAGAAATTAACTAAACGTTCGCTCTGTTCTGCTCGCTCGTCGCCATGGACGCGCACCGTTATGAATGCCAGTGCAGCCGCATACTTTTTAGTGTCACTAAAATTAGTGCAATTTCGGGGGCCGATTGCTTGAATTGTGAGTTCAATAGTCTATTATTTTTCACGGAAAACACAACAATAAAAGAGTACAATGACAGATTCGCTTAAATAGGCGTTTTTACATAAAATAGCCTATTCCGTCATCATCTTTTCAGTCAGCTCTTCACTCTCGTGATTAATGAAATTTGACTCCTGTTGCTGATATTTGCTGCAACTTTCGTTTAGCTCACAATTTAGTAAGAAAACACGTTTCAAATGTGTTTTTATTTTAGTTTTGTGTATGTGTGTGTATATGTATTTATATATATATAAATATAGCTTATGTTTCAAATATGAGTTAATTAACAATCGTTGGAAAGAATGATACTTTTAAACATAACACTAAACCGTCATTAGGTGTCGCCAGGCGACCGTCTTAATGAGCGAGTCATTGATTCATTCGTTTGAACGATTTGTTCGAACGACTGAGTCATTCATGAATGAGACAGATTATGGATTGGTCGTTGAATCTTTGAGTCAACCGATTCGTTCAAAATGCTGAATCATTCAGTAATGAGAACGCGTTGCTGTGAGATGCGCGATGGTTCTGCTGTGATCTTTGTTTAACTATTTTCGCTGCTGAAACAGAAAAAAAAGTCAATATTGCATCTAAAATGTAAGTGATTTGACGTGTGTGTGTGTGTGTGTGTGTGTGTGTGTGTGTGTGTGTGTGTGTGTGTGATTGTGTCTGTTACAGTGATTGTTTAACCCTTGTTAAAGTTTAGGCCTTGTCTTTTTGGATATATATCTTTTTATATAAAAAAAAGCATACAACCCATGTATTTTAAATGTATTGTTTGCTTTAAATTACATTGAGATTTGTATGTTTGGTAATTGAACCTGAATGAATTATAAATGAATGTGCTATATTTCAGATCATATATTTGTTTTCCTTAAAATTTGAACTAACACTAACTTTATTCTCATCTGAATGATAGATTATTTATTTCTGTATAAAATAAAAACACATTTGATTTTTCTTTTTTAATCAATGTAGAATGTGTAACTGAAAAAATAAACAGATTAGGGCTCTGATCGAGGACAATAATGTCAAAAAAAGAATCAGGGCATGTCTCATATCTTTCTAAAATGTAATTATACACCATTTATTTTTATATAAAATTATACAAATATTAGAACTAAACCCATTTTATTCCTTTTTTTCAATTTAAGAATTATTTTTAAGTTTAAAAACAGCCAGAATGGTTGTTTAGTCAAAAATAATAATAATCCAAATCATATATAGTGCTATACTGCCCTCTTGTGTTCAAAATCAGGTAGGCCTATTGAATTTATATATATTTATATATTAGGGATGTTACTATGGGAATATTTTCCCACCGGTTAATCAACGTGTGATTGTGTAAACAAATTGTGTAAACCTCCCGCTGGGGGGTTTAAAAACACTAACTTGAAAGCGAAAGTATAATATGGACGTCCGCACGGACATTGAAATGGTGGCGCTCGAATGAATTCCTATGGAAGTAGAAATTAACTAAACGTTCGCTCTGTTCTGCTCGCTCGTCGCCATGGACGCGCACCATTATGAATGCCAGTGCAGCCGCATACTTTTTAGTGTCACTTTAAAATTAGTGCAATAACGGGGGCCGATTGCTTGAATTCTGAGTTCAATAGTCTATTATTTTTCACGGAAAACACAACAATAAAAGAGTACAATGACAGATTCGCTTAAATAGGCGTTTTTACATAAAATAGCCTATTCCGTCATCATCTTTTCAGTCAGCTCTTCACTCTCGTGATTAATGAAATTTGACTCCTGTTGCTGATATTTGCTGCAACTTTCGTTCAGCTCACAATTTAGTAAGCAAACACGTTTCAAATGTGTTTTTATTTTATTTTTGTGTATGTGTGTGTATATGTATGTATATATATATAAATATAGCTTATGTTTCAAATATGAGTTAATTAACAATCGTTGGAAAGAATGATACTTTTAAACATAACACTAAACCGTCATTAGGTGTCGCCAGGCGACCGTCTTAATGAGCGAGTCATTGATTCATTCGTTTGAACGACTGAGTCATTCATGAATGAGATAGATGTTTATGGATTGATTGGTCATTGAATCTTTGAGTCAACCGATTCGTTCAAAATGCTGAATCATTCAGTAATGAGAACGCGTTGCTGTGAGATGCGCGATGGTTCTGCTGTGATCTTTGTTTAACTATTTTCGCTGCTGAAACAGAAAAAAAGTCAATATTGCATGTAAAATGTAAGTGATTTGACTTGTGTGTGTGTGTCTCCCTCTCCCTCTGACAGAGAGAATGCACCCTGCCATTCGTGTGTGTCTGTGTCTGTGTCTGTGTGGGGAGGGGGGGAGGGGCTCTTTTAGTTTAAACACAAAATTATACATAGGGCCATACTGCCCTCTTGTGTCCAAAATTATATTTATATATACATTATACATATATTTGGTATGTGACTGAGGACCGAGAGCTTTTAAATACGGGACATTGATAATGGCCACGTGCAGAGCGCTCGAGGGAATTCCTATGGAAGTTCTGCTCGCTCATCGCCGTGGACGCGCACCGTTATGAATGCCCGTGCAGCCGTTAGTTTCATTTTAAA
Source organism: Rhinichthys osculus (assembly GCA_029959095.1). NCBI lineage: Eukaryota > Metazoa > Chordata > Actinopteri > Cypriniformes > Leuciscidae > Rhinichthys > Rhinichthys osculus. The sequence goes on from JARWKJ010000005.1 coordinate 46,810,475, forward strand.
ATTAGCGCCTTTTCTGGGGCCGATTGCTTGAATTGTGAGTTCAATAGCCTATTATTCTTCATGGAAACCACAACAACAAAAGAGTATAAAAGTTTGGTGTGAACGCAGCATAATGAACAAGCTGCGATCTCAAGATTGCAATGCTGGAGTGTGTGTGTGTGTGTGCGTGTGAGAGAGAGGCGCGGGCGAACTGTGTGTGTGTGTGTGTGTCTGTGTGGGGAGGGGCTCTTCGAGTGATAGTTATTATACAAAATTATACATAGGGCCATACTGCCCTCTTGTGTCCAAAATGATATTTATACATATATTTGGCAAGCATGTGACTGAGGACCGAGAGCTTTTAAATACGGACGTCCACACGGACATTGATAAGGGTTGCGCTTGCAGAGCGCTTGAGGGAATTCCTATGGAAGTAGGAATGAACTAAAAAACGTTCGCTCTGTTCTGCTCGCTCGTCGCCATGGACGCGCACCGTTATGAATGCCAGTGCAGCCGCATACTTTTTAGTGTCACTTTAAAATTAGTGCAATAACGGGGCCGATTGCTTGAATTGTGAGTTCAATAGTCTATTATTTTTCACGGAAAACACAACAACAAAAGAGTACAATGATAGATTCGCTTAAATAGGGGCTTTTACATAAAATAGCCTATTCCGTCATCATCTTTTCAGTCAGCTCTTCACTCTCGTGATTAATGAAATTTGACTCCTGTTGCTGATATTTGCTGCAACTTTCGTTCCGCTCACAATTTAGTAAGCAAACACGCTTCAAATGTGTTTTTATTTTATTTTTGTGTATATATATATGTGTGTGTATATATATGTGTGTATATATATATATATATATATATATATATAGCTTATGTTTCAAATATGAGTTAATTAACAATCGTTGGAAAGAATGATACTTTTAATATCACTAAACCGTCATTAGGTGCCGCCAGGCGACCGTCTTAATGAGCGAGTCATTGATTCATTCGTTCAAACGATTCGTTCGAACGGCTGAGTCATTCATGAATGAGACAAATTATGGATTGGTCGTTGAATCTTTGAGTCAACCGATTCGTTCAAAATGCTGAATCATTCAGTAATGAGAACGCGTTGCTGTGAGATGCTCGATGGTTCTGCTGTGATCTTTGTTTAACTATTTTCGCTGCTGAAACAGAAAAAAAAGTCAATATTGCATCTAAAATGTAAGTGATTTGACGTGTGTGTGTGTGTGTGTGTGTGTGTGTGATTGTGTCTGTTACAGTGATTGTTTAACCCTTGTTAAAGTTTAGGCCTTGTCTTTTTGGATATATATCTTTTTATATAAAAAAAAATAGCATACAACCCATGTATTTTAAATGTATTGTTTGCTTTAAATTACATTGAGATTTGTATGTTTGGTAATTGAACCTGAATGAATTATAAATGAATGTGCAATATTTCAGATCATATATTTGTTTTCCTTAAAATTTGAACTAACACTAACTTTATTCTCATCTGAATGATAGATTATTTATTTATGTATAAAATAAAAACACATTTGATTTTTCTTTTTTAATCAATGTAGAATGTGTAACTGAAAAAATAAACAGATTAGGGCTCTGATCGAGGACAATAAATGAAAACCAATGCAATATGATGAATGTCCAAAAGATTTTTTTTGCTTTTAAACTATGTGTGTGTGTGTGTGTGTGTGTGTGTAAGAGATTTCGGTTGGGTGACAGTTGTAGTTTACAGTTTGACAAAAGCACAATGTTGTGTTTTATTGTGATTGTACACAAATATAAGTAAACACTTTGCAGTTTGAATAATGTCCTGTATGAACAAAAGGACGGGGTATGTTTTTATGTCTACATTGTTCAATCACGCCTCACACACACACACACACACACACACACACACACACACACACACACACACACACACACACACCAACTATTTTTCTAATCAGATCAGGCAAGTAATATTCTGTCTTGGCACACTTCATATAACTTTCAAACTTGTGTACTTATTTCATGTGTGCATTAAGTCCATGAGACCGTAGGGTGTCTCATTTTTCATTTTAGGTTTCAGAAGGTTGCTCACGCATACTTTGTGGTTGATATGTGCCCTCAATGCACACTTTTGCAGAGCCCACACCAATGCAAGCTCTACAGCACACATCTTCTCAAAGGTCAAAGCGGAGTTACGATATTGCCCGTCATGCACAGTAACCCTAAAGGCACCGGGGTGGCGGTGCCACCGGCTTGTTTATATATATATATATATATATATATATATATATATAAATATAGCTGCGAGCAGCGATGAAGGGCCAAAGCCTGCGGCACCGCCACTCCGGTGCCTTTAGGTAACTAAAGGCACCGGGGTTGCGGTGCCACCGGCTTGGGCCCGTAATCGCTGCTCGCAGCTATATTTTATTATTCTTCTTCTTCCGACTTATTATTTTTCTGCTACCTTTTGGACACTTTTGGAGGCCTTAACATGCTCAAAAACTCCTGAAACTTTGCACACATGTCAGAACCCGCGGCCATCAGGGCCGGGCTGAAGATGGTACCCGGGCGTGGCAGGGGGGCTCGACAGCGCCCCCTGGAACGGGGTCCGAAAACATGGTCCATAAATCAAACACGCTTGCATGTAATAATATGAAACTCGGTACACATGTAGATCTCCTCGTTTCATATATACTTCACACTCTTACTTTTTACCCCAGCCCAACAGGAAGTGGGCTATTTAGGGTTGTTGGTAAAACACACGCAATGGAATGTGAAATACTCCTCCTAGAGAATTCAAACAAACGGCACGAAACTCGGTCAGCATGAAGTCAAGACATTGAGGATGAAAGTTTGCGAGGGGATTTTTGATATCTCGAACGGTTTGGCCGTGGCGAGGAAACAAAATTATGGCGAGAAACGTGAAACAGGAAGTGTGTCATAACTACTGCATACATTAACTGATCTTGATGAAACTTCAGCAGTGTGTTCGTTGTAAGAGCCCGATCACATGGATGTGACTATTGTGAGTCAAAGTTATAGCGCCACCAACTGGCAGAAGGAAGTGTGTCACTTCCTAAATGCTTTGAAATCACCCTCTTATTTTTACCCGATTTGCTTCAAACTTCACTACTATAATGTAAACACACGGCAGATGTAGACCTGTGAATGGATTCTTGATATCTTAGATACTGTTGTCGTGGCAACGCATCAAACTTTAATATTCTTTTTTTATGCTTTTGAGACTCTTAGCATGCCTGAAATTGCTTAAAATTGCATGAAACTCGACAGACACATCTAATTTATTAGCCAGTAGACATGTGCAAAGTTTCAGAAACGGGCGTGTTGAGGGCTCAGTAGCGCCACCTTTTGTCAAAAGTGGGGGGATTAATTTTATCTACAGTAATAAAAATCGGTATGTGTATTGTTCTCCTCCAGCCAGACAAGTTTCTAATTTACACTCAATAGCTCCAACCAACAGGAAGTCAGATATTTTGGTTTGAAAATTGTCATTTTATGTCTCTCTCTCTCTCTGAGCCTACGTCTCTGTGTGTGTGTGTGTGTCTGTGAGTGTGGGGAGGGGGAGGGGGGCTAGATTAACCATTTGACTGCTGTGTGGTTTGGCCTGCATTAAAAAAGAAAATAAATGTCTTACGCCTTGTATTTTTTAAATAAGTTGTATTAATAAGTAAAGGCATATAACCAGTTGAATTGTAGTGCATTGAAAATAGTTTTATATAATTAGTTTATTAATTAAATTAACTTGGTCCATAAACTTCGTCAGAAAATTTGGTCCATAAATCAAACACACTTGCATGTAATATTATGAAACTCTGTACTCATATAGATCTCATCGGGCCAAACAACTTTAAGCTAGCCCAACAGGAAGTGGGCTATTTTTGTCTTAATGTGGATGTTTTGCAAAACCAGGCTCTACATTTTTACCCACTCCTCTTAAGTGGTTTATTTTATTCCCACCAAACTTTTTCAACATGATGAAAATACATTAAAGAAGCATAATTGTGAATATCTATTGAATATCTCTAATTGTTTTGCTATGGCGAGGGATTAAAGTCATGTAAAAAAAATAAACACTAAAAGCCTCATATCTTCTAAAAATTTAATTATACACCATTTATTTCTAGATAAAATTATACAAATATCAGAACTAAACCCATTTTATTCTTGTTTTGCAATTTAAGAATAATGTACAAGTTTAAAAACAGCCAGGATGCACTATTCAGTTAAAAAATAAATATATCAAATAATACATAGGGCTATACTGCCCTCTTGTGTTCAAAATCAGGTAGGCCTGTTGTATTTAAATATAGGTAGCTGCTATGTGACTCCGAGAATTTTTTCTCACCGGTTATTTGACGTGTAACACCGGGGGCTTTTATATCGCTAAGTTAAAAGTGAAAGTAAAGTAAGGACATTTATAGTGGTGGCGCTCGCAGTGCGCTCGAATGAATTTCTATGGAAGTAGAAATGAAAAAACGTTCGCTCTGTTTGCTTGAATTGTGAGTTCAATAGCCTATTATTCTTCATGGAAACCACAACAACAAAAGAGTATAAAAGTTTGGTGTGAACGCAGCATAATGAACAAGCTGCGATCTCAAGATTGCAATGCTGGAGTGTGTGTGTGTGTGTGTGTGTGTGTGTGTGTGCGTGTGAGAGAGAGGCGCGGGCGAACTGTGTGTGTGTGTGTGTGTCTGTGTGGGGAGGGGCTCTTCGAGTGATAGTTATTATACAAAATTATACATAGGGCCATACTGCCCTCTTGTGTCCAAAATGATATTTATACATATATTTGGCAAGCATGTGACTGAGGACCGAGAGCTTTTAAATACGGACGTCCACACGGACATTGATAAGGGTTGCGCTTGCAGAGCGCTTGAGGGAATTCCTATGGAAGTAGGAATGAACTAAAAAACGTTCGCTCTGTTCTGCTCGCTCGTCGCCATGGACGCGCACCGTTATGAATGCCAGTGCAGCCGCATACTTTTTAGTGTCACTTTAAAATTAGTGCAATAACGGGGCCGATTGCTTGAATTGTGAGTTCAATAGTCTATTATTTTTCACGGAAAACACAACAACAAAAGAGTACAATGATAGATTCGCTTAAATAGGGGCTTTTACATAAAATAGCCTATTCCGTCATCATCTTTTCAGTCAGCTCTTCACTCTCGTGATTAATGAAATTTGACTCCTGTTGCTGATATTTGCTGCAACTTTCGTTCCGCTCACAATTTAGTAAGCAAACACGCTTCAAATGTGTTTTTATTTTATTTTTGTGTATATATATATGTGTGTGTATATATATGTGTGTATATATATATATATATATATATATATAGCTTATGTTTCAAATATGAGTTAATTAACAATCGTTGGAAAGAATGATACTTTTAATATCACTAAACCGTCATTAGGTGCCGCCAGGCGACCGTCTTAATGAGCGAGTCATTGATTCATTCGTTCAAACGATTCGTTCGAACGGCTGAGTCATTCATGAATGAGACAGATTATGAATTGGTCGTTGAATCTTTGAGTCAACCGATTCGTTCAAAATGCTGAATCATTCAGTAATGAGAACGCGTTGCTGTGAGATGCTCGATGGTTCTGCTGTGATCTTTGTTTAACTATTTTCGCTGCTGAAACAGAAAAAAAAGTCAATATTGCATCTAAAATGTAAGTGATTTGACGTGTGTGTGTGTGTGTGTGTGTGTGTGTGTGTGATTGTGTCTGTTACAGTGATTGTTTAACCCTTGTTAAAGTTTAGGCCTTGTCTTTTTGGATATATATCTTTTTATATAAAAAAAAATAGCATACAACCCATGTATTTTAAATGTATTGTTTGCTTTAAATTACATTGAGATTTGTATGTTTGGTAATTGAACCTGAATGAATTATAAATGAATGTGCTATATTTCAGATCATATATTTGTTTTCCTTAAAATTTGAACTAACACTAACTTTATTCTCATCTGAATGATAGATTATTTATTTATGTATAAAATAAAAACACATTTGATTTTTCTTTTTTAATCAATGTAGAATGTGTAACTGAAAAAATAAACAGATTAGGGCTCTGATCGAGGACAATAAATGAAAACCAATGCAATATGATGAATGTCCAAAAGATTTTTTTTGCTTTTAAACTATGTGTGTGTGTGTGTGTGTGTGTGTGTGTACAACTTTCTAATTTACCGTAATTAGCTCGGATCAACAGAAAGTCAGATATTTTTGTCTGAATGTGGATTTTTGGCTAAATCAGCCTCTGATTTTTTACCCACTCCTCTTAAGTGGTTTATTCAATTCCCACCAAACTTTTTCAACATGATGAAAATACATTAAAGAAGCTAAATTGTGAATGGCTATTGAATATCTCAAATTGTTTTGCTATGGCGAGGGATTAAAGTCATGTCAAAAAAGTAAACACTAAAAGCCTCATATCTTCTAAAAAATTTATTATACACCATTTATTTCTAGATAAAATTACACAAATATCAGAACTAACCCCATTTTATTCTTGTTTTCAATTTAAGAATAATGTACAAGTTTAAAAACAGCCAGAATGTGCTATTAAGTTAAAAAATAAATACATCAAGTAATACAAAGGGCTATACTGCCCTCTTGTGTCCAAAATGATATCAACTCAGTACATAAAACTTTTTTATCAGGTATGGCTATTGTAATTAAATATAAATATATTAGGTATGTGGCTGTGAGGATCTTTTCCCACCGGTTAATCGACGTTAGACACCAGCGAGGCCTTTTAAATCGCTAATATAAAAGTGAAAGTAAAGTAAGGACGTCCGCACGGACATAGTGGTGGCGCTCGCAGTGCGCTCGAATGAATTTCTATGGAAGTGGAAATGAAAAAACGTTCGCTCTGTTCTGCTTGCTCGTCGCCATGGACGCGCACCGTTATGAATGCCAGTGCAGCCGCATACTTTTTAGTGTCACTTTAAAATTAGCACCATATCGGGGGCCGATTGTTTCCGGTTTTCAGGGAATACACAACAACAAATGAGTAAATGACAGATTCGCTTAAATAGGCGCTTTTACACAAAATATTCCATCATCATTTTTTTCAGTCAGCTCTTCACTCTCGTGATTAATGAATTTTGACTCCTGTTGCTGATCTTTGCTGCAACTTTCGTTCAGCTCACAATTTAGTAAGCAAACACGCTTCAAATGTGTTTTTATTTTATTTTTGTGTATACATATGTGTGTATATATATATATATATATATATATAGCTTATGTTTTAAATATGAGTTAATTAAAGGTGCTCTAAGCGATGTCACGCGTTTTTTAGGCCAAAACATTTTTTGTAACATACAGCAAACATCTCCTCACTATCCGCTGGCTGCCTGTCCCCTGAACACACTGTAAAGAAACGCGATCTCTGTAGACAGCCCAGGCTCCACAAACAGCAACAAAAGCAAACTGCGGCGACCCGCTCCCCGAAACATAACAAACTGTTCCAGCCAATGACCGACAAGAAGGGTTTGGGGGCGGGGTTTGGGGGGTTAGTGTGCGGATGAGGAGGAGGGAGGGTCTAGCTAGCCTCCGTTTTGTTTGACAATAGTTCGAACGTCAACAAGAAGTGATGTCACCCAGGATCGCTTAGAGAACCTTTAACAATCGTTGGAAAGAATGATACTTTTAAACATTACTAAATGCATCACTAAACCGTCATTAGGTGTCGCCAGGCGACCGTCTTAATGAGCGAGTCATTGATTCATTCGTTCAAACGATTCGTTCGAACGGCTGAGTCATTCATGAATGAGACAGATTATGGATTGGTCGTTGAATCTTTGAGTCAACCGATTCGTTCAAAATGCTGAATCATTCAGTAATGAGAACGCGTTGCTGTGAGATCCTCGATGGTTCTGCTGTGATCTTTGTTTAACTATTTTCGCTGCTGAAATAGAAAAAAGTCAATATTGCATCTAAAATGTAAGTGATTTGACGTGTGTGTGTGTGTGTGTGATTGTGTGTGTGATTGTGTCTGTTACAGTGATTGTTTAACCCTTGTTAAAGTTTAGGCCTTGTCTTTTTGGATATATATCTTTTTATATATAAAAAAATAGCATACAACCCTGAGAATTTTCTCTCCCTCTCTCTTCGTCTCTGTGTGTGAGGGATTTGTCTATTGCTTTTAATGGAGTTCAAGGTTTCAGGGGCTTTTGGGGCTCTTAACGTGCTCAAAAACTATTGAAACTTTGCACACAGGTCAGAGCCCACAGCCATCAGGGCCGGGCTGAAGCTGGTACCCGGGCGTGGCAGGGGGGCTCAACAGCGCCCCCTTGAACGGGGTCCAACAATTTGGTCCATATATCCAACACGCTTGCATGAATTAATATGAAACTTAGTACACATATAGATCTCATCGGGCCGAACATCTTTCCCCTGGTCAAGTTTTACGCCAGCCCAACAGGAAATCGGCTATTATGGGTTGTTTGGAAAACGCTTGCTGTGGAATTTGAAGTACTACTCCTAGGCAATTCATTCAATCATTGCCAAACTCGGTGTGCATGAAGTCAAGACATTAAGGATGCTAAATTGTGGACAGATTTTTGATATCTCGAACGGTTTGGCCACGGAGAGGAAATTAATTTTCATGACTAAAAAAGGACATATAAAGTGTGTTATAAGTTAGTTAGTTTTACCTACAGTTACAAAACTCAGCGTGTATATTCTTCTCCTCAAGCCGAACAACTTTCTAATTTAAAGTAATTAGCTCCGACCCTCAGAAAGTCAGATATTGTGGTTTGAATATGGTCATTTTCTCTCTCTCTCTGAGCCAATATGGCAAGCCGCTTTAACATTTAATCATTTTAACCTACTAGTCTCTATTTTCATGCTACTAGTACTTATTTTTTAGATACTAGTATCTATTCCATTAAGTACTAGTACTTATTCATTTGGGACTAGTGCTTATTCTTTAGTACTAGTGCCTATTCTTTAGATACTAGTGCTTATTCTTTAGATATTCTTTTGAATACGTATTAGTAGCTAATGAATAAGTACTGGTATCTATTTAATATGTACTAGTATCTAATGACTTAGTACTAGTATTTATTGAATAAATACTAGTATCTATTAATAGGTACTAGTATCTAAAAGGTCATTTTCTCTCTCTCTCTCTCTCTCTCTCTCTCTCTGAGCCAATATGGCAAGCCGTTTTAACATTTAATCATTTTAACCTACTAGTCTCTATTTTCATGCTACTAGTACTTATTTTTTAGATACTAGTATCTATTCCATTAAGTACTAGTACTTATTCATTAGCGACTAGTGCTTATTCTGTTTAGAATATTCAAAATGCTTATTCAATTTTTATGCTTATTTATATTTTCAGAGCAGAAAATCAGATTTTTCTGCTTATTCAATATTGCATATAAAATGTAAGTGACTTGACGTGTGTGTGTGTGTGTGTGTGTGTGTGTGTGTGTGTGTGTGAGAGAGAGAGAGAGAGAGAGAGAGAGAGAGAGAGAGAGAGAGAGAGAGAGAGAGAGAGAGAGAGAGAGAGAGAGAGAGAGAGAGAGAGAGAGATTGCGTCTGTTACAGTGACAAGAGTTTAACCCTTTAAGGCCTTGTCTTTTTGGATATATATCTTTTTTTATATAAAAAAAGTGCATACAACCCTTATATTTTAAATGTATTGTTTGCTTTAAATTAAATTAAGATTGAATGTTTGGTAATTGAACCTAAATACATTTAAAATTAATGTGCTATATTTCAGATCAATATATTTTTTTTCCTTCATTTTAATCAACACTAACTTTATTCTCATCTGAATTATAAATAACTTATTTCTGTATAAAATAAAAAATCCCGAATAATCCAGACCAACCAGAGCGCAATATTTCTACAACATCATCAGTGCTGAAGCGGAACTACCAGAGCCGTTCGGCAGATAGCGAGCAGAAATTTTGTGTCACGTCGTGCACAATAACCCTAAAGGCACCAGGGTGGCGGTGCCACCGGCTTTTTATATATATATATATATATATATATATATATATATATATATATATATATATATATATATATATATAAATATAGCTGCGAGCAGCGATGAAGGGCCAAAGCCGGCGGCACCGCCACCCCGGTGCCTTTAGGTAACTAAAGGCACCGGGGTTGCGGTGCCACCGGCTTGGGCCCGTAATCGCTGCTCGCAGCTATATTTATATTTATTATTATTATTCTTATTATTTTTCTGCTACCTTTTGGACACTTTTGGAGGCCTTAACATGCTCAAAAACTCCTGAAACTTTGCACACATGTCAGAACCCGCGGCCATCAGGGCCGGGCTGAAGATGGTACCCGGGCGTGGCAGGGGGGCTCGACAGCGCCCCCTGGAACGGGGTCCGAAAACATGGTCCATAAATCAAACACGCTTGCATGTAATAATATGAAACTCGGTACACATGTAGATCTCCTCGTTTCATATATACTTCACACTCTTACTTTTTACCCCAGCCCAACAGGAAGTCGGCTATTTAGGGTTGTTGGTAAAACACACGCAATGGAATGTGAAATACTCCTCCTAGAGAATTCAAACAAACGGCACGAAACTCGGTCAGCATGAAGTCAAGACATTGAGGATGAAAGTTTGCGAGGGGATTTTTGATATCTCGAACGGTTTGGCCGTGGCGAGGAAACAAAATTATGGCGAGAAACGTGAAACAGGAAGTGTGTCATAACTACTGCATACATTAACTGATCTTGATGAAACTTCAGCAGTGTGTTCGTCGTAAGAGCCCGATCACATGGATGTGACTATTGTGAGTCAAAGTTATAGCGCCACCAACTGGCAGAAGGAAGTGTGTCACTTCCTAAATGCTTTGAAATCACCCTCTTATTTTTACCCGATTTGCTTCAAACTTCACTACTATAATGTAAACACACGGCAGATGTAGACCTGTGAATGGATTCTTGATATCTTAGATACTGTTGTCGTGGCAACGCATCAAACTTTAATATTCTTTTTTTATGCTTTTGAGACTCTTAGCATGCCTGAAATTGCTTAAAATTGCATGAAACTCGACAGACACATCTCATTTATTAGCCAGTAGACATGTGCAAAGTTTCAGAAACGGGCGTGTTGAGGGCTCAGTAGCGCCACCTTTTGTCAAAAGTGGGGGGATTAATTTTATCTACAGTAATAAAAATCGGTATGTGTATTGTTCTCCTCCAGCCAGACAAGTTTCTAATTTACACTCAATAGCTCCAACCAACAGGAAGTCAGATATTTTGGTTTGAAAATTGTCATTTTATGTCTCTCTCTCTCTCTGAGCCTACGTCTCTGTGTGTGTGTGTGTGTCTGTGAGTGTGGGGAGGGGGAGGGGGGCTAGATTAACCATTTGACTGCTGTGTGGTTTGGCCTGCATTAAAAAAGAAAATAAATGGCTTACGCCTTGTATTTTTTAAATAAGTTGTATTAATAAGTAAAGGCATATAACCAGTTGAATTGTAGTGCATTGAAAATAGTTTTATATAATTAGTTTATTAATTAAATTAACTTGGTCCATAAACTTCGTCAGAAAATTTGGTCCATAAATCAAACACACTTGCATGTAATATTATGAAACTCTGTACTCATATAGATCTCATCGGGCCAAACAACTTTAAGCCAGCCCAACAGGAAGTGGGCTATTTTTGTCTTAATGTGGATGTTTTGCAAAACCAGGCTCTACATTTTTACCCACTCCTCTTAAGTGGTTTATTTTATTCCCACCAAACTTTTTCAACATGATGAAAATACATTAAAGAAGCATAATTGTGAATATCTATTGAATATCTCTAATTGTTTTGCTATGGCGAGGGATTAAAGTCATGTAAAAAAAATAAACACTAAAAGCCTCATATCTTCTAAAAATTTAATTATACACCATTTATTTCTAGATAAAATTATACAAATATCAGAACTAAACCCATTTTATTCTTGTTTTGCAATTTAAGAATAATGTACAAGTTTAAAAACAGCCAGGATGCACTATTCAGTTAAAAAATAAATATATCAAATAATACATAGGGCTATACTGCCCTCTTGTGTTCAAAATCAGGTAGGCCTGTTGTATTTAAATATAGGTAGCTGCTATGTGACTCCGAGAATTTTTTCTCACCGGTTATTTGACGTGTAACACCGGGGGCTTTTATATCGCTAAGTTAAAAGTGAAAGTAAAGTAAGGACATTTATAGTGGTGGCGCTCGCAGTGCGCTCGAATGAATTTCTATGGAAGTAGAAATGAAAAAACGTTCGCTCTGTTTGCTTGAATTGTGAGTTCAATAGCCTATTATTCTTCATGGAAACCACAACAACAAAAGAGTATAAAAGTTTGGTGTGAACGCAGCATAATGAACAAGCTGCGATCTCAAGATTGCAATGCTGGAGTGTGTGTGTGTGTGTGTGTGTGTGTGCGTGTGAGAGAGAGGCGCGGGCGAACTGTGTGTGTGTGTGTGTCTGTGTGGGGAGGGGCTCTTCGAGTGATAGTTATTATACAAAATTATACATAGGGCCATACTGCCCTCTTGTGTCCAAAATGATATTTATACATATATTTGGCAAGCATGTGACTGAGGACCGAGAGCTTTTAAATACGGACGTCCACACGGACATTGATAAGGGTTGCGCTTGCAGAGCGCTTGAGGGAATTCCTATGGAAGTAGGAATGAACTAAAAAACGTTCGCTCTGTTCTGCTCGCTCGTCGCCATGGACGCGCACCGTTATGAATGCCAGTGCAGCCGCATACTTTTTAGTGTCACTTTAAAATTAGTGCAATAACGGGGCCGATTGCTTGAATTGTGAGTTCAATAGTCTATTATTTTTCACGGAAAACACAACAACAAAAGAGTACAATGATAGATTCGCTTAAATAGGGGCTTTTACATAAAATAGCCTATTCCGTCATCATCTTTTCAGTCAGCTCTTCACTCTCGTGATTAATGAAATTTGACTCCTGTTGCTGATATTTGCTGCAACTTTCGTTCCGCTCACAATTTAGTAAGCAAACACGCTTCAAATGTGTTTTTATTTTATTTTTGTGTATATATATATGTGTGTGTATATATATGTGTGTATATATATATATATATATATATATATATATATAGCTTATGTTTCAAATATGAGTTAATTAACAATCGTTGGAAAGAATGATACTTTTAATATCACTAAACCGTCATTAGGTGCCGCCAGGCGACCGTCTTAATGAGCGAGTCATTGATTCATTCGTTCAAACGATTCGTTCGAACGGCTGAGTCATTCATGAATGAGACAGATTATGGATTGGTCGTTGAATCTTTGAGTCAACCGATTCGTTCAAAATGCTGAATCATTCAGTAATGAGAACGCGTTGCTGTGAGATGCTCGATGGTTCTGCTGTGATCTTTGTTTAACTATTTTCGCTGCTGAAACAGAAAAAAAAGTCAATATTGCATCTAAAATTTAAGTGATTTGACGTGTGTGTGTGTGTGTGTGTGTGTGATTGTGTCTGTTACAGTGATTGTTTAACCCTTGTTAAAGTTTAGGCCTTGTCTTTTTGGATATATATCTTTTTATATAAAAAAAAAATAGCATACAACCCATGTATTTTAAATGTATTGTTTGCTTTAAATTACATTGAGATTTGTATGTTTGGTAATTGAACCTGAATGAATTATAAATGAATGTGCTATATTTCAGATCATATATTTGTTTTCCTTAAAATTTGAACTAACACTAACTTTATTCTCATCTGAATGATAGATTATTTATTTATGTATAAAATAAAAACACATTTGATTTTTCTTTTTTAATCAATGTAGAATGTGTAACTGAAAAAATAAACAGATTAGGGCTCTGATCGAGGACAATAAATGAAAACCAATGCAATATGATGAATGTCCAAAAGATTTTTTTTGCTTTTAAACTATGTGTGTGTGTGTGTGTGTGTGTGTGTGTGTGTGTGTGTGTGTGTGTGTGTGTGTGTGTGTGTGTAAGAGATTTCGGTTGGGTGACAGTTGTAGTTTACAGTTTGACAAAAGCACAATGTTGTGTTTTATTGTGATTGTACACAAATATAAGTAAACACTTTGCAGTTTGAATAATGTCCTGTATGAACAAAAGGACGGAGTATGTTTTTATGTCTACATTGTTCAATCACGCCTCACACACACACACACACACACACACACACACACACACACACACACACACACACACACACACACACACACACACACACACACACACACACACACACACACACCAACTATTTTTCTAATCAGATCAGGCAAGTAATATTCTGTCTTGGCACACTTCATATAACTTTCAAACTTGTGTACTTATTTCATGTGTGCATTAAGTCCATGAGACCGTAGGGTGTCTCATTTTTCATTTTAGGTTTCAGAAGGTTGCTCACGCATACTTTGTGGTTGATATGTGCCCTCAATGCACACTTTTGCAGAGCCCACACCAATGCAAGCTCTACAGCACACATCTTCTCAAAGGTCAAAGCGGAGTTACGATATTGCCCGTCATGCACAGTAAACCTAAAGGCACCGGGGTGGCGGTGCCACCGGCTTGTTTATATATATATATATATATATATATATATATATATATATGTATATATAAATATAGCTGCGAGCAGCGATGAAGGGCCAAAGCCGGCGGCACCGCCACTCCGGTGCCTTTAGGTAACTAAAGGCACCGGGGTTGCGGTGCCACCGGCTTGGGCCCGTAATCGCTGCTCGCAGCTATATTTATTATTATTTTTCTGCTACCTTTTGGACACTTTTGGAGGCCTTAACATGCTCAAAAACTCCTGAAACTTTGCACACATGTCAGAACCCGCGGCCATCAGGGCCGGGCTGAAGATGGTACCCGGGCGTGGCAGGGGGGCTCGACAGCGCCCCCTGGAACGGGGTCCGAAAACATGGTCCATAAATCAAACACGCTTGCATGTAATAATATGAAACTCAGTACACATGTAGATCTCCTCGTTTCATATATACTTCACACTCTTACTTTTTACCCCAGCCCAACAGGAAGTCGGCTATTTAGGGTTGTTGGTAAAACACACGCAATGGAATGTGAAATACTCCTCCTAGAGAATTCAAACAAACGGCACGAAACTCGGTCAGCATGAAGTCAAGACATTGAGGATGAAAGTTTGCGAGGGGATTTTTGATATCTCGAACGGTTTGGCCGTGGCGAGGAAACAAAATTATGGCGAGAAACGTGAAACAGGAAGTGTGTCATAACTACTGCATACATTAACTGATCTTGATGAAACTTCAACAGTGTGTTCGTTGTAAGAGCCCGATCACATGGATATGACTATTGTGAGTCAAAGTTATAGCGCCACCAACTGGCAGCAGGAAGTGTGTCACTTCCTAAATGCTTTTGACAAAAGGGGGGGGGTTAGTTTTATCTACAGTAATAAAACTCGATATGTATATTGTACTCTTCGAGCCGGACAACTTTCTAATTTACCGTAATTAGCTCGGATCAACAGAAAGTCAGATATTTTTGTCTGAATGTGGATTTTTGGCTAAATCAGCCTCTGATTTTTTACCCACTCCTCTTAAGTGGTTTATTCAATTCCCACCAAACTTTTTCAACATGATGAAAATACATTAAAGAAGCTAAATTGTGAATGGCTATTGAATATCTCAAATTGTTTTGCTATGGCGAGGGATTAAAGTCATGTCAAAAAAGTAAACACTAAAAGCCTCATATCTTCTAAAAAATTAATTATACACCATTTATTTCTAGATAAAATTACACAAATATCAGAACTAACCCCATTTTATTCTTGTTTTCAATTTAAGAATAATGTACAAGTTTAAAAACAGCCAGAATGTGCTATTAAGTTAAAAAATAAATACATCAAGTAATACAAAGGGCTATACTGCCCTCTTGTGTCCAAAATGATATCAACTCAGTACATAAAACTTTTTTATCAGGTATGGCTATTGTAATTAAATATAAATATATTAGGTATGTGGCTGTGAGGATCTTTTCCCACCGGTTAATCGACGTTAGACACCAGCGAGGCCTTTTAAATCGCTAATATAAAAGTGAAAGTAAAGTAAGGACGTCCGCACGGACATAGTGGTGGCGCTCGCAGTGCGCTCGAATGAATTTCTATGGAAGTGGAAATGAAAAAACGTTCGCTCTGTTCTGCTTGCTCGTCGCCATGGACGCGCACCGTTATGAATGCCAGTGCAGCCGCATACTTTTTAGTGTCACTTTAAAATTAGCACCATATCGGGGGCCGATTGTTTCCGGTTTTCAGGTAATACACAACAACAAATGAGTAAATGACAGATTCGCTTAAATAGGCGCTTTTACACAAAATATTCCATCATCATTTTTTTCAGTCAGCTCTTCACTCTCGTGATTAATGAATTTTGACTCCTGTTGCTGATCTTTGCTGCAACTTTCGTTCAGCTCACAATTTAGTAAGCAAACACGCTTCAAATGTGTTTTTATTTTATTTTTGTGTATACATATGTGTGTATATATATATATATATATATACACACATATATATATATATATATATATATATATATAGCTTATGTTTCAAATATGAGTTAATTAAAGGTGCTCTAAGCGATGTCACGCGTTTTTTAGGCCAAAACATTTTTTGTCACATACAGCAAACATCTCCTCACTATCCGCTGGCTGCCTGTCCCCTGAACACACTGTAAAGAAACGCGATCTCTGTAGACAGCCCAGGCTCCACAAACAGCAACAAAAGCAAACTGCGGCGACCCGCTCCCCGAAACATAACAAACTGTTCCAGCCAATGACCGACAAGAAGGGTTTGGGGGCGGGGTTTGGGGGGTTAGTGTGCGGATGAGGAGGAGGGAGGGTCTAGCTAGCCTCCGTTTTGTTTGACAATAGTTCGAACGTCAACAAGAAGTGATGTCACCCAGGATCGCTTAGAGAACCTTTAACAATCGTTGGAAAGAATGATACTTTTAAACATATCACTAAACCGTCATTAGGTGTCGCCAGGCGACCGTCTTAATGAGCGAGTCATTGATTCATTCGTTCAAACGATTCGTTCGAACGGCTGAGTCATTCATGAATGAGACAGATTATGGATTGGTCGTTGAATCTTTGAGTCAACCGATTCGTTCAAAATGCTGAATCATTCAGTAATGAGAACGCGTTGCTGTGAGATCCTCGATGGTTCTGCTGTGATCTTTGTTTAACTATTTTCGCTGCTGAAATAGAAAAAAGTCAATATTGCATCTAAAATGTAAGTGATTTGACGTGTGTGTGTGTGTGTGTGTGTGTGATTGTGTGTGTGATTGTGTCTGTTACAGTGATTGTTTAACCCTTGTTAAAGTTTAGGCCTTGTCTTTTTGGATATATATCTTTTTATATATAAAAAAATAGCATACAACCCTGAGAATTTTCTCTCCCTCTCTCTTCGTCTCTGTGTGTGAGGGATTTGTCTATTGCTTTTAATGGAGTTCAAGGTTTCAGGGGCTTTTGGGGCTCTTAACGTGCTCAAAAACTATTGAAACTTTGCACACAGGTCAGAGCCCACAGCCATCAGGGCCGGGCTGAAGCTGGTACCCGGGCGTGGCAGGGGGGCTCAACAGCGCCCCCTTGAACGGGGTCCAACAATTTGGTCCATATATCCAACACGCTTGCATGAATTAATATGAAACTTAGTACACATATAGATCTCATCGGGCCAAACATCTTTCCCCTGGTCAAGTTTTACGCCAGCCCAACAGGAAATCGGCTATTATGGGTTGTTTGGAAAACGCTTGCTGTGGAATTTGAAGTACTACTCCTAGGCAATTCATTCAATCATTGCCAAACTCGGTGTGCATGAAGTCAAGACATTAAGGATGCTAAATTGTGGACAGATTTTTGATATCTCGAACGGTTTGGCCACGGAGAGGAAATTAATTTTCATGACTAAAAAAGGACATATAAAGTGTGTTATAAGTTAGTTAGTTTTACCTACAGTTACAAAACTCAGCGTGTATATTCTTCTCCTCAAGCCGAACAACTTTCTAATTTAAAGTAATTAGCTCCGACCCTCAGAAAGTCAGATATTGTGGTTTGAATATGGTCATTTTCTCTCTCTCTCTGAGCCAATATGGCAAGCCGCTTTAACATTTAATCATTTTAACCTACTAGTCTCTATTTTCATGCTACTAGTACTTATTTTTTAGATACTAGTATCTATTCCATTAAGTACTAGTACTTATTCATTTGGGACTAGTGCTTATTCTTTAGTACTAGTGCCTATTCTTTAGATACTAGTGCTTATTCTTTAGATATTCTTTTGAATACGTATTAGTAGCTAATGAATAAGTACTGGTATCTATTTAATATGTACTAGTATCTAATGACTTAGTACTAGTATTTATTGAATAAATACTAGTATCTATTAATAGGTACTAGTATCTAAAAGGTCATTTTCTCTCTCTCTCTCTCTCTCTCTCTCTCTCTGAGCCAATATGGCAAGCCGTTTTAACATTTAATCATTTTAACCTACTAGTCTCTATTTTCATGCTACTAGTACTTATTTTTTAGATACTAGTATCTATTCCATTAAGTACTAGTACTTATTCATTAGCGACTAGTGCTTATTCTGTTTAGAATATTCAAAATGCTTATTCAATTTTTATGCTTATTTATATTTTCAGAGCAGAAAATCAGATTTTTCTGCTTATTCAATATTGCATATAAAATGTAAGTGACTTGACGTGTGTGTGTGTGTGTGTGTGTGTGTGTGTGTGTGTGTGTGAGAGAGAGAGAGAGAGAGAGAGAGAGAGAGAGAGAGAGAGAGAGAGAGAGAGAGAGAGAGAGAGAGAGAGAGAGAGAGAGAGAGAGAGAGAGAGAGATTGCGTCTGTTACAGTGACAAGAGTTTAACCCTTTAAGGCCTTGTCTTTTTGGATATATATCTTTTTTTATATAAAAAAAGTGCATACAACCCTTATATTTTAAATGTATTGTTTGCTTTAAATTAAATTAAGATTGAATGTTTGGTAATTGAACCTAAATACATTTAAAATTAATGTGCTATATTTCAGATCAATATATTTTTTTTCCTTCATTTTAATCAACACTAACTTTATTCTCATCTGAATTATAAATAACTTATTTCTGTATAAAATAAAAAATCCCGAATAATCCAGACCAACCAGAGCGCAATATTTCTACAACATCATCAGTGCTGAAGCGGAACTACCAGAGCCGTTCGGCAGATAGCGAGCAGAAATTTTGTGTCACGTCGTGCACAATAACCCTAAAGGCACCAGGGTGGCGGTGCCACCGGCTTTTTATATATATATATATATATATATATATATATATATATAAATATAGCTGCGAGCAGCGATGAAGGGCCAAAGCCGGCGGCACCGCCACCCCGGTGCCTTTAGGTAACTAAAGGCACCGGGGTTGCGGTGCCACCGGCTTGGGCCCGTAATCGCTGCTCGCAGCTATATTTATATATATATATATATATATATATATATATATATATATTTAGGGCCCAAGCCTTGAAAAGGCGAAGGCCCTATTGTTTTCCTTAGGATTATTTATTATTCTTCTTATTATTTTTTTACTACCTTTTGGACACTTTTGGAGGTCTTAACATGCTCAAAAACTCCTGAAACTTTGCACACATGTCAGAACCCGCGGCCATCAGGGCCGGGCTGAAGATGGTACCCGGGCGTGGCAGGGGGGCTCGACAGCGCCCCCTGGAACGGGGTCCGAAAACATGGTCCATAAATCAAACACGCTTGCATGTAATAATATGAAACTCGGTACACATGTAGATCTCCTCGTTTCATATATACTTCACACTCTTACTTTTTACCCCAGCCCAACAGGAAGTGGGCTATTTAGGGTTGTTGGTAAAACACACGCAATGGAATGTGAAATACTCCTCCTAGAGAATTCAAACAAACGGCACGAAACTCGGTCAGCATGAAGTCAAGACATTGAGGATGAAAGTTTGCGAGGGGATTTTTGATATCTCGAACGGTGTGGCCGTGGCGAGGAAACAAAATTATGGCGAGAAACGTGAAACAGGAAGTGTGTCATAACTACTCCATACATTAACTGATCTTGATGAAACTTCAACAGTGTGTTCGTTGTAAGAGCCCGATCACATGGATGTGACTATTGTGAGTCAAAATTATAGCGCCACCAACTGGCAGCAGGAAGTGTGTCACTTCCTAAATGCTTTGAAATCACCCTCTTATTTTTACCCGATTTGCTTCAAACTTTATGTGTATAATGTAAACACACGGCAGATGTAGACCTGTGAAAGGATTATTGATATCTTAGATACTGTTGCCGTGGCAACACATCAAACTTTAATATTCTTGTTTGATGCTTTTGAGACTCTTAGCATGCTTGAAATTGCATGAAACTCGACAGACACAGGTATGCATATGGTTCAGATCAAGCCGGACAACTTTCTAATTAACTGTCATTAGCTCAGACCAAGAGGAAGTTAGATATTTTGGTTTGAATGTGGATGTTTCTGAGAATTTTCTCTCCCTCTCCCTCTGACAGAGAGAATGCACCCTGCCATTCGTGTGTGTGTCTGTGTCTGTGTGGGGAGGGGGGGAGGGGCTCTTTTAGTTTAAACACAAAATTATACATAGGGCCATACTGCCCTCTTGTGTCCAAAATTATATTTATATATACATTATACATATATTTGGTATGTGACTGAGGACCGAGAGCTTTTAAATACGGGACATTGATAATGGCCACGTGCAGAACGCTCGAGGGAATTCCTATGGAAGTTCTGCTCGCTCATCGCCGTGGACGCGCACCGTTATGAATGCCCGTGCAGCCGTTAGTTTCATTTTAAAATTAGCGCCTTTTCTGGGGCCGATTGCTTGAATTGTGAGTTCAATAGCCTATTATTCTTCATGGAAACCACAACAACAAAAGAGTATAAAAGTTTGGTGTGAACGCAGCATAATGAACAAGCTGCGATCTCAAGATTGCAATGCTGGAGTGTGTGTGTGTGTGTGTGTGTGTGTGTGTGCGTGTGAGAGAGAGGCGCGGGCGAACTGTGTGTGTGTGTGTGTGTGTGTGTGTCTGTGTGGGGAGGGGCTCTTCGAGTGATAGTTATTATACAAAATTATACATAGGGCCATACTGCCCTCTTGTGTCCAAAATGATATTTATACATATATTTGGCAAGCATGTGACTGAGGACCGAGAGCTTTTAAATACGGACGTCCACACGGACATTGATAAGGGTTGCGCTTGCAGAGCGCTTGAGGGAATTCCTATGGAAGTAGGAATGAACTAAAAAACGTTCGCTCAGCTCTGCTCACTCGTCGCCATGGACGCGCACCATTATGAATGCCTGTGCAGCCGCATACTTTTTAGTGTCACTTTAAAATTAGTGCAATAACGGGGCCGATTGCTTGAATTGTGAGTTCAATAGTCTATTATTTTTCACGGACAACACAACAACAAAAGAGTACAATGATAGATTCGCTTAAATAGGGGCTTTTACATAAAATAGCCTATTCCGTCATCATCTTTTCAGTCAGCTCTTCACTCTCGTGATTAATGAAATTTGACTCCTGTTGCTGATATTTGCTGCAACTTTCGTTCCGCTCACAATTTAGTAAGCAAACACGCTTCAAATGTGTTTTTATTTTATTTTTGTGTATATATATATATATATGTGTGTGTATATATATGTGTGTATATATATATATATATATATATATATATATATAGCTTATGTTTCAAATATGAGTTAATTAACAATCGTTGGAAAGAATGATACTTTTAATATCACTAAACCGTCATTAGGTGTCGCCAGGCGACCGTCTTAATGAGCGAGTCATTGATTCATTCGTTCAAACGATTCGTTCGAACGGCTGAGTCATTCATGAATGAGACAGATTATGGATTGGTCGTTGAATCTTTGAGTCAACCGATTCGTTCAAAATGCTGAATCATTCAGTAATGAGAACGCGTTGCTGTGAGATGCTCGATGGTTCTGCTGTGATCTTTGTTTAACTATTTTCGCTGCTGAAACAGAAAAAAAAGTCAATATTGCATCTAAAATTTAAGTGATTTGACGTGTGTGTGTGTGATTGTGTCTGTTACAGTGATTGTTTAACCCTTGTTAAAGTTTAGGCCTTGTCTTTTTGGATATATATCTTTTTATATAAAAAAAATAGCATAAAACCCATGTATTTTAAATGTATTGTTTGCTTTAAATTACATTGAGATTCGTATGTTTGGTAATTGAACCTGAATGAATTATAAATGAATGTGCTATATTTCAGATCATATATTTGTTTTCCTTAAAATTTGAACTAACACTAACTTTATTCTCATCTGAATGATAGATTATTTATTTATGTATAAAATAAAAACACATTTGATTTTTCTTTTTTAATCAATGTAGAATGTGTAACTGAAAAAATAAACAGATTAGGGCTCTGATCGAGGACAATAAATGAAAACCAATGCAATATGATGAATGTCCAAAAGATTTTTTTTGCTTTTAAACTATGTGTGTGTGTGTGTGTGTGTGTGTGTGTGTGTGTGTGTGTGTGTGTGTGTGTGTAAGAGATTTCGGTTGGGTGACAGTTGTAGTTTACAGTTTGACAAAAGCACAATGTTTTGTTTTATTGTGATTGTACACAAATATAAGTAAACACTTTGCAGTTTGAATAATGTCCTGTATGAACAAAAGGACGGGGTATGTTTTTATGTCTACATTGTTCAATCACGCCTCACACACACACACACACACACACACCAACTATTTTTCTAATCAGATCAGGCAAATATTCTGTCTTGGCACACTTCATATAACTTTCAAACTTGTGTACTTATTTCATGTGTGCATTAAGTCCATGAGACCGTAGGGTGTCTCATTTTTCATTTTAGGTTTCAGAAGGTTGCTCACGCATACTTTGTGGTTGATATGTGCCCTCAATGCACACTTTTGCAGAGCCCACACCAATGCAAGCTCTACAGCACACATCTTCTCAAAGGTCAAAGCGGAGTTACGATATTGCCCGTCATGCACAGTAACCCTAAGGCACCGGGGTGGCGGTGCCACCGGCTTGTTTATATATATATATATATATATATATATATATATATATATAAATATAGCTGCGAGCAGCGATGAAGGGCCAAAGCCGGCGGCACCGCCACTCCGGTGCCTTTAGGTAACTAAAGGCACCGGGGTTGCGGTGCCACCGGCTTGGGCCCGTAATCGCTGCTCGCAGCTATATTTTATTATTCTTCTTCCGACTTATTATTTTTCTGCTACCTTTTGGACACTTTTGGAGGCCTTAACATGCTCAAAAACTCCTGAAACTTTGCACACATGTCAGAACCCGCGGCCATCAGGGCCGGGCTGAAGATGGTACCCGGGCGTGGCAGGGGGGCTCGACAGCGCCCCCTGGAACGGGGTCCGAAAACATGGTCCATAAATCAAACACGCTTGCATGTAATAATATGAAACTCGGTACACATGTAGATCTCCTCGTTTCATATATACTTCACACTCTTACTTTTTACCCCAGCCCAACAGGAAGTCGGCTATTTAGGGTTGTTGGTAAAACACACGCAATGGAATGTGAAATACTCCTCCTAGAGAATTCAAACAAACGGCACGAAACTCGGTCAGCATGAAGTCAAGACATTGAGGATGAAAGTTTGCGAGGGGATTTTTGATATCTCGAACGGTTTGGCCGTGGCGAGGAAACAAAATTATGGCGAGAAACGTGAAACAGGAAGTGTGTCATAACTACTGCATACATTAACTGATCTTGATGAAACTTCAGCAGTGTGTTCGTCGTAAGAGCCCGATCACATGGATGTGACTATTGTGAGTCAAAGTTATAGCGCCACCAACTGGCAGAAGGAAGTGTGTCACTTCCTAAATGCTTTGAAATCACCCTCTTATTTTTACCCGATTTGCTTCAAACTTCACTACTATAATGTAAACACACGGCAGATGTAGACCTGTGAATGGATTCTTGATATCTTAGATACTGTTGTCGTGGCAACGCATCAAACTTTAATATTCTTTTTTTATGCTTTTGAGACTCTTAGCATGCCTGAAATTGCTTAAAATTGCATGAAACTCGACAGACACATCTCATTTATTAGCCAGTAGACATGTGCAAAGTTTCAGAAACGGGCGTGTTGAGGGCTCAGTAGCGCCACCTTTTGTCAAAAGTGGGGGGATTAATTTTATCTACAGTAATAAAAATCGGTATGTGTATTGTTCTCCTCCAGCCAGACAAGTTTCTAATTTACACTCAATAGCTCCAACCAACAGGAAGTCAGATATTTTGGTTTGAAAATTGTCATTTTATGTCTCTCTCTCTCTCTGAGCCTACGTCTCTGTGTGTGTGTGTGTGTCTGTGAGTGTGGGGAGGGGGAGGGGGGCTAGATTAACCATTTGACTGCTGTGTGGTTTGGCCTGCATTAAAAAAGAAAATAAATGTCTTACGCCTTGTATTTTTTAAATAAGTTGTATTAATAAGTAAAGGCATATAACCAGTTGAATTGTAGTGCATTGAAAATAGTTTTATATAATTAGTTTATTAATTAAATTAACTTGGTCCATAAACTTCGTCAGAAAATTTGGTCCATAAATCAAACACACTTGCATGTAATATTATGAAACTCTGTACTCATATAGATCTCATCGGGCCAAACAACTTTAAGCCAGCCCAACAGGAAGTGGGCTATTTTTGTCTTAATGTGGATGTTTTGCAAAACCAGGCTCTACATTTTTACCCACTCCTCTTAAGTGGTTTATTTTATTCCCACCAAACTTTTTCAACATGATGAAAATACATTAAAGAAGCATAATTGTGAATATCTATTGAATATCTCTAATTGTTTTGCTATGGCGAGGGATTAAAGTCATGTAAAAAAAATAAACACTAAAAGCCTCATATCTTCTAAAAATTTAATTATACACCATTTATTTCTAGATAAAATTATACAAATATCAGAACTAAACCCATTTTATTCTTGTTTTGCAATTTAAGAATAATGTACAAGTTTAAAAACAGCCAGGATGCACTATTCAGTTAAAAAATAAATATATCAAATAATACATAGGGCTATACTGCCCTCTTGTGTTCAAAATCAGGTAGGCCTGTTGTATTTAAATATAGGTAGCTGCTATGTGACTCCGAGAATTTTTTCTCACCGGTTATTTGACGTGTAACACCGGGGGCTTTTATATCGCTAAGTTAAAAGTGAAAGTAAAGTAAGGACATTTATAGTGGTGGCGCTCGCAGTGCGCTCGAATGAATTTCTATGGAAGTAGAAATGAAAAAACGTTCGCTCTGTTTTGCTTGCTCGTCGCCATGGACGCGCACCGTAATGAATGCCACTGCAGCCGCATACTTTTTAGTGTCACTTTAAAATTAGTGCAATATCGGGGGCCAATTGCTTGAATTGTGAGTTCAATAGTCTATTATTTTTCACGGAAAACACAACAACAAAAGAGTACAATGATAGATTCGCTTAAATAGGCGCTTTTACATAAAAAATAGCCTATTCCGTCATCATCTTTTCAGTCAGCTCTTCACTCTCGTGATTAATGAAATTTGACTCCTGTTGCTGATATTTGCTGCAACTTTCGTTCTGCTCACAATTTAGTAAGCAAACACGCTTCAAATGTGTTTTTATTTTATTTTTGTGTATATATGTGTGTGTATATATATATATATATATATATATATATATATATATAGCTTATGTTTCAAATATGAGTTAATTAACAATCGTTGGAAAGAATGATACTTTTAATATCACTAAACCGTCATTAGGTGCCGCCAGGCGACCGTCTTAATGAGCGAGTCATTGATTCATTCGTTCAAACGATTCGTTCGAACGGCTGAGTCATTCATGAATGAGACAGATTATGGATTGGTCGTTGAATCTTTGAGTCAACCGATTCGTTCAAAATGCTGAATCATTCAGTAATGAGAACGCGTTGCTGTGAGATGCTCGATGGTTCTGCTGTGATCTTTGTTTAACTATTTTCGCTGCTGAAACAGAAAAAAAAGTCAATATTGCATCTAAAATGTAAGTGATTTGACGTGTGTGTGTGTGTGTGTGTGTGTGTGTGATTGTGTCTGTTACAGTGATTGTTTAACCCTTGTTAAAGTTTAGGCCTTGTCTTTTTGGATATATATCTTTTTATATAAAAAAAAATAGCATACAACCCATGTATTTTAAATGTATTGTTTGCTTTAAATTACATTGAGATTTGTATGTTTGGTAATTGAACCTGAATGAATTATAAATGAATGTGCTATATTTCAGATCATATATTTGTTTTCCTTAAAATTTGAACTAACACTAACTTTATTCTCATCTGAATGATAGATTATTTATTTATGTATAAAATAAAAACACATTTGATTTTTCTTTTTTAATCAATGTAGAATGGCTCTTTTAGTTTAAACACAAAATTATACATAGGGCCATACTGCCCTCTTGTGTCCAAAATTATATTTATATATACATTATACATATATTTGGTATGTGACTGAGGACCGAGAGCTTTTAAATACGGGAGATTGATAATGGCCACGTGCAGAGCGCTCGAGGGAATTCCTATGGAAGTTCTGCTCGCTCATCGCCGTGGACGCGCACCGTTATGAATGCCCGTGCAGCCGTTAGTTTCATTTTAAAATTAGCGCCTTTTCTGGGGCCGATTGCTTGAATTGTGAGTTCAATAGCCTATTATTCTTCATGGAAACCACAACAACAAAAGAGTATAAAAGTTTGGTGTGAACGCAGCATAATGAACAAGCTGCGATCTCAAGATTGCAATGCTGGAGTGTGTGTGTGTGTGTGTGTGTGTGTGTGTGTGTGTGCGTGTGAGAGAGAGGCGCGGGCGAACTGTGTGTGTGTGTGTGTCTGTGTGGGGAGGGGCTCTTCGAGTGATAGTTATTATACAAAATTATACATAGGGCCATACTGCCCTCTTGTGTCCAAAATGATATTTATACATATATTTGGCAAGCATGTGACTGAGGACCGAGAGCTTTTAAATACGGACGTCCACACGGACATTGATAAGGGTTGCGCTTGCAGAGCGCTTGAGGGAATTCCTATGGAAGTAGGAATGAACTAAAAAACGTTCGCTCTGTTCTGCTCGCTCGTCGCCATGGACGCGCACCGTTATGAATGCCAGTGCAGCCGCATACTTTTTAGTGTCACTTTAAAATTAGTGCAATAACGGGGCCGATTGCTTGAATTGTGAGTTCAATAGTCTATTATTTTTCACGGAAAACACAACAACAAAAGAGTACAATGATAGATTCGCTTAAATAGGGGCTTTTACATAAAATAGCCTATTCCGTCATCATCTTTTCAGTCAGCTCTTCACTCTCGTGATTAATGAAATTTGACTCCTGTTGCTGATATTTGCTGCAACTTTCGTTCCGCTCACAATTTAGTAAGCAAACACGCTTCAAATGTGTTTTTATTTTATTTTTGTGTATATATATATGTGTGTGTATATATATGTGTGTATATATATATATATATATATAGCTTATGTTTCAAATATGAGTTAATTAACAATCGTTGGAAAGAATGATACTTTTAATATCACTAAACCGTCATTAGGTGCTGCCAGGCGACCGTCTTAATGAGCGAGTCATTGATTCATTCGTTCAAACGATTCGTTCGAACGGCTGAGTCATTCATGAATGAGACAGATTATGGATTGGTCGTTGAATCTTTGAGTCAACCGATTCGTTCAAAATGCTGAATCATTCAGTAATGAGAACGCGTTGCTGTGAGATGCTCGATGGTTCTGCTGTGATCTTTGTTTAACTATTTTCGCTGCTGAAACAGAAAAAAAAGTCAATATTGCATCTAAAATGTAAGTGATTTGACGTGTGTGTGTGTGTGTGTGTGTGTGTGATTGTGTCTGTTACAGTGATTGTTTAACCCTTGTTAAAGTTTAGGCCTTGTCTTTTTGGATATATATCTTTTTATATAAAAAAAAATAGCATACAACCCATGTATTTTAAATGTATTGTTTGCTTTAAATTACATTGAGATTTGTATGTTTGGTAATTGAACCTGAATGAATTATAAATGAATGTGCTATATTTCAGATCATATATTTGTTTTCCTTAAAATTTGAACTAACACTAACTTTATTCTCATCTGAATGATAGATTATTTATTTATGTATAAAATAAAAACACATTTGATTTTTCTTTTTTAATCAATGTAGAATGTGTAACTGAAAAAATAAACAGATTAGGGCTCTGATCGAGGACAATAAATGAAAACCAATGCAATATGATGAATGTCCAAAAGATTTTTTTTGCTTTTAAACTATGTGTGTGTGTGTGTGTGTGTGTGTGTGTGTGTGTGTGTGTGTGTGTGTGTGTGTGTGTGTGTGTGTGTGTGTGTGTGTGTGTGTGTGTGTGTGTGTGTGTAAGAGATTTCGGTTGGGTGACAGTTGTAGTTTACAGTTTGACAAAAGCACAATGTTGTGTTTTATTGTGATTGTACACAAATATAAGTAAACACTTTGCAGTTTGAATAATGTCCTGTATGAACAAAAGGACGGGGTATGTTTTTATGTCTACATTGTTCAATCACGCCTCACACACACACACACACACACACACACACACACACACACACACACACACACACACACACACACACACACAAACACACACACACACACACACCAACTATTTTTCTAATCAGATCAGGCAAGTAATATTCTGTCTTGGCACACTTCATATAACTTTCAAACTTGTGTACTTATTTCATGTGTGCATTAAGTCCATGAGACCGTAGGGTGTCTCATTTTTCATTTTAGGTTTCAGAAGGTTGCTCACGCATACTTTGTGGTTGATATGTGCCCTCAATGCACACTTTTGCAGAGCCCACACCAATGCAAGCTCTACAGCACACATCTTCTCAAAGGTCAAAGCGGAGTTACGATATTGCCCGTCATGCACAGTAACCCTAAAGGCACCGGGGTGGCGGTGCCACCGGCTTGTTTATATATATATATATATATATAAATATAGCTGCGAGCAGCGATGAAGGGCCAAAGCCGGCGGCACCGCCACTCCGGTGCCTTTAGGTAACTAAAGGCACCGGGGTTGCGGTGCCACCGGCTTGGGCCCGTAATCGCTGCTCGCAGCTATATTTATATATATATATATATATATTTATTATTATTTTTCTGCTACCTTTTGGACACTTTTGGAGGCCTTAACATGCTCAAAAACTCCTGAAACTTTGCACACATGTCAGAACCCGCGGCCATCAGGGCCGGGCTGAAGATGGTACCCGGGCGTGGCAGGGGGGCTCGACAGCGCCCCCTGGAACGGGGTCCGAAAACATGGTCCATAAATCAAACACGCTTGCATGTAATAATATGAAACTCAGTACACATGTAGATCTCCTCGTTTCATATATACTTCACACTCTTACTTTTTACCCCAGCCCAACAGGAAGTCGGCTATTTAGGGTTGTTGGTAAAACACACGCAATGGAATGTGAAATACTCCTCCTAGAGAATTCAAACAAACGGCACGAAACTCGGTCAGCATGAAGTCAAGACATTGAGGATGAAAGTTTGCGAGGGGATTTTTGATATCTCGAACGGTTTGGCCGTGGCGAGGAAACAAAATTATGGCGAGAAACGTGAAACAGGAAGTGTGTCATAACTACTGCATACATTAACTGATCTTGATGAAACTTCAACAGTGTGTTCGTTGTAAGAGCCCGATCACATGGATATGACTATTGTGAGTCAAAGTTATAGCGCCACCAACTGGCAGCAGGAAGTGTGTCACTTCCTAAATGCTTTTGACAAAAGGGGGGGGGGTTAGTTTTATCTACAGTAATAAAACTCGATATGTATATTGTACTCTTCGAGCCGGACAACTTTCTAATTTACCGTAATTAGCTCGGATCAACAGAAAGTCAGATATTTTTGTCTGAATGTGGATTTTTGGCTAAATCAGCCTCTGATTTTTTACCCACTCCTCTTAAGTGGTTTATTCAATTCCCACCAAACTTTTTCAACATGATGAAAATACATTAAAGAAGCTAAATTGTGAATGGCTATTGAATTTCTCAAATTGTTTTGCTATGGCGAGGGATTAAAGTCATGTCAAAAAAGTAAACACTAAAAGCCTCCTATCTTCTAAAAAATTAATTATACACCATTTATTTCTAGATAAAATTACACAAATATCAGAACTAACCCCATTTTATTCTTGTTTTCAATTTAAGAATAATGTACAAGTTTAAAAACAGCCAGAATGTGCTATTAAGTTAAAAAATAAATACATCAAGTAATACAAAGGGCTATACTGCCCTCTTGTGTCCAAAATGATATCAACTCAGTACATAAAACTTTTTTATCAGGTATGGCTATTGTAATTAAATATAAATATATTAGGTATGTGGCTGTGAGGATCTTTTCCCACCGGTTAATCGACGTTAGACACCAGCGAGGCCTTTTAAATCGCTAATATAAAAGTGAAAGTAAAGTAAGGACGTCCGCACGGACATAGTGGTGGCGCTCGCAGTGCGCTCGAATGAATTTCTATGGAAGTGGAAATGAAAAAACGTTCGCTCTGTTCTGCTTGCTCGTCGCCATGGACGCGCACCGTTATGAATGCCAGTGCAGCCGCATACTTTTTAGTGTCACTTTAAAATTAGCACCATATCGGGGGCCGATTGTTTCCGGTTTTCAGGTAATACACAACAACAAATGAGTAAATGACAGATTCGCTTAAATAGGCGCTTTTACACAAAATATTCCATCATCATTTTTTTCAGTCAGCTCTTCACTCTCGTGATTAATGAATTTTGACTCCTGTTGCTGATCTTTGCTGCAACTTTCGTTCAGCTCACAATTTAGTAAGCAAACACGCTTCAAATGTGTTTTTATTTTATTTTTGTGTATACATATGTGTGTATATATATATATATATATATATATATATATAGCTTATGTATATATATATATATATATATATATATATATATATATATACATATATATATATATAGCTTATGTTTCAAATATGAGTTAATTAAAGGTGCTCTAAGCGATGTCACGCGTTTTTTAGGCCAAAACATTTTTTGTCACATACAGCAAACATCTCCTCACTATCCGCTGGCTGCCTGTCCCCTGAACACACTGTAAAGAAACGCGATCTCTGTAGACAGCCCAGGCTCCACAAACAGCAACAAAAGCAAACTGCGGCGACCCGCTCCCCGAAACATAACAAACTGTTCCAGCCAATGACCGACAAGAAGGGTTTGGGGGCGGGGTTTGGGGGGTTAGTGTGCGGATGAGGAGGAGGGAGGGTCTAGCTAGCCTCCGTTTTGTTTGACAATAGTTCGAACGTCAACAAGAAGTGATGTCACCCAGGATCGCTTAGAGAACCTTTAACAATCGTTGGAAAGATTGATACTTTTAAACATATCACTAAACCGTCATTAGGTGTCGCCAGGCGACCGTCTTAATGAGCGAGTCATTGATTCATTCGTTCAAACGATTCGTTCGAACGGCTGAGTCATTCATGAATGAGACAGATTATGGATTGGTCATTGAATCTTTGAGTCAACCGATTCGTTCAAAATGCTGAATCATTCAGTAATGAGAACGCGTTGCTGTGAGATCCTCGATGGTTCTGCTGTGATCTTTGTTTAACTATTTTCGCTGCTGAAATAGAAAAAAGTCAATATTGCATCTAAAATGTAAGTGATTTGACGTGTGTGTGTGTGTGTGTGATTGTGTGTGTGATTGTGTCTGTTACAGTGATTGTTTAACCCTTGTTAAAGTTTAGGCCTTGTCTTTTTGGATATATATCTTTTTATATATAAAAAAATAGCATACAACCCTGAGAATTTTCTCTCCCTCTCTCTTCGTCTCTGTGTGTGAGGGATTTGTCTATTGCTTTTAATGGAGTTCAAGGTTTCAGGGGCTTTTGGGGCTCTTAACGTGCTCAAAAACTATTGAAACTTTGCACACAGGTCAGAGCCCACAGCCATCAGGGCCGGGCTGAAGCTGGTACCCGGGCGTGGCAGGGGGGCTCAACAGCGCCCCCTTGAACGGGGTCCAACAATTTGGTCCATATATCCAACACGCTTGCATGAATTAATATGAAACTTAGTACACATATAGATCTCATCGGGCCAAACATCTTTCCCCTGGTCAAGTTTTACGCCAGCCCAACAGGAAATCGGCTATTATGGGTTGTTTGGAAAACGCTTGCTGTGGAATTTGAAGTACTACTCCTAGGCAATTCATTCAATCATTGCCAAACTCGGTGTGCATGAAGTCAAGACATTAAGGATGCTAAATTGTGGACAGATTTTTGATATCTCGAACGGTTTGGCCACGGAGAGGAAATTAATTTTCATGACTAAAAAAGGACATATAAAGTGTGTTATAAGTTAGTTAGTTTTACCTACAGTTACAAAACTCAGCGTGTATATTCTTCTCCTCAAGCCGAACAACTTTCTAATTTAAAGTAATTAGCTCCGACCCTCAGAAAGTCAGATATTGTGGTTTGAATATGGTCATTTTCTCTCTCTCTCTGAGCCAATATGGCAAGCCGCTTTAACATTTAATCATTTTAACCTACTAGTCTCTATTTTCATGCTACTAGTACTTATTTTTTAGATACTAGTATCTATTCCATTAAGTACTAGTACTTATTCATTTGGGACTAGTGCTTATTCTTTAGTACTAGTGCCTATTCTTTAGATACTAGTGCTTATTCTTTAGATATTCTTTTGAATACGTATTAGTAGCTAATGAATAAGTACTGGTATCTATTTAATATGTACTAGTATCTAATGACTTAGTACTAGTATTTATTGAATAAATACTAGTATCTATTAATAGGTACTAGTATCTAAAAGGTCATTTTCTCTCTCTCTCTCTCTCTCTCTCTCTCTGAGCCAATATGGCAAGCCGTTTTAACATTTAATCATTTTAACCTACTAGTCTCTATTTTCATGCTACTAGTACTTATTTTTTAGATACTAGTATCTATTCCATTAAGTACTAGTACTTATTCATTAGCGACTAGTGCTTATTCTGTTTAGAATATTCAAAATGCTTATTCAATTTTTATGCTTATTTATATTTTCAGAGCAGAAAATCCGATTTTTCTGCTTATTCAATATTGCATATAAAATGTAAGTGACTTGACGTGTGTGTGTGTGTGTGTGTGTGTGTGTGTGTGTGTGTGTGTGTGTGAGAGAGAGAGAGAGAGAGAGAGAGAGAGAGAGAGAGAGAGAGAGAGAGAGAGAGAGAGAGAGAGAGAGAGAGAGATTGCGTCTGTTACAGTGACAAGAGTTTAACCCTTTAAGGCCTTGTCTTTTTGGATATATATCTTTTTTTATATAAAAAAAAGTGCATACAACCCTTATATTTTAAATGTATTGTTTGCTTTAAATTAAATTAAGATTGAATGTTTGGTAATTGAACCTAAATACATTTAAAATTAATGTGCTATATTTCAGATCAATATATTTGTTTTCCTTCATTTTAATCAACACTAACTTTATTCTCATCTGAATTATAAATAACTTATTTCTGTATAAAATAAAAAATCCCGAATAATCCAGACCAACCAGAGCGCAATATTTCTACAACATCATCAGTGCTGAAGCGGAACTACCAGAGCCGTTCGGCAGATAGCGAGCAGAAATTTTGTGTCACGTCGTGCACAATAACCCTAAAGGCACCAGGGTGGCGGTGCCACCGGCTTTTTATATATATATATATATATATATATATATATATATATATATATATATATATAAATATAGCTGCGAGCAGCGATGAAGGGCCAAAGCCGGCGGCACCGCCACCCCGGTGCCTTTAGGTAACTAAAGGCACCGGGGTTGCGGTGCCACCGGCTTGGGCCCGTAATCGCTGCTCGCAGCTATATTTTATTATTATTATTATTATTATTATTATTCTTATTATTTTTTTACTACCTTTTGGACACTTTTGGAGGCCTTAACATGCTCAAAAACTCCTGAAACTTTGCACACATGTCAGAACCCGTGGCCATCAGGGCCGGGCTGAAGATGGTACCCGGGCGTGGCAGGGGGGCTCGACAGCGCCCCCTGGAACGGGGTCCGAAAACATGGTCCATAACTCAAACACGCTTGCATGTAATAATATGAAACTCGGTACACATGTAGATCTCCTCGTTTCATATATACTTCACACTCTTACTTTTTACCCCAGCCCAACAGGAAGTGGGCTATTTAGGGTTGTTGGTAAAACACACGCAATGGAATGTGAAATACTCCTCCTAGAGAATTCAAACAAACGGCACGAAACTCGGTCAGCATGAAGTCAAGACATTGAGGATGAAAGTTTGCGAGGGGATTTTTGATATCTCGAGCGGTTTGGCCGTGGCGAGGAAACAAAATTATGGCGAGAAACGTGAAACAGGAAGTGTGTCATAACTACTGCATACATTAACTGATCTTGATGAAACTTCAACAGTGTGTTCGTTGTAAGAGCCCGATCACATGGATGTGACTATTGTGAGTCAAAGTTATAGCGCCACCAACTGGCAGCAGGAAGTGTGTCACTTCCTAAATGCTTTGAAATCACCCTCTTATTTTTACCCGATTTGCTTCAAACTTTATGTGTATAATGTAAACACACGGCAGATGTAGACCTGTGAAAGGATTATTGATATCTTAGATACTGTTGCCGTGGCAACACATCAAACTTTAATATTCTTGTTTGATGCTTTTGAGACTCTTAGCATGCTTGAAATTGCATGAAACTCGACAGACACAGGTATGCATATGGTTCAGATCAAGCCGGACAACTTTCTAATTAACTGTCATTAGCTCAGACCAAGAGGAAGTTAGATATTTTGGTTTGAATGTGGATGTTTCTGAGAATTTTCTCTCCCTCTCCCTCTGACAGAGAGAATGCACCCTGCCATTCGTGTGTGTCTGTGTCTGTGTCTGTGTGGGGAGGGGGGGAGGGGCTCTTTTAGTTTAAACACAAAATTATACATAGGGCCATACTGCCCTCTTGTGTCCAAAATTATATTTATATATACATTATACATATATTTGGTATGTGACTGAGGACCGAGAGCTTTTAAATACGGGACATTGATAATGGCCACGTGCAGAGCGCTCGAGGGAATTCCTATGGAAGTTCTGCTCGCTCATCGCCGTGGACGCGCACCGTTATGAATGCCCGGTCAGCCGTTAGTTTCATTTTAAAATTAGCGCCTTTTCTGGGGCCGATTGCTTGAATTGTGAGTTCAATAGCCTATTATTCTTCATGGAAACCACAACAACAAAAGAGTATAAAAGTTTGGTGTGAACGCAGCATAATGAACAAGCTGCGATCTCAAGATTGCAATGCTGGAGTGTGTGTGTGTGTGTGTGTGTGTGTGTGCGTGTGAGAGAGAGGCGCGGGCGAACTGTGTGTGTGTGTGTGTCTGTGTGGGGAGGGGCTCTTCGAGTGATAGTTATTATACAAAATTATACATAGGGCCATACTGCCCTCTTGTGTCCAAAATGATATTTATACATATATTTGGCAAGCATGTGACTGAGGACCGAGAGCTTTTAAATACGGACGTCCACACGGACATTGATAAGGGTTGCGCTTGCAGAGCGCTTGAGGGAATTCCTATGGAAGTAGGAATGAACTAAAAAACGTTCGCTCTGTTCTGCTCACTCGTCGCCATGGACGCGCACCGTTATGAATGCCAGTGCAGCCGCATACTTTTTAGTGTCACTTTAAAATTAGTGCAATAACGGGGCCGATTGCTTGAATTGTGAGTTCAATAGTCTATTATTTTTCACGGAAAACACAACAACAAAAGAGTACAATGATAGATTCGCTTAAATAGGGGCTTTTACATAAAATAGCCTATTCCGTCATCATCTTTTCAGTCAGCTCTTCACTCTCGTGATTAATGAAATTTGACTCCTGTTGCTGATATTTGCTGCAACTTTCGTTCCGCTCACAATTTAGTAAGCAAACACGCTTCAAATGTGTTTTTATTTTATTTTTGTGTATATATATGTGTGTGTCTATATATGTGTGTGTATATATATATATATATATATATATATATAGCTTATGTTTCAAATATGAGTTAATTAACAATCGTTGGAAAGAATGATACTTTTAATATCATTAAACCGTCATTAGGTGTCGCCAGGCGACCGTCTTAATGAGCGAGTCATTGATTCATTCGTTCAAACGATTCGTTCGAACGGCTGAGTCATTCATGAATGAGACAGATTATGGATTGGTCGTTGAATCTTTGAGTCAACCGATTCGTTCAAAATGCTGAATCATTCAGTAATGAGAATGCGTTGCTGTGAGATGCTCGATGGTTCTGCTGTGATCTTTGCTTAACTATTTTCGCTGCTGAAACAGAAAAAAAAGTCAATATTGCATCTAAAATGTAAGTGATTTGACGTGTGTGTGTGTGTGTGTGTGTGTGTGTGATTGTGTCTGTTACAGTGATTGTTTAACCCTTGTTAAAGTTTAGGCCTTGTCTTTTTGGATATATATCTTTTTATATAAAAAAAATAGCATACAACCCATGTATTTTAAATGTATTGTTTGCTTTAAATTACATTGAGATTTGTATGTTTGGTAATTGAACCTGAATAAATTATAAATGAATGTGCTATATTTCAGATCATATATTTGTTTTCCTTAAAATTTGAACTAACACTAACTCTATTCTCATCTGAATGATAGATTATTTATTTATGTATAAAATAAAAACACATTTGATTTTTCTTTTTTAATCAATGTAGAATGTGTAACTGAAAAAATAAACAGATTAGGGCTCTGATCGAGGACAATAAATGAAAACCAATGCAATATGATGAATGTCCAAAAGATTTTTTTTGCTTTTAAACTACGTGTGTGTGTGTGTGTGTGTGTGTGTGTGTGTGTGTGTGTGTGTAAGAGATTTCGGTTCGGTGACAGTTGTAGTTTACAGTTTGACAAAAGCACAATGTTGTGTTTTATTGTGATTGTACACAAATATAAGTAAACACTTTGCAGTTTGAATAATGTCCTGTATGAACAAAAGGACGGGGTATGTTTTTATGTCTACATTGTTCAATCATGCCTCACACACACACACACACACACACACACACACACACACCAACTATTTTTCTAATCAGATCAGGCAAGTAATATTCTGTCTTGGCACACTTCATATAACTTTCAAACTTGTGTACTTATTTCATGTGTCCATTAAGTCCATGAGACCGTAGGGTGTCTCATTTTTCATTTTAGGTTTCAGAAGGTTGCTCACGCATACTTTGTGGTTGATATGTGCCCTCAATGCACACTTTTGCAG
Source organism: Rhinichthys osculus (assembly GCA_029959095.1). Classification (NCBI taxonomy): domain Eukaryota; kingdom Metazoa; phylum Chordata; class Actinopteri; order Cypriniformes; family Leuciscidae; genus Rhinichthys; species Rhinichthys osculus. The sequence continues at coordinate 46,847,887 of JARWKJ010000005.1, forward strand.
AGCCCACACCAATGCAAGCTCTACAGCACACATCTTCTCAAAGGTCAAAGCGGAGTTACGATATTGCCCGTCATGCACAGTAACCCTAAAGGCACGGGGGTGGCGGTGCCACCGGCTTGTTTATATATATATATATATATATATATATATATATATATATATATAAATATAGCTGCGAGCAGCGATGAAGGGCCAAAGCCGGCGGCACCGCCACTCCGGTGCCTTTAGGTAACTAAAGGCACCGGGGTTGCGGTGCCACCGGCTTGGGCCCGTAATCGCTGCTCGCAGCTATATTTAGGGCCCAAGCCCAAAGGGCGAAGGCCCTATTGTTTTCCTTAGGACTATTAGGGCCCAAGCCCAAAGGGCGAAGGCCCTATTGTTTTCCTTAGGATTATTTATTATTATTATTATTATTTTTCTGCTACCTTTTGGACACTTTTGGAGGCCTTAACATGCTCAAAAACTCCTGAAACTTTGCACACATGTCAGAACCCGCGGCCATCAGGGCCGGGCTGAAGATGGTACCCGGGCGTGGCAGGGGGGCTCGACAGCGCCCCCTGGAACGGGGTCCGAAAACATGGTCCATAAATCAAACACGCTTGCATGTAATAATATGAAACTCAGTACACATGTAGATCTCCTCGTTTCATATATACTTCACACTCTTACTTTTTACCCCAGCCCAACAGGAAGTCGGCTATTTAGGGTTGTTGGTAAAACACACGCAATGGAATGTGAAATACTCCTCCTAGAGAATTCAAACAAACGGCACGAAACTCGGTCAGCATGAAGTCAAGACATTGAGGATGAAAGTTTGCGAGGGGATTTTTGATATCTCGAACGGTTTGGCCGTGGCGAGGAAACAAAATTATGGCGAGAAACGTGAAACAGGAAGTGTGTCATAACTACTGCATACATTAACTGATCTTGATGAAACTTCAACAGTGTGTTCGTTGTAAGAGCCCGATCACATGGATATGACTATTGTGAGTCAAAGTTATAGCGCCACCAACTGGCAGCAGGAAGTGTGTCACTTCCTAAATGCTTTTGACAAAAGGGGGGGGGTTAGTTTTATCTACAGTAATAAAACTCGATATGTATATTGTACTCTTCGAGCCGGACAACTTTCTAATTTACCGTAATTAGCTCGGATCAACAGAAAGTCAGATATTTTTGTCTGAATGTGGATTTTTGGCTAAATCAGCCTCTGATTTTTTACCCACTCCTCTTAAGTGGTTTATTCAATTCCCACCAAACTTTTTCAACATGATGAAAATACATTAAAGAAGCTAAATTGTGAATGGCTATTGAATATCTCAAATTGTTTTGCTATGGCGAGGGATTAAAGTCATGTCAAAAAAGTAAACACTAAAAGCCTCATATCTTCTAAAAAATTAATTATACACCATTTATTTCTAGATAAAATTACACAAATATCAGAACTAACCCCATTTTATTCTTGTTTTCAATTTAAGAATAATGTACAAGTTTAAAAACAGCCAGAATGTGCTATTAAGTTAAAAAATAAATACATCAAGTAATACAAAGTGCTATACTGCCCTCTTGTGTCCAAAATGATATCAACTCAGTACATAAAACTTTTTTATCAGGTATGGCTATTGTAATTAAATATAAATATATTAGGTATGTGGCTGTGAGGATCTTTTCCCACCGGTTAATCGACGTTAGACACCAGCGAGGCCTTTTAAATCGCTAATATAAAAGTGAAAGTAAAGTAAGGACGTCCGCACGGACATAGTGGTGGCGCTCGCAGTGCGCTCGAATGAATTTCTATGGAAGTGGAAATGAAAAAACGTTCGCTCTGTTCTGCTTGCTCGTCGCCATGGACGCGCACCGTTATGAATGCCAGTGCAGCCGCATACTTTTTAGTGTCACTTTAAAATTAGCACCATATCGGGGGCCGATTGTTTCCGGTTTTCAGGTAATACACAACAACAAATGAGTAAATGACAGATTCGCTTAAATAGGCGCTTTTACACAAAATATTCCATCATCATTTTTTTCAGTCAGCTCTTCACTCTCGTGATTAATGAATTTTGACTCCTGTTGCTGATCTTTGCTGCAACTTTCGTTCAGCTCACAATTTAGTAAGCAAACACGCTTCAAATGTGTTTTTATTTTATTTTTGTGTATACATATGTGTGTATATATATATATATATATATATATATATATATATATATATATATATATATATATATACATATATATATATATATATATATATATATATATATATATATATATATATATATATATATATAGCTTATGTTTCAAATATGAGTTAATTAAAGGTGCTCTAAGCGATGTCACGCGTTTTTTAGGCCAAAACATTTTTTGTCACATACAGCAAACATCTCCTCACTAACCGCTGGCTGCCTGTCCCCTGAACACACTGTAAAGAAACGCGATCTCTGTAGACAGCCCAGGCTCCACAAACAGCAACAAAAGCAAACTGCGGCGACCCGCTCCCCGAAACATAACAAACTGTTCCAGCCAATGACCGACAAGAAGGGTTTGGGGGCGGGGTTTGGGGGGTTAGTGTGCGGATGAGGAGGAGGGAGGGTCTAGCTAGCCTCCGTTTTGTTTGACAATAGTTCGAACGTCAACAAGAAGTGATGTCACCCAGGATCGCTTAGAGAACCTTTAACAATCGTTGGAAAGAATGATACTTTTAAACATATCACTAAACCGTCATTAGGTGTCGCCAGGCGACTGTCTTAATGAGCGAGTCATTGATTCATTCGTTCAAACGATTCGTTCGAACGGCTGAGTCATTCATGAATGAGACAGATTATGGATTGGTCGTTGAATCTTTGAGTCAACCGATTCGTTCAAAATGCTGAATCATTCAGTAATGAGAACGCGTTGCTGTGAGATCCTCGATGGTTCTGCTGTGATCTTTGTTTAACTATTTTCGCTGCTGAAATAGAAAAAAGTCAATATTGCATCTAAAATGTAAGTGATTTGACATGTGTGTGTGTGTGTGTGTGATTGTGTGTGTGATTGTGTCTGTTACAGTGATTGTTTAACCCTTGTTAAAGTTTAGGCCTTGTCTTTTTGGATATATATCTTTTTATATATAAAAAAATAGCATACAACCCTGAGAATTTTCTCTCCCTCTCTCTTCGTCTCTGTGTGTGAGGGATTTGTCTATTGCTTTTAATGGAGTTCAAGGTTTCAGGGGCTTTTGGGGCTCTTAACGTGCTCAAAAACTATTGAAACTTTGCACACAGGTCAGAGCCCACAGCCATCAGGGCCGGGCTGAAGCTGGTACCCGGGCGTGGCAGGGGGGCTCAACAGCGCCCCCTTGAACGGGGTCCAACAATTTGGTCCATATATCCAACACGCTTGCATGAATTAATATGAAACTTAGTACACATATAGATCTCATCGGGCCAAACATCTTTCCCCTGGTCAAGTTTTACGCCAGCCCAACAGGAAATCGGCTATTATGGGTTGTTTGGAAAACGCTTGCTGTGGAATTTGAAGTACTACTCCTAGGCAATTCATTCAATCATTGCCAAACTCGGTGTGCATGAAGTCAAGACATTAAGGATGCTAAATTGTGGACAGATTTTTGATATCTCGAACGGTTTGGCCACGGAGAGGAAATTAATTTTCATGACTAAAAAAGGACATATAAAGTGTGTTATAAGTTAGTTAGTTTTACCTACAGTTACAAAACTCAGCGTGTATATTCTTCTCCTCAAGCCGAACAACTTTCTAATTTAAAGTAATTAGCTCCGACCCTCAGAAAGTCAGATATTGTGGTTTGAATATGGTCATTTTCTCTCTCTCTCTGAGCCAATATGGCAAGCCGCTTTAACATTTAATCATTTTAACCTACTAGTCTCTATTTTCATGCTACTAGTACTTATTTTTTAGATACTAGTATCTATTCCATTAAGTACTAGTACTTATTCATTTGGGACTAGTGCTTATTCTTTAGTACTAGTGCCTATTCTTTAGATACTAGTGCTTATTCTTTAGATATTCTTTTGAATACGTATTAGTAGCTAATGAATAAGTACTGGTATCTATTTAATATGTACTAGTATCTAATGACTTAGTACTAGTATTTATTGAATAAATACTAGTATCTATTAATAGGTACTAGTATCTAAAAGGTCATTTTCTCTCTCTCTCTCTCTCTCTCTCTGAGCCAATATGGCAAGCCGTTTTAACATTTAATCATTTTAACCTACTAGTCTCTATTTTCATGCTACTAGTACTTATTTTTTAGATACTAGTATCTATTCCATTAAGTACTAGTACTTATTCATTAGCGACTAGTGCTTATTCTGTTTAGAATATTCAAAATGCTTATTCAATTTTTATGCTTATTTATATTTTCAGAGCAGAAAATCCGATTTTTCTGCTTATTCAATATTGCATATAAAATGTAAGTGACTTGACGTGTGTGTGTGTGTGTGTGTGTGTGTGTGTGTGTGTGAGAGAGAGAGAGAGAGAGAGAGAGAGAGAGAGAGAGAGAGAGAGAGAGAGAGAGAGAGAGAGAGAGATTGCGTCTGTTACAGTGACAAGAGTTTAACCCTTTAAGGCCTTGTCTTTTTGGATATATATCTTTTTTTATATAAAAAAAAGTGCATACAACCCTTATATTTTAAATGTATTGTTTGCTTTAAATTAAATTAAGATTGAATGTTTGGTAATTGAACCTAAATACATTTAAAATTAATGTGCTATATTTCAGATCAATATATTTGTTTTCCTTCATTTTAATCAACACTAACTTTATTCTCATCTGAATTATAAATAACTTATTTCTGTATAAAATAAAAAATCCCGAATAATCCAGACCAACCAGAGCGCAATATTTCTACAACATCATCAGTGCTGAAGCGGAACTACCAGAGCCGTTCGGCAGATAGCGAGCAGAAATTTTGTGTCACGTCGTGCACAATAACCCTAAAGGCACCAGGGTGGCGGTGCCACCGGCTTTTTATATATATATATATATATATATATATATATATATAAATATAGCTGCGAGCAGCGATGAAGGGCCAAAGCCGGCGGCACCGCCACCCCGGTGCCTTTAGGTAACTAAAGGCACCGGGGTTGCGGTGCCACCGGCTTGGGCCCGTAATCGCTGCTCGCAGCTATATTTTATTATTCTTCTTCTTCCGACTTATTATTTTTCTGCTACCTTTTGGACACTTTTGGAGGCCTTAACATGCTCAAAAACTCCTGAAACTTTGCACACATGTCAGAACCCGCGGCCATCAGGGCCGGGCTGAAGATGGTACCCGGGCGTGGCAGGGGGGCTCGACAGCGCCCCCTGGAACGGGGTCCGAAAACATGGTCCATAAATCAAACACGCTTGCATGTAATAATATGAAACTCGGTACACATGTAGATCTCCTCGTTTCATATATACTTCACACTCTTACTTTTTACCCCAGCCCAACAGGAAGTCGGCTATTTAGGGTTGTTGGTAAAACACACGCAATGGAATGTGAAATACTCCTCCTAGAGAATTCAAACAAACGGCACGAAACTCGGTCAGCATGAAGTCAAGACATTGAGGATGAAAGTTTGCGAGGGGATTTTTGATATCTCGAACGGTTTGGCCGTGGCGAGGAAACAAAATTATGGCGAGAAACGTGAAACAGGAAGTGTGTCATAACTACTGCATACATTAACTGATCTTGATGAAACTTCAGCAGTGTGTTCGTCGTAAGAGCCCGATCACATGGATGTGACTATTGTGAGTCAAAGTTATAGCGCCACCAACTGGCAGAAGGAAGTGTGTCACTTCCTAAATGCTTTGAAATCACCCTCTTATTTTTACCCGATTTGCTTCAAACTTCACTACTATAATGTAAACACACGGCAGATGTAGACCTGTGAATGGATTCTTGATATCTTAGATACTGTTGTCGTGGCAACGCATCAAACTTTAATATTCTTTTTTTATGCTTTTGAGACTCTTAGCATGCCTGAAATTGCTTAAAATTGCATGAAACTCGACAGACACATCTCATTTATTAGCCAGTAGACATGTGCAAAGTTTCAGAAACGGGCGTGTTGAGGGCTCAGTAGCGCCACCTTTTGTCAAAAGTGGGGGGATTAATTTTATCTACAGTAATAAAAATCGGTATGTGTATTGTTCTCCTCCAGCCAGACAAGTTTCTAATTTACACTCAATAGCTCCAACCAACAGGAAGTCAGATATTTTGGTTTGAAAATTGTCATTTTATGTCTCTCTCTCTCTCTGAGCCTACGTCTCTGTGTGTGTGTGTGTGTCTGTGAGTGTGGGGAGGGGGAGGGGGGCTAGATTAACCATTTGACTGCTGTGTGGTTTGGCCTGCATTAAAAAAGAAAATAAATGTCTTACGCCTTGTATTTTTTAAATAAGTTGTATTAATAAGTAAAGGCATATAACCAGTTGAATTGTAGTGCATTGAAAATAGTTTTATATAATTAGTTTATTAATTAAATTAACTTGGTCCATAAACTTCGTCAGAAAATTTGGTCCATAAATCAAACACACTTGCATGTAATATTATGAAACTCTGTACTCATATAGATCTCATCGGGCCAAACAACTTTAAGCCAGCCCAACAGGAAGTGGGCTATTTTTGTCTTAATGTGGATGTTTTGCAAAACCAGGCTCTACATTTTTACCCACTCCTCTTAAGTGGTTTATTTTATTCCCACCAAACTTTTTCAACATGATGAAAATACATTAAAGAAGCATAATTGTGAATATCTATTGAATATCTCTAATTGTTTTGCTATGGCGAGGGATTAAAGTCATGTAAAAAAAATAAACACTAAAAGCCTCATATCTTCTAAAAATTTAATTATACACCATTTATTTCTAGATAAAATTATACAAATATCAGAACTAAACCCATTTTATTCTTGTTTTGCAATTTAAGAATAATGTACAAGTTTAAAAACAGCCAGGATGCACTATTCAGTTAAAAAATAAATATATCAAATAATACATAGGGCTATACTGCCCTCTTGTGTTCAAAATCAGGTAGGCCTGTTGTATTTAAATATAGGTAGCTGCTATGTGACTCCGAGAATTTTTTCTCACCGGTTATTTGACGTGTAACACCGGGGGCTTTTATATCGCTAAGTTAAAAGTGAAAGTAAAGTAAGGACATTTATAGTGGTGGCGCTCGCAGTGCGCTCGAATGAATTTCTATGGAAGTAGAAATGAAAAAACGTTCGCTCTGTTTTGCTTGCTCGTCGCCATGGACGCGCACCGTAATGAATGCCACTGCAGCCGCATACTTTTTAGTGTCACTTTAAAATTAGTGCAATATCGGGGGCCAATTGCTTGAATTGTGAGTTCAATAGTCTATTATTTTTCACGGAAAACACAACAACAAAAGAGTACAATGATAGATTCGCTTAAATAGGCGCTTTTACATAAAATATAGCCTATTCCGTCATCATCTTTTCAGTCAGCTCTTCACTCTCGTGATTAATGAAATTTGACTCCTGTTGCTGATATTTGCTGCAACTTTCGTTCTGCTCACAATTTAGTAAGCAAACACGCTTCAAATGTGTTTTTATTTTATTTTTGTGTATATATGTGTGTGTATATATATATATATATATATATATATATATATATATATATAGCTTATGTTTCAAATATGAGTTAATTAACAATCGTTGGAAAGAATGATACTTTTAAACATATCACTAAGCCGTCATTAGGTGTCGCCAGGCGACCGTCTTAATGAGCGAGTCATTGATTCATTTGTTCGAACGATTCGTTCGAACGGCTGAGTCATTCATGAATGAGACAGATTATGGATTGGTCATTGAATCTTTGAGTCAACCGATTCGGTCAAAATGCTGAATCATTCAGTAATGAGAAAACACGTTGCTGTGAGATGCTCGATGGTTCTGCTGTGATCTTTGTTTAACTAGTTTCACTGCTGAAACAGAAAAAAGTCAATATTGCATATAAAATGTAAGTGATTTGACTTATGTGTGTGTCTGTGTCTGTGTGTGTGTGTGTGTGTGTGTATGATTGTGTCTGTTACTTTTTGGATATATATATTTTTATATAAAAAAAAATAGGCATACAACCCATATATTTTAAATGTATTGTTTGCTTTAAATTACATTAAGATTTGTATGTTTGGTAATTGAACCTGAATGAATTTTAAATGAATGTGCTATATTTCAGAGTTTTCCTTAAAATTTGACCTAACACTAACTTTATTCTCATCTGAATGATAGATTATTTATTTCTGTATAAAATAAAAAAGAGATTTTGGTTGGGTGACAGTTGTAGTTTACAGTTTGACAAAAGCACAATGTTGTGTTTTATTGCGATTGTTCACAAATATAAGTAAACACTTTGCAGTTTGAATAATGTCCTGTATGAACAAAAGGACGGAGTATGTTTTTATGTCTACATTGTTCAATCACGTTTCACACACACACTTTTTTTCTAATCAGATCAGGCAAGTAATATTCTGTCTTGGCACAATTGATTTAACTTTCATAACTTACTTATTTCATGTGTCCATTAAGTCCATGAGACCGTAGGGTGTCTCATTTTTCATTTTAGGTTTCAGAAGGTTGCTCACGCATATGATATGTGCCCTCAATGCACACTTTTGCAGAGCCCACACCAATGCAAGCTCTACAGTACACATCTTCTCAACAGTCAAAGCGGGGTTAAGTTATTGCCCGTCATGCACAGTAACCCTAAAGGCACCAGGGTGGCGGTGCCACCGGCTTGTTTATATATATATATATATATATATATATATATATATATATATATATATATATAAATATAAATATAGCTGCGAGCAGCGATGAAGGGCCAAAGCCGGTGGCACCGCCACTCCGGTGCCTTTAGGTAACTAAAGGCACCGGGGCTGCGGTGCCACCGGCTTGGGCCCGTAATCGCTGCTCGCAGCTATATTTTATTATTATTCTTCTTCTTCTTCCGACTTATTATTTTTCTGCTACCTTTTGGACACTTTTGGAGGCCTTAACATGCTCAAAAACTCCTGAAGCTTTGCACACATGTCAGAACCCGCGGCCATTAGGGCCGGGCTGAAGATGGTACCCGGGCGTGGCAGGGGGGCTCGACAGCGCCCCCTGGAACGGGGTCCGAAAACATGGTCCATAAATCAAACACGCTTGCATGTAATAATATGAAACTCGGTACACATGTAGATCTCCTCGTTTCATATATACTTCACACTCTTACTTTTTACCCCAGCCCAACAGGAAGTCGGCTATTTAGGGTTGTTGGTAAAACACACGCAATGGAATGTGAAATACTCCTCCTAGAGAATTCAAACAAACGGCACGAAACTCGGTCAGCATGAAGTCAAGACATTGAGGATGAAAGTTTGCGAGGGGATTTTTGATATCTCGAACGGTTTGGCCGTGGCGAGGAAACAAAATTATGGCGAGAAACGTGAAACAGGAAGTGTGTCATAACTACTGCATACATTAACTGATCTTGATGAAACTTCAGCAGTGTGTTCGTCGTAAGAGCCCGATCACATGGATGTGACTATTGTGAGTCAAAGTTATAGCGCCACTAACTGGCAGAAGGAAGTGTGTCACTTCCTAAATGCTTTGAAATCACCCTCTTATTTTTACCCGATTTGCTTCAAACTTCACTACTATAATGTAAACACACGGCAGATGTAGACCTGTGAATGGATTCTTGATATCTTAGATACTGTTGTCGTGGCAACGCATCAAACTTTAATATTCTTTTTTTATGCTTTTGAGACTCTTAGCATGCCTGAAATTGCTTAAAATTGCATGAAACTCGACAGACACATCTCATTTATTAGCCAGTAGACATGTGCAAAGTTTCAGAAACGGGCGTGTTGAGGGCTCAGTAGCGCCACCTTTTGTCAAAAGTGGGGGGATTAATTTTATCTACAGTAATAAAAATCGGTATGTGTATTGTTCTCCTCCAGCCAGACAAGTTTCTAATTTACACTCAATAGCTCCAACCAACAGGAAGTCAGATATTTTGGTTTGAAAATTGTCATTTTATGTCTCTCTCTCTCTCTGAGCCTACGTCTCTGTGTGTGTGTGTGTGTGTGTGTCTGTGAGTGTGGGGAGGGGGAGGGGGGCTAGATTAACCATTTGACTGCTGTGTGGTTTGGCCTGCATTAAAAAAGAAAATAAATGTCTTACGCCTTGTATTTTTTAAATAAGTTGTATTAATAAGTAAAGGCATATAACCAGTTGAATTGTAGTGCATTGAAAATAGTTTTATATAATTAGTTTATTAATTAAATTAACTTGGTCCATAAACTTCGTCAGAAAATTTGGTCCATAAATCAAACACACTTGCATGTAATATTATGAAACTCTGTACTCATATAGATCTCATCGGGCCAAACAACTTTAAGCCAGCCCAACAGGAAGTGGGCTATTTTTGTCTTAATGTGGATGTTTTGCAAAACCAGGCTCTACATTTTTACCCACTCCTCTTAAGTGGTTTATTTTATTCCCTCCAAACTTTTTCAACATGATGAAAATACATTAAAGAAGCATAATTGTGAATATCTATTGAATATCTCTAATTGTTTTGCTATGGCGAGGGATTAAAGTCATGTAAAAAAAATAAACACTAAAAGCCTCATATCTTCTAAAAATTTAATTATACACCATTTATTTCTAGATAAAATTATACAAATATCAGAACTAAACCCATTTTATTCTTGTTTTGCAATTTAAGAATAATGTACAAGTTTAAAAACAGCCAGGATGCACTATTCAGTTAAAAAATAAATATATCAAATAATACATAGGGCTATACTGCCCTCTTGTGTTCAAAATCAGGTAGGCCTGTTGTATTTAAATATAGGTAGCTGCTATGTGACTCCGAGAATTTTTTCTCACCGGTTATTTGACGTGTAACACCGGGGGCTTTTATATCGCTAAGTTAAAAGTGAAAGTAAAGTAAGGACATTTATAGTGGTGGCGCTCGCAGTGCGCTCGAATGAATTTCTATGGAAGTAGAAATGAAAAAACGTTCGCTCTGTTTTGCTTGCTCGTCGCCATGGACGCGCACCGTAATGAATGCCACTGCAGCCGCATACTTTTTAGTGTCACTTTAAAATTAGTGCAATATCGGGGGCCAATTGCTTGAATTGTGAGTTCAATAGTCTATTATTTTTCACGGAAAACACAACAACAAAAGAGTACAATGATAGATTCGCTTAAATAGGCGCTTTTACATAAAATATAGCCTATTCCGTCATCATCTTTTCAGTCAGCTCTTCACTCTCGTGATTAATGAAATTTGACTCCTGTTGCTGATATTTGCTGCAACTTTCGTTCTGCTCACAATTTAGTAAGCAAACACGCTTCAAATGTGTTTTTATTTTATTTTTGTGTATATATGTGTGTGTATATATATATATATATATATATATATATATATATATAGCTTATGTTTCAAATATGAGTTAATTAACAATCGTTGGAAAGAATGATACTTTTAAACATATCACTAAGCCGTCATTAGGTGTCGCCAGGCGACCGTCTTAATGAGCGAGTCATTGATTCATTTGTTCGAACGATTCGTTCGAACGGCTGAGTCATTCATGAATGAGACAGATTATGGATTGGTCATTGAATCTTTGAGTCAACCGATTCGGTCAAAATGCTGAATCATTCAGTAATGAGAAAACACGTTGCTGTGAGATGCTCGATGGTTCTGCTGTGATCTTTGTTTAACTAGTTTCACTGCTGAAACAGAAAAAAGTCAATATTGCATATAAAATGTAAGTGATTTGACTTATGTGTGTGTCTGTGTGTGTGTGTGTGTGTGTGTGTGTGTGTATGATTGTGTCTGTTACTTTTTGGATATATATATTTTTATATAAAAAAAAATAGGCATACAACCCATATATTTTAAATGTATTGTTTGCTTTAAATTACATTAAGATTTGTATGTTTGGTAATTGAACCTGAATGAATTTTAAATGAATGTGCTATATTTCAGAGTTTTCCTTAAAATTTGACCTAACACTAACTTTATTCTCATCTGAATGATAGATTATTTATTTCTGTATAAAATAAAAAAGAGATTTTGGTTGGGTGACAGTTGTAGTTTACAGTTTGACAAAAGCACAATGTTGTGTTTTATTGCGATTGTTCACAAATATAAGTAAACACTTTGCAGTTTGAATAATGTCCTGTATGAACAAAAGGACGGAGTATGTTTTTATGTCTACATTGTTCAATCACGTTTCACACACACACTTTTTTTCTAATCAGATCAGGCAAGTAATATTCTGTCTTGGCACAATTGATTTAACTTTCATAACTTACTTATTTCATGTGTCCATTAAGTCCATGAGACCCTAGGGTGTCTCATTTTTCATTTTAGGTTTCAGAAGGTTGCTCACGCATATGATATGTGCCCTCAATGCACACTTTTGCAGAGCCCACACCAATGCAAGCTCTACAGTACACATCTTCTCAACAGTCAAAGCGGGGTTAAGTTATTGCCCGTCATGCACAGTAACCCTAAAGGCACCAGGGTGGCGGTGCCACCGGCTTGTTTATATATATATATATATATATATATATATATATATATATAAATATAGCTGCGAGCAGCGATGAAGGGCCAAAGCCGGTGGCACCGCCACTCCGGTGCCTTTAGGTAACTAAAGGCACCGGGGCTGCGGTGCCACCGGCTTGGGCCCGTAATCGCTGCTCGCAGCTATATTTTATTATTATGATTCATTTATATGATTAATTTGAGCAAATAACTTTTTTTGATCACTTAAACAGTAGACTGGCACATGACTGGTTAATTTCTGGATAGACCCTGGCATTATATTTGTATGAGTAATTCATCAAATCCTCTATGAATGATTCTTACCCTTCTCTCTATTTGCCAACCAAATATTTCCCCGTGGTGGAGTGACTCCTCCCCTGACACTGACATGAAACAGCCTTCGTTTCTGTTAGCAGATCTTTGCACGACTCACACAAAGACTTCAAGAAGGTGAGGTGGACTCATTTTATAAAAAGTTAATATAGCAGATTTTTATTCATTTATTACTTTACTGTTAAACCACAATTATTAACATTAGAAGCATTGCAAACCTCGTTGTGAACAACATTTTTGTTTAAAACTATTTATATATTTGTTTATGTAATAATTGAACTGCATAACACCATTTTGAAAGTAAACGAGTATTTTAGAGTGAGAACATTGTTTTGCTTTATTACATTTTTAATTTCGGGTTATACATTTGAATCCATTACCAAGTAATATGAATGAGGAAAAAAATTTAACAATCTGGACTTGCTTGTTTTTACTTTTAAAAAATCTTGTCACTACAGATTAGATTAACCCTTCATCTCCCTCAACTCACTGTAAGAGTCTTGGAGGATCCTTGTGAAGTCTTTCTGCTTGTAGTTCAGTGTAAGTGATCATATATGTTTTGCCAAAACTTTTAATGTTATTTTATGGTCGTCTGGTTTTTACATGTGCAGGTTTTCTGTAATTGTGCATTTCCTTTTGAAAAAAAAAAAATCATTACAAACCTTTTCTCTAACTACAAGTGCACAATCGAATAAAACCGGTTCTATTGTTCAGAACAAAACAAAAAAGGTACAAAAGCTGTCACTGGGGCAGTATCCTTTCAAAAGGTACAATTTATATGCACCCTTTAGGAGTAAATGAGATATAAAAGTATAGTTTTGAAAGGGTACTGCCCCAGTGATAGCTTCTGTACAGTTTTTACTGAGAGTGAACATTTTGTTTTTCCAACAGGATCATGATGAGGACTCTGTATAATTTGTCTGATCTGAGAGAGTCCAGGTTCGGTCGGCCTCCTCCCAGACACGGTCTGAACTTGCTGTGGTGGTTTGCTCATGAATGTGTTCAGATTGATTTCAACAGATGTATGGTTGCACTCTGCAACCCTAAAAATGGCGCTTTTGGCTTTTGTCTATTCCATAATAAGGAAGGACTTCTTCCTTACTCTTATCTCCCGTACTATGAGGTGGGCAACCTGAAAAAGAGTGACTCACTGCCTGGTTATGTCACTGAGAAATACTCAGGATGGTCAGATGAAAGCAACACTGATCGCATCATTGTTTCCTTTGGCTCAGGGTGGAACAGGTTTCACAGCATGTATGTGACACGACACTCAGGTGTGCTGAACTTTGACCAGAATCACACTTACTGCATTAGCATTGATCTTCTGATGAAAATTAAAAGTTTGAACCGTGCAGAATTCCTCAAACAAACTATGAATGATCAAAATCCTTATCAGATGAATTTCCATCAACAATCAAACATGCACTCACAGTTTCCACATATGTCACTGCAGGGTCAAACGTCACACCAAACTTGGGATGACTATACATGCTGTGCTTTGCTTATTAGGGCCCAAGCCCAAAGGGCGAAGGCCCTATTGTTTTCCTTAGGATTATTAGGGCCCAAGCCCAAAGGGCGAAGGCCCTATTGTTTTCCTTAGGATTATTTATTATTCTTCTTCTTCTTCTTCCGACTTATTAGGGCCCAAGCCCAAAGGGCGAAGGCCCTATTGTTTTCCTTAGGATTATTTATTATTATTATTATTAGGGCCCAAGCCCAAAGGGCGAAGGCCCTATTGTTTTCCTTAGGATTATTTATTATTAGGGCCCAAGCCCAAAGGGCGAAGGCCCTATTGTTTTCCTTAGGATTATTTATTAGGGCCCAAGCCCAAAGGGCGAAGGCCCTATTGTTTTCCTTAGGATTATTTATTATTAGGGCCCAAGCCCAAAGGGCGAAGGCCCTATTGTTTTCCTTAGGATTATTTATTATTCTTCTTCCGACTTATTATTTTTCTGCTACCTTTTGGACACTTTTGGAGGCCTTAACATGCTCAAAAACTCCTGAAACTTTGCACACATGTCAGAACCCGCGGCCATCAGGGCCGGGCTGAAGATGGTACCCGGGCGTGGCAGGGGGGCTCGACAGCGCCCCCTGGAACGGGGTCCGAAAACATGGTCCATAAATCAAACACGCTTGCATGTAATAATATGAAACTCGGTACACATGTAGATCTCCTCGTTTCATATATACTTCACACTCTTACTTTTTACCCCAGCCCAACAGGAAGTCGGCTATTTAGGGTTGTTGGTAAAACACACGCAATGGAATGTGAAATACTCCTCCTAGAGAATTCAAACAAACGGCACGAAACTCGGTCAGCATGAAGTCAAGACATTGAGGATGAAAGTTTGCGAGGGGATTTTTGATATCTCGAACGGTTTGGCCGTGGCGAGGAAACAAAATTATGGCGAGAAACGTGAAACAGGAAGTGTGTCATAACTACTGCATACATTAACTGATCTTGATGAAACTTCAGCAGTGTGTTCGTCGTAAGAGCCCGATCACATGGATGTGACTATTGTGAGTCAAAGTTATAGCGCCACCAACTGGCAGAAGGAAGTGTGTCACTTCCTAAATGCTTTGAAATCACCCTCTTATTTTTACCCGATTTGCTTCAAACTTCACTACTATAATGTAAACACACGGCAGATGTAGACCTGTGAATGGATTCTTGATATCTTAGATACTGTTGTCGTGGCAACGCATCAAACTTTAATATTCTTTTTTTATGCTTTTGAGACTCTTAGCATGCCTGAAATTGCTTAAAATTGCATGAAACTCGACAGACACATCTCATTTATTAGCCAGTAGACATGTGCAAAGTTTCAGAAACGGGCGTGTTGAGGGCTCAGTAGCGCCACCTTTTGTCAAAAGTGGGGGGATTAATTTTATCTACAGTAATAAAAATCGGTATGTGTATTGTTCTCCTCCAGCCAGACAAGTTTCTAATTTACACTCAATAGCTCCAACCAACAGGAAGTCAGATATTTTGGTTTGAAAATTGTCATTTTATGTCTCTCTCTCTCTCTCTGAGCCTACGTCTCTGTGTGTGTGTGTGTGTGTGTGTCTGTGAGTGTGGGGAGGGGGAGGGGGGCTAGATTAACCATTTGACTGCTGTGTGGTTTGGCCTGCATTAAAAAAGAAAATAAATGTCTTACGCCTTGTATTTTTTAAATAAGTTGTATTAATAAGTAAAGGCATATAACCAGTTGAATTGTAGTGCATTGAAAATAGTTTTATATAATTAGTTTATTAATTAAATTAACTTGGTCCATAAACTTCGTCAGAAAATTTGGTCCATAAATCAAACACACTTGCATGTAATATTATGAAACTCTGTACTCATATAGATCTCATCGGGCCAAACAACTTTAAGCCAGCCCAACAGGAAGTGGGCTATTTTTGTCTTAATGTGGATGTTTTGCAAAACCAGGCTCTACATTTTTACCCACTCCTCTTAAGTGGTTTATTTTATTCCCACCAAACTTTTTTAACATGATGAAAATACATTAAAGAAGCATAATTGTGAATATCTATTGAATATCTCTAATTGTTTTGCTATGGCGAGGGATTAAAGTCATGTAAAAAAAATAAACACTAAAAGCCTCATATCTTCTAAAAATTTAATTATACACCATTTATTTCTAGATAAAATTATACAAAAATCAGAACTAAACCCATTTTATTCTTGTTTTGCAATTTAAGAATAATGTACAAGTTTAAAAACAGCCAGGATGCACTTTTCAGTTAAAAAATAAATATATCAAATAATACATAGGGCTATACTGCCCTCTTGTGTTCAAAATCAGGTAGGCCTGTTGTATTTAAATATAGGTAGCTGCTATGTGACTCCGAGAATTTTTTCTCACCGGTTATTTGACGTGTAACACCGGGGGCTTTTATATCGCTAAGTTAAAAGTGAAAGTAAAGTAAGGACATTTATAGTGGTGGCGCTCGCAGTGCGCTCGAATGAATTTCTATGGAAGTAGAAATGAAAAAACGTTCGCTCTGTTTTGCTTGCTCGTCGCCATGGACGCGCACCGTAATGAATGCCACTGCAGCCGCATACTTTTTAGTGTCACTTTAAAATTAGTGCAATATCGGGGGCCAATTGCTTGAATTGTGAGTTCAATAGTCTATTATTTTTCACGGAAAACACAACAACAAAAGAGTACAATGATAGATTCGCTTAAATAGGCGCTTTTACATAAAATATAGCCTATTCCGTCATCATCTTTTCAGTCAGCTCTTCACTCTCGTGATTAATGAAATTTGACTCCTGTTGCTGATATTTGCTGCAACTTTCGTTCTGCTCACAATTTAGTAAGCAAACACGCTTCAAATGTGTTTTTATTTTATTTTTGTGTATATATGTGTGTGTATATATATATATATATATATATATATATATATATATATATATAGCTTATGTTTCAAATATGAGTTAATTAACAATCGTTGGAAAGAATGATACTTTTAAACATATCACTAAGCCGTCATTAGGTGTCGCCAGGCGACCGTCTTAATGAGCGAGTCATTGATTCATTTGTTCGAACGATTCGTTCGAACGGCTGAGTCATTCATGAATGAGACAGATTATGGATTGGTCATTGAATCTTTGAGTCAACCGATTCGGTCAAAATGCTGAATCATTCAGTAATGAGAAAACACGTTGCTGTGAGATGCTCGATGGTTCTGCTGTGATCTTTGTTTAACTAGTTTCACTGCTGAAACAGAAAAAAGTCAATATTGCATATAAAATTTAAGTGATTTGACTTATGTGTGTGTCTGTGTCTGTGTGTGTGTGTGTGTGTGTGTGTGTGTGTGTATGATTGTGTCTGTTACTTTTTGGATATATATATTTTTATATAAAAAAAATAGGCATACAACCCATATATTTTAAATGTATTGTTTGCTTTAAATTACATTAAGATTTGTATGTTTGGTAATTGAACCTGAATGAATTTTAAATGAATGTGCTATATTTCAGAGTTTTCCTTAAAATTTGACCTAACACTAACTTTATTCTCATCTGAATGATAGATTATTTATTTCTGTATAAAATAAAAAAGAGATTTTGGTTGGGTGACAGTTGTAGTTTACAGTTTGACAAAAGCACAATGTTGTGTTTTATTGCGATTGTTCACAAATATAAGTAAACACTTTGCAGTTTGAATAATGTCCTGTATGAACAAAAGGACGGAGTATGTTTTTATGTCTACATTGTTCAATCACGTTTCACACACACACTTTTTTTCTAATCAGATCAGGCAAGTAATATTCTGTCTTGGCACAATTGATTTAACTTTCATAACTTACTTATTTCATGTGTCCATTAAGTCCATGAGACCGTAGGGTGTCTCATTTTTCATTTTAGGTTTCAGAAGGTTGCTCACGCATATGATATGTGCCCTCAATGCACACTTTTGCAGAGCCCACACCAATGCAAGCTCTACAGTACACATCTTCTCAACAGTCAAAGCGGGGTTAAGTTATTGCCCGTCATGCACAGTAACCCTAAAGGCACCAGGGTGGCGGTGCCACCGGCTTGTTTATATATATATATATATATATATATATATATATATATATATAAATATAAATATAGCTGCGAGCAGCGATGAAGGGCCAAAGCCGGTGGCACCGCCACTCCGGTGCCTTTAGGTAACTAAAGGCACCGGGGCTGCGGTGCCACCGGCTTGGGCCCGTAATCGCTGCTCGCAGCTATATTTCTTCTTCTTCTTCTTCCGACTTATTATTTTTCTGCTACCTTTTGGACACTTTTGGAGGCCTTAACATGCTCAAAAACTCCTGAAACTTTGCACACATGTCAGAACCCGCGGCCATCAGGGCCGGGCTGAAGATGGTACCCGGGCGTGGCAGGGGGGCTCGACAGCGCCCCCTGGAACGGGGTCCGAAAACATGGTCCATAAATCAAACACGCTTGCATGTAATAATATGAAACTCGGTACACATGTAGATCTCCTCGTTTCATATATACTTCACACTCTTACTTTTTACCCCAGCCCAACAGGAAGTCGGCTATTTAGGGTTGTTGGTAAAACACACGCAATGGAATGTGAAATACTCCTCCTAGAGAATTCAAACAAACGGCACGAAACTCGGTCAGCATGAAGTCAAGACATTGAGGATGAAAGTTTGCGAGGGGATTTTTGATATCTCGAACGGTTTGGCCGTGGCGAGGAAACAAAATTATGGCGAGAAACGTGAAACAGGAAGTGTGTCATAACTACTGCATACATTAACTGATCTTGATGAAACTTCAGCAGTGTGTTCGTCGTAAGAGCCCGATCACATGGATGTGACTATTGTGAGTCAAAGTTATAGCGCCACCAACTGGCAGAAGGAAGTGTGTCACTTCCTAAATGCTTTGAAATCACCCTCTTATTTTTACCCGATTTGCTTCAAACTTCACTACTATAATGTAAACACACGGCAGATGTAGACCTGTGAATGGATTCTTGATATCTTAGATACTGTTGTCGTGGCAACGCATCAAACTTTAATATTCTTTTTTTATGCTTTTGAGACTCTTAGCATGCCTGAAATTGCTTAAAATTGCATGAAACTCGACAGACACATCTCATTTATTAGCCAGTAGACATGTGCAAAGTTTCAGAAACGGGCGTGTTGAGGGCTCAGTAGCGCCACCTTTTGTCAAAAGTGGGGGGATTAATTTTATCTACAGTAATAAAAATCGGTATGTGTATTGTTCTCCTCCAGCCAGACAAGTTTCTAATTTACACTCAATAGCTCCAACCAACAGGAAGTCAGATATTTTGGTTTGAAAATTGTCATTTTATGTCTCTCTCTCTCTCTGAGCCTACGTCTCTGTGTGTGTGTGTGTGTGTCTGTGAGTGTGGGGAGGGGGAGGGGGGCTAGATTAACCATTTGACTGCTGTGTGGTTTGGCCTGCATTAAAAAAGAAAATAAATGTCTTACGCCTTGTATTTTTTAAATAAGTTGTATTAATAAGTAAAGGCATATAACCAGTTGAATTGTAGTGCATTGAAAATAGTTTTATATAATTAGTTTATTAATTAAATTAACTTGGTCCATAAACTTCGTCAGAAAATTTGGTCCATAAATCAAACACACTTGCATGTAATATTATGAAACTCTGTACTCATATAGATCTCATCGGGCCAAACAACTTTAAGCCAGCCCAACAGGAACTGGGCTATTTTTGTCTTAATGTGGATGTTTTGCAAAACCAGGCTCTACATTTTTACCCACTCCTCTTAAGTGGTTTATTTTATTCCCACCAAACTTTTTCAACATGATGAAAATACATTAAAGAAGCATAATTGTGAATATCTATTGAATATCTCTAATTGTTTTGCTATGGCGAGGGATTAAAGTCATGTAAAAAAAATAAACACTAAAAGCCTCATATCTTCTAAAAATTTAATTATACACCATTTATTTCTAGATAAAATTATACAAATATCAGAACTAAACCCATTTTATTCTTGTTTTGCAATTTAAGAATAATGTACAAGTTTAAAAACAGCCAGGATGCACTATTCAGTTAAAAAATAAATATATCAAATAATACATAGGGCTATACTGCCCTCTTGTGTTCAAAATCAGGTAGGCCTGTTGTATTTAAATATAGGTAGCTGCTATGTGACTCCGAGAATTTTTTCTCACCGGTTATTTGACGTGTAACACCGGGGGCTTTTATATCGCTAAGTTAAAAGTGAAAGTAAAGTAAGGACATTTATAGTGGTGGCGCTCGCAGTGCGCTCGAATGAATTTCTATGGAAGTAGAAATGAAAAAACGTTCGCTCTGTTTTGCTTGCTCGTCGCCATGGACGCGCACCGTAATGAATGCCACTGCAGCCGCATACTTTTTAGTGTCACTTTAAAATTAGTGCAATATCGGGGGCCAATTGCTTGAATTGTGAGTTCAATAGTCTATTATTTTTCACGGAAAACACAACAACAAAAGAGTACAATGATAGATTCGCTTAAATAGGCGCTTTTACATAAAATATAGCCTATTCCGTCATCATCTTTTCAGTCAGCTCTTCACTCTCGTGATTAATGAAATTTGACTCCTGTTGCTGATATTTGCTGCAACTTTCGTTCTGCTCACAATTTAGTAAGCAAACACGCTTCAAATGTGTTTTTATTTTATTTTTGTGTATATATGTGTGTGTATATATATATATATATATATATATATATAGCTTATGTTTCAAATATGAGTTAATTAACAATCGTTGGAAAGAATGATACTTTTAAACATATCACTAAGCCGTCATTAGGTGTCGCCAGGCGACCGTCTTAATGAGCGAGTCATTGATTCATTTGTTCGAACGATTCGTTCGAACGGCTGAGTCATTCATGAATGAGACAGATTATGGATTGGTCATTGAATCTTTGAGTCAACCGATTCGGTCAAAATGCTGAATCATTCAGTAATGAGAAAACACGTTGCTGTGAGATGCTCGATGGTTCTGCTGTGATCTTTGTTTAACTAGTTTCACTGCTGAAACAGAAAAAAGTCAATATTGCATATAAAATGTAAGTGATTTGACTTATGTGTGTGTCTGTGTCTGTGTGTGTGTGTGTGTGTGTGTGTGTGTGTGTGTGTGTGTGTATGATTGTGTCTGTTACTTTTTGGATATATATATTTTTATATAAAAAAAAATAGGCATACAACCCATATATTTTAAATGTATTGTTTGCTTTAAATTACATTAAGATTTGTATGTTTGGTAATTGAACCTGAATGAATTTTAAATGAATGTGCTATATTTCAGAGTTTTCCTTAAAATTTGACCTAACACTAACTTTATTCTCATCTGAATGATAGATTATTTATTTCTGTATAAAATAAAAAAGAGATTTTGGTTGGGTGACAGTTGTAGTTTACAGTTTGACAAAAGCACAATGTTGTGTTTTATTGCGATTGTTCACAAATATAAGTAAACACTTTGCAGTTTGAATAATGTCCTGTATGAACAAAAGGACGGAGTATGTTTTTATGTCTACATTGTTCAATCACGTTTCACACACACACTTTTTTTCTAATCAGATCAGGCAAGTAATATTCTGTCTTGGCACAATTGATTTAACTTTCATAACTTACTTATTTCATGTGTCCATTAAGTCCATGAGACCGTAGGGTGTCTCATTTTTCATTTTAGGTTTCAGAAGGTTGCTCACGCATATGATATGTGCCCTCAATGCACACTTTTGCAGAGCCCACACCAATGCAAGCTCTACAGTACACATCTTCTCAACAGTCAAAGCGGGGTTAAGTTATTGCCCGTCATGCACAGTAACCCTAAAGGCACCAGGGTGGCGGTGCCACCGGCTTGTTTATATATATATATATATATATATATATATATATAAATATAAATATAGCTGCGAGCAGCGATGAAGGGCCAAAGCCGGTGGCACCGCCACTCCGGTGCCTTTAGGTAACTAAAGGCACCGGGGCTGCGGTGCCACCGGCTTGGGCCCGTAATCGCTGCTCGCAGCTATATTTATTATTATTTTTCTGCTACCTTTTGGACACTTTTGGAGGCCTTAACATGCTCAAAAACTCCTGAAACTTTGCACACATGTCAGAACCCGCGGCCATCAGGGCCGGGCTGAAGATGGTACCCGGGCGTGGCAGGGGGGCTCGACAGCGCCCCCTGGAACGGGGTCCGAAAACATGGTCCATAAATCAAACACGCTTGCATGTAATAATATGAAACTCAGTACACATGTAGATCTCCTCGTTTCATATATACTTCACACTCTTACTTTTTACCCCAGCCCAACAGGAAGTCGGCTATTTAGGGTTGTTGGTAAAACACACGCAATGGAATGTGAAATACTCCTCCTAGAGAATTCAAACAAACGGCACGAAACTCGGTCAGCATGAAGTCAAGACATTGAGGATGAAAGTTTGCGAGGGGATTTTTGATATCTCGAACGGTTTGGCCGTGGCGAGGAAACAAAATTATGGCGAGAAACGTGAAACAGGAAGTGTGTCATAACTACTGCATACATTAACTGATCTTGATGAAACTTCAACAGTGTGTTCGTTGTAAGAGCCCGATCACATGGATATGACTATTGTGAGTCAAAGTTATAGCGCCACCAACTGGCAGCAGGAAGTGTGTCACTTCCTAAATGCTTTTGACAAAAGTGGGGGGGTTAGTTTTATCTACAGTAATAAAACTCGATATGTATATTGTACTCTTCGAGCCGGACAACTTTCTAATTTACCGTAATTAGCTCGGATCAACAGAAAGTCAGATATTTTTGTCTGAATGTGGATTTTTGGCTAAATCAGCCTCTGATTTTTTACCCACTCCTCTTAAGTGGTTTATTCAATTCCCACCAAACTTTTTCAACATGATGAAAATACATTAAAGAAGCTAAATTGTGAATGGCTATTGAATATCTCAAATTGTTTTGCTATGGCGAGGGATTAAAGTCATGTCAAAAAAGTAAACACTAAAAGCCTCATATCTTCTAAAAAATTAATTATACACCATTTATTTCTAGATAAAATTACACAAATATCAGAACTAACCCCATTTTATTCTTGTTTTCAATTTAAGAATAATGTACAAGTTTAAAAACAGCCAGAATGTGCTATTAAGTTAAAAAATAAATACATCAAGTAATACAGAGGGCTATACTGCCCTCTTGTGTCCAAAATGATATCAACTCAGTACATAAAACTTTTTTATCAGGTATGGCTATTGTAATTAAATATAAATATATTAGGTATGTGGCTGTGAGGATCTTTTCCCACCGGTTAATCGACGTTAGACACCAATCGCTAAAATCGCTAATATAAAAGTGAAAGTAAAGTAAGGACGTCCGCACGGACATAGTGGTGGCGCTCGCAGTGCGCTCGAATGAATTTCTATGGAAGTGGAAATGAAAAAACGTTCGCTCTGTTCTGCTTGCTCGTCGCCATGGACGCGCACCGTTATGAATGCCAGTGCAGCCGCATACTTTTTAGTGTCACTTTAAAATTAGCACCATATCGGGGGCCGATTGTTTCCGGTTTTCAGGGAATACACAACAACAAATGAGTAAATGACAGATTCGCTTAAATAGGCGCTTTTACACAAAATATTCCATCATCATTTTTTTCAGTCAGCTCTTCACTCTCGTGATTAATGAATTTTGACTCCTGTTGCTGATCTTTGCTGCAACTTTCGTTCAGCTCACAATTTAGTAAGCAAACACGCTTCAAATGTGTTTTTATTTTATTTTTGTGTATACATATGTGTGTATATATATATATATATATATATAGCTTATGTTTCAAATATGAGTTAATTAAAGGTGCTCTAAGCGATGTCACGCGTTTTTTAGGCCAAAACATTTTTTGTCACATACAGCAAACATCTCCTCACTATCCGCTGGCTGCCTGTCCCCTGAACACACTGTAAAGAAACGCGATCTCTGTAGACAGCCCAGGCTCCACAAACAGCAACAAAAGCAAACTGCGGCGACCCGCTCCCCGAAACATAACAAACTGTTCCAGCCAATGACCGACAAGAAGGGTTTGGGGGCGGGGTTTGGGGGGTTAGTGTGCGGATGAGGAGGAGGGAGGGTCTAGCTAGCCTCCGTTTTGTTTGACAATAGTTCGAACGTCAACAAGAAGTGATGTCACCCAGGATCGCTTAGAGAACCTTTAACAATCGTTGGAAAGAATGATACTTTTAAACATTACTAAATGCATCACTAAACCGTCATTAGGTGTCGCCAGGCGACCGTCTTAATGAGCGAGTCATTGATTCATTCGTTCAAACGATTCGTTCGAACGGCTGAGTCATTCATGAATGAGACAGATTATGGATTGGTCGTTGAATCTTTGAGTCAACCGATTCGTTCAAAATGCTGAATCATTCAGTAATGAGAACGCGTTGCTGTGAGATCCTCGATGGTTCTGCTGTGATCTTTGTTTAACTATTTTCGCTGCTGAAATAGAAAAAAGTCAATATTGCATCTAAAATGTAAGTGATTTGACGTGTGTGTGTGTGTGTGTGTGATTGTGTGTGTGATTGTGTCTGTTACAGTGATTGTTTAACCCTTGTTAAAGTTTAGGCCTTGTCTTTTTGGATATATATCTTTTTATATATAAAAAAATAGCATACAACCCTGAGAATTTTCTCTCCCTCTCTCTTCGTCTCTGTGTGTGAGGGATTTGTCTATTGCTTTTAATGGAGTTCAAGGTTTCAGGGGCTTTTGGGGCTCTTAACGTGCTCAAAAACTATTGAAACTTTGCACACAGGTCAGAGCCCACAGCCATCAGGGCCGGGCTGAAGCTGGTACCCGGGCGTGGCAGGGGGGCTCAACAGCGCCCCCTTGAACGGGGTCCAACAATTTGGTCCATATATCCAACACGCTTGCATGAATTAATATGAAACTTAGTACACATATAGATCTCATCGGGCCGAACATCTTTCCCCTGGTCAAGTTTTACGCCAGCCCAACAGGAAATCGGCTATTATGGGTTGTTTGGAAAACGCTTGCTGTGGAATTTGAAGTACTACTCCTAGGCAATTCATTCAATCATTGCCAAACTCGGTGTGCATGAAGTCAAGACATTAAGGATGCTAAATTGTGGACAGATTTTTGATATCTCGAACGGTTTGGCCACGGAGAGGAAATTAATTTTCATGACTAAAAAAGGACATATAAAGTGTGTTATAAGTTAGTTAGTTTTACCTACAGTTACAAAACTCAGCGTGTATATTCTTCTCCTCAAGCCGAACAACTTTCTAATTTAAAGTAATTAGCTCCGACCCTCAGAAAGTCAGATATTGTGGTTTGAATATGGTCATTTTCTCTCTCTCTCTGAGCCAATATGGCAAGCCGCTTTAACATTTAATCATTTTAACCTACTAGTCTCTATTTTCATGCTACTAGTACTTATTTTTTAGATACTAGTATCTATTCCATTAAGTACTAGTACTTATTCATTTGGGACTAGTGCTTATTCTTTAGTACTAGTGCCTATTCTTTAGATACTAGTGCTTATTCTTTAGATATTCTTTTGAATACGTATTAGTAGCTAATGAATAAGTACTGGTATCTATTTAATATGTACTAGTATCTAATGACTTAGTACTAGTATTTATTGAATAAATACTAGTATCTATTAATAGGTACTAGTATCTAAAAGGTCATTTTCTCTCTCTCTCTCTCTCTCTCTCTCTCTCTGAGCCAATATGGCAAGCCGTTTTAACATTTAATCATTTTAACCTACTAGTCTCTATTTTCATGCTACTAGTACTTATTTTTTAGATACTAGTATCTATTCCATTAAGTACTAGTACTTATTCATTAGCGACTAGTGCTTATTCTGTTTAGAATATTCAAAATGCTTATTCAATTTTTATGCTTATTTATATTTTCAGAGCAGAAAATCCGATTTTTCTGCTTATTCAATATTGCATATAAAATGTAAGTGACTTGACGTGTGTGTGTGTGTGTGTGTGTGTGTGTGTGTGTG
This sequence comes from Rhinichthys osculus, assembly GCA_029959095.1. NCBI lineage: Eukaryota > Metazoa > Chordata > Actinopteri > Cypriniformes > Leuciscidae > Rhinichthys > Rhinichthys osculus. The sequence goes on from JARWKJ010000005.1 coordinate 46,874,310, forward strand.
TGTGTGTGTGTGTGTGAGAGAGAGAGAGAGAGAGAGAGAGAGAGAGAGAGAGAGAGAGAGAGAGAGAGAGAGAGAGAGAGAGAGAGAGAGAGAGAGAGAGAGAGAGAGAGAGAGAGAGAGAGAGAGAGAGAGAGAGAGAGAGAGAGAGAGATTGCGTCTGTTACAGTGACAAGAGTTTAACCCTTTAAGGCCTTGTCTTTTTGGATATATATCTTTTTTTATATAAAAAAAGTGCATACAACCCTTATATTTTAAATGTATTGTTTGCTTTAAATTAAATTAAGATTGAATGTTTGGTAATTGAACCTAAATACATTTAAAATTAATGTGCTATATTTCAGATCAATATATTTGTTTTCCTTCATTTTAATCAACACTAACTTTATTCTCATCTGAATTATAAATAACTTATTTCTGTATAAAATAAAAAATCCCGAATAATCCAGACCAACCAGAGCGCAATATTTCTACAACATCATCAGTGCTGAAGCGGAACTACCAGAGCCGTTCGGCAGATAGCGAGCAGAAATTTTGTGTCACGTCGTGCACAATAACCCTAAAGGCACCAGGGTGGCGGTGCCACCGGCTTTTTATATATATATATATATATATATATATATATATATATATATATATATATATATATATATATATATATATATAAATATAGCTGCGAGCAGCGATGAAGGGCCAAAGCCGGCGGCACCGCCACCCCGGTGCCTTTAGGTAACTAAAGGCACCGGGGTTGCGGTGCCACCGGCTTGGGCCCGTAATCGCTGCTCGCAGCTATATTTATATTTATTATTATTATTCTTATTATTTTTCTGCTACCTTTTGGACACTTTTGGAGGCCTTAACATGCTCAAAAACTCCTGAAACTTTGCACACATGTCAGAACCCGCGGCCATCAGGGCCGGGCTGAAGATGGTACCCGGGCGTGGCAGGGGGGCTCGACAGCGCCCCCTGGAACGGGGTCCGAAAACATGGTCCATAAATCAAACACGCTTGCATGTAATAATATGAAACTCGGTACACATGTAGATCTCCTCGTTTCATATATACTTCACACTCTTACTTTTTACCCCAGCCCAACAGGAAGTCGGCTATTTAGGGTTGTTGGTAAAACACACGCAATGGAATGTGAAATACTCCTCCTAGAGAATTCAAACAAACGGCACGAAACTCGGTCAGCATGAAGTCAAGACATTGAGGATGAAAGTTTGCGAGGGGATTTTTGATATCTCGAACGGTTTGGCCGTGGCGAGGAAACAAAATTATGGCGAGAAACGTGAAACAGGAAGTGTGTCATAACTACTGCATACATTAACTGATCTTGATGAAACTTCAGCAGTGTGTTCGTCGTAAGAGCCCGATCACATGGATGTGACTATTGTGAGTCAAAGTTATAGCGCCACCAACTGGCAGAAGGAAGTGTGTCACTTCCTAAATGCTTTGAAATCACCCTCTTATTTTTACCCGATTTGCTTCAAACTTCACTACTATAATGTAAACACACGGCAGATGTAGACCTGTGAATGGATTCTTGATATCTTAGATACTGTTGTCGTGGCAACGCATCAAACTTTAATATTCTTTTTTTATGCTTTTGAGACTCTTAGCATGCCTGAAATTGCTTAAAATTGCATGAAACTCGACAGACACATCTCATTTATTAGCCAGTAGACATGTGCAAAGTTTCAGAAACGGGCGTGTTGAGGGCTCAGTAGCGCCACCTTTTGTCAAAAGTGGGGGGATTAATTTTATCTACAGTAATAAAAATCGGTATGTGTATTGTTCTCCTCCAGCCAGACAAGTTTCTAATTTACACTCAATAGCTCCAACCAACAGGAAGTCAGATATTTTGGTTTGAAAATTGTCATTTTATGTCTCTCTCTCTCTCTGAGCCTACGTCTCTGTGTGTGTGTGTGTGTCTGTGAGTGTGGGGAGGGGGAGGGGGGCTAGATTAACCATTTGACTGCTGTGTGGTTTGGCCTGCATTAAAAAAGAAAATAAATGGCTTACGCCTTGTATTTTTTAAATAAGTTGTATTAATAAGTAAAGGCATATAACCAGTTGAATTGTAGTGCATTGAAAATAGTTTTATATAATTAGTTTATTAATTAAATTAACTTGGTCCATAAACTTCGTCAGAAAATTTGGTCCATAAATCAAACACACTTGCATGTAATATTATGAAACTCTGTACTCATATAGATCTCATCGGGCCAAACAACTTTAAGCCAGCCCAACAGGAAGTGGGCTATTTTTGTCTTAATGTGGATGTTTTGCAAAACCAGGCTCTACATTTTTACCCACTCCTCTTAAGTGGTTTATTTTATTCCCACCAAACTTTTTCAACATGATGAAAATACATTAAAGAAGCATAATTGTGAATATCTATTGAATATCTCTAATTGTTTTGCTATGGCGAGGGATTAAAGTCATGTAAAAAAAATAAACACTAAAAGCCTCATATCTTCTAAAAATTTAATTATACACCATTTATTTCTAGATAAAATTATACAAATATCAGAACTAAACCCATTTTATTCTTGTTTTGCAATTTAAGAATAATGTACAAGTTTAAAAACAGCCAGGATGCACTATTCAGTTAAAAAATAAATATATCAAATAATACATAGGGCTATACTGCCCTCTTGTGTTCAAAATCAGGTAGGCCTGTTGTATTTAAATATAGGTAGCTGCTATGTGACTCCGAGAATTTTTTCTCACCGGTTATTTGACGTGTAACACCGGGGGCTTTTATATCGCTAAGTTAAAAGTGAAAGTAAAGTAAGGACATTTATAGTGGTGGCGCTCGCAGTGCGCTCGAATGAATTTCTATGGAAGTAGAAATGAAAAAACGTTCGCTCTGTTTGCTTGAATTGTGAGTTCAATAGCCTATTATTCTTCATGGAAACCACAACAACAAAAGAGTATAAAAGTTTGGTGTGAACGCAGCATAATGAACAAGCTGCGATCTCAAGATTGCAATGCTGGAGTGTGTGTGTGTGTGTGTGTGTGTGTGCGTGTGAGAGAGAGGCGCGGGCGAACTGTGTGTGTGTGTGTGTCTGTGTGGGGAGGGGCTCTTCGAGTGATAGTTATTATACAAAATTATACATAGGGCCATACTGCCCTCTTGTGTCCAAAATGATATTTATACATATATTTGGCAAGCATGTGACTGAGGACCGAGAGCTTTTAAATACGGACGTCCACACGGACATTGATAAGGGTTGCGCTTGCAGAGCGCTTGAGGGAATTCCTATGGAAGTAGGAATGAACTAAAAAACGTTCGCTCTGTTCTGCTCGCTCGTCGCCATGGACGCGCACCGTTATGAATGCCAGTGCAGCCGCATACTTTTTAGTGTCACTTTAAAATTAGTGCAATAACGGGGCCGATTGCTTGAATTGTGAGTTCAATAGTCTATTATTTTTCACGGAAAACACAACAACAAAAGAGTACAATGATAGATTCGCTTAAATAGGGGCTTTTACATAAAATAGCCTATTCCGTCATCATCTTTTCAGTCAGCTCTTCACTCTCGTGATTAATGAAATTTGACTCCTGTTGCTGATATTTGCTGCAACTTTCGTTCCGCTCACAATTTAGTAAGCAAACACGCTTCAAATGTGTTTTTATTTTATTTTTGTGTATATATATATGTGTGTGTATATATATGTGTGTATATATATATATATATATATATATATATATATAGCTTATGTTTCAAATATGAGTTAATTAACAATCGTTGGAAAGAATGATACTTTTAATATCACTAAACCGTCATTAGGTGCCGCCAGGCGACCGTCTTAATGAGCGAGTCATTGATTCATTCGTTCAAACGATTCGTTCGAACGGCTGAGTCATTCATGAATGAGACAGATTATGGATTGGTCGTTGAATCTTTGAGTCAACCGATTCGTTCAAAATGCTGAATCATTCAGTAATGAGAACGCGTTGCTGTGAGATGCTCGATGGTTCTGCTGTGATCTTTGTTTAACTATTTTCGCTGCTGAAACAGAAAAAAAAGTCAATATTGCATCTAAAATTTAAGTGATTTGACGTGTGTGTGTGTGTGTGTGTGTGTGATTGTGTCTGTTACAGTGATTGTTTAACCCTTGTTAAAGTTTAGGCCTTGTCTTTTTGGATATATATCTTTTTATATAAAAAAAAAATAGCATACAACCCATGTATTTTAAATGTATTGTTTGCTTTAAATTACATTGAGATTTGTATGTTTGGTAATTGAACCTGAATGAATTATAAATGAATGTGCTATATTTCAGATCATATATTTGTTTTCCTTAAAATTTGAACTAACACTAACTTTATTCTCATCTGAATGATAGATTATTTATTTATGTATAAAATAAAAACACATTTGATTTTTCTTTTTTAATCAATGTAGAATGTGTAACTGAAAAAATAAACAGATTAGGGCTCTGATCGAGGACAATAAATGAAAACCAATGCAATATGATGAATGTCCAAAAGATTTTTTTTGCTTTTAAACTATGTGTGTGTGTGTGTGTGTGTGTGTGTGTGTGTGTGTGTGTGTGTGTGTGTGTGTGTGTGTGTGTAAGAGATTTCGGTTGGGTGACAGTTGTAGTTTACAGTTTGACAAAAGCACAATGTTGTGTTTTATTGTGATTGTACACAAATATAAGTAAACACTTTGCAGTTTGAATAATGTCCTGTATGAACAAAAGGACGGAGTATGTTTTTATGTCTACATTGTTCAATCACGCCTCACACACACACACACACACACACACACACACACACACACACACACACACACACACACACACACACACACACACACACACACACACACACACCAACTATTTTTCTAATCAGATCAGGCAAGTAATATTCTGTCTTGGCACACTTCATATAACTTTCAAACTTGTGTACTTATTTCATGTGTGCATTAAGTCCATGAGACCGTAGGGTGTCTCATTTTTCATTTTAGGTTTCAGAAGGTTGCTCACGCATACTTTGTGGTTGATATGTGCCCTCAATGCACACTTTTGCAGAGCCCACACCAATGCAAGCTCTACAGCACACATCTTCTCAAAGGTCAAAGCGGAGTTACGATATTGCCCGTCATGCACAGTAAACCTAAAGGCACCGGGGTGGCGGTGCCACCGGCTTGTTTATATATATATATATATATATATATATATATATATATATGTATATATAAATATAGCTGCGAGCAGCGATGAAGGGCCAAAGCCGGCGGCACCGCCACTCCGGTGCCTTTAGGTAACTAAAGGCACCGGGGTTGCGGTGCCACCGGCTTGGGCCCGTAATCGCTGCTCGCAGCTATATTTATTATTATTTTTCTGCTACCTTTTGGACACTTTTGGAGGCCTTAACATGCTCAAAAACTCCTGAAACTTTGCACACATGTCAGAACCCGCGGCCATCAGGGCCGGGCTGAAGATGGTACCCGGGCGTGGCAGGGGGGCTCGACAGCGCCCCCTGGAACGGGGTCCGAAAACATGGTCCATAAATCAAACACGCTTGCATGTAATAATATGAAACTCAGTACACATGTAGATCTCCTCGTTTCATATATACTTCACACTCTTACTTTTTACCCCAGCCCAACAGGAAGTCGGCTATTTAGGGTTGTTGGTAAAACACACGCAATGGAATGTGAAATACTCCTCCTAGAGAATTCAAACAAACGGCACGAAACTCGGTCAGCATGAAGTCAAGACATTGAGGATGAAAGTTTGCGAGGGGATTTTTGATATCTCGAACGGTTTGGCCGTGGCGAGGAAACAAAATTATGGCGAGAAACGTGAAACAGGAAGTGTGTCATAACTACTGCATACATTAACTGATCTTGATGAAACTTCAACAGTGTGTTCGTTGTAAGAGCCCGATCACATGGATATGACTATTGTGAGTCAAAGTTATAGCGCCACCAACTGGCAGCAGGAAGTGTGTCACTTCCTAAATGCTTTTGACAAAAGGGGGGGGGTTAGTTTTATCTACAGTAATAAAACTCGATATGTATATTGTACTCTTCGAGCCGGACAACTTTCTAATTTACCGTAATTAGCTCGGATCAACAGAAAGTCAGATATTTTTGTCTGAATGTGGATTTTTGGCTAAATCAGCCTCTGATTTTTTACCCACTCCTCTTAAGTGGTTTATTCAATTCCCACCAAACTTTTTCAACATGATGAAAATACATTAAAGAAGCTAAATTGTGAATGGCTATTGAATATCTCAAATTGTTTTGCTATGGCGAGGGATTAAAGTCATGTCAAAAAAGTAAACACTAAAAGCCTCATATCTTCTAAAAAATTAATTATACACCATTTATTTCTAGATAAAATTACACAAATATCAGAACTAACCCCATTTTATTCTTGTTTTCAATTTAAGAATAATGTACAAGTTTAAAAACAGCCAGAATGTGCTATTAAGTTAAAAAATAAATACATCAAGTAATACAAAGGGCTATACTGCCCTCTTGTGTCCAAAATGATATCAACTCAGTACATAAAACTTTTTTATCAGGTATGGCTATTGTAATTAAATATAAATATATTAGGTATGTGGCTGTGAGGATCTTTTCCCACCGGTTAATCGACGTTAGACACCAGCGAGGCCTTTTAAATCGCTAATATAAAAGTGAAAGTAAAGTAAGGACGTCCGCACGGACATAGTGGTGGCGCTCGCAGTGCGCTCGAATGAATTTCTATGGAAGTGGAAATGAAAAAACGTTCGCTCTGTTCTGCTTGCTCGTCGCCATGGACGCGCACCGTTATGAATGCCAGTGCAGCCGCATACTTTTTAGTGTCACTTTAAAATTAGCACCATATCGGGGGCCGATTGTTTCCGGTTTTCAGGTAATACACAACAACAAATGAGTAAATGACAGATTCGCTTAAATAGGCGCTTTTACACAAAATATTCCATCATCATTTTTTTCAGTCAGCTCTTCACTCTCGTGATTAATGAATTTTGACTCCTGTTGCTGATCTTTGCTGCAACTTTCGTTCAGCTCACAATTTAGTAAGCAAACACGCTTCAAATGTGTTTTTATTTTATTTTTGTGTATACATATGTGTGTATATATATATATATATATATACACACATATATATATATATATATATATATATATATAGCTTATGTTTCAAATATGAGTTAATTAAAGGTGCTCTAAGCGATGTCACGCGTTTTTTAGGCCAAAACATTTTTTGTCACATACAGCAAACATCTCCTCACTATCCGCTGGCTGCCTGTCCCCTGAACACACTGTAAAGAAACGCGATCTCTGTAGACAGCCCAGGCTCCACAAACAGCAACAAAAGCAAACTGCGGCGACCCGCTCCCCGAAACATAACAAACTGTTCCAGCCAATGACCGACAAGAAGGGTTTGGGGGCGGGGTTTGGGGGGTTAGTGTGCGGATGAGGAGGAGGGAGGGTCTAGCTAGCCTCCGTTTTGTTTGACAATAGTTCGAACGTCAACAAGAAGTGATGTCACCCAGGATCGCTTAGAGAACCTTTAACAATCGTTGGAAAGAATGATACTTTTAAACATATCACTAAACCGTCATTAGGTGTCGCCAGGCGACCGTCTTAATGAGCGAGTCATTGATTCATTCGTTCAAACGATTCGTTCGAACGGCTGAGTCATTCATGAATGAGACAGATTATGGATTGGTCGTTGAATCTTTGAGTCAACCGATTCGTTCAAAATGCTGAATCATTCAGTAATGAGAACGCGTTGCTGTGAGATCCTCGATGGTTCTGCTGTGATCTTTGTTTAACTATTTTCGCTGCTGAAATAGAAAAAAGTCAATATTGCATCTAAAATGTAAGTGATTTGACGTGTGTGTGTGTGTGTGTGTGTGTGATTGTGTGTGTGATTGTGTCTGTTACAGTGATTGTTTAACCCTTGTTAAAGTTTAGGCCTTGTCTTTTTGGATATATATCTTTTTATATATAAAAAAATAGCATACAACCCTGAGAATTTTCTCTCCCTCTCTCTTCGTCTCTGTGTGTGAGGGATTTGTCTATTGCTTTTAATGGAGTTCAAGGTTTCAGGGGCTTTTGGGGCTCTTAACGTGCTCAAAAACTATTGAAACTTTGCACACAGGTCAGAGCCCACAGCCATCAGGGCCGGGCTGAAGCTGGTACCCGGGCGTGGCAGGGGGGCTCAACAGCGCCCCCTTGAACGGGGTCCAACAATTTGGTCCATATATCCAACACGCTTGCATGAATTAATATGAAACTTAGTACACATATAGATCTCATCGGGCCAAACATCTTTCCCCTGGTCAAGTTTTACGCCAGCCCAACAGGAAATCGGCTATTATGGGTTGTTTGGAAAACGCTTGCTGTGGAATTTGAAGTACTACTCCTAGGCAATTCATTCAATCATTGCCAAACTCGGTGTGCATGAAGTCAAGACATTAAGGATGCTAAATTGTGGACAGATTTTTGATATCTCGAACGGTTTGGCCACGGAGAGGAAATTAATTTTCATGACTAAAAAAGGACATATAAAGTGTGTTATAAGTTAGTTAGTTTTACCTACAGTTACAAAACTCAGCGTGTATATTCTTCTCCTCAAGCCGAACAACTTTCTAATTTAAAGTAATTAGCTCCGACCCTCAGAAAGTCAGATATTGTGGTTTGAATATGGTCATTTTCTCTCTCTCTCTGAGCCAATATGGCAAGCCGCTTTAACATTTAATCATTTTAACCTACTAGTCTCTATTTTCATGCTACTAGTACTTATTTTTTAGATACTAGTATCTATTCCATTAAGTACTAGTACTTATTCATTTGGGACTAGTGCTTATTCTTTAGTACTAGTGCCTATTCTTTAGATACTAGTGCTTATTCTTTAGATATTCTTTTGAATACGTATTAGTAGCTAATGAATAAGTACTGGTATCTATTTAATATGTACTAGTATCTAATGACTTAGTACTAGTATTTATTGAATAAATACTAGTATCTATTAATAGGTACTAGTATCTAAAAGGTCATTTTCTCTCTCTCTCTCTCTCTCTCTGAGCCAATATGGCAAGCCGTTTTAACATTTAATCATTTTAACCTACTAGTCTCTATTTTCATGCTACTAGTACTTATTTTTTAGATACTAGTATCTATTCCATTAAGTACTAGTACTTATTCATTAGCGACTAGTGCTTATTCTGTTTAGAATATTCAAAATGCTTATTCAATTTTTATGCTTATTTATATTTTCAGAGCAGAAAATCCGATTTTTCTGCTTATTCAATATTGCATATAAAATGTAAGTGACTTGACGTGTGTGTGTGTGTGTGTGTGTGTGTGTGTGTGAGAGAGAGAGAGAGAGAGAGAGAGAGAGAGAGAGAGAGAGAGAGAGAGAGAGAGAGATTGCGTCTGTTACAGTGACAAGAGTTTAACCCTTTAAGGCCTTGTCTTTTTGGATATATATCTTTTTTTATATAAAAAAAAAAGTGCATACAACCCTTATATTTTAAATGTATTGTTTGCTTTAAATTAAATTAAGATTGAATGTTTGGTAATTGAACCTAAATACATTTAAAATTAATGTGCTATATTTCAGATCAATATATTTGTTTTCCTTCATTTTAATCAACACTAACTTTATTCTCATCTGAATTATAAATAACTTATTTCTGTTTAAAATAAAAAATCCCGAATAATCCAGACCAACCAGAGCGCAATATTTCTACAACATCATCAGTGCTGAAGCGGAACTACCAGAGCCGTTCGGCAGATAGCGAGCAGAAATTTTGTGTCACGTCGTGCACAATAACCCTAAAGGCACCAGGGTGGCGGTGCCACCGGCTTTTTATATATATATATATATATATATATATATATATATAAATATAGCTGCGAGCAGCGATGAAGGGCCAAAGCCGGCGGCACCGCCACCCCGGTGCCTTTAGGTAACTAAAGGCACCGGGGTTGCGGTGCCACCGGCTTGGGCCCGTAATCGCTGCTCGCAGCTATATTTATATATATTTCTTATTATTTTTCTGCTACCTTTTGGACACTTTTGGAGGCCTTAACATGCTCAAAAACTCCTGAAACTTTGCACACATGTCAGAACCCGCGGCCATCAGGGCCGGGCTGAAGATGGTACCCGGGCGTGGCAGGGGGGCTCGACAGCGCCCCCTGGAACGGGGTCCGAAAACATGGTCCATAAATCAAACACGCTTGCATGTAATAATATGAAACTCGGTACACATGTAGATCTCCTCGTTTCATATATACTTCACACTCTTACTTTTTACCCCAGCCCAACAGGAAGTCGGCTATTTAGGGTTGTTGGTAAAACACACGCAATGGAATGTGAAATACTCCTCCTAGAGAATTCAAACAAACGGCACGAAACTCGGTCAGCATGAAGTCAAGACATTGAGGATGAAAGTTTGCGAGGGGATTTTTGATATCTCGAACGGTTTGGCCGTGGCGAGGAAACAAAATTATGGCGAGAAACGTGAAACAGGAAGTGTGTCATAACTACTGCATACATTAACTGATCTTGATGAAACTTCAACAGTGTGTTCGTTGTAAGAGCCCGATCACATGGATGTGACTATTGTGAGTCAAAGTTATAGCGCCACCAACTGGCAGCAGGAAGTGTGTCACTTCCTAAATGCTTTGAAATCACCCTCTTATTTTTACCCGATTTGCTTCAAACTTTATGTGTATAATGTAGACACACGGCAGATGTAGACCTGTGAAAGGATTATTGATATCTTAGATACTGTTGCCGTGGCAACACATCAAACTTTAATATTCTTGTTTGATGCTTTTGAGACTCTTAGCATGCTTGAAATTGCATGAAACTCGACAGACACAGGTATGCATATGGTTCAGATCAAGCCGGACAACTTTCTAATTAACTGTCATTAGCTCAGACCAAGAGGAAGTTAGATATTTTGGTTTGAATGTGGATGTTTCTGAGAATTTTCTCTCCCTCTCCCTCTGACAGAGAGAATGCACCCTGCCATTCGTGTGTGTCTGTGTCTGTGTCTGTGTGGGGAGGGGGGGAGGGGCTCTTTTAGTTTAAAGTAACACTATGTAGTTTATCAACCTTCAAAATCTATTTCCAAGACCCTTGTGATGGTACATCGACTTAAAATAAGTTAAATGACACGTCTGCCATAGCCTGACGTGGTCTGTATCACTTTTACTGGCACTATGTAACTTCGGGTTTCGGGTCGGCACCCGTGCACAAAAATAAACTACAAAATTCGACTGCTTTACGGCATACGTCACTTCCCCCACCAGTTCCTCCAATTCGGACGTGAGTGAACAGCCAGCGTGTGTTTTCGTTTGCTTTCGTTATGGCCGAAGCGGTAAAAACAACTAAGAAGACAAAGGATTTGTCTGAGGAGACTCGGAAGAGGAAAAGGCTGAGTGATAAAGCAAGAGGCCGGACAAGAATCAATATTGGTCCAGTGTTTGTTCGCTGGCGTGAGCTTAAGGATGCGGAGGGTTGCCCGACCGATGCTGTCTTGCTGTTACCGTTTCTAGTTTACTGTTACACAAAATAAATATATATATATAAAAAGCAATCAATGTAATTATTTAGTCTTTCTTATGTAACGCAAAGTTGAGATGTTGCCCAGAGAAAAACAATAGGTGTCGGAGGAAAAGATGCACGAGAGACGAGAGGTGACGTATTTTCCCCGCTTTATAAAAGTACTTAAACGTCACACTCGTCCGCATACATGGGGATCGAGTGAGTAAAAGTATACAAACAAACATCCAACTGGTCACAATATAAAAGGAAATAAAAGAAAGAATATAAAGAGAGTCGGCAGAGTGGTTATCTCCTCTCCTCACTGTCAAAACTAACAGACACGCGCATGCACAGTTCTCATTTTAGCTCAGATCGCCATAAAACACAAAGTGACCGTTACACTTAGTTTGGGATGTCTTTCATAAAGTCATGCATCATACTCTACCTTGTCTGTGGCCATTGTTGATTCCAAAGCCGGTGCTGAATCGACAGCGAGCGTGCGCGTGCGCGTGCACGTGCCTGTCAATTTACAGCGAGCATGTGTGACAGTACGCTGCGGTAGGTTTACGACAGCGGTAATGGACAATTCCGCTTCCAAACAGTAGGGCGACCGAAGAGGAAGAATTCCATGGTGTTGCTTTAAACACAAAATTATACATAGGGCCATACTGCCCTCTTGTGTCCAAAATTATATTTATATATACATTATACATATATTTGGTATGTGACTGAGGACCGAGAGCTTTTAAATACGGGACATTGATAATGGCCACGTGCAGAGCGCTCGAGGGAATTCCTATGGAAGTAGGAATGAACTAAAAAACGTTCGCTCTGTTCTGCTCGCTCGTCGCCATGGACGCGCACCATTATGAATGCCAGTGCAGCCGCATACTTTTTAGTGTCACTTTAAAATTAGTGCAATAACGGGGCCGATTGCTTGAATTGTGAGTTCAATAGTGAGTACAATGATAGATTCGCTTAAATAGGGGCTTTTACATAAAATAGCCTATTCCGTCATCATCTTTTCAGTCAGCTCTTCACTCTCGTGATTAATGAAATTTGACTCCTGTTGCTGATATTTGCTGCAACTTTCGTTCCGCTCACAATTTAGTAAGCAAACACGTTTCAAATGTGTTTTTATTTTATTTTTGTGTATGTGTGTGTATATGTATGTATATATATATAAATATAGCTTATGTTTCAAATATGAGTTAATTAACAATCGTTGGAAAGAATGATACTTTTAATATCACTAAACCGTCATTAGGTGCCGCCAGGCGACCGTCTTAATGAGCGAGTCATTGATTCATTCGTTCAAACGATTCGTTCGAACGGCTGAGTCATTCATGAATGAGACAGATTATGGATTGGTCGTTGAATCTTTGAGTCAACCGATTCGTTCAAAATGCTGAATCATTCAGTAATGAGAACGCGTTGCTGTGAGATGCGCGATGGTTCTGCTGTGATCTTTGTTTAACTATTTTCGCTGCTGAAACAGAAAAAAAAGTCAATATTGCATCTAAAATGTAAGTGATTTGACGTGTGTGTGTGTGTGTGTGTGTGTGTGTGTGTGTGTGTGTGTGTGTGTGTGTGTGTGTATGTGTGTGATTGTGTCTGTTACAGTGATTGTTTAACCCTTGTTAAAGTTTAGGCCTTGTCTTTTTGGATATATATCTTTTTATATAAAAAAAAATAGCATACAACCCATGTATTTTAAATGTATTGTTTGCTTTAAATTACATTGAGATTTGTATGTTTTGTAATTGAACCTGAATGAATTATAAATGAATGTGCTATATTTCAGATCATATATTTGTTTTCCTTAAAATTTGAACTAACACTAACTTTATTCTCATCTGAATGATAGATTATTTATTTCTGTATAAAATAAAAACACATTTGATTTTTCTTTTTTAATCAATGTAGAATGTGTAACTGAAAAAATAAACAGATTAGGGCTCTGATCGAGGACAATAATGTCAAAAAAAGAATCAGGGCATGTCTCATATCTTTCTAAAATGTAATTATACACCATTTATTTTTATATAAAATTATACAAATATTAGAACTAAACCCATTTTATTCCTTTTTTTCAATTTAAGAATTATTTTTAAGTTTAAAAACAGCCAGAATGGTTGTTTAGTCAAAAATAATAATAATCCAAATCATATATAGTGCTATACTGCCCTCTTGTGTTCAAAATCAGGTAGGCCTATTGAATTTATATATATTTATATATTAGGGATGTTACTATGGGAATATTTTCCCACCGGTTAATCAACGTGTGATTGTGTAAACAAATTGTGTAAACCTCCCGCTGGGGGGTTTAAAAACACTAACTTGAAAGCGAAAGTATAATATGGACGTCCGCACGGACATTGAAATGGTGGCGCTCGAATGAATTCCTATGGAAGTAGAAATTAACTAAACGTTCGCTCTGTTCTGCTCGCTCGTCGCCATGGACGCGCACCATTATGAATGCCAGTGCAGCCGCATACTTTTTAGTGTCACTAAAATTAGTGCAATTTCGGGGGCCGATTGCTTGAATTCTGAGTTCAATAGTCTATTATTTTTCACGGAAAACACAACAATAAAAGAGTACAATGACAGATTCGCTTAAATAGGCGTTTTTACATAAAATAGCCTATTCCGTCATCATCTTTTCAGTCAGCTCTTCACTCTCGTGATTAATGAAATTTGACTCCTGTTGCTGATATATGCTGCAACTTTCGTTCAGCTCACAATTTAGTAAGCAAACACGTTTCAAATGTGTTTTTATTTTATTTTTGTGTATGTGTGTGTATATGTATGTATATATATATAAATATAGCTTATGTTTCAAATATGAGTTAATTAACAATCGTTGGAAAGAATGATACTTTTAAACATAACACTAAACCGTCATTAGGTGTCGCCAGGCGACCGTCTTAATGAGCGAGTCATTGATTCATTCGTTTGAACGACTGAGTCATTCATGAATGAGATAGATGTTTATGGATTGATTGGTCATTGAATCTTTGAGTCAACCGATTCGTTCAAAATGCTGAATCATTCAGTAATGAGAACGCGTTGCTGTGAGATGCGCGATGGTTCTGCTGTGATCTTTGTTTAACTATTTTTTTGCTGCTGAAACAGAAAAAAAGTCAATATTGCATGTAAAATGTAAGTGATTTGACTTGTGTGTGTGTGTGTGTGTGATTGTGTGTGTGATTGTGTCTGTTACAGTGATAAGAGTTTAACCCTTGTTAAACTTTAGGCCTTGTCTTTTTGGATATATATCTTTTTATATTAAAAAATAGTCATACAACCCATATATTTTAAATGTATTGTTTGCTTTAAATTACATTAAGATTGTATGTTTGGTAATTGAACCTGAATGAATTTTAAATGAATGTGCTATATTTCAGATCATATATTTGTTTTCCTTAAAATTTGAACTAACACTAACTTTATTCTCATCTGAATGATAGATTATTTATTTCTGTATAAAATAAAAACACATTTGATTTTTCTTTTTTAATCAATGTAGAATGTGTAACTGAAAAAATAAACAGATTAGGGCTCTGTTTGATGACAAGAAATGAAAACCAATGCGATATGATGAATGTCCAAAAGATGGCTCCCACAGACTGTTTTTAAATAGGATTGTTTGATATTTTTTGCTTTTAAACTGTGTGTGTGTGTGTGTGTGTGTGTGTGTAAGAGATTTTGGTTGGGTGACAGTT